>OX451735.1:1190942543-1191583718 GCA_948472305.1 Vicia faba | reverse complement strand
TTCCGGGGATTTCCTCTTTCTCTTTGAGGATATTCTGCCGGGGATCTGTAAATCCTGCTTGAGAATGACTCTGTGGGGGAAGGATGCTCTGTCGGAAGATTTTACCGATGTGGAGAAATAAACTCTGTTGGGGGATAAATTTCCGCAGTTAGAGAAATAAACTCTACCGGGGAGGAGGCTTTGTAATCTTTTTGAGATTATAAAACTCAGTTGGGGAATATAGATTTCAAATCTCTGAGGGAACTTGACTGGAGGAAGTCATTCCTGCTTGGGGAGGAAAAGGTAAGGATTTTGGTTGTTTTTACTCTGTCGGGACATAAGCATCACTAGGAAGTTTGCTAAGGATGCGACAAGAGAATGCCCATGTTTCTGCTGGAAAGAGTAACTGTCGGGGCCACAAATGACTTGTTTAGACTTTGCACCGTTTCCTAAATTCATTAGAAATTGTCTTTCTGTTTCTTATGCAAGTATTTGTAAACAGTAATCATATTCAAATGCATATGTAAAAAATAATCACTGGACGTTTTTGCAAAACAAAACAGAAAAATAGAAAACAGATAGTTTTGTGCTTTCAAAGAAATGATTTGTATTGATTTTTGAAGTTCGCCTATAACAAGCGTTTTTGTACAAAGAGATTGTCGTTCTAGTAGTAGAACGCACCCGTGAAAATGAAAACTAAACAAAATAGTGTACAAAGGGAAAATGACTATGTGTAATAATCCCATTGAGTCTCAACTCTGCTATTGCCCCTATGTCCTTGAGCATCTCATCACTTTGCTACTTGTCCGAAGCTGACTGGATTGGTTGGTACCGTTTGAGCGTGATAGCTGATACTGAAATCTGGTCTCAGGGTGATACAATGGGACATAGTTGTATGCTTTAAATCCGTAACTTTTTCCTGGACCGCCCTTTCGGGTTTTCAGTCCACCGGGATACCCTTTTTTTCCTAAGCTGCGTTTTCAGGTTTTCAACTTACCGGGTGTACAAATGTTTTTGTATTTATCCCTAATTTTTACCCGAACCTTTTTGTTTCGCCGGGATGCCCTTATTTTTTGCTAGGCGATTCAAACTAGAGGGTCTTTATTTATGCGTAGTATCTTTTCACTATGTCCACATTCACAGGACATGCACTTTGCCTTGTCATGTCTGAAAGTCCCTTTATATCGTTGAAAACGAAGCTTGACTGAAGCTTTTCCCTAACAATGGAAAACCTTCATCCTTGCGTTAGATCTCACATGTAATGGTTTTAAATAGTCACAAATATTAGCACGAACACATGTAATTACAAATAATTCATTTATATTGCATGATGAAAATGTTTGAATTCACGAAAGCATACCAGACCGGTGACACTCGAGGAAGAGATTCTGGGCACGATTTGGCTTGGGTAATGGTTGAAACAAGTTCGTGGGAACCTCACGGTGATAATGGAACACCTGGAATGGATTAAGGATGGTTGGATCGTGTGATACAAGTTTCACCTCTCTTTGTGAAAATTTGGATTTTTTCTAGGGTTTGTGGAGGCAGCTGCGCATGTCCATTAGGTCTGGCATTGTTTGTACATATATATGGGACCAAATTAGGGTAACAAATATGGTACCATATCATATGTAATCAAGGATAATATTTGATTTTGAATTATATGTATTCTTTCCATTTTAAGCCAAGATTTGATTAAAATATATTCCACACAGTTTCTTGAGCTGATTGTACAATCTTTGGGCTTCAATGTTGATCCAAAATTCAATCCATGCGCCTTTTTCCATTTACTTGACATTTTATTTTATTTATTTTGTATTTAATTGAATAAAAATCAAGATAAATAAAAATAAAAATCATGGCAAGGTGAGAATGGATTTAGAGGTCCTGGATCATGCTAGAAAAAAGTTTCAAACATGAGAAGATGGGCCCATTTGGAAAAATTTCAAGTTTGGTTAATATTGGCTTCATGCATTTTCCCAAAAATTGGTCAACTTTAGAAATTCACATCTGTCTCATTTTAACCCTAAGAGGGTGTTATTGGACTTTTTAGAGAGATTAGGATGTCCCCTAAACAATCATTTTGGTTTCATTTCAATTGGATCTTCCATGTTCATGTAAGGAGCTTTGATCCAAAAGGTGTTTTTGTTGACTTTTTGAAAGGAACTATAATGTATCAACTCGTATCTTTTGACTGAGGCATTTCTTGATCTAGAGGGATAAAGAGAAGTTGTAGGGAATTTGTCTCTCTTCAAAATGAGCTTCGGTGGAAAACTTTCTGATCAAGTATGAGAAAGTTATGCCTGGTCAAAGTTTGGTTGACTTTTCCTATAGAAACCCTAATTTGCCATTTTTGACTTTTGATGAGTTAGGAGCATTTCTTGAGGAATCATGATAAAACCATGATCAAATGATGGGTATTACTCCAAAATGTTGATGTTTACCAAAAATCTTGAAGTTTGACTGTATGTAGGCCACAATTGACTTTTGACCTAGTATAGTTGATTTTCAGGCATTTGAGTAGTTGATTGAGCAAACTTGTTGGGAAAGGCATGGAATTTGGCATAGATGATCTTGAGGACCTATTTGGGCTATGGAAAACATTTGAAACCCTTGGAGCTCAACTATCTTGATGAAAAATGAAACCCTAGTTTAAGGTTTATTGCTTTAGGAGGAAAATTTGTCTAGTCAATTCTTAGTCATCCTGGGGCAAGTTAGGAACCTCAATGGGCATGTCTTGAGTAAAATGAGAGGGGAAATTTTTGGGTACAACAACTGCCCCTGTTCAATCTTCTTAAACCTGAGGATGTAGATTGGTTGGTCTGCCTTTCATGATCTAAAGGTGGAAGATGATTGAACACTAGAGTGCCCATAAATTTGCACTCGTCTGAAATGATACTTGACTGTGTAGATAATATCGAGAATGGGCTTATAGATTCCATTTGGAGAAGATGACGGAAGATCATCAGAGATAGGCTTAAAGATGCCATCCGGAGAATATGACGAAGAGTCGTCGGAGATGGGCTTAAAGATGCCATATAGAGAACAATGTTGATTTCATGAGACATTATTTTATGGGGATTCCTATTCCTATTGTTGAGGAGGACTCCACTGAGGAATGTTGGTCTTTGTTTTGAGAAATAGAGTTTAGGAGCTTCAGTTGTCCATTACTCTACTGGGGAGTCATCTCTTGATGGGAGAGACAGAACTGAATTACTATTTGGTCAGGATCCAGGCTTCACAGTGACTTGCTGAGGATAATAAGGCTGACTGCTATCTGGTCGTATTCCAGGCTTCACAGTGACTTGCTAAGGTTAATAAGGCTGACAGCTATTTGGTCGCATTCCAGGCTTCACAGTGACTTACTGGGGGAACGTGAAATTAACTTCTATCTGGTCGGACTCCAGGCTTTGCAGTTTCTTTAACTGGAATAGAAATTAGAGAAATCTTAGTGTCGATTTAACTGAACCAGAGAAAGGTCTTGAGTTGTCTTCAATTGGAATAGAAATCAGGAAAGTCTTAGTATCGATTTAGCTGAACCAGAGGAAGGTCTTGAATTAACTTTGACTGAAATAGCAATCAGAAAATTCTCAGTATCGATTTAACTGAACCAGAAAAAAGTCTTGGGTTATCTTCAACTTTAACTAGAATAGTAATCAGAAAAATCTTAGTGTCGATTTAACTAAACCAGAGGAAAGTCTTGAATTATCTTCAACCGAAATAGAAATCAGAAAAATCTTAGTATCGATTTAACTGAACCAGAGAAGGTCATGGATCATTTTAACTGGAACGGAAATCATAAAAATCTTAGTGTCGGTTTAACTGAACCAGAAAAGGGTCTTTTGAGAATATCTTTCTGAGGAAAATGTTGAAATAGCCCTTCGTCAGACATAGCCTTTGAGAAGACTGCCAGGTGATATAAGTATTCAACGGTATTTGTTGATTTGATCTTTTCCTGAAAAGGTAAAGAGTTAGTCGTATGCAATGTCATGATGTATGGAATGAATTGTGTAATGATGTTCTCAAAGTAAATGAGATTATGCTGTATGCAATATATATGTGCATGCCATGATGTATGAATATGGGATGCTGTTGCGATATTTCCTAGTCATGGAAAATAAATCCCTGACTATTGCTGGAGAGTATTGGGAAGACAGATCCCAGACTGCTGTTTGGTAGATGAGGAAAGTGATTCTTTCATCTTCGTTGGGGATGATGAATGAAGATGATTTTCCAGGGATTTCCTCTTTCCGTTTGAGGATATTCTGCCGGGATCTTTAACTCCTGCTTGAGAATGACTCTGTGGGGGAAGGATGCTCTGTCGGAAGATTTTACTGATGTAGAGAAATAAACTCTATTGGGGGATAAATTTCCGCAGTTAGAGAAATAAACTCTACCAGAGAGGAGGTTTTATAAACTGTTTGAGATTATAAAACTCAATTGGGGAATGCAAATTTCAAATTTCTGAGGGAACTTGACTGGAGGAAGTCATTCCTTCTTGGGGAGGCAAAGGTAAGGATTTTGGTTGTTTTTACTCTGTGGGGACATAATCATTACTATGATGTTTGCTAAGGATGTGACAAGAGGATGCCCTTGTTCCTGCTGGAAAGAGTAACTGTCGAGGCCATAAATGACTTGTTTAGACTTTGCCCCGTTTCTTAAAGTCATTAGCAACTGTCTTTCTGTTTCTTATGCAAGTATTTGTAAACAGTAATCATATTCAAATGCATATGTCAAAAATAATCACCGAACGTTTTTGCAAAACAAAACAGAAAAATAGAAAACAAATAGTTTTCTGCTTTCAAAGAAATAATTTGTATTAATTTTTGAAGTTCCCCTATAAGAGGCATTTTTGTATAAAGAGACTGACGTTCTGGTAGGAGAACGCAGACGTGAAAATGAAAACTATACAAAATAGTGTACAAATAGAAAACAACTATGTGTAATAATCCCATTGAGTCTCAATTCTGCTATTGTCCCTATGTCCTTGAGCATCTTATCACTTTGCTACTTTTCCGAAGTTGACTGAATTGGTTGGTACCGTTTGAGCATGATAGTTGTGTAGCGTTAGAAATTTTTAAGACTAAGCCATTGGATTGACTAGACTTATACAGATCAAAATAAAAATCGCCACTGCGCTTTATTGTTTCCAAAGGAATGGGAAAAGAGCGAGTAACCCAAAAAGAGGGGGAAAGATTCAATGTAAGGGGGTTGGTTATGCAAAGGGAAGGTATTAGCACCCTAAACATCTACGGTACTCCGCATGAACCTCTTTGTAAAATCTGTATATTTTGGCTATAAAATGTTGTATGCAAAATAGATGGTGGTGGTGAGAAAAGAAGTGTTTTTTTTTATGATTTTTGCATCCGTTGCGGTTGCGAACCTTTAGTGCCTACATACCACCTTTCATGCAATAGGGGATCAGGGTACACGTATTTCACCTTTTAAAATTTTTTAAAACACAAGTGTGTTGGTTAATTTTATGAGATAAGACATCATCGTCATTGTCCGTGTGGAAAACATACTTACTACCCACAATCACGAGAAAGGAGAATTTACATCATCTCAAAGTGGAGGATATGGCTTGGATTTTAGAATCAACAATGCCTCACTCAACACCCAAGTGGAAAATATCTCTATTCACTACATATTGTAGAAGTATAGTTGTTTGCATCACTACAAGGATTGACAAGAGTCCAATCTTTTGAGAAATGTTTTAAAGTAAAAAGTCAAAGTGGCAAAGTGGTTTTAAATGAGATTGATTGACTTTTAGTCTTCTCATAAAAAATGTCAAGGTATTATTAAATTGATTGAATTTTATTTATGAAAAGGGTTTTGAAAATGCATGGACCTAAGTCCAAGTTTATTATGAAAGTAGTTCTAGTTTAAAAACAAGAAAAGTTTTCAAAAGGAGGAAGAAGATTTTTGAAATTAAAGAAGATTGGAGGAAAAGAAGGGACTATCCTAAAGCATAAGGTAAAAAGCTAGGGATAAGAACCATCTAACAAACAAGAAGCCAATACTTGACATTATGAGTCAAGATAGAATTCCCATTCTTTGGATTTGAAACCAAGCAAGCAAAGATAATATACCTCTTGAGAGAACTAAACTTCAAGTGTATTAAGTCTTTAAAAAAATTGGGTAGAGTAACGACTGTATACGGGTGAATTCCAGATTACAAACAAAGTATGTAACTACAACAACATGCGCACAAAACAAACAAACAACTCAATGTCTTCAAGTAAACCTCAATAACTCCATACAAAATATCAATTAAGGTCACAAGGTCTCCAACATATGCCAAGGTCTCTAATCCTAAGTCCAAGAAGTCCAATACTCCATAATGCCAAGGATATAACCAAATAGTCCAAGTATCATTAAAGTTTTTTATGGTTCATGTTGATTATTAGGTGTCCTAAAAAGAAAAGCTCAAGTGAGAAAAATAAAAATGACAAGAAAGTAAATGCTCAAGTGAGCAAAGATTAAAAATAGCATGAAATATAAATGCTAAAGTAAATGATGCATAAAATAAAAATGCATAAAATAAAAACACAAAATAAAGTCAATTATTAATATTTAGTGGTTAGTTGGATGACCATCTTGAAACTTGCATTTGGAACTCATTAGAGGATTAGTAGAACCAAAGCCTCCACACAACAAGTTGAATTTTCTTTTTGTCAAGTATATCATCTATTTTGGAATCCTCAAAAGTAAAATTTAATGATCAACGATGTTTAAGTGATCCGCGTTGACCAAAAGTGTTGTAGATCCATTAAAGGATTGGTAGAACCAAAGTCTCCACACAATGAATCTCACGGTTATTGGATCAAAGAGATCAAATTAACATACTTGGGCTTGAAAACATAGGTTTGGGCCACGAATGGTCATTTATTCGAATCGGGACAAAATTTAGCGCTATGTTAAGCAATTGTAAGTGGACTTATGTAGAAGTCGCACCTATTTTGAGGCCGGTCAATAGAAATCTATGCACCATTTGTTTTGAGACATGTTATAGGGATCATGCTCCAATAACACTTAGTGCAATAAGAAAGGGATGAGATGAAGAGGGATGAGAAAGAATATACAAACCACATTTGAATTAAAATTTAATCAAACTATTATTAAAATCATTCATCCATTTTTATGGAGTTAGACTCAACACCATGGATCCAATGATGTTAACAAAGTTCATGATCAAAATTCAACCCAAGATCAACCAAAAAATAATCACAAAATAATATTACATTTAATATATACATTAAAAAGGGTTTGTAAAATGTTTAAAAATAGAAATAAGAGAGAAAAATATTAACTATGTTCAAATTAAACAAGAAATATTAAGTAAAACCATAGAAAAATCAGAAATGAACTTAAATATTTTTATAAAATTTTGGTAATTTTTAAAGTCAGAAACCATTTTTAAAATTAGAAGAAATGAGTAAAATAAACCAAATATGATAAAAAAATAACAAAGTCGGAAATAAAAAATAAATGAGGTCACAAATATTTGTCACAATATCATTGGATCATTCCATATTTTTTCAGAATTTAAAAATGCATAAAAGTATTTTTAAACATTTAAAACAATTCAAATAAAGTGAAAATTTATAAAAAATATCAAAACACAAAATAAAATTGTGAAAAATATAAAAATCAGAAAGAGAAAAATCAAAATATTTTTCATATTTTTTTCATATTTTTTGGACTTAAAATGAATTTTCTATAATTTTTTGAAGTTTAAAACAATTAAAATGAAAATCAGAAAATAAAATATCAAACCAAAAAAAATGGGCCATCTGATCATTGTCAAAATGCGTTAGTAAACAAATCAAGTGGACCTGGGGCGTTGTGCATGTTATGGTCTTTAGTGAATAAAACACTAGATCACTAATTAAATCAGAAATTTAAAAAGAACAAGTGGCACACCATCATTGGTTGGAAGATGACACGTTGGTCATCTTCAACCTCAAGCCAACGTGAAACGCAGGTCCCTCAAACTGTAAAATCAGAAGCTCAGACCTATGCCATTCATTTTGTCTCATCAAGACGAAGACAACCACACCTTCGCGAAAAATTTATATAAATTGTAGCTCAAGCAATTTGGAAGAAAAGTTTTGAAAAGGAATTTGAAATTTCATGGTCAAAACGTGTTTCCAGTTAAAAGCAAGTGTTGCGACTAGAACCAGGGAAATGAGAGTTTCACAATGATATCAAAGTTTGGAAAAATATGGGATAAGGAATCTACCTATTGAAGTTCAGTTGTAGAGCTCTGTAAATGGACTTCTATGGACCAATACAGGTCACGATTCTTGAAGGTAATTGTATGGTTAGCTTCCGGGAAGATCAAGGAAGGTGAATTGATAGAAAAAATGGATTGAAAATGGCTTGAACAATGATTTCGAAGTTGTAGAAAAGTGAGTTATGGAGTGAGTTTTGGCAGGGTGATTTTGGAAGTTCAAGCTTGAGAAAACAAATGGGGTAGCTCATGTATTTATAGGAGAAGAAAATGGGATCAAAAGGAAGAGTCAATGATGCATTTTGGAGGGAATTCGTGTGGAGAATGGACACGAGTGAAGTGTGATCTCATTTTCACCAAAACTCATCCAATCTTTGCGTTTTGAGGTGCTAAACACTCCTGGAAAGTTTGTTAATCAAGTTTAAATCAAAAACACGCACAAATCTTGTGATTAGAGGCCACATTATGGATTTCAAAATTCTGACTTGGTGAGAAATTCAGTTTCAAGTTACCAATTTCAAAACAATGGCATTTTCAACTCAAGGGGTCTTAGGACATGATTCTTGATGCTTTAGAAATATGAGGTTACAATCTTTGCAATGGAAAAAAATAATGGAATCAAATGGATGTTTGAGCTAAAAGTTTCAATGAGTCAAAGTTTGGAAAAAGAAGTTGACTTTCCATACTTAGAAATATTTCAAAATTTTCTTCAAAAGTGACCTATAATGTTTTGCATCCAAACATGGCCTTCCTCTTGGAATTTGCTCTTGACCAAAAAAGATGGCATAAAATAGACCTCTTGAATGACATTTTGAAACTTGAACCATTAAAAATATCCAAAAATTGAGAGAGTTATGAATTGTTGAAGTTGGAAAAAAAATCATGAAATGACCTATAATCTTTTGTATCCTTAGGGAATTTTCCATCTATTTTCTCACTTTTCACATAAAAGAAGGAATAAAGTTCACATCCTCAAGATCATTATGGAAAAATAGTAGGCTCAAGGTGATAAAAATTGACCAAGTTATGATCATTTTAAGTCACATATGGGAAATTGGGGGTTCATCTGGAGGACTTGTAATCTTTCTTCATCATCAAGTTTCTTCCACATGAAAAGTCCTTGAAAATTTTGAAGTGATTTGTTAATAACCTTTTGAAGAGAAGGATGTTTTTGTAATAACTCAAAAATACCAAAATATGAGCAAGATATACTTCTTTGAAGTTCAAAACCCTAGCTCCTAGATCAAGAAAATGCTTTGAGGAACTTTGACAATTTTAAACAACATTCTTGTACCAACACTTTTGATTTGTAAATAGAAGTTGTTGAGGATAATAATGAGAACTCATAGCAACCAAAAACACTTCCATATCTTGAGAATTGAGATAAATATGCACTTGTGACCAATGGGAACAAGGCCTTGTCCAACCATGACAACTTCTTCAATCAACCCCTTGTACTTTTGAATTAATCTTGATAACTTTGAAATGTTGTGAACCAAAGTAAACAGTGTCATGCCATTTCTTCCAAAACAACTTCAATGGTGAGGTTTAAATTTATCAAGCTTTATTGACTAGGGTATGGAAATAAACTCATGAATCCATGGATCAACTTGCTAAGCCACATTGCCTTTACCTACATTATTAACAAGTAAGACAAACCAACATTGAATTTTATTAATTAAAAGGAAAGTCAAAACAAAACATGCATGATCACAAAAGAAAAACAAGTCAAGGTGATTGGTGATTCCTCAAAGAGCAAAGCTAAAGATAGGGAGGAGAACCAAAATCCCTAATGTGATCTTGTTGTAATTGAATCAATATGGTATGATGAAGGGATCTTAAGGGAAAAAATTGGGGGTACAATAAGTTGATACTGAAATCTGATCGCTGGGTGATCCAATGAGACATAGTTGTATGCTTCAAATCCCTAACTTTTTCCTGGACGGCCCTTTTGGGTTTTCAGTCCATCGGGATACCCTTTTTTGCCCAAGCCGCCTTTTCAGGTTTTCGACTTGCCGGGTGTATAGATTTTTTTTGTTGTATTTATCCCTAATTTTTGCCCGAACCCTTTTGGTTCGCAGGGATGCCCTTATTTTTGCCCAGGCCAGTCAACATAGTGGGTCTTTATTTATGCATAGTATCTTTTCACTATGTCCGCATTCACAGAACATAAGCTTTGCCTTGTCTTGTCTGAAAGTCCCTGTATCATTGAAAATAAAGCTTGACTGAAGCTTTGCCCTAACAATGGAAAAACTGCATCCTTGCGTTAGATCTCACATGTAATGGTTATAGATAGTCACAAATATTAGCACGAACACATGTAATTACAAATAATTCATTTATATTGCATGATGAAAATGTTTGAATTCACGAAAGCATACCAGACCGGTGACACTCGAGGAAGAGATTCTGGGCACGATTTGGCTTGAGTAATGGTTGAAACAAGTTCGTGGGAACCTCACGGTTATAATGGAACACCTGGAATGGATTAAGGATGGTTGGATCGTGTGATACAAGTTTCACCTCTCTTTGTGAAAATTTGGATTTTTTCTAGGGTTTAGGGAGGCAGCTGCGCATGTCCATTAGGTCTGGCATTGTTTGTACATATATGTGGGACCAAATTAGGGTAACAAATATGGTACCATATCATATGTAATCAAGGATAATATTTGATTTGGAATTACATGTATTCTTTCCATTTTAAGCCAAGATTTGATTAAAATATATTCCACACAGTTTCTTGAGCTGATTGTACAATCTTTGGGCTTCAATGTTGATCCAAAATTCAATCCATGCGCCTTTTTCCATTTACTTGACATTTTATTTTATTTATTTTGTATTTAATTGAATAAAAATCAAGATAAATAAAAATAAAAATCATGGCAAGGTGAGAATGGATTTAGAGGTCCTGGATCATGCTAGAAACAAGTTTCAAACATGAGAAGATGGGCCCATTTGGAAAAATTTCAAGTTTGGTTAATATTGGCTTCATGCATTTTCCCAAAAATTGGTCAACTTTAGAAATTCATATCTCTCTCATTTTAACCCTAAGAGGGTGTTATTGGACTTTTTAGAGAGATTAGGATGTCCCCTAAACAATCATTTTGGTTTCATTTCAATTGGATCTTCCATGTTCATGTAAGGAGCTTTGATCCAAAAGGTGTTTTTGTTGACTTTTTGAAAGGAACTATAATGTATCAGCTCGTATCTTTTGACTGAGGCATTTCTTGATCTTGAGGGATGAAGATAAGTTGTAGGGAATTTGACTTTCTTCAAAATGATCTTCGGTGGAAAACTTTCTGATCAAGTATGAGAAAGTTATGCCTGGTCAAAGTTTGGTTGACTTTTCCTATAGAAACCCTAATTTGCCATTTTTGACTTTTGATGAGTTAGGAGCATTTCTTGAGGAATCATGATAAAACCATGATCAAATGATGGGTATTACTCCAAAATGTTGATGTTTACCAAAAATCTTGAAGTTTGACTGTATATAGGCCACAATTGACTTTTGACCTAGTATAGTTGATTTTCAAGCATTTGAGTAGTTGACTGAGCAACCTTGTTGGGAAAGGCATGGAATTTGGCATAGATGATCTTGAGGACCTATTTGGGCTATGAAAAACATTTGAAACCCTTGGAGCTCAACTATCTTGATGAAAAATGAAACCCTAGTTTAAGGTTTATTGCTTTAGGAGGAAAATTTGTTTAGTCAATTCTTAGTCATCCTGGGGCAAGTTAGGAACCTCAATGGGCATGTCTTGAGTAAAATGAGAGGGGAAATTTTTGGGTACAACAACTGCCCCTGTTCAATCTTCTTAAACCTGAGGATGTAGATTGGTTGGTCTGCCTTTCATGATCTAAAGGTGGAAGATGATTGAACACTAGAGTGCCCAGAAATTTGCACTCGTCTGAAATGATACTTGACTGTGTAGATAATATCGAGAATGGGCTTATAGATTCCATTTGGAGAAGATGACGGAAGATCATCAGAGATAGGCTTAAAGATGCCATCCGGAGAATATGACGAAGAGTCGTCGGAGATGGGCTTAAAGATGCCATATAGAGAACAATGTTGATTTCATGAGACATTATTTTATGGGGATTCCAATTCCTGTTGTTGAGGAGGACTCCACTGAGGAATGTTGGTCTTTGTTTTGAGAAATAGAGTTTAGGAGCTTCAGTTGTCCATTACTCTACTGGGGAGTCATCTCTTGATGGGAGAGACAGAACTGAATTACTATTTGGTCAGGATCCAGGCTTCACAGTGACTTGCTGAGGATAATAAGGCTGACTGCTATCTGGTCGTATTCCAGGCTTCACAGTGACTTGCTAAGGTTAATAAGGCTGACAGCTATTTGGTCGCATTCCAGGCTTCACAGTGACTTACTGGGGGAACGTGAAATTAACTTCTATCTGGTCGGACTCCAGGCTTTGCAGTTTCTTTAACTGGAATAGAAATTAGAGAAATCTTAGTGTCGATTTAACTGAACCAGAGAAAGGTCTTGAGTTGTCTTCAATTGGAATAGAAATCAGGAAAGTCTTAGTATCGATTTAGCTGAACCAGAGGAAGGTCTTGAATTAATTTTGACTGAAATAGCAATCAGAAAATTCTCAGTATCGATTTAACTGAACCAGAAAAAAGTCTTGGGTTATCTTCAACTTTAACTAGAATAGTAATCAGAAAAATCTTAGTGTCGATTTAACTAAACCAGAGGAAAGTCTTGAATTATCTTCAACCGGAATAGAAATCAGAAAAATCTTAGTATCGATTTAACTGAACCAGAGAAGGTCATGGATCATTTTAACTGGAATGAAAATCATAAAAATCTTAGTGTCGATTTAACTGAACCAGAAAAGGGTCTTTTGAGAATATCTTTTTGAGGAAAATGTTGAAATAGCCCTTCGTCAGACATAGCTTTTGAGAAGACTGCCAGGTGATATAAGTATTCAACGGTATTTGTTGATTTGATCTTTTCCTGAAAAGGTAAAGAGTTAGTCGTATGCAATGTCATGATGTATGAAATGAATTGTGTAATGATGTTCTCAAAGTAAATGAGATTATGCTGTATGCAATATATATGTGCATGCCATGATGTATGAATATGGGATGCTGTTGCGATATTTCCTAGTCATGGAAAATAAATCCCTGACTATTGCTGGAGAGTATTGGGAAGACAGATCCCAGACTGCTGTTTGGTAGATGAGGAAAGTGATTCTTTCATCTTCGTTGGGAATGATGAATGAAGATGATTTTCCAGGGATTTCCTTTTTCCGTTTGAGGATATTCTGCCGGGATCTTTAACTCCTGCTTGAGAATGACTCTGTGGGGGAAGGATGCTCTGTCGGAAGATTTTACTGATGTAGAGAAATAAACTCTATTGGGGGATAAATTTCCGCAGTTAGAGAAATAAACTCTACCAGAGAGGAGGTTTTATAAACTGTTTGAGATTATAAAACTCAATTAGGGAATGCAAATTTCAAATTTATGAGGGAACTTGACTGGAGGAAGTCATTCCTTCTTGGGGAGGCAAAGGTAAGGATTTTGGTTGTTTTTACTCTGTGGGGACATAAGCATTACTATGATGTTTGCTAAGGATGTGACAAGAGGATGCCCTTGTTCCTGCTGGAAAGAGTAACTGTCGAGGCCATAAATGACTTGTTTAGACTTTGCCCCGTTTCTTAAAGTCATTAGCAACTGTCTTTCTGTTTCTTATGCAAGTATTTGTAAACAGTAATCATATTCAAATGCATATGTCAAAAATAATCACCGAACGTTTTTGCAAAACAAAACAGAAAAATAGAAAACAAATAGTTTTCTGCTTTCAAAGAAATAATTTGTATTAATTTTTGAAGTTCGCCTATAAGAGGCATTTTTGTATAAAGAGACTGACGTTCTGGTAGGAGAACGCAGACGTGAAAATGAAAACTATACAAAATAGTGTACAAATAGAAAACAACTATGTGTAATAATCCCATTGAGTCTCAATTCTGCTATTGTCCCTATGTCCTTGAGCATCTTATCACTTTGCTACTTTTCCGAAGTTGACTGAATTGGTTGGTACCGTTTGAGCATGATAGTTGTGTAGCGTTAGAAATTTTTAAGACTAAGCCATTGGATTGACTAGACTTATACAGATCAAAATAAAAATCGCCACTGCGCTTTATTGTTTCCAAAGGAATGGGAAAAGAGCGAGTAACCCAAAAAGAGGGGGAAAGATTCAATGTAAGGGGGTTGGTTATGCAAAGGGAAGGTATTAGCACCCTAAACATCTACGGTACTCCGCATGAACCTCTTTGTAAAATCTGTATATTTTGGCTATAAAATGTTGTATGCAAAATAGATGGTGGTGGTGAGAAAAGAAGTGTTTTTTTATGATTTTTGCATCCGTTGCGGTTGTGAACCTTTAGTGCCTACATACCACCTTTCATGCAATAGGGGATCAGGGTACACGTATTTCACCTTTTAAAATTTTTTAAAACACAAGTGTGTTGGTTAATTTTATGAGATAAGACATCATCGTCATTGTCCGTGTGGAAAACATACTTACTACCCACAATCACGAGAAAGGAGAATTTACATCATCTCAAAGTGGAGGATATGGCTTGGATTTTAGAATCAACAATGCCTCACTCAACACCCAAGTGGAAAATATCTCTATTCACTACATATTGTAGAAGTATAGTTGTTTGCATCACTACAAGGATTGACAAGAGTCCAATCTTTTGAGAAATGTTTTAAAGTAAAAAGTCAAAGTGGCAAAGTGGTTTTAAATGAGATTGATTGACTTTTAGTCTTCTCATAAAAAATGTCAAGGTATTATTAAATTGATTGAATTTTATTTATGAAAAGGGTTTTGAAAATGCATGGACCTAAGTCCAAGTTTATTATGAAAGTAGTTCTAGTTTAAAAACAAGAAAAGTTTTCAAAAGGAGGAAGAAGATTTTTGAAATTAAAGAAGATTGGAGGAAAAGAAGGGACTATCCTAAAGCATAAGGTAAAAAGCTAGGGATAAGAACCATCTAACAAACAAGAAGCCAATACTTGACATTATGAGTCAAGATAGAATTCCCATTCTTTGGATTTGAAACCAAGCAAGCAAAGATAATATACCTCTTGAGAGAACTAAACTTCAAGTGTATTAAGTCTTTAAAAAAATTGGGTAGAGTAACGACTGTATACGGGTGAATTCCAGATTACAAACAAAGTATGTAACTACAACAACATGCGCACAAAACAAACAAACAACTCAATGTCTTCAAGTAAACCTCAATAACTCCATACAAAATATCAATTAAGGTCACAAGGTCTCCAACATATGCCAAGGTCTCTAATCCTAAGTCCAAGAAGTCCAATACTCCATAATGCCAAGGATATAACCAAATAGTCCAAGTATCATTAAAGTTTTTTATGGTTCATGTTGATTATTAGGTGTCCTAAAAAGAAAAGCTCAAGTGAGAAAAATAAAAATGACAAGAAAGTAAATGCTCAAGTGAGCAAAGATTAAAAATAGCATGAAATATAAATGCTAAAGTAAATGATGCATAAAATAAAAATGCATAAAATAAAAACACAAAATAAAGTCAATTATTAATATTTAGTGGTTAGTTGGATGACCATCTTGAAACTTGCATTTGGAACTCATTAGAGGATTAGTAGAACCAAAGCCTCCACACAACAAGTTGAATTTTCTTTTTGTCAAGTATATCATCTATTTTGGAATCCTCAAAAGTAAAATTTAATGATCAACGATGTTTAAGTGATCCGCGTTGACCAAAAGTGTTGTAGATCCATTAAAGGATTGGTAGAACCAAAGTCTCCACACAATGAATCTCACGGTTATTGGATCAAAGAGATCAAATTAACATACTTGGGCTTGAAAACATAGGTTTGGGCCACGAATGGTCATTTATTCGAATCGGGACAAAATTTAGCGCTATGTTAAGCAATTGTAAGTGGACTTATGTAGAAGTCGCACCTATTTTGAGGCCGGTCAATAGAAATCTATGCACCATTTGTTTTGAGACATGTTATAGGGATCATGCTCCAATAACACTTAATGCAATAAGAAAAGGATGAGATGAAGAGGGATGAGAAAGAATATACAAACCACATTTGAATTAAAATTTAATCAAACTATTATTAAAATCATTCATCCATTTTTATGGAGTTAGACTCAACACCATGGATCCAATGATGTTAACAAAGTTCATGATCAAAATTCAACCCAAGATCAACCAAAAAATAATCACAAAATAATATTACATTTAATATATACATTAAAAAGGGTTTGTAAAATGTTTAAAAATAGAAATAAGAGAGAAAAATATTAACTATGTTCAAATTAAACAAGAAATATTAAGTAAAACCATAGAAAAATCAGAAATGAACTTAAATATTTTTATAAAATTTTGGTAATTTTTAAAGTCAGAAACCATTTTTAAAATTAAAAGAAATGAGTAAAATAAACCAAATATGATAAAAAAATAACAAAGTCGGAAATAAAAAATAAATGAGGTCACAAATATTTGTCACAATATCATTGGATCATTCCATATTTTTTCAGAATTTAAAAATGCATAAAAGTATTTTTAAACATTTAAAACAATTCAAATAAAGTGAAAATTTATAAAAAATATCAAAACACAAAATAAAATTGTGAAAAATATAAAAATCAGAAAGAGAAAAATCAAAATATTTTTCATATTTTTTTCATATTTTTTGGACTTAAAATGAATTTTCTATAATTTTTTGAAGTTTAAAACAATTAAAATGAAAATCAGAAAATAAAATATCAAACCAAAAAAAATGGGCCATCTGATCATTGTCAAAATGCGTTAGTAAACAAATCAAGTGGACCTGGGGCGTTGTGCATGTTATGGTCTTTAGTGAATAAAACACTAGATCACTAATTAAATCAGAAATTTAAAAAGAACAAGTGGCACACCATCATTGGTTGGAAGATGACACGTTGGTCATCTTCAACCTCAAGCCAACGTGAAACGCAGGTCCCTCAAACTGTAAAATCAGAAGCTCAGACCTATGCCATTCATTTTGTCTCATCAAGACGAAGACAACCACACCTTCGCGAAAAATTTATATAAATTGTAGCTCAAGCAATTTGGAAGAAAAGTTTTGAAAAGGAATTTGAAATTTCATGGTCAAAACGTGTTTCCAGTTAAAAGCAAGTGTTGCGACTAGAACCAGGGAAATGAGAGTTTCACAATGATATCAAAGTTTGGAAAAAAATGGGATAAGGAATCTACCTATTGAAGTTCAGTTGTAGAGCTCTGTAAATGGACTTCTATGGACCAATACAGGTCACGATTCTTGAAGGTAATTGTATGGTTAGCTTCCGGGAAGATCAAGGAAGGTGAATTGATAGAAAAAATGGATTGAAAATGGCTTGAACAATGATTTCGAAGTTGTAGAAAAGTGAGTTATGGAGTGAGTTTTGGCAGGGTGATTTTGGAAGTTCAAGCTTGAGAAAACAAATGGGGTAGCTCATGTATTTATAGGAGAAGAAAATGGGATCAAAAGGAAGAGTCAATGATGCATTTTGGAGGGAATTCGTGTGGAGAATGGACACGAGTGAAGTGTGATCTCATTTTCACCAAAACTCATCCAATCTTTGCGTTTTGAGGTGCTAAACACTCCTGGAAAGTTTGTTAATCAAGTTTAAATCAAAAACACGCACAAATCTTGTGATTAGAGGCCATATTATGGATTTCAAAATTCTGACTTGGTGGGAAATTCAGTTTCAAGTTACCAATTTCAAAACAATGGCATTTTCAACTCAAGGGGTCTTAGGACATGATTCTTGATGCTTTAGAAAGATGAGGTTACAATCTTTGCAATGGAAAAAAATAATGGAATCAAATGGATGTTTGAGCTAAAAGTTTCAATGAGTCAAAGTTTGGAAAAAGAAGTTGACTTTCCATACTTAGAAATATTTCAAAATTTTCTTCAAAAGTGACCTATAATGTTTTGCATCCAAACATGACCTTCCTCTTGACCAAAAAAGATGGCATAGAATAGACCTCTTGAATGACATTTTGAAACTTGAACCATTAAAAATATCCAAAAATTGAGAGAGTTATGAATTGTTGAAGTTGGAAAAAAATCATGAAATGACCTATAATCTTTTGTATCCTTAGGGAATTTTCCATCTATTTTCTCACTTTGCACATAAAAGAAGGAATAAAGTTCACATCCTCAAGATCATTATGGAAAAATAGTAGGCTCAAGGTGATAAAAATTGACCAAGTTATGATCATTTTAAGTCACATATGGGAAATTGGGGGTTCATCTGGAGGACTTGTAATCTTTCTTCATCATCAAGTTTCTTCCACATGAAAAGTCCTTGAAAATTTTGAAGTGATTTGTTAATAACCTTTTGAAGAGAAGGATGTTTTTGTAATAACTCAAAAATACCAAAATATGAGCAAGATATACTTCTTTGAAGTTCAAAACCCTAGCTCCTAGATCAAGAAAATGCTTTGAGGAACTTTGACAATTTTAAACAACATTCTTGTACCAACACTTTTGATTTGTAAATAGAAGTTGTTGAGGATAATAATGAGAACTCATAGCAACCAAAAACACTTCCATATCTTGAGAATTGAGATAAATATGCACTTGTGACCAATGGGAACAAGGCCTTGTCCAACCATGACAACTTCTTCAATCAACCCCTTGTACTTTTGAATTAATCTTGATAACTTTGAAATGTTGTGAACCAAAGTAAACAGTGTCATGCCATTTCTTCCAAAACAACTTCAATGGTGAGGTTTAAATTTATCAAGCTTTATTGACTAGGGTATGGAAATAAACTCATGAATCCATGGATCAACTTGCTAAGCCACATTGCCTTTACCTACATTATTAACAAGTAAGACAAACCAACATTGAATTTTATTAATTAAAAGGAAAGTCAAAACAAAACATGCATGATCACAAAAGAAAAACAAGTCAAGGTGATTGGTGATTCCTCAAAGAGCAAAGCTAAAGATAGGGAGGAGAACCAAAATCCCTAATGTGATCTTGTTGTAATTGAATCAATATGGTATGATGAAGGGATCTTAAGGGAAAAAATTGGGGGTACAATAAGTTGATACTGAAATCTGATCGCTGGGTGATCCAATGAGACATAGTTGTATGCTTCAAATCCCTAACTTTTTCCTGGACGGCCCTTTTGGGTTTTCAGTCCATCGGGATACCCTTTTTTGCCCAAGCCGCCTTTTCAGGTTTTCGACTTGCCGGGTGTATAGATTTTTTTTGTTGTATTTATCCCTAATTTTTGCCCGAACCCTTTTGGTTCGCAGGGATGCCCTTATTTTTGCCCAGGCCAGTCAACATAGTGGGTCTTTATTTATGCATAGTATCTTTTCACTATGTCCGCATTCACAGAACATAAGCTTTGCCTTGTCTTGTCTGAAAGTCCCTGTATCATTGAAAATAAAGCTTGACTGAAGCTTTGCCCTAACAATGGAAAAACTGCATCCTTGCGTTAGATCTCACATGTAATGGTTATAGATAGTCACAAATATTAGCACGAACACATGTAATTACAAATAATTCATTTATATTGCATGATGAAAATGTTTGAATTCACGAAAGCATACCAGACCGGTGACACTCGAGGAAGAGATTCTGGGCACGATTTGGCTTGAGTAATGGTTGAAACAAGTTCGTGGGAACCTCACGGTTATAATGGAACACCTGGAATGGATTAAGGATGGTTGGATCGTGTGATACAAGTTTCACCTCTCTTTGTGAAAATTTGGATTTTTTCTAGGGTTTAGGGAGGCAGCTGCGCATGTCCATTAGGTCTGGCATTGTTTGTACATATATGTGGGACCAAATTAGGGTAACAAATATGGTACCATATCATATGTAATCAAGGATAATATTTGATTTGGAATTACATGTATTCTTTCCATTTTAAGCCAAGATTTGATTAAAATATATTCCACACAGTTTCTTGAGCTGATTGTACAATCTTTGGGCTTCAATGTTGATCCAAAATTCAATCCATGCGCCTTTTTCCATTTACTTGACATTTTATTTTATTTATTTTGTATTTAATTGAATAAAAATCAAGATAAATAAAAATAAAAATCATGGCAAGGTGAGAATGGATTTAGAGGTCCTGGATCATGCTAGAAACAAGTTTCAAACATGAGAAGATGGGCCCATTTGGAAAAATTTCAAGTTTGGTTAATATTGGCTTCATGCATTTTCCCAAAAATTGGTCAACTTTAGAAATTCATATCTCTCTCATTTTAACCCTAAGAGGGTGTTATTGGACTTTTTAGAGAGATTAGGATGTCCCCTAAACAATCATTTTGGTTTCATTTCAATTGGATCTTCCATGTTCATGTAAGGAGCTTTGATCCAAAAGGTGTTTTTGTTGACTTTTTGAAAGGAACTATAATGTATCAGCTCGTATCTTTTGACTGAGGCATTTCTTGATCTTGAGGGATGAAGATAAGTTGTAGGGAATTTGACTTTCTTCAAAATGATCTTCGGTGGAAAACTTTCTGATCAAGTATGAGAAAGTTATGCCTGGTCAAAGTTTGGTTGACTTTTCCTATAGAAACCCTAATTTGCCATTTTTGACTTTTGATGAGTTAGGAGCATTTCTTGAGGAATCATGATAAAACCATGATCAAATGATGGGTATTACTCCAAAATGTTGATGTTTACCAAAAATCTTGAAGTTTGACTGTATATAGGCCACAATTGACTTTTGACCTAGTATAGTTGATTTTCAAGCATTTGAGTAGTTGACTGAGCAACCTTGTTGGGAAAGGCATGGAATTTGGCATAGATGATCTTGAGGACCTATTTGGGCTATGAAAAACATTTGAAACCCTTGGAGCTCAACTATCTTGATGAAAAATGAAACCCTAGTTTAAGGTTTATTGCTTTAGGAGGAAAATTTGTTTAGTCAATTCTTAGTCATCCTGGGGCAAGTTAGGAACCTCAATGGGCATGTCTTGAGTAAAATGAGAGGGGAAATTTTTGGGTACAACAACTGCCCCTGTTCAATCTTCTTAAACCTGAGGATGTAGATTGGTTGGTCTGCCTTTCATGATCTAAAGGTGGAAGATGATTGAACACTAGAGTGCCCAGAAATTTGCACTCGTCTGAAATGATACTTGACTGTGTAGATAATATCGAGAATGGGCTTATAGATTCCATTTGGAGAAGATGACGGAAGATCATCAGAGATAGGCTTAAAGATGCCATCCGGAGAATATGACGAAGAGTCGTCGGAGATGGGCTTAAAGATGCCATATAGAGAACAATGTTGATTTCATGAGACATTATTTTATGGGGATTCCAATTCCTGTTGTTGAGGAGGACTCCACTGAGGAATGTTGGTCTTTGTTTTGAGAAATAGAGTTTAGGAGCTTCAGTTGTCCATTACTCTACTGGGGAGTCATCTCTTGATGGGAGAGACAGAACTGAATTACTATTTGGTCAGGATCCAGGCTTCACAGTGACTTGCTGAGGATAATAAGGCTGACTGCTATCTGGTCGTATTCCAGGCTTCACAGTGACTTGCTAAGGTTAATAAGGCTGACAGCTATTTGGTCGCATTCCAGGCTTCACAGTGACTTACTGGGGGAACGTGAAATTAACTTCTATCTGGTCGGACTCCAGGCTTTGCAGTTTCTTTAACTGGAATAGAAATTAGAGAAATCTTAGTGTCGATTTAACTGAACCAGAGAAAGGTCTTGAGTTGTCTTCAATTGGAATAGAAATCAGGAAAGTCTTAGTATCGATTTAGCTGAACCAGAGGAAGGTCTTGAATTAATTTTGACTGAAATAGCAATCAGAAAATTCTCAGTATCGATTTAACTGAACCAGAAAAAAGTCTTGGGTTATCTTCAACTTTAACTAGAATAGTAATCAGAAAAATCTTAGTGTCGATTTAACTAAACCAGAGGAAAGTCTTGAATTATCTTCAACCGGAATAGAAATCAGAAAAATCTTAGTATCGATTTAACTGAACCAGAGAAGGTCATGGATCATTTTAACTGGAATGAAAATCATAAAAATCTTAGTGTCGATTTAACTGAACCAGAAAAGGGTCTTTTGAGAATATCTTTTTGAGGAAAATGTTGAAATAGCCCTTCGTCAGACATAGCTTTTGAGAAGACTGCCAGGTGATATAAGTATTCAACGGTATTTGTTGATTTGATCTTTTCCTGAAAAGGTAAAGAGTTAGTCGTATGCAATGTCATGATGTATGAAATGAATTGTGTAATGATGTTCTCAAAGTAAATGAGATTATGCTGTATGCAATATATATGTGCATGCCATGATGTATGAATATGGGATGCTGTTGCGATATTTCCTAGTCATGGAAAATAAATCCCTGACTATTGCTGGAGAGTATTGGGAAGACAGATCCCAGACTGCTGTTTGGTAGATGAGGAAAATGATTCTTTCATCTTCGTTGGGAATGATGAATGAAGATGATTTTCCAGGGATTTCCTTTTTCCGTTTGAGGATATTCTGCCGGGATCTTTAACTCCTGCTTGAGAATGACTCTGTGGGGGAAGGATGCTCTGTCGGAAGATTTTACTGATGTAGAGAAATAAACTCTATTGGGGGATAAATTTCCGCAGTTAGAGAAATAAACTCTACCAGAGAGGAGGTTTTATAAACTGTTTGAGATTATAAAACTCAATTAGGGAATGCAAATTTCAAATTTATGAGGGAACTTGACTGGAGGAAGTCATTCCTTCTTGGGGAGGCAAAGGTAAGGATTTTGGTTGTTTTTACTCTGTGGGGACATAAGCATTACTATGATGTTTGCTAAGGATGTGACAAGAGGATGCCCTTGTTCCTGCTGGAAAGAGTAACTGTCGAGGCCATAAATGACTTGTTTAGACTTTGCCCCGTTTCTTAAAGTCATTAGCAACTGTCTTTCTGTTTCTTATGCAAGTATTTGTAAACAGTAATCATATTCAAATGCATATGTCAAAAATAATCACCGAACGTTTTTGCAAAACAAAACAGAAAAATAGAAAACAAATAGTTTTCTGCTTTCAAAGAAATAATTTGTATTAATTTTTGAAGTTCGCCTATAAGAGGCATTTTTGTATAAAGAGACTGACGTTCTGGTAGGAGAACGCAGACGTGAAAATGAAAACTATACAAAATAGTGTACAAATAGAAAACAACTATGTGTAATAATCCCATTGAGTCTCAATTCTGCTATTGTCCCTATGTCCTTGAGCATCTTATCACTTTGCTACTTTTCCGAAGTTGACTGAATTGGTTGGTACCGTTTGAGCATGATAGTTGTGTAGCGTTAGAAATTTTTAAGACTAAGCCATTGGATTGACTAGACTTATACAGATCAAAATAAAAATTGCCACTGCGCTTTATTGTTTCCAAAGGAATGGGAAAAGAGCGAGTAACCCAAAAAGAGGGGGAAAGATTCAATGTAAGGGGGTTGGTTATGCAAAGGGAAGGTATTAGCACCCTAAACATCTACGGTACTCCGCATGAACCTCTTTGTAAAATCTGTATATTTTGGCTATAAAATGTTGTATGCAAAATAGATGGTGGTGGTGAGAAAAGAAGTGTTTTTTTTATGATTTTTGCATCCGTTGCGGTTGCGAACCTTTAGTGCCTACATACCACCTTTCATGCAATAGGGGATCAGGGTACACGTATTTCACCTTTTAAAATTTTTTAAAACACAAGTGTGTTGGTTAATTTTATGAGATAAGACATCATCGTCATTGTCCGTGTGGAAAACATACTTACTACCCACAATCACGAGAAAGGAGAATTTACATCATCTCAAAGTGGAGGATATGGCTTGGATTTTAGAATCAACAATGCCTCACTCAACACCCAAGTGGAAAATATCTCTATTCACTACATATTGTAGAAGTATAGTTGTTTGCATCACTACAAGGATTGACAAGAGTCCAATCTTTTGAGAAATGTTTTAAAGTAAAAAGTCAAAGTGGCAAAGTGGTTTTAAATGAGATTGATTGACTTTTAGTCTTCTCATAAAAAATGTCAAGGTATTATTAAATTGATTGAATTTTATTTATGAAAAGGGTTTTGAAAATGCATGGACCTAAGTCCAAGTTTATTATGAAAGTAGTTCTAGTTTAAAAACAAGAAAAGTTTTCAAAAGGAGGAAGAAGATTTTTGAAATTAAAGAAGATTGGAGGAAAAGAAGGGACTATCCTAAAGCATAAGGTAAAAAGCTAGGGATAAGAACCATCTAACAAACAAGAAGCCAATACTTGACATTATGAGTCAAGATAGAATTCCCATTCTTTGGATTTGAAACCAAGCAAGCAAAGATAATATACCTCTTGAGAGAACTAAACTTCAAGTGTATTAAGTCTTTAAAAAAATTGGGTAGAGTAACGACTGTATACGGGTGAATTCCAGATTACAAACAAAGTATGTAACTACAACAACATGCGCACAAAACAAACAAACAACTCAATGTCTTCAAGTAAACCTCAATAACTCCATACAAAATATCAATTAAGGTCACAAGGTCTCCAACATATGCCAAGGTCTCTAATCCTAAGTCCAAGAAGTCCAATACTCCATAATGCCAAGGATATAACCAAATAGTCCAAGTATCATTAAAGTTTTTTATGGTTCATGTTGATTATTAGGTGTCCTAAAAAGAAAAGCTCAAGTGAGAAAAATAAAAATGACAAGAAAGTAAATGCTCAAGTGAGCAAAGATTAAAAATAGCATGAAATATAAATGCTAAAGTAAATGATGCATAAAATAAAAATGCATAAAATAAAAACACAAAATAAAGTCAATTATTAATATTTAGTGGTTAGTTGGATGACCATCTTGAAACTTGCATTTGGAACTCATTAGAGGATTAGTAGAACCAAAGCCTCCACACAACAAGTTGAATTTTCTTTTTGTCAAGTATATCATCTATTTTGGAATCCTCAAAAGTAAAATTTAATGATCAACGATGTTTAAGTGATCCGCGTTGACCAAAAGTGTTGTAGATCCATTAAAGGATTGGTAGAACCAAAGTCTCCACACAATGAATCTCACGGTTATTGGGTCAAAGAGATCAAATTAACATACTTGGGCTTGAAAACATAGGTTTGGGCCACGAATGGTCATTTATTCGAATCGGGACAAAATTTAGCGCTATGTTAAGCAATTGTAAGTGGACTTATGTAGAAGTCGCACCTATTTTGAGGCCGGTCAATAGAAATCTATGCACCATTTGTTTTGAGACATGTTATAGGGATCATGCTCCAATAACACTTAATGCAATAAGAAAAGGATGAGATGAAGAGGGATGAGAAAGAATATACAAACCACATTTGAATTAAAATTTAATCAAACTATTATTAAAATCATTCATCCATTTTTATGGAGTTAGACTCAACACCATGGATCCAATGATGTTAACAAAGTTCATGATCAAAATTCAACCCAAGATCAACCAAAAAATAATCACAAAATAATATTACATTTAATATATACATTAAAAAGGGTTTGTAAAATGTTTAAAAATAGAAATAAGAGAGAAAAATATTAACTATGTTCAAATTAAACAAGAAATATTAAGTAAAACCATAGAAAAATCAGAAATGAACTTAAATATTTTTATAAAATTTTGGTAATTTTTAAAGTCAGAAACCATTTTTAAAATTAAAAGAAATGAGTAAAATAAACCAAATATGATAAAAAAATAACAAAGTCGGAAATAAAAAATAAATGAGGTCACAAATATTTGTCACAATATCATTGGATCATTCCATATTTTTTCAGAATTTAAAAATGCATAAAAGTATTTTTAAACATTTAAAACAATTCAAATAAAGTGAAAATTTATAAAAAATATCAAAACACAAAATAAAATTGTGAAAAATATAAAAATCAGAAAGAGAAAAATCAAAATATTTTTCATATTTTTTTCATATTTTTTGGACTTAAAATGAATTTTCTATAATTTTTTGAAGTTTAAAACAATTAAAATGAAAATCAGAAAATAAAATATCAAACCAAAAAAAATGGGCCATCTGATCATTGTCAAAATGCGTTAGTAAACAAATCAAGTGGACCTGGGGCGTTGTGCATGTTATGGTCTTTAGTGAATAAAACACTAGATCACTAATTAAATCAGAAATTTAAAAAGAACAAGTGGCACACCATCATTGGTTGGAAGATGACACGTTGGTCATCTTCAACCTCAAGCCAACGTGAAACGCAGGTCCCTCAAACTGTAAAATCAGAAGCTCAGACCTATGCCATTCATTTTGTCTCATCAAGACGAAGACAACCACACCTTCGCGAAAAATTTATATAAATTGTAGCTCAAGCAATTTGGAAGAAAAGTTTTGAAAAGGAATTTGAAATTTCATGGTCAAAACGTGTTTCCAGTTAAAAGCAAGTGTTGCGACTAGAACCAGGGAAATGAGAGTTTCACAATGATATCAAAGTTTGGAAAAAAATGGGATAAGGAATCTACCTATTGAAGTTCAGTTGTAGAGCTCTGTAAATGGACTTCTATGGACCAATACAGGTCACGATTCTTGAAGGTAATTGTATGGTTAGCTTCCGGGAAGATCAAGGAAGGTGAATTGATAGAAAAAATGGATTGAAAATGGCTTGAACAATGATTTCGAAGTTGTAGAAAAGTGAGTTATGGAGTGAGTTTTGGCAGGGTGATTTTGGAAGTTCAAGCTTGAGAAAACAAATGGGGTAGCTCATGTATTTATAGGAGAAGAAAATGGGATCAAAAGGAAGAGTCAATGATGCATTTTGGAGGGAATTCGTGTGGAGAATGGACACGAGTGAAGTGTGATCTCATTTTCACCAAAACTCATCCAATCTTTGCGTTTTGAGGTGCTAAACACTCCTGGAAAGTTTGTTAATCAAGTTTAAATCAAAAACACGCACAAATCTTGTGATTAGAGGCCATATTATGGATTTCAAAATTCTGACTTGGTGGGAAATTCAGTTTCAAGTTACCAATTTCAAAACAATGGCATTTTCAACTCAAGGGGTCTTAGGACATGATTCTTGATGCTTTAGAAAGATGAGGTTACAATCTTTGCAATGGAAAAAAATAATGGAATCAAATGGATGTTTGAGCTAAAAGTTTCAATGAGTCAAAGTTTGGAAAAAGAAGTTGACTTTCCATACTTAGAAATATTTCAAAATTTTCTTCAAAAGTGACCTATAATGTTTTGCATCCAAACATGGCCTTCCTCTTGACCAAAAAAGATGGCATAGAATAGACCTCTTGAATGACATTTTGAAACTTGAACCATTAAAAATATCCAAAAATTGAGAGAGTTATGAATTGTTGAAGTTGGAAAAAAATCATGAAATGACCTATAATCTTTTGTATCCTTAGGGAATTTTCCATCTATTTTCTCACTTTGCACATAAAAGAAGGAATAAAGTTCACATCCTCAAGATCATTATGGAAAAATAGTAGGCTCAAGGTGATAAAAATTGACCAAGTTATGATCATTTTAAGTCACATATGGGAAATTGGGGGTTCATCTGGAGGACTTGTAATCTTTCTTCATCATCAAGTTTCTTCCACATGAAAAGTCCTTGAAAATTTTGAAGTGATTTGTTAATAACCTTTTGAAGAGAAGGATGTTTTTGTAATAACTCAAAAATACCAAAATATGAGCAAGATATACTTCTTTGAAGTTCAAAACCCTAGCTCCTAGATCAAGAAAATGCTTTGAGGAACTTTGACAATTTTAAACAACATTCTTGTACCAACACTTTTGATTTGTAAATAGAAGTTGTTGAGGATAATAATGAGAACTCATAGCAACCAAAAACACTTCCATATCTTGAGAATTGAGATAAATATGCACTTGTGACCAATGGGAACAAGGCCTTGTCCAACCATGACAACTTCTTCAATCAACCCCTTGTACTTTTGAATTAATCTTGATAACTTTGAAATGTTGTGAACCAAAGTAAACAGTGTCATGCCATTTCTTCCAAAACAACTTCAATGGTGAGGTTTAAATTTATCAAGCTTTATTGACTAGGGTATGGAAATAAACTCATGAATCCATGGATCAACTTGCTAAGCCACATTGCCTTTACCTACATTATTAACAAGTAAGACAAACCAACATTGAATTTTATTAATTAAAAGGAAAGTCAAAACAAAACATGCATGATCACAAAAGAAAAACAAGTCAAGGTGATTGGTGATTCCTCAAAGAGCAAAGCTAAAGATAGGGAGGAGAACCAAAATCCCTAATGTGATCTTGTTGTAATTGAATCAATATGGTATGATGAAGGGATCTTAAGGGAAAAAATTGGGGGTACAATAAGTTGATACTGAAATCTGATCGCTGGGTGATCCAATGAGACATAGTTGTATGCTTCAAATCCCTAACTTTTTCCTGGACGGCCCTTTTGGGTTTTCAGTCCATCGGGATACCCTTTTTTGCCCAAGCCGCCTTTTCAGGTTTTCGACTTGCCGGGTGTATAGATTTTTTTTGTTGTATTTATCCCTAATTTTTGCCCGAACCCTTTTGGTTCGCAGGGATGCCCTTATTTTTGCCCAGGCCAGTCAACATAGTGGGTCTTTATTTATGCATAGTATCTTTTCACTATGTCCGCATTCACAGAACATAAGCTTTGCCTTGTCTTGTCTGAAAGTCCCTGTATCATTGAAAATAATGCTTGACTGAAGCTTTGCCCTAACAATGGAAAAACTGCATCCTTGCGTTAGATCTCACATGTAATGGTTATAGATAGTCACAAATATTAGCACGAACACATGTAATTACAAATAATTCATTTATATTGCATGATGAAAATGTTTGAATTCACGAAAGCATACCAGACCGGTGACACTCGAGGAAGAGATTCTGGGCACGATTTGGCTTGAGTAATGGTTGAAACAAGTTCGTGGGAACCTCACGGTGATAATGGAACACCTGGAATGGATTAAGGATGGTTGGATCGTGTGATACAAGTTTCACCTCTCTTTGTGAAAATTTGGATTTTTTCTAGGGTTTGTGGAGGCAGTTGCGCATGTCCATTAGGTCTGGCATTGTTTGTACATATATGTGGGACCAAATTAGGGTAACAAATATGGTACAATATCATATGTAATCAAGGATAATATTTGATTTGGAATTACATGTATTCTTTCCATTTTAAGCCAAGATTTGATTAAAATATATTCCACACAGTTTCTTGAGCTGATTGTACAATCTTTGGGCTTCAATGTTGATCCAAAATTCAATCCATGCGCCTTTTTCCATTTACTTGACATTTTATTTTATTTATTTTGTATTTAATTGAATAAAAATCAAGATAAATAAAAATAAAAATCATGGCAAGGTGAGAATGGATTTAGAGGTCCTGGATCATGCTAGAAACAAGTTTCAAACATGAGAAGATGGGCCCATTTGGAAAAATTTCAAGTTTGGTTAATATTGGCTTCATGCATTTTCCCAAAAATTGGTCAACTTTAGAAATTCATATCTCTCTCATTTTAACCCTAAGAGGGTGTTATTGGACTTTTTAGAGAGATTAGGATGTCCCCTAAACAATCATTTTGGTTTCATTTCAATTGGATCTTCCATGTTCATGTAAGGAGCTTTGATCCAAAAGGTGTTTTTGTTGACTTTTTGAAAGGAACTATAATGTATCAGCTCGTATCTTTTGACTGAGGCATTTCTTGATCTTGAGGGATGAAGATAAGTTGTAGGGAATTTGACTCTCTTCAAAATGAGCTTCGGTGGAAAACTTTCTGATCAAGTATGAGAAAGTTATGCCTGGTCAAAGTTTGGTTGACTTTTCCTATAGAAACCCTAATTTGCCATTTTTGACTTTTGATGAGTTAGGAGCATTTCTTGAGGAATCATGATAAAACCATGATCAAATGATGGGTATTACTCCAAAATGTTGATGTTTACCAAAAATCTTGAAGTTTGACTGTATATAGGCCACAATTGACTTTTGACCTAGTACAATTGATTTTCAAGCATTTGAGTAGTTGACTGAGCAAACTTGTTGGGAAAGGCATGGAATTTGGCATAGATGATCTTGAGGACCTATTTGGGCTATGGAAAACATTTGAAACCCTTGGAGCTCAACTATCTTAATGAAAAATGAAACCCTAGTTTAAGGTTTATTGCTTTAGGAGGAAAATTTGTTTAGTCAATTCTTAGTCATCCTGGGGCAAGTTAGGAACCTCAATGGGCATGTCTTGAGTAAAATGAGAGGGGAAATTTTTGGGTACAACAACTGCCCCTGTTCAATCTTCTTAAACCTGAGGATGTAGATTGGTTGGTCTGCCTTTCATGATCTAAAGGTGGAAGATGATTGAACACTAGAGTGCCCAGAAATTTGCACTCGTCTGAAATGATACTTGACTGTGTAGATAATATCGAGAATGGGCTTATAGATTCCATTTGGAGAAGATGACGGAAGATCATCAGAGATAGGCTTAAAGATGCCATCCGGAGAATATGACGAAGAGTCGTCGGAGATGGGCTTAAAGATGCCATATAGAGAACAATGTTGATTTCATGAGACATTATTTTATGGGGATTCCTATTCCTGTTGTTGAGGAGAACTCCACTGAGGAATGTTGGTCTTTGTTTTGAGAAATAGAGTTTAGGAGCTTCAGTTGTCCATTACTCTACTGGGGAGTCATCTCTTGATGGGAGAGACAGAACTGAATTACTATCTGGTCAGGATCCAGGCTTCACAGTGACTTGCTGAGGATAATAAGGCTGACTGCTATCTGGTCGTATTCCAGGCTTCACAGTGACTTGCTAAGGTTAATAAGGCTGACAGCTATTTGGTCGCATTCCAGGCTTCACAGTGACTTACTGGGGGAACGTGAAATTAACTTCTATCTGGTCGGACTCCAGGATTTGCAGTTTCTTTAACTGGAATAGAAATTAGAGAAATCTTAGTGTCGATTTAACTGAACCAGAGAAAGGTCTTGAGTTGTCTTCAATTGGAATAGAAATCAGGAAAGTCTTAGTATCGATTTAGCTGAACCAGAGGAAGGTCTTGAATTAACTTTGACTGAAATAGCAATCAGAAAATTCTCAGTATCGATTTAACTGAACCAGAAAAAAGTCTTGGGTTATCTTCAACTTTAACTAGAATAGTAATCAGAAAAATCTTAGTGTCGATTTAACTAAACCAGAGGAAAGTCTTGAATTATCTTCAACCGGAATAGAAATCAGAAAAATCTTAGTATCGATTTAACTGAACCAGAGAAGGTCATGGATCATTTTAACTGGAACGGAAATCATAAAAATCTTAGTGTCGATTTAACTGAACCAGAAAAGGGTCTTTTGAGAATATCTTTTTGAGGAAAATGTTGAAATAGCCCTTCATCAGACATAGCCTTTGAGAAGACTGCCAGGTGATATAAGTATTCAACGGTATTTGTTGATTTGATCTTTTCCTGAAAAGGTAAAGAGTTAGTCGTATGCAATGTCATGATGTATGAAATGAATTGTGTAATGATGTTCTCAAAGTAAATGAGATTATGCTGTATGCAATATATATGTGCATGCCATGATGTATGAATATGGGATGCTGTTGCGATATTTCCTAGTCATGGAAAATAAATCCCTGACTATTGCTGGAGAGTATTGGGAAGACAGATCCCAGACTGCTGTTTGGTAGATGAGGAAATTGATTCTTTCATCTTCGTTGGGGATGATGAATGAAGATGATTTTCCAGGGATTTCCTCTTTCCGTTTGAGGATATTCTGCCGGGATCTTTAACTCCTGCTTGAGAATGACTCTGTGGGGGAAGGATGCTCTGTCGGAAGATTTTACTGATGTGGAGAAATAAACTCTATTGGGGGATAAATTTCCACAGTTAGAGAAATAAACTCTACCAGAGAGGAGGTTTTATAAACTGTTTGAGATTATAAAACTCAATTGGGGAATGCAAATTTCAAATTTCTGAGGGAACTTGACTGGAGGAAGTCATTCCTTCTTGGGGAGGCAAAGGTAAGGATTTTGGTTGTTTTTACTCTGTGGGGACATAAGCATTACTATGATGTTTGCTAAGGATGTGACAAGAGGATGCCCTTGTTCCTGCTGGAAAGAGTAACTGTCGAGGCCATAAATGACTTGTTTAGACTTTACCCCGTTTCTTAAAGTCATTAGCAACTGTCTTTCTGTTTCTTATGCAAGTATTTGTAAACAGCAATCATATTCAAATGCATATGTCAAAAATAATCACCGAACGTTTTTGCAAAACAAAACAGAAAAATAGAAAACAAATAGTTTTCTGCTTTCAAAGAAATAATTTGTATTAATTTTTGAAGTTCGCCTATAAGAGGCATTTTTGTATAAAGAGACTGACGTTCTGGTAGGAGAACGCAGACGTGAAAATGAAAACTATACAAAATAGTGTACAAATAGAAAACAACTATGTGTAATAATCCCATTGAGTCTCAATTCTGCTATTGTCCCTATGTCCTTGAGCATCTTATCACTTTGCTACTTTTCCGAAGCTGACTGGATTGGTTGGTACCGTTTGAGCATGATAGTTGTGTAGCGTTAGAAATTTTTAAGACTAAGCCATTGGATTGACTAGACTTATACAGATCAAAATAAAAATCGCCACTGCGCTTTATTGTTTTCAAAGGAATGGGAAAAGAGCGAGTAACCCAAAAAAAGGGGGAAAGATTCAACGTAAGGGGGTTGGTTATGCAAAGGGAAGGTATTAGCACCCTAAACATCTACGGTACTCCGCATGAACCTCTTTGTAAAATCTGTATATTTTGGCTATAAAATGTTGTATGCAAAATAGATGGTGGTGGTGAGAAAAGAAGTGTTTTTTATGATTTTTGCATCCGTTGCGGTTGCGAACCTTTAGTGCCTACATACCACCTTTCATGCAATAGGGAATCAGGGTACACGTATTTCACCTTTTAAAATTTTTTAAAACACAAGTGTGTTGGTTAATTTTATGAGATAAGACATCATCGTCATTGTCCGTGTTGAAAACATACTTACTACCCACAATCACGAGAAAGGAGAATTTACATCATCTCAAAGTGGAGGATATGGCTTGGATTTTAGAATCAACAATGCCTCACTCAACACCCAAGTGAAAAATATCTCTATTCACTACATATTGTAGAAGTATAGTTGTTTGCATCACTACAAGGATTGACAAGAGTCCAATCTTTTGAGAAAGGTTTTAAAGTAAAAAGTCAAAGTGGCAAAGTGGTTTTAAATGAGATTGATTGACTTTTAGTCTTCTCATAAAAAATGTCAAGGTATTATTAAATTGATTGAATTTTATTTATGAAAAGGGTTTTGAAAATGCATGGACCTAAGTCCAAGTTTATTATGAAAGTAGTTCTAGTTTAAAAACAAGAAAAGTTTTCAAAAGGAGGAAGAAGATTTTTGAAATTAAAGAAGATTGGAGGAAAAGAAGGGACTATCCTAAAGCATAAGGTAAAAAGCTAGGGATAAGAACCATCTAACAAACAAGAAGCCAATACTTGACATTATGAGTCAAGATAGAATTCCCATTCTTTGGATTTGAAACCAAGCAAGCAAAGATAATATACCTCTTGAGAGAACTAAACTTCAAGTGTATTAAGTCTTCAAAAAAATTGGGTAGAGTAACGACTGTATACGGGTGAATTCCAGATTACAAACAAAGTATGTAACTACAACAACATGCGCACAAAACAAACAAACAACTCAATGTCTTCAAGTAAACCTCAATAACTCCATACAAAATATCAATTAAGGTCACAAGGTCTCCAACATATGCCGAGGTCTCTAATCCTAAGTCCAAGAAGTCCAATACTCCATAATGCCAAGGATATAACCAAATAGTCCAAGTATCATTAAAGTTTTTTATGGTTCATGTTGATTATTAGGTGTCCTAAAAAGAAAAGCTCAAGTGAGAAAAATAAAAATGACAAGAAAGTAAATGCTCAAGTGAGCAAAGATTAAAAATAGCATGAAATATAAATGCTAAAGTAAATGATGCATAAAATAAAAATGCATAAAATAAAAACACAAAATAAAGTCAATTATTAATATTTAGTGGTTAGTTGGATGACCATCTTGAAACTTGCATTTGGAACTCATTAGAGGATTAGTAGAACCAAAGCCTCCACACAACAAGTTGAATTTTCTTTTTGTCAAGTATATCATCTATTTTGGAATCCTCAAAAGTAAAATTTAATGATCAACGATGTTTAAGTGATCCGCGTTGACCAAAAGTGTTGTAGATCCATTAAAGGATTGGTAGAACCAAAGTCTCCACATAATGAATCTCACGGTTATTGGATCAAAGAGATCAAATTAACATACTTGGGCTTGAAAACATAGGTTTGGGCCACGAATGGTCATTTATTCGAATCGGGACAAAATTTAGCGCTATGTTAAGCAATTGTAAGTGGACTTATGTAGAAGTCGCACCTATTTTGAGGCCGGTCAATAGAAATCTATGCACCATTTATTTTGAGACATGATATAGGGATCATGCTCCAATAACACTTAGTGCAATAAGAAAGGGATGAGATGAAGAGGGATGAGAAAGAATATACAAACCACATTTGAATTAAAATTTAATCAAACTATTATTAAAATCATTCATCCATTTTTATGGAGTTAGACTCAACACCATGGATCCAATGATGTTAACAAAGTTCATGATCAAAATTCAACCCAAGATCAACCAAAAAATAATCACAAAATAATATTACATTTAATATATACATTAAAAAGGGTTTGTAAAATGTTTAAAAATAGAAATAAGAGAGAAAAATATTAACTATGTTCAAATTAAACAAGAAATATTAAGTAAAACCATAGAAAAATCAGAAATGAACTTAAATATTTTTATAAAATTTTGGTAATTTTTAAAGTCAGAAACCATTTTTAAAATTAAAAGAAATGAGTAAAATAAACCAAATATGATAAAAAAATAAAAAAGGCGGAAATAAAAAATAAATGAGGTCACAAATATTTGTCACAATATCATTGGATCATTCCATATTTTTTCAGAATTTAAAAATGCATAAAAGTATTTTTAAACATTTAAAACAATTCAAATAAAGTGAAAATTTATAAAAAATATCAAAACACAAAATAAAATTGTGAAAAATATAAAAATCAGAAAGAGAAAAATCAAAATATTTTTCATATTTTTTTCATATTTTTTGGACTTAAAATGAATTTTCTATAATTTTTTGAAGTTTAAAACAATTAAAATGAAAATCAGAAAATAAAATATCAAACCAAAAAAAATGGGCCATCTGATCATTGTCAAAACGCGTTAGTAAACAAATCAAGTGGACCTGGGGCGTTGTGCATGTTATGGTCTTTAGTGAATAAAACACTAGATCACTAATTAAATCAGAAATTTAAAAAGAACAAGTGGCACACCATCATTGGTTGGAAGATGACACGTTGGTCATCTTCAACCTCAAGCCAACGTGAAACGCAGGTCCCTCAAACTGTAAAATCAGAAGCTCAGACCTATGCCATTCATTTTGTCTCATCAAGACGAAGACAACCACACCTTCGCGAAAAATTTATATAAATTGTAGCTCAAGCAATTTGGAAGAAAAGTTTTGAAAAGGAATTTGAAATTTCATGGTCAAAACGTGTTTCCAGTTAAAAGCAAGTGTTGCGACTAGAACCAGGGAAATGAGAGTTTCACAATGATATCAAAGTTTGGAAAAATATGGGATAAGGAATCTACCTATTGAAGTTCAGTTGTAGAGCTCTGTAAATGGACTTCTATGGACCAATACAGGTCACGATTCTTGAAGGTAATTGTATGGTTAGCTTCCGGGAAGATCAAGGAAGGTGAATTGATAGAAAAAATGGATTGAAAATGGCTTGAACAATGATTTCGAAGTTGTAGAAAAGTGAGTTATGGAGTGAGTTTTGGCAGGGTGATTTTGGCTGTTCAAGCTTGAGAAAACAAATGGGGTAGCTCATGTATTTATAGGAGAAGAAAATGGGATCAAAAGGAAGAGTCAATGATGCATTTTGGAGGGAATTCGTGTGGAGAATGGACACGAGTGAAGTGTGATCTCATTTTCACCAAAACTCATCCAATCTTTGCGTTTTGAGGTGCTAAACACTCCTGGAAAGTTTGTTAATCAAGTTTAAATCAAAAACACGCACAAATCTTGTGATTAGAGGCCACATTATGGATTTCAAAATTCTGACTTGGTGAGAAATTCAGTTTCAAGTTACCAATTTCAAAACAATGGCATTTTCAACTCAAGGGGTCTTAGGACATGATTCTTGATGCTTTAGAAAGATTAGGTTACAATCTTTGCAATGGAAAAAAATAATGGAATCAAATGGATGTTTGAGCTAAAAGTTTCAATGAGTCAAAGTTTGGAAAAAGAAGTTGACTTTCCATACTTAGAAATATTTCAAAATTTTCTTCAAAATTGACCTATAATGTTTTGCATCCAAACATGGCCTTCCTCTTGACCAAAAAAGATGGCATAGAATAGACCTCTTGAATGACATTTTGAAACTTGAACCATTAAAAATATCCAAAAATTGAGAGAGTTATGAATTGTTGAAGTTGGAAAAAAAATCATGAAATGACCTATAATCTTTTGTATCCTTAGGGAATTTTCCATCTATTTTCTCACTTTGCACATAAAAGAAGGAATAAAGTTCACATCCTCAAGATCATTATGGAAAAATAGTAGGCTCAATGTGATAAAAATTGACCAAGTTATGATCATTTTAAGTCACATATGGGAAATTGGGGGTTCATCTGGAGGACTTGTAATCTTTCTTCATCATCAAGTTTCTTCCACATGAAAACTCCTTGAAAATTTTGAAGTGATTTGTTAATAACCTTTTGAAGAGAAGGATGTTTTTGTAATAACTCAAAAATACCAAAATATGAGCAAGATATACTTCTTTGAAGTTCAAAACCCTAGCTCCTAGATCAAGAAAATGCTTTGAGGAACTTTGACAATTTTAAACAACATTCTTGTACCAACACTTTTGATTTGTAAATAGAAGTTGTTGAGGATAATAATGAGAACTCATAGCAACCAAAAACACTTCCATATCTTGAGAATTGAGATAAATATGCACTTGTGACCAATGGGAACAAGGCCTTGTCCAACCATGACAACTTCTTCAATCAACCCCTTGTACTTTTGAATTAATCTTGATAACTTTGAAATGTTGTGAACCAAAGTAAACAGTGTCATGCCATTTCTTCCAAAACAACTTCAATGGTGAGGTTTAAATTTATCAAGCTTTATTGACTAGGGTATGGAAATAAACTCATGAATCCATGGATCAACTTGCTAAGCCACATTGCCTTTACCTACATTATTAACAAGTAAGACAAACCAACATTGAATTTTATTAATTAAAAGGAAAGTCAAAACAAAACATGCATGATCACAAAAGAAAAACAAGTCAAGGTGATTGGTGATTCCTCAAAGAGCAAAGCTAAAGATAGGGAGGAGAACCAAAATCCCTAATGTGATCTTGTTGTAATTGAATCAATATGGTATGATGAAGGGATCTTAAGGGAAAAAATTGGGGGTACAATAAGTTGATACTGAAATCTGATCGCTGGGTGATCCAATGAGACATAGTTGTATGCTTCAAATCCCTAACTTTTTCCTGGGCGGCCCTTTTGGGTTTTCAGTCCACCGGGATACCCTTTTTTGCCCAAGCCGCCTTTTCAGGTTTTCGACTTGCCGGGTGTATAGATTTTTTTTGTTGTATTTATCCCTAATTTTTGCCCGAACCCTTTTGGTTCGCAGGGATGCCCTTATTTTTGCCCAGGCCAGTCAACATAGTGGGTCTTTATTTATGCATAGTATCTTTTCACTATGTCCGCATTCACAGAACATAAGCTTTGCCTTGTCTTGTCTGAAAGTCCCTGTATCATTGAAAACAAAGCTTGACTGAAGCTTTGCCCTAACAATGGAAAAACTGCATCCTTGCGTTAGATCTCACATGTAATGGTTATAGATAGTCACAAATATTAGCATGAACACATGTATGTACAAATAATTCATTTATATTGCATGATCAAAAGGTTTGAATTCACGAAAGCATACAAGACCGATGACACTCGAGGAAGAGATTCTGGGCACGATTTGGCTTGAGTAATGGTTGAAACAAGTTCCTGGGAACCTCACGGTGATAATGGAACACATGGAATGGATTAAGGATGGCTGGATCATGTGATACAAGTTGCACCTCTCTTTGAGAAAATTTGAAATTTTGCTAGGGTTTGTGGAGGCAGCTGCGCATGTCCATTAGGTCTGGCATTGTTTGTACATATATATGACCAAATTTGGGTAACAAATATGGTACCATATCATATGTAATCAAGGATAATATTTGATTTGGAATTACATGTATTCTTTCCATTTTAAGCCAAGATTTGATTAAAATATATTCCACACAGTTTCTTGAGCTGATTGTACAATCTTTGGGCTTCAATGTTGATCCAAAATTCAATCCATGCGCCTTTTTCCATTTACTTGACATTTTATTTTATTTATTTTGTATTTAATTGAATAAAAATCAAGATAAATAAAAATAAAAATCATGGCAAGGTGAGAACGAATTTAGAGGTCCTGGATCATGCTAGAAACAAGTTTCAAACATGAGAAGATGGGCCCATTTGGAAAAATTTCAAGTTTGGTTAATATTGGCTTCATGCATTTTCCCAAAAATTGGTCAACTTTAGAAATTCATATCTCTCTCATTTTAACCCTAAGAGGGTGTTCTTTGACTTTTTAGAGAGATTAGGATGTCCCCTAAACAATCATTTTGGTTTCATTTCAATTGGATCTTCCATGTTCATGTAAGGAGCTTTGATCTAAAAGGTGTTTTTGTTGACTTTTTGAAAGGAAGTATAATGTATCAGCTCGTATCTTTTGACTGAGGCATTTCTTGATCTTGAGGGATGAAGATAAGTTGTAGGGAATTTGACTCTCTTCAAAATGAGCTTCGGTGGAAAACTTTCTGATCAAGTATGAAAAAGTTATGCCTGGTCAAAGTTTGGTTGACTTTTCCTATAGAAACCCTAATTTGCCATTTTTGACTTTTGATGAGTTAGGAGCATTTCTTGAGGAATCATGATAAAACCATGATCAAATGATGGGTATTACTCCAAAATATTGATGTTGACCAAAAATCTTGAAGTTTGACTGTATATAGGCCACAATTGACTTTTGACCTAGTACAATTGATTTTCAAGCATTTGAGTAGTTGACTGAGCAAACTTGTTGGCCAAGGAATGAAATTTGGCATAGATGATCTTGAGGACATATTAGGGCTATGAAAAATATTTGAGACCCTTGGAGCTCAACCATCTTGATGAAAACTAAAACCCTAGTTTAAGGTTTATTGCCTTAGGAGGAAAACTTGTCTGATCAATTCTTAGTCATCCTGGGGCAAGTTGGGGACCTCAATGACCATGTCTTGAGTAAAATGAGAGGGAATTTTTTTGGGTACACCACCTATGTATCGGATCCGGACAACAACACATACAAACTTGGAATTAACCGGTAAAACACATCGGAAACGAGAAAACTCATCATTAATGCTCATGAAATGATCAACTATATGCAAATGAACATCAAATGACAATTAAAATGGCATGTATGTGTGGAATTAAAAAACGGGACACCACTATATACATATAGAATTTAAGCGGAAATTCACAGCGAAAACAAGAAAACTCATTATAAATGCTCATGAAATAATCAATTATATGCAAATGAACATTAAAACAGTGTGTACGTGGTAAAAGAAATTTCGGACATGATATTTTTATTTACAAAACGCACAAAAAAATACTTCTGAAATCAACCAAAATGATATTGATACTCATCAATTACCAAGACAAGCTTCCATGAGTATTTATCAACAATTAAATTGTGCGTTTCACACCACTTACCAACACCTGATAGCCTTACAACATATCATGAAATTAATCCGAAAAATATGCCGGAAACGGTAAAGTTCAACACAATCCATCCACAAGCGCACAAGCAACTCAAGTGAACCTCAAACGGTATTTAAAACGTGATTTGCTAATATATTTACAAGTCTGGACAGCAATATATACTTGAACCGTAGTTACTCGAAATTACTTTCAACTATGAAATCACACTTTCAATGGCTTTTGTTCCCTGCACCACAAAGAAAGACACATAAATGGTTTTTTATACTGCATTTGTTTTATGCAAGCAAATCACACACAAAAAGTTTCTCATTCTAATCAAACACCATTATCTATTAATGCCCAAACTTATGAGATGCAACTCTGACTTATTTGACATAAGGCTATGATACATTAGGTAGTTCTCATAAAAATTCAAGGATCTAATTAAGGTGGATGACAAGATTTGAATGTACTAACTGAGTATTCTTGAATCTCTGCCAGGTATTAAAAAAAATCCAATATTTTTTGAAATTGAAACCAATAATAATAAAGTATAATTTGTCAAGTTGCTTGACTGCTAGATATACACAATATTATTAACATGTTTTTCCTATTATCGTGCAAAACAAACTGGAATTGAAGTATAATTTGACAATACCTTGTTGCATCAAAGTCTCAAATATAATAGTACTATGATATTGAAAAAAGGAATCTTTTACTAAACCACCCTTCTCAACACATAATGAAAACACCAAAATCACAAGTAATTCACATTACGATTATATATTTACCTCTCACAAACCATCAAAGATAGTATATTCCCCTCCAAACGAACTCTTACGAAAATAAAAATCAAACCTGAAAAAAAAAACAGTGTTATTATTATTATCATTATAAACTGAATCTTATGATAATCAACATATCAAAAAAGTAGTAGTAATAAATAACAGGAACAACAAGAAGATGATTCAAAAACGTTCTTGTTGTCATCCACAAGATCGATTTTCAGCTGTCGCATAATATTTGCTATTAAAGTCTATGAGAACGGTTTTTCAACTTTTCAAAAATTAGGCGTTACAACATATTATGAAATTAATCCGAAAAATATGCTGAAAACTGAAAAATTCAACACAATCCATCACAAACGCACAAACAACTCAAATGAATCTCAAACGGTATTTAAAACGTGATTTGTGTTGGAAATTCACCAAATTCTATAATGAATTTTTACCACAATTACAATTTAATTATGAGATAAACAAAGAAAAGAAGACAAGACAATTATTTCTACAGAGTTTCTCTCTGCCCACAAACTGTGGAAAACTTTCTTATTCACTTTGCAACTGCAAAATACTGTGAATGACTTGCTTGACTTACTTTCAAAACAGGGGTTACTCCCTCTATTTATAATTGAGCTTACACCCTAAGCCCAAGACCCAAAATATCTTTTTGTTACTAAATCAAATCTAATCAAATCTATTCTAGACTTAAATCAAATCTATTTAAATCTAAAACAAATCAAATCTTCTTTGACACATATGAATTACAATTTAACACACCACCTAATTCATTGTGTCTAAACTATCTATGTTCATCATGGCCCTTAGCTTTCTGAATACTTCGACTTGCACTCCCTTCGTCATGATGTCTGCAATCTAATTCTCAGTTCTGCAGTGTTCCAAATTCATCTTCCCATCTGCTACATGCTCTCGAAGATAATGGAACCTCATTTCGATGTGCTTACTTCGACCATGTGCTATTGGGTTCTTTGCCAGATTAATAGCTGACATGCTGTCTATCTTCATGGTAATTGCTCCATGATTTTTCCCTGTTATCTCTTCGACTAAGTTCACCATCCAGGTTGCTTGACATGCACAAAGAGAAGCAGCTATGTATTCTGCTTCGCATGATGATAATGCCACTACTGGTTCTTTTCTCGAATTCCAAGCAATTGGTGCACCACCTAGCATAAACACATATCCTGCTGTTGACTTTCGATCTTCAACATCACTACACCAACTCGAATCAGTGTATCCCACTAACTTGCATTCTTTTTCTTTATCAACTGCAGGAAACAAAATATCATAATCGAAAGTTCATTTGAGATACCTTAGTATCCTCTTCACTGCTACTAGATGTGATACCTTTGGCTTCTGCATGAATCTACTTACCATACCTACACTGTATGCTAAGTCAGGCCTTGTATGACAAAGATATCTTAATGATCCAATAAGTCTTCTGTATTGGGTTGGATCAACATCATCTTCATCTGCATCTTTCGACAGTTGCAGTCTTGGTTCTGCAGATGTCGAAGTTGAGTTGTATTCTTCCATCTCAAACCTCTTGAGAATTTCTCCTGCATATCTTCTTTGATGCATCATCAAACCTCTACTGCTCTTGTAGAATTAGATACCAAGGAAGTATGAAATCTCACCCAAATCAGACATTTCGAATTCCTTACTGAGATCACCTTTGAAGTCTTCGATCTCACTCTTGCAGCTACCTGTTATCAATAAATCATCTACATAGAGATATAGTATAAGCAATTTACTCTTGCTTCTTCTTACATATACTCCATGTTCAGTTATGCACTTCACAAATTCCTTCTCCCTTAGAAAACTATCAATTTTCTTATTCCAAGCCATTGGAGCTTGTTTCAATCCATATAGGGCTTTATGTAGCCTGTACACCTTTCTTTCTTCGTCATGTTTCATAAACCCAACTGATTGTTTAACATAGACTTCTTCATCTAAGGGTCTATTTAGGAATGCATACTTCACGTCCATCTGACATATGTGCCAACTGTTGATTTCTGCTAGACCAACAACCAACCTGATTGTTTCGATCCTAGCAACAGGTGTAAAAACTTCGTCGAAGTCTATTCCTTCTTTCTGTAGAAATCCTTTCGCCACAAGTCTTGCTTTGTGTCGAGTTACTTCACCTTTCGAATTCGTTTTCACTTTGTATACCCACTTGACATCAATTGCCTTCTTGCCATGAGGCAATTCGACAAGTGACCAAGTGTTGTTGTCTTCGATAGACTTTACTTCTTAGTTCATTGCTTTCACCCACTTCGAATCTTTTAATGCTTCAGCTGCATTAACAGGTTCGACATCTGCATAGAAAGCATAATGTACCAGCTCACCTTTATTATCTATTACATCATCTGATGTAATCACACAATCTTACAATCTTGCAGGCATGCGTCTTGTTCTTTGAGGTCTGCTTGTACTTGGTATATCTGCTGGTTCCTCTTGTCGAACTTCTCTTTCGACTTGAGTTTCTGGCTCTTCGAATAGGATTCCCACTGAATCTTTCTTGACATTTGCAGTTCAATCCCATTCTTTAAACTCATCTATGATCACGTCCCTGCTGATCACAATCTTCTTGTTCTCTAGATCGAACAACTTGTAGCCTCCTGTCGAATGATATCCAACTAGGATCATTTGACTTGACTTGTCATCAAGTTTTCTTCTCAACTGATCTGGCACATGTCTATGTGCAATAGATCCAAATACCTTCAGATGACTCAAGCTAGGCTTCACACCAGACCAACATTCTTCTGGAGTAATTCCTTCTAGCTTCTTTGTAGGAAATCTGTTCAAAATGTATGTTGCAGTCGAAACAGCTTCACCCTAAAACTCTTTAGGTAAACTCTTGCCTTTCAACATACTTCTCACCATATTCATGATGGTTCGATTTTTCCTTTCTGCAATTCCATTTTGCTGTGGAGTATAGGGTGGCACCACCTCATGCACAATCCCTTCCTTTTCACATAATCTATCGAAGTCTTTCGACACATATTCTCCTCCACCATCAGTTCTCAAAACTTTGAGCTTTCGACCACTTTGTCTTTCGACCATTGACTTAAACCTGGTAAATACTTCGATCACTTCACTTTTCTTCTTGATCAGGTAAGTCCATAACTTTCGACTGAAATCATCTATGAATGTAAAAAAGTATTTGTTACCTCCCATCGAATCCACCTGGATTGGTCCACATACATCAGAGTATATGACTTCAAGACTAGCCTTCGATCTGCTTCCTACATCCTTGCTGAAGCTATTCTTGTGTTTCTACGCCTGCACACATTCTTCACATACTTCGTTTGGAATGTCAATTTCAGGCAATCCTGAAACCATATTTCTTCTCTTCAAATATCTGATATCTCTGAAGTTGAGATGACCTAGTCTATAATGCCATATCCATTCATCTCTGCTAGCTGCAGTCGAAAGGCACTTGTGCTCCATCACATTTAGTTCAATCTTGAAGGTTCGATTCTGAGACATAGGAGCCTTCAAGATTAATCTCCCATTTGCATCAACGACTCTCATCAACTTATCTTCGATTGACACTTTATAATTCTTTTCGACCAACTGCCCTATACTGAGCAAATTGCTCTTCATGCCTGGTATGTACAATACATTTGAAATTACTGACTTCTTGCCATCTTTCCTCATGATCATAACATCACCAATACCTTCAGCTGCTAGGGTATTGTCATTTGCAAATTTTACCATATTTTTCGTTGAGGGTTTTATATTGACGAACCAGTCTTTCCTTCCAGACATATGTGATGAACATCCTGAATCCAAGTACCATTGGTCCTTGAATCTATCTTCATCTTTTGTTGTGACCATCAGCATCATCTCTTCTTCTTCTTCTTCATGTTTTGCAAGCTTTGCATCACTTTCTTGATTCTTTCGTTTTTCTGGACAATCACTCGAATAGCGACCATACTTCTGACAATTGTAACATTGAATGTCACTCTTATCAGGTTTTCGACCACCACCTCTTCCTCTATTTGCAACACGACCTCTTTGGTTGCCTTGGTATGGTCTTCTTTGATTTGACACGTCTCCTTTGATTTGGTTTCTTCTACCATTCGATTTGTTGTAGCCACCTCTACCTCTGTCGAAACACTTTCCTTTGCCTTTGGTCTCTTTTGCTGCATGTGCCTGCAAGGCCACATCACTCTTCGATTTTCCTACAGCTCTTTCGTTCATTCTTTGTTCATGAGATTCGAGCGTCCCTTGAAGCTCTTCCTTTTTCAATTTTGACAAGTCTTTTCCTTCTTCTATCGCCACCACTATGTGGTCGAACTTAGGAGCTAAATATCTCAAGATCTTCGACACAACAACTCTTGTTGTTAACACTTCTCCACATATCTTGATTTGATTTACTAGTTTTGTAACTCTAGTGAAGAAATCAAATATGTTTTCACTGTCTTCCATCTGAAGCAGTTCATAGGTCCTTTTGGGAGTTTGTAACCTCACTTCTTTCACCTTCTCAGCGCCTCCAAAATACTTCTCAAGGATCTCCCAAGCTTCTTTTGCAGATTCTGAATCACTAACCTTTTCGAAATTGTCTGGGCTGACACATTGATGAATTATAAATAATGCTTTATAACTCAGATTCTCAGATTCTGTGTATTTCTTCTTTTCTTCTTCTGAAGCGTTTTCGCCAAGCGCTTCGACTCCATCTTTTACAAGGTCCCAAAGACCTTGACACCTGAATAAGACTTTCATCTGTTTGCACCAATTCTTATAGTTGTCAACTTTCAGAATTGGTAGCATTGCTGGATAGTTTGCATTCCCATAACTTGTCATCGTGAATTCTTCAATCGTTCTTGATTGACACTTCCCTTGAATCGAAACAAAAGCTCTTGATACCAGATGTTGGAAATCCACCTAATACTATGATGAATTTCGACCACAATGATGATTAGTTATGAGAAAAACAAATAAAAGAAGACAAGACAATTATTTCTGCAGAGTTTCTCTCTACCCACAAACTGTGGAAAACTTTCTTATTCACTTTGCAACTGCAAAATACTGTGAATGACTTGCTTGACTTACTTTCAAAATAGGGGTTACTCCCTCTATTTATAATTGAGCTTACACCCTAAGCCCAAGGCCCAAAATATCTTTTTGTTACTAAATCAAATCAAATCGAATCTATTCTAGACTTAAATCAAATCTATTTAAATCTAAAACAAATCAAATCTTCTTTGACACATATGAATTACAATTTAACAATTTGCAACTTATTTTGAATTCTGGACAACAATGTATATTTGAACTGAAGTTATTCGAAATTGATTTCAACTATTATAAACGGACGCGAAAATACACTTTTCGGTTCAAGTCTTATCCCTTAAAAAATGTAAACGAGTCATAAACGGAAGAATCACATCAAATGCCTCAATCCAAACAGAAATCAAAATTCATGCATTAATGCAATTTCAACTGATTTGAGGTTTTCAATATCGCCAAAATTAGATTCATCAACGAATCGGTATCAAATTACATTAATTCATGAAATTGAGCTTGATCCTCATCACAATATTTCAATCAACATAAACGGACATAATTCGTTATCAAAATTCTCAATCAATTAATGAATTATGAATTTGTTCAACAACATCACATAATTCAAAAATCAATGTAATATACAATTCTCAAATAAGCACTTCTCATAAAAAACCGTTGTCTTTACTTATTAGAACGGTTTTTAGGGCGTGGCAGTCTGAGGCATTGCTTTAGCCTTCGCAAACCGTTGTTGTCATTAGAGAACGATTTCCAACTGCAACGGTTGTACTCCGTTTAAAAATCGTTGCAATTTGGTTGTTTTATCTTTGTGGATTATAACAACGGTTTTTGTAGACGTAGCAGATTTAAAACCGTCCTAATATATGCATATTTTAATTTTTTCAAAGGTTACCAGAACACTTTATAACTGTTGCAAAATGATTTTTTTTATTAAAATTAAAAATCATTTACAATTTTTTAAATATAATAATTTTTTAAAATGATTTTACATTTATATAATACAAATATATTAAAAAATATAAAATCAATTTTTTATAAACCTTATAATAAGTTTTATAACAATAATTTTATATAAAAAATTAGGCGTTGCAACATATCATGAAATTAATCCGAAAAATATGTTGGAAATTGAAAAATTCAACACAATCTATCCACAAACGCACAGGTAACTCAAGTGAATCTCAAACGGTATTTAAAATGTGATTTATAATTATTTACAATTCTGGACAGCAATGTATACTTGAACTAAAGTTACTCGAAATTGATTTCAACTATTATAAACAGACACGAAAATACACTTTTCGATTCAAGTATTATCGCTTAAAAAATGTAAACGAGTCACAGACGAAAGAATCATATCAAATGCCTCAATCCAAACACATATCAAAATACATCCATTAATGCAATTTCAACCGATTTGAGGTTTTCGATATCGCCAAAATTAGATTCATCAACAAATCGGGATCAAATTGCATTAACTCATGAAATTGAGCTTGATCCTCATCACAATTTTTCAATCAACATAAACCGACATAATTCGACATCCAAATTCTCAATCAATTAATCAATTCCAGATTTGTCCTACAACATCACATAATTCAAGCATCAATGTAATCCGCAATTTTTAAATAAGCACTTCTCATAAAATCAATTAACTAAATAAGTGCTTAATTCCTCAATTCAACCAATTCCTGATTTGTTCAACATCAACAATTCAATTAGCAATCGACTTCAAGAATTAAACAAGATTCAACTCATGAAATCAAATAAATCAAGAAAAAGAACTTATGCATAAAATCAATTATGTAAAAGCACTTAAATCAAGAGAATGAGAAATTATCGAATCGAAATCGGAGGAGGAGATGTGGCCAAAAAATCGAACACAGAAGACGGAGGGAGTGTCTCGCAAAAATGCACGGCAGACGGAGGAGATAGCCGCGAGATCGCGGCGGCCAATGGCGAGGTGCTGGCGATCATGGCGGTCTAACCAGAGGTTGGATCATCAGAGAGTGAGGTGTCGCGGTGGTCTCCTTGGAGAGAAGAGGAATTTGAAATTTTTCTTCTACTTTATTCTAGATGAGAGTAGAGAGAGTTTGTTATGAGTTTGAGAGTGAAATTTAGCAAATGATTTGTGTCTTCTGAAAATAGTGAGACAAAATCAATATATAGTCTTGACAATTTGGCCTTGGTTTGGGCCAAGAGAAATCCCAATCAATTTCCTCACAAAGGTGAATTTTTAGTGTCAGCAAACATATTCGAACAGAAAATCCCCAAGCTCCATGATAATCAATGTGAAATTTCGATGCAGGACTAACAACAAAATTGTAGATGACAAAATTTGTGACATCTTGTCAAAATAACGAACACGATACGATAAAAAATGAGAAAGTTATAAATTTTTGATTGGCGAGAACATTTGACATTGACACTGTCTTCTTCAGTAATGCAAAATTTTTCATTGTTCGGTTTGAGAAGCGAGCCATCAAACGAAGTCTTCGGAGCTAAATTGGACCTCGAGCTCTGAAGAAAACTTGTAGCTAACATCATTTGTGAAATTATGCCGAAAGAATTGTCTTGATATGATAAAAATATAAGAAATTATGCCCTTTCGGGTTTTCAGCCCACCAGGATACCCATTTTTGCTCAAGTCGCCCTTTCAGGTTTTCAACTTTCCGGCTGTACAATCTTTTTCATATATCCATAATTTTTGCCCAAACCTTTTGGTTTGTCGGGATGCCCTTATTTTGCCTAGGTGTGTCAACTTAGCAGGTCCTTTATGCGTAGTATTTTTTAACTATGTCTGCGTTCACAGAATGTGGGAAGTCTTCACCATCCATGGTAGTCAGCATCATGGCACCACCAGAGAACACTCTCTTGACAACCAATGGCCCTTCGTAGGTGGGGGTCCATTTTCCCCTGGGGTCGCCTTGTAGCAGAATGATGCGTTTTATTACCAAGTCACCAGCTTGATATACTCGAGGCTTGATCTTTTTGTTGAAAGCCTTGATCATGCGTTTTTGGTACATCTGACCATGACAAACAACATCCAGTCTTTTTTCATCGATCAAGTTCAACTGATCCAATCTTGTCTGAATCCACTCATCTTTGCTCAGTCCTGCTTCATTCATAATCCTTAGTGAGGGAATCTAAACTTCCACTGGCAAAACAACTTCCATGCCATAGACCAAAGATAATGGAGTTGCCCCGGTTGATGTCCTAGCTGAAGTACAGTAGCCATGAAGAGAAAACGGTAACATCTCATGCCAGTCCTTACAGGTTACTACCATCTTCTGCACAATCTTCTTAATGTTTTTGTTGGCCACTTCGACTGCACCATTCATTTTAGGTCTATAAAGAGAAGAATTGTGATGCTTGATTTTGAACTGAGTGAAAAGCTCGGTAATCATAACATTGTTGAGGTTAGTCTCATTTTCGGTGATGATCCTTTTGGGGATACCATAGCGGCAAATGAGGTTATATGTTTGATGAATCTGGGTACCACGTTCTTTGTGACTGAGGCAAATGAAGCGGCTTCGACCCATTTGGTGAAATAATCAATAGCAACCGAAATGAAGCGATGTCCATTGGAAGCAATGGGTTTGATCTCTCCAATCATGTCAATGCCCCATATTGCAAATGGCCACGGAGCAGTCATGACGTTCAGCGGGATAGGAGCCACATGGACCTTGTCAGTATAGATTTGGCATTTGTGGAAAGTCCTTGAATGTTGATGGTAATCAGTCTCAATTGTTGACCAATAGTAACCAGCTCTCATGATTTTCTTTTCCATAGTATGTCGGCTTGAGTGAGTGTCAAAGAGACCATCGTGCATGTCTTCCATAATTTCCTATGCCTCCTTCTTGTCCACACATCGGAGTAGAGTAGAATCATGGTTGCGTTTGTACAGGATTCCGTCACTTAGGAAGAATTTGGCTGAAAATATTTGTAAGAACTTTCTGTCATTGATGGATGCTCCCTCTGGATACTCTTGTGCTTCAAGGTATCTCTTCACCTCATGGTACCATGGCTTTTCTGTGTCGGTGTTAAGCTCACAACAGTGTGCAGGTTCGTCGAATCTCTCAATCGTAATCATAGGGGCTTCGTTGTCCCATCTGACCTTGAACATAGAAGACATGGTGGCCAAAGCATCGGCTAACTGATTTTCTTACCTAGGGAAGTGCTCAAAGGTGATCTCTTCAAAGTAAGGAATTAGAGATAGCACAAGCTCTTTGTAAGGGATGAGATTAGGGTGTTTGGTGTCCCAATCTCCTTTTACTTGGCTAATCACTAGAGCGGAATCTCCAAACACATTCAAATGTTTGATCCTTAAGTCAATGGCTGTCTTCAGACCCAAAATGCACGCTTCGTATTCAGCCATATTGTTCGTGCAATTGAAGCATAGTCTGGAAGTGAAAGGAGTGTGGCAAACTTTAGGAGATATGATCACAACACCAATTCCGTTACCCAAGGCGTTGGAAGCCCCTTCGAAGACCATAGTCCATCGGGATCCTTGTTCAGGTCCGTCATATGGTCTAGGTTTCGCGAAGCCGGTCAATAACACGATGTTCTCATTCGGGAAGTCAAAGTTCATAGACTAATAATCATTAATAGCTTGATGGGACAAATGATCTGCTAACACACTTCCTTTGATGTCCTTTTGCATTGTGTATTGAATGTCGTACTCAGTCAAGATCATTTTCCATCTAGCTATCTGTCCGGAAAGAGCAGGTTTCTCGAAGATGTACTTGATTGGGTCCATTTTAGAGATCAACAGAGTGGTATGAGTCAACATATACTCTCTTAGCTGGCGAGCAGCCCATGCTAGAGCGCAACAAGTTTTCTCGAGTAGTGAATATCTGGTTTCACAGTCGGTAAACTTTTTGCTCAGGTAACAAATAGCATGCTCTTTTCGGCCAGACTCGCCATGTTGTCCCAAAACACACCCCATAGATTTCTCTAGTACTGTCAAATACATGATCAAGGGTCTTCCTTCAACTGAAGGCATGAGAATAGGAGGTTCTTGAAGATATTCTTTGATTTTGTCGAAGGCAGCTTGGCATTCATCATTCCATCTGACTACTTGATCTTTCTTCAAGAGTTTGAAGATTGGCTCACAAGTAGCAGTCAAGTGAGATATGAAGCGGTCGATGTAGTTAAGACGACCCAAGAATCCTCTAACTTCCTTTTCAAAGTGGGGGAATGGTATTTCTTGGACGACCTTCACTTTGGCAGGGTCGACTTTGATGCCTTTACCACTGACAATAAAACCTAGAAGCTTTCCAGATCGTACTCCAAATGTGCACTTGTTAGGGTTTAACATCAACTTGTACTTTTTCAACCTTTCGAATAGCTTGTACAGGTGATCGAGATGTTCCTCTTCGGTTTGTGATATGGAAATCATATAATCCACATATACCTCTATTTCATGATGAATCATATCCTGAAACAAAGCTACCATAGATCTTTGATATGTTGCCCCTGCATTCTTTAATCCGAATGGCACGACCTTGTAGCAAAAGGTGCCCCATTGCGTAACGAAAGTGGTCTTCTCCATGTCTTCGGGAGCCATCCTAATTTGATTATAGCCAGAGAATCCATCCATGAAAGAGAAGACTTTATGTTGAGCAGTGTTATCGACCAAGATGTCAATATGAGGTAGAGGGAAATCATCCTTGGGACTTTCCCTATTCAGATCCCTATAATCTACGCACATATGAACTTTTTCGTCTTTCTTCGGTACTGGCACCACATTTTCAACCCATTGGGGGTAAGATGTCACAACTAGGAATCCTGCATCAAATTGTTTCATCACTTCAGCTTTTATCTTTTCAGACTTGTCAGGCCTCATGGGACGAACTTTTTGTTTGACAAGAGGACAATCTTCTTTTGTCCGTAGACGATGAAATACGATGTCGGTATCCAACCCTGGCATATCTTCATACGACCAAGAAAACACTTCCACATAGTCATGCAACATCTGAACTAATCTGCTCTTGACACTGCTTTCCAGATTAACGCTGATCTTGACTTATTTCTTGTCTGTCTCGGTACCCAGATTGATGACTTCAACTGACTCTTCGTGCGACTGAATAGCTTTTTCCTCTTGTAATAGAAGTCTGGCTAGTTCTCTCGGTATTTCACAATCTCCCTCTCCTTCGTCTTCGTCTTGGTTAATTGTACATTTGAAGTCATAGTCGGCAATAGTAGAGTCATTGGCAATAAGATCCAGAGTGGATGAGGACCTGCAAGAGTGTGTGTGTGTGCATGTAAGATACATGGCTATTTTGAAAAATGTATTTGAAGGAAAAGAAAGATAGTGAACACAAGTATTTGAATGCAAAAGAGTCCAATGGTTTGTATTGAATGATCATATGATAAGATAAACATAAATAAAACCCTTGACAAATGGACCATAGTGCCCCAGGCCAGGCACATGGCATAAAAGTTATTGTTTAATATTATAGAAAAAATGTTCTTGAATTAAAAGAAAGCAATAAACAAGTGATTACTCCTCAATGAAGGAGATGGGCATGAAGTCCTTTGCATGCCAATTATTGAGCTCCATTGTAGTAGGATATACCCAATCTTCAAATGCAACTTCATCATCAGAATCACCTACAACGTTGACCTCGTGACTTCCAATACGGAGAGGGGGCTTTCCTGCACGAGCACGCCTCACTTCCTTCTGAGCCTTGATGGTGAAAACCAAATCACACTTGTCTGCCTTGAATGGGATCTCGAGAAGTTTCCCCCAAGTATCACAGCTTCCTTCTTCGACTACATCACGAGTATCTTCGAATGAAACCATCTCTGGTACGACCTTAACAGCTTTGGATGCATCAGAGGAACATTTAGCAGTAGCAAACATTGGTGGCACAACTTCAAAATCTTGAAACGGGGTCTCTATAAATTCGCCATCCATCTCCACATATTTGAAAGAGTTGAGGTGGCTTACCATGAAATCCTCCTCACCACAGACAATGACAATCCTTCCTTTGACCGGATACTTGAGCTTTTGATGAAGAGTTAAGGTTACTGCCCCAACTCCATGGATCCAAGGGCAACCCAACAAACAGAAGTAGGCAGGACGGATATACATGATTTAGAAGATAGAGTTGAAAACTTGTGATCCCACCTTGATCGGGAGGTCCGCCTCTCCATGAACTATCCTTTTGGACCCATTGAAAGCCCTCACAATAATATCACTTGGTTTCAAAACTAATCCTTCACAGTCTAAACGGTCTAGAGCCCCCTTGGGTAGCACGTTTAAAGAAGATCCAGTGTCAACCAGAACATGTGCTAAGGTAGTCCCTTTTCATTCAACAGAAACATGTAGAGCTTTATTATGGTTCTTTCCAAGTGGTGTCAGATCAGCATCTGAGAACCCCAAACCATTGTCGGCCGTCAAGCTTGCCACGAAATTTTTAAACTGGTTAGTTGTGGTCTCATGAGGGATATGAGCCTTCTTCAAGAATTTGATTAATTCCCGAGCATGAGCATTGGAACAGAGTAGCAAAGACAACATAGAAATCTTGGAAGGGGTTTGCCTCAACTGCTCCACGATCTTGAAATCACTCCTTTTTATAATTTTTAAGATCTCATCCATTTCATGATTGGAAGGTTCTCCATCAACAATGTCTTTTGTGGGTATTTCCATCTTGACAGGCTCAACAACTTTCTCTTTCCCTCTTGTATCAGTACCAGATTTAGCAGCAGTGATGCAGACAGGCGCCTTTGCAACAACTGGTGGTGAGATGTTGGGTGAAAATATTCTCCCAGTTCTGGTTACCTTACTAGAGCCATTAATGTTACCAATATCATCAGCTTTGTCTTCTTCAATCCAAGCGTCTTGTTTTATCCCATGGTAAAACACCTTAGCACCATAGTTCTAGGGCACTGCTTTGTTAAAAGAGTATGAAATTGGTCCAGGAGCGGTAATTATTAGAGGAGCAACAATTGATTCATTTGAAATCCTGATAGGACCTTTGGAGGAGATCCTAAAAGGCTTGTTTGAGATGGTTATGATGGAGAGATCTTCATATTTATTGGTCAAACTTTTGGCAAGCAGAGTCTTCTCAAATAGGATCTCATGGCTATTCATCAGGCGTTGAATGCCTTCCTTTAGCCCTTCATATCCATTGAGTTGTTTGGCACAGTAAACACAATCTTTCAAACAGCTAGGGAAAATCCCGTCTTCCAACAAATTCTCTTTGATGATGATTAACGGAGTAGTCAAGTCTTTGACAGAGGAAACGAAAATGGTATCTTCAATAACATTGACACCCTTGCCATGATTTGGCATAGGCGCGGTGATTACATTCGGAGTTGGAGGAGGATCAAATTTAATAGTCTTGTTATCTATCAAGTCTTGAATTTTATTCTTCAGTGCCCAACATTGGTCAGTCTCATGCCCGGGACTACTTGAGTGATATGCACATTTGGCGTTCGGATTGTACTTTGGTGAAGAGGCATCTGGATTGGCCGGAGGATCACACAGTGTCACCAAATTAACCTTTAGTAAGTGTTGTAAGGCTTGGGACAATGACATGCATATCCTCGTGAATTGTCTTCTTGGAGTTTCAAACCGTTGATGATTTGAAGAAGGTCTTTGAGCAAGAGTTGGATTGGAGATTCAAACATCATTAACAGACGGACGGTCATCCTTCTTGGTACGGGCCCTTGCCCCATACACAACATTGATTTCTTTCTTCACGATAAAAGGTTTCTTTACAGGATTGGAAGTGGAGGCAGATGCCATGGGAATCTTCCTGCTTTTGATGCCGCTTTTAACTCTTTCACCGGTTAAGATCAGCTCGGTGAAACCGGAAGAAGAACAACCAACCAATAAGTTAAAGAATGGATTAAATAAAGTGCCTATAAACATGACAATGTGCTCCCTATCGGTCAAAGGTTGTTGAACCCTACTGGAAAGGTCTCTCCACTTTTGGGCGTACTCTTTAAACCCTTCATTCTTCCCCATTGTCATGTCTTGCAACTGAACTCTTGTCGGCGCCAAGTCGGCATTATACTGGTATTGGTGGTAGAAAGCGGTGGCTAAGTCTTCCCATGTATTGATACGTGAACCATCTAACTGGTAAAACTATTCTAGTTGTGTCTCGGCCAAGCTTTCTTGAAAAAAGTGAACCCAAAGTTTCTTATCAGTGGTGTGCGGCTGTATCTTGCGCACATAAGATTTCAGGTGAAGTTTTGGATAGGAAACCCCATCGTACTTTGCAAAGACTGGTATCTTGAATTTATGGGGAATGACAACCCCAGATATTAAACTCAAATCATCAAAATCCAAACCGGGGAAGGCTTGAATCTCAACGACCTTCAATCTGTCTTCTAGCTTCTTGTACTTGACATCGGCAGGAAGATACTTCTCGTTAAAATAATCATCATCAGACGCTTGATCATTAATACACCTAGCCTGGGTATTCCTAGCTTCTACAATCTGATTCTCGTCTTCCTCAGATGAGTCTTCCACTACCGGGATCTGACGGACCAACTCTTTGAATATTCTACCCATGTTGACCAGGGCATTCCTCTTTGGTTTCTTTTTAGCTGCTAGCAACGCCATAAAGTCTTGTTGCCCCTTGGCTAGGATCAGTAGAGTCTCTTGAAACTGAGAGTTTTGTGCTTGTAAGTCCTTCACTGTTTTCTCTAGATCCATCTCCCTGAAATAAATAGCAGAAAGATAAGGAAACCTGTTGTGCAAAAACCTGTTATGTTATGATGCATGGAAGATGTATATGCAAATGATTTCAAGGATTTATGAAATTTAAATTTGTATAGACAAAGAATGAACAAACATCAAATTTCATTAATTAGTCCAAAAGTATTACATCATGCCTCTTGGGCTTACAAAATAACTCTCTAAGATAAAAAGACCGAATGCATCCTCTTCGACGCAAGGTAGGCGTTCACACTTTGCTCTCCATGTAGTTGCTTTGTAATCTCCAAGACCTTTTTCTCACTAGTGTATAATTGAGCTTCGAAAGTATCTCGTTCTTCCTTTAGCTGAATCCAAACTTTTTGCAAATCTTCAAGAGAAGTAGGCATGTTGGGATGGAGGACAGTGTATGGGACATCTCCTCCAACCACTGGTTCCATGATAACTAGTAAGATGGAGGGATAAGGCATCACAAGTTTCTGAGCACGAGCTCGTACCCACCTAAGGTAAGGCTCAAGGGGAATAAAATTCTTGTGTCCCAGCGTCTTACTATCCACTTTGCTTACCATCCTCCAAGCTCGTATAAACCTCTAACAGTAACCTTGATCGTCGCTCTCGTAGTCGAATACCACTCCTTGGATGAGCATATCATGTGGACCATCTCTTCGGGCATATCCAAACTGTCGTAAGGCTAAGAAAGGGTTGTAAGTGATACCTCCCCTAATGCCAAGCAAAGTAACATTAGGGAATTCTCTGCAATTATCGATGATAGTAACGTTCTCCAAGGATCGAGAACACCAATGAATATTTGAATTTCTGAGCGTCATCAACCTATGGGACCACCTCAAACCTTTCTTGTTCTTCAACACAAATCGGGGAAGATGCAAAATAAACCATCTAGCTAAGATAAGAGTGTAACACATGAGGATCCCTCTCTTCCTCATAGTGTGAGAGTGGAAAGAATGTAGGATATCTCCCAACAAAGTAGGCACCAAATTGCGAGACATGAAGATTTTGACAGCATTTACATCTATAAGTTGGTCAGGGTTTGGAAACAAAAGCATCCCATAGATGAGAAGGGCCAAGATTTCTTCAAAAGCCTGTAAGTCCAAAGAGTTCCAACAATCTTGAGCTTTCTCAAACAAGAACTTGGCTAAGAACCCTTTGACACCACTCATTATTTCCCAATTAGTCATGACATCAGATTATTGCAAGTGTAGTGCTCGGGCAATCTCCTCAGGTCTTGGATCTCTTTCCGTACCATTGAAGGGTAGTTGATTGAGAATGGGAATCCTCAAGAGTTGAGAGAATTCTTCTAGAGTAAGAACAAGCTGATAATCATGAAAAGTGAAGCAATGATGTGGATGATCAAAGAACTGGAAAAGCACCTTCATCATATCTTCATCAGTGCTAGAGGTAACCAGGTTTAGGAGGCGACCATGTCTTTCAGTGAACGAAGAATTCTCAGGGACCCTTGATGCTAACTCTTTGAGTTGAGAAGGAATTCTTACGAGATTGACTTGGATCATGCGGATGGAAGCCATGTCCTACAAAACAGAACAAAGATAAATCCTAATAATCCTTGAAATGGTTAGTGAGAATGAGCATGATGTCATGCTGTTTATGATGATATGTACAAGTAAGCATATACAAACAAGGCAACACAAGTCCTTAGGTTTAGGCTTGCATGGAGTCTTATAGGAAAGTACCCTCTTGAAGTTTAGTTGGCTCAAACCTGTCCTAGAAATAGTAATCGGGTTCTAGGGGATCTCAATATCACTGATCTTTCTTATCAGGCATTGTTTCAATGCAAGCCTCTTTCATGGCGACTGAAATATCCCGAGAAGTCTGATCTCAATGAGTGTAGTATCGAGTATCAACCAACTTCGGACTGCACCGAAACCGGCTATCTCACTACTTCCTAATGGCCAAGTTGGTCAAGTAAAGGTTCTAAAGTCAGTTAGTGCTTCATGACACCACACAACGGCCCCGTATTCTCCCTGACTACTCAAGGGCTACCGGTACCCACAAATGTGTCACACTAACATAACCATTGCTTAGACCATGTCGGTATACCCCGCACAGTTTCCACAACGTATTGCTACTTACCTATAAGGTATCCCAAATCCGGGTAGAGGATTAAGACAAGCCCAAACAAGGAACAAAAATGTAAAGAAAGCAAGTCAAACAATGAAAGAAAATAAAGGTGATCTAGCCCTAAGGTAACCCCACTTTTAAATTTCCCCAGCAGAGTCGCCAATTCTATAATACGGTGGGAGAACTGACTTGGGATGTTTTGCGTTTTATCGCAATTGTTGCGGTTAGCAAGAGTCGCCACCGATTTTTCTTTTATCCAAAAGGAAAGGTGGAAAAGAACAGGAAATACCTTTGAGATTATTTCTTGAGTTCGGGGGGTAGATTATGAAAAGTGAAGGTGTTAGCACCCTTTTCATCCATAGTTATCTATGGGCTCTTAGTTGCTTGCTAGATCACTTGCTTTGTTTGAAAATGTGCTTTGTGGTGGTTTTTGAAAGTATTTTGAAAAGGCGCCTTCGTTTAGGAAAACTTGGTAATGGTTCTCGTTCGTAAGAACTTATACAAAGTGTTGGACTTTTGAAAATATTTTTAGTTCTGAAAGTTTATTTTTTGAAAGTGTTTGGTGTTTGTTTTGAAAATGAGCAAGGATGTTTATTTTGAAAGTGAACAAGCAACTAGGAACAATCTACCTACTCAAAAGTCTTTTGTTCATTTCTTCCTTTCCTTTGATATTGCTATCTTAGCATTGATTGGTAAGAAGCCTTATCTTTGGATGTAAAGGGACGGGCGTGAGTCATCGTGTAGTCATGATAACAATGTTGTGAGATATCTTAGCATTTCTCTTTGAGGGACTAAGATCATTTGAAAGGCAACATTTATAGCGTCATCGAGGGACTATGATCTTGTATTGTGATTGTTTTTGCTAAGATATCCCACATGCATAACATGACCATTTTTTTAAGGCAACAAGTGGAATTACCCTAAGGGTGCATGTGTGACTAGTGTGTTTTATTTGCATGAATTTAATCTTGGATTAGGGTTATCTACTTGTTGATTTTTATCTTTCCATACAAACCCTAATTACTAGCATTTATACGAAAGCGATAAATTGCGGAAAGTAAAATTACTACGCTATTACATCATTAGGGGGATGGGATATACAAATTTATAAATGGGGATTGCAAGAAATTAAACCTAATTATCTATTACAACCATATTGAATAATGTACAAGAATTGAAAAGAATATAATGTACAAAGATATAAATGAAAAGGAAATGATTTTTGTTTGGATTTAATGAAAGGGTTTAGTTTTGACCTAATTAAGAAAAATGATTAATTAAAATTAAATAAAATTAAACCTAAACTAATTAAGAAAAGAAATTAAGTTAGAAAGCATTTTTAGGGTTTTTTTATGAAAGGTTTTTTTTATGAAAGGATTTAATCTTAATGAAAATAATATGGTAATTAATTAATTAAAAGAAACCTAAATTTTAAGTTAATTTTAATTTAAAAGAAAATAAAAAAACTTGAGTCTAATTATCATTTAAATTTAAGAAAGGAAATTAAATTTGTTAGGCAAATGTTTTTTGGTCTTTTTATCTTTAAAAGAAATAAAATAAAAAAGTATTTTAAATATGTAAATAAACAAATAAAATATTTTTGGATTTTTCATCAATAAAAATAATAATAATATTATTAATAATAATAAAAATGATAAAGAAAAAATAAAATGAAATAAAATAAAATAAGAAAAAGAAAATAAATTAAATTAAAATGATAAAAAATGTTTGAGCCAGGTGTGTGAAAGCAGGCAGGGGGGGTCAGGAGAAGCAAAAATGACAAAGCCCACTGACTTAAGACCCAGGCGCTGATTGTGGAAAAAAAGGAAGAAAAATATGGAAAAATATGAAAAGTGGCAGCGCTGGGGCTTGAACCCACGCCCTTGACATGAAACGCGCGTTGCCTTACCACTGAGGTGACTATACATCCGTTAACATAAGCAAAACAATAAATACATAACATAAATCTGGTCCTGGAAATGACTTCATCTTCAACCTCCAGCCATGGTTCCTGTAACTTGCTCATTTTTCAATAAAAATGAAAGATGTAAACATGGAAGTTGCTCCATTTTTCCATACGAATCCGACCATATAAATATCATAAGCTATAAATCAAAGATGAATGAGAATTTCTAAAAGTACAAAATTCTGACCTAACTTTTTTCAGAGATTCAAACCTAAAATTCTCTAAGCTCAATCAATATAAGTTAAATCTATGGACATGTACAGTTTCAGGGTAATGATATCTATATTTTATCTTCACAAATGCAAACTTAAAAATGCCTAAATGAAAAGATAGAAGTTTAGAAAAGATACCTCAAAATTTGAAATCGTGAAATGCAAATGAGCTTGATTCAAGGTGCTGCAATGATCCAGTTATCTTCCTCAAGTTCCCAGGAAGCTAATGCAATGATTAGCTTGAGCAATGGATGGCTGGAATGGCCTGGAGAAGTCTAGTTGCAGAGCTCTGTTTTTGAGTTTGGAAGATGATGAAGATGGAGTTACAGTTATGAAACAGGGATAGAGATGGACTATATTTGATGTATAGAAGCTTTATGATTGATTTGGAATAAAAACGCACGAGGGGAGTGTGAGTTTAGGTTTCAAAGTTAGAATGTGCAAATAAATGGAGTTTTGGTGCAAGTTCTGATTTGAGGGAGTTTGGGAGAGTTTCAGGGTGCTTAAGCTCGTGTCTTATCTCACAAACAGCGCCTCTATTTATAAGCAAAGAGTTTGGATGCTTGGAGAAGTCAGAAATCAAGAATCACATGTTTGTGGACTTTTGCTTGATTTTGAAGAAAGCTTGAAAAATGTGGTTCCAATGCACAAGTACCTAGTTTATAGGGTGGCTTAGAAGCTTTAAACATGTTTCTTCTGAGCATACATGTTGTGTGTGTTCAGAATAACAAGCTAGAGGCTCAAGAAGAGTGGACTTTATGCATAAAGCCACTTTTCCAAAATGGCAATGTTGCCTTTCTTCCTAAAATGGTATTAAGCATGGGCAATAAATTGAATTCTTGGAATAAAGCTTATAAAATCTGTGTAGACATTTAATTATAGAGTGAAAGGCAAGTTAGAAGCCTGCAAAATGGGATTTGTACAGCATGCTTGAAGATTGAATCAAGTGTTCATCACAAAATTGACTTGTAATACAAGAATGAAACCCTAACTTCATGGCTTTGATTATCTTAGCTCAAGTATAATCTCAATGATTTCTTTGACATTTTGGAAAGCTTGTAACATCCCCTACAACCTTCATGTTGGACATTTTTGAAAATTCAATTTGGAACTAGGTGAAAAATTTCCATGAAGTTATGTCAAAATCCTACCTAAACTAGGGCAAAATTTCACTAAGTCTTCAAGTTTCATGAGCATGTCTTCACAAAATCATAACTTGAAATCCAAGCATTTCTAGAAAAAGTTCTGCCATACAATGTTTTATATCTCATTTAGATCTACAACTTTTATGTTGGAAGTTTCCTTTGAATCATCTTGCATCATGGTGGAAATTTGGCTTAAAGTTATAAAAAAGGTGAACTTTTCAACACTTAGAAAAAAATTCTAAGTTTTAGAATTTAGAATTTTCAAAGATGAATCTTGACTTTTTGATTTCTTGATGAACAAGTTTCACATTTTGACATGTCTTGATGAATTGTGATCTTTGAAACTTGATTTTCACCAAAAAGTCAAAGTTTGACTTTTCAGTATACAATTGACTTTTCATCAGTTGACTGAAATTCAACTATCAATCAATTAATCTTGAGAAATGTTTTGAGCCATGCCATTAGGTCAAAATGAATTATTTTAATCATTGAGATCAGGTATTAAAACAATAAGTCATTGGTTAAGTCAAAATTCAAAATTTGCACCTTCTCAGTCAAAACCCTAATTTTGACCATTTTTCCTTTTTGATGATCTGGTCAAATTTCTTGAGGAATTGTGATCCGAACTTGATAAATTGACATAGATGAGTTCATAATGTTGATATGTACAAAATATTATGAAGTTTGAATGTAAATTGACCACAGTTAACTTTTTCCCCAATACAATTGATTTTAGGTCAACTGATCAATTGACTGAGCAAAAATGTGATCAGAGACTTGAAACTTGTCATGAGCAATATTGAGGGTACAAAATGATCCATGAAATTCATATGGAGCATTAAAAGTCCATTTGTCCTTGTGCAAACTCAAACCCTAATTTGAGTCATCAGTGCTTAAGGAGGTGTCTTGAGCTGATCAAACCTTGTGTGGTCTTGAACCATAGGAGAATTTTATGAGAGATAACTTGAGAAATGAGAGAGAAAATTTTGGGGTACAACAGATGGACTTCCATGGGAAGATCTTTTCCACTTCTTAAGGAAATACAAATATGCTAGACTTCTGTAGAAAGAAAATTGCTGCATGTTAAGGCAACAAAGTATTTTAGATTTTCGGGAAATATTCTTATCGTCCTTAAAGGAAATATGAATGGGGGCTATAAACATGGGATTACCTTATATAAACTCCTTACCTGCATAACTTAGAGTCTCATCATAAAAGGCACATCCTAAATTCTTTCCTAAGGGACTAGATCTAAGTTTGACCCGTGAGACTTAACTTAAAAATCTTGCCTCGAGGTTTCAACCCAAGTCTTTCCTGAAATACTCTGAAGGTGTGAGAAACACAAGAGAGGGGGGTTGAATTGGGTTTCAGGATTTAAAACAAATTCTTCCCAAGACAAAACAAAGAACACAAGACCACAAATAAATGACACAATTATTTTTATCCTGGTTCACTGTTAACAAAGTTAATCTAATCTATACGCCAAATTTATTTTGCCTTCTCAAACAAGGACTTAATTTACTATAATCAAACTTATTAAAGACACAACAAATACCAACTGTTAATGTTGCAAACCACAAAGACTACCCGTCAATGTCTTCTTGAGAAATTATGAGTAACACTTAGTCTCTCAAGGAACAATCAACTTAAGAGTTGAAATACAATGAGTGTGTTTACAAAGTTGCTTCTTGAAATCATATTACACAAGTTTCATACAATGAAATAACATAACAATGTTAATAGCAAGTTAAATTAAAAAAAATGTTAGACGACGGTAACTTATCTAGAGGGGGTGAATAGATAACCAATTCAAAATTGTGTTTTAAAACAGTTTTTAAATCAAATTAAACACAATGTTTAGCGAAAGCTGTGTCCTAGATTGAAGTCATATAAACATACTAGATTATTGGATCTTGGATATGCATTCAATAAATTCAAGTTAAGTAAATATGATAAGTGAGTAAAATAGAAAATCCGCAATCAATAATATAAACACAATCAATCAACTAACCTATTTCAAATGAAATTGTAGGTAAAACTTATTTAGACAATTTATTGAACACTTAGTGTGCATTTTTATTTTCTAGAATTTCTTTTGAATTTTGTTGATGCTAAACCCTCTTACAATCAAAGGGATTGTAAGAACAACAACAAAATGATTTAAACTTTCAAAGAATATTTCTAACCTAATCAATTTGCACAATCAAGAGTATAATAAATTACTAACAAAATATAAAAAATATAAAGAGAGATAAAGAGAGAGGAGAGAGAGAGAGAGAGAGAGAGAGAGAGAGAGAGAGAGAGAGAGAGAGAGAGAGAGAGAGAGAGAGAGAGAGAGAGAGAGAGAGAGAGAGAGAGGGATAATGACACGAGGATTTATTAAGGAAGTTCACCCATTGTCCTCGCTATGGCTACATCTCCCCCAATTCCGTTTTGGAATTGTGACCAATTTCTTACTATTTGCAAAAGTATCTTTACAAGAGAAATGTTGCAATGCACCCCTACAACACATATGGTTGATGATGATCCAAAAAAGTTCCCATTAGCTTGATGGAGTTAGATTAAGCCCCCAACAACTCCAATTGATCCATCGTCTTGCACTACTAAGTTGAAGGAAAATCGTCTTCAATGTTCACTCGACCGAATCCAATTACAAGCTTGTTGTCACCCAAGATTACCAGACGATTCACGGTCTCACGCTACTAGGCTTACAAGAACCACCCTGTTCATCAAGGTCTTCACTCGGTCGAATCCAATATCGGCATAACCTTGTTAAAAACCCTCAAATATCCACACAATCTTGAGGTAAAAATTCTCGTGGTTTTTCTAGATGAAACCCCCTTGATTCTCAACCCAATCTTAGGTTATAATCAACCTAAATTGAACTTTATCAATCGAGTCTAGATGGAACCCAAACAATGAATGATTGTGTGTATGTTGTTTGTGTGTATGCCTAGGGTCAAGGTTGAATATAAAGAGAAATCAAGTAAGTGTTTATAGTTTTATCAAAATGAAAATGATGCATGTATAAGATATATATAGATGTGAGACTTGGAGGCAAACGAAAGACCTAAAAACATAAAATAAAACTGATTTTTGAAGTTTGGTACAGGATGTGTAGACATATGTAAGATATGTGTCGACACATGCATGACAGAATTGGACACATGTGTCTACCTGTAGCAGGTCATGAGTCGACACATACTTCCAGAGACTTTCGGGTTTTAAAACAACATCACATGAGTTGGCACGAAGCTCGTATGTGTCGACACATAGAGTATTTTAAAGGCATGTGTCGACACGAACACGAGGATGAGTCGAAACTTACTTAAAGATAGTTATATGCTTAAAAAAAATAGCACATGTGCCGATACAAAACTCGTATGTGTCGACACATGCACATGAATTTTGTGCAAACACTGATTTTTATTTTATGAGACCAATGGATAACCAAACCAAACTTTTTATATATGCTTCTTAAGGTTCCTAATGACTTCAAATACAAGGGCTCACCCAAATACTCAGAGATACCATTCAATGTACATAAAAGCTAAATCAATTCCCAGTTTTAACATCATGCAAAAAATCTATAAGAGAAATGCATCCACATACTCCCCCTTTTTTATGATGGAAAACTCAAGTCTTTTAATGATGCTTTTTGTGTTTTCAGTGACAGCTCCCCCCCGAATATGTGCATATGTGCATCCATTTTCTTTCCTTATACTCCCCCCCCCCTTTGACAACATAAAATAGATAAAAAGCACACAATGAGAAGTATCAAAATTCACAAAAATATAGATATATCACACAAAGGCGTTTTGCAAAAGTAAGAGCACAAACATACATGTTCCCATACACATGATGTTACTCAAGATTAATAATCGTACAACATGGCAAGATAATTTTTACCATAGTAAAATACACAAAGGACACAAATCATGAGAAATGTGATGCTTATAAAACTTTTTCAAGTCGCTAGTATGCAAGATATCATAATGGTACTCCTGATGCCACACACGTATGTGCCTAGATTAGAAAACAATAAACCACCAATAAAACCAAAGAATGAAATGCATTCACAACATGTGATATGACATGATCAAGAATCACAAAAACCAAATAACAATCCCACATTTAATTCATGTGTAAAGGAATAGATAAACACCTTGCAAGAGACACAAGCAATAAGAACCATAATATGCATGAAAATCAAGAACATACTTCAAAGAAAATACAAATGTCATAAAGTTACTATAAGCATATAAACTAAAAACACACAATGGATGACAACTAGAAACTTTTAGAAGTGAACATTCATGAACGAATATCACACAAAAGGCCATCTAACATATATGATAATAAAATGGCTTACTTTCAAGGAGAAAAAGAATAATATTACCTCATCAACGCACACAACAAAGAATGCACTCGCAAGTATAAAAATCTCAAGGAAAGTTTGATCAAGCGTATTAACAGTGCATGTAACATCTACATATTAGACAACATTTGAGATGTCAAGAACCCTTAATTCCCCTCGAATGATGAAATAGGGCTATGTTGCAAGTGACTTTGTAAAAATATCCGCAAGTTGATTTTTATTATCAACATGCTCAAATACAACGTCACTTTTTTCAACATGGTCATGTAGGAAGTGGTGACAAATCTTAATATGCTTAGTGCGAGAATGTAAGACCGGATTTTGGGTAAGATTAATAGCACTAGTGTTGTCGAATATGATGAGAATACATGAAAGTTTAATATCAAAGTCGAGTAGTTGTTTTTTAATCCAAAGGATTTGTGCATACAACTACCAACAGCAACGTATTCCACTTCGGCAGTTGACAAGGAAACTCAAAATTGCTTTTAGCTATGCCAATAACCAATACGTTCAAAAACATGTGACAAATTCCACTAGTGCTTTTCCTATCAGACTTGCAACTGGAAAAATCGAAATCAGAATATCCTACCAAACTATAATCGCTTCCTTTGGAATACCAAAGCCAAAACTTAAATGTACCATGAAGATATCTAAGGATTCATTTAACGACTTTTAGATGAGATTCCTTAGGATCCGATTGATACCAGGCGCATGTTCAAACACTAAACATGATGTCGGGCCTAGATGCAGTAAGGTACAAACGGGATCTGATCATACCTCGATATTGCTTGATATCTACATCCTTACTGTTGACATCTTTGTCTAAATTTCTATTTGTTGACATTGGTGTGTCAACTGATTTTGCCACTTTCATGCCAAAGGGATTTAGCAATTCAAGATAACAATTTGTTTGTCATATGAAGGTTACTTCATTGAGTTATTTGATTTGAAGTCTAAGAAATTAGTTTAACTCTCCCATAAGACTCATTTCAAATTCTCCCTACATAAGCTCACCAAACTCCTTGACCAATTTCATGTTAGTATAACCAAATATAAATTATCCACATATATTTAAACAAGAAGTATGTGTTTTCCTTGATGTTTAATAAAGAGTGTAGTATCTACCTTCCCTTTAGAGTATCCTTGATCAAGTAAAAATTTGCTAAGTCTCTCATGCCAAGCCCGAGGGGCTTGTTTGAGACCACACAAAGCCCGTTTTAATTTGAACACATGATTAGGATACTCGTGATTTTAAAAACCAGGAGGTTGAGCAACATACACTTCTTCAATAATAAACCCGTTAAAGAATTCACTATTCGCGTCCATTTGAAATAACTTAAAGTTTTGAGAACATTGAAGGTGTGAGAAACACAAGAAAGGGGGGTTTGAATTGGGTTGCACCAAATATAATTTTAAATCTTTTCATTGATGAAAGACCTAGTTAACTTAGAACATAAAAATTAATGAACACAATTATTTTTATCCTGGTTCACTGTTAACTAAGCTACTCCAGTCCACCCCTCAAGGTAATTTGCCTTCAACAAGGACTTAATCCACTATAACCAAATTGATTACAGACAACCCACAATAAGTCAGATATACCTTATTGGCACCCCTAATAAGTCTGTTGATCCTTATTGCAAATCCACTCAAGCCGTATCATGAGTCTTCTTGAGATCATACATTCACCCGGTCACTCAAGGAATCAATCAACAACTGTTGAGTACTTTTAGTGTATTACAATTTTCTTCTTTTAAGCATATTACACAAACGTTTCAGTACAAAGAAAAACACCTAAGTGTTTTACAGCAAGATACGATAAATAACTCCTTTCCTATTTATAATACTATACACAGAAGATTTCTCTTAAGAGTTGCACAACGCTTTGGTGTAGTTTTGCTTGAGCTTGATTTAATCTGATAGACTTTTGTGATGTTGATTATTTTATTTCTTCAGATTCCATGTCTCCCTTTTATAGCTTGTAAAAGAGATTTGTTGAAGGGGTAGAAAGGTAATCGAAAATCCAGATGTTTGTTCCCAACAATCATAATGAGAGTAGTACATAGTATAGTACAAAAGGATTGTCCTTACGCCACCCTAGAAGGTAAAGGTCACATACACTTTCTGTACCTTTTGTACACCATCACACGCTAACCATTTTGAACTTCTTCTATTCTTCACAGGCTTCAGATAATATGAATGTTTGAAGCTTGTTGTAGAAGAATCACTCTTAAGTCTTAGAACCTAAGTCTTGGAGTCTTCAGAACTTGTCTCATCAGAACCTTGTCTTCAGAGTCTTCAGCACTTAGTCGTAAGAACTTTCTTTTCTTCAGATCATCAGAACTTGTTCAGCAGAACCTCGTCTTCATAATCTTCACAACTTGGAACACACAGAAGTTTTGCTTTAGAAGGCCTCCAAAGCTTAACCACTAAGTCATGATCAGAACCTCTTATACTAATGTTCCTAAGAACTGTTGTGTTGTACCCCAAAATTTGCCCTCCCATATTCATCAAGAAATTGCCAAGCCAAGGTCACAAAATTCCCCAAGGGTTGTGCAGCTCAACTGTCTCCTATACAGTCAAAACTAGGGTTTGTGTTCTGATCAAAGAAAGGAAGTTTTCAAAGGCCCAATCAAGTCTCATATGCCTACAAAGATGGTCAAGTATCCTCATATCAAGTTTCAAGGCATTCAGCTCAAAATTGCACAGTCAAAACCCTAAATTGCACTACAGTCAACTGTAGGGGTAAAATGGTCATTTGACAGTCAAAAGTTCAAATTTTTGGTCAACATATCATTTTGAAGCCACAAACATCATTTGATCAATGCTTGATCATGATTCTCAAGATTTGGCTCAGAAATCATCAAAGATGCAAAAGTTGCTATATTTGGACAGCTGAAAAAGTCAACTGAAATTGACCAGGGCATAACTTTCACATGCATTATCAGAAAAATTCCATCCAAAGCCCATTTTGAAGAGAAAGACATTTCCTACAACTCATCTTCATATTCCAAGTCCAAGAAATGCTCTCACAAAAAGTTATCAATTTCAACATTATAGGTCATTTTCAAAAGTCAACAAAAAGAGACTTTAAGTCAAAGGCCATAACTTGAGATTGGTAAATCCAAATGACATGGGACCAAAGGCATTGGTTAGAGGACTCAAAGACCTTTCCAAAATGTCCAAGAACATGTGAAAAGCTTAAAAATTGAGCAAGTTATGCCTTGTGGAAGTTGGGAAAGTTTTGGAAATTTTTGAAAGTCAACAATGGTTCAAATGACCAAAAAATGCAAATGGGCCCATTTTTCTTCCAAGTTTCTTCATGCCAAGCCTATGCACGACCATTAGGCCCAAAGGGAAGTATTTTCTCATTTTTTAATTATTTATTTGAATTTATATTAATATTAATTCATTTAAATTATTTTAATACATGAAAAATATAAAGCTTGACCTAAAAAATCTTTTTATGCACATTCTAGACTCAAGATTTCGTGCACATCTTAATTAGGCAAGTTTTGGTGTGATTTGAGCTGATTGAACAAAGAATACATGAAAAAGATTCAAAAAAAGATTTCATAAAATCAAATATGTAAAACAATGAATGCTTTGGATTTTGTCAAGTTTTGTTGACCTAATATGTTCACTATATGATCAGAATCACAAACCTAATTGCCGTACACTCTAAGCTGCGCCCCAAGAACACTTTGCAAATTGAATTTTTTTTCATAAAACACAAAAACTGATTTCAAGGTTAGGAGACGATTCAAGCCTCAACTTCCATTCCATTAGATTCCTGGGACAATTCTGAACGTGTGCCAATCCCTAACATCAACCAAAACGCAAAGAAGTGGTATCTATAACTCAAACTGTGAAGCAAAACATTCGAAATCGCATATCATAAATCATACGTCTTTTTGCATTTTCGTTTACATATTCATGTTCCTGATGAAGTTTACAAGCTAACCACTATGTTTAATTGCATTATTTCGCTGTGTATAAGATTCCACCATTGACAGATTCTAGGGTTCCAAGGTTCCAAAATTGGGGCTTTGTGCAAGGCGTAAAATTAGATCCCCAAACTGGTACAGGCAAATTCGTCATGTCAAGACGAAGCAAACTCAAGCCTCGCGATCAATTTATATGCACCATAGTCCTATTCGCTATTTTCCCATAGCATGCTTAAAGCAACGCGTTAAAACCGTTGCCTTCGTTCTTCATGTTTCAGGAAAACGAAAGAGACGATGTGTTGTCAGCCGGTGATACGTCCATTTGAAATTTCGCGCGTTCCCTCCACTACGCGTTGGTTTTGATTTTTGTTATTTATTAACCATAATATATTAATTGAAATGCAGTGGCTCAGTTGGTAACACGTGATATGGTTAATCCTCAAGACCTGGGTTCAAGCCCCAGGTCTGGCAAATTTCAATGCTATTTTTCAATATGAAATCCTATGCTACGCTAACGTCCAGGTTCACCATATGCCATCCTGATCCAAGCACACACGTGTCCCAGACGACCATCAAAGGGCTCAGAGTCAAGGTGTACCATGAAGGCAAGTCAACGCGTTAGCATACAACTGGCAAAGTCAACGAGGGCCATGCTTATTGGGCCAGATTCCACTAATTTGACCTCCAATTTTGGGACTACACCCCACCCTGGTTTGCTAATTTCATTTATTTTCCTTATATCCTTTTAATTATTATTTTATTTATTTTGTTATTTTAATTCAGTAATTATTTTTACAAAAATATAAAAAATACAGAAAATTCAGAAAAGACAAGAAAAATATAATTAATAATAGTTATTTTCTTATAAATTAATATGTAAATTATTTAGTTTAATTAGGTTTTTAACTTTAATTCCTTTTTAATAAAATCCAAAAACATAGAATTAGGTTAATTGATAATTTTTATATCTTTTTAATTTTTTCTTTTTTCTCACAATATTATTTATTTATTTATTTTATTTTTATAATTAAATGTACATGAATAAAAATTAGGGTTTAATTAAGATTAATATAACATTTTCTTAATAAACTTAAAAAACATTAGAATTAGGGTTTACATCCAATTTTTTTTAGTTTTAATTAATTATTTCTCTTTAAAATCTTAAAAAACACCAAATATACTAAAAAACATTAATTTTTTCAGTTTTAATTGTGATGTCTTATTAATTTAATTTTTTTGCAAAAGGGTCCAACGCCCGTCGCTTTAATTATTTAATTTGCGCATTTATTTTATGTCATTTATTATGATTTTGTATCTCTCCCAAAGCCTTGTAATTTAAATTTCTCGCACTTTTATTTATCGCTTTATTTATTTTCCGCTAAATCGGGTCCGGTTTAATTTTGGCGATGTGGACCCGCGCCTTTGTAATAGCCTTAGATTTATTTTTCCGCAAACTTTATAACTGTTAACAAATATGCATGCAAAAATGAATGGCCCTAATTAAAATCAAGCGTAGAACACAAATAAACATGACAAGACGAATAACTGAAACATGACACACAATTCGCACACACCACCCCTAGGGTACGCCTCACTGTTGCCTTTCGAAAGGTGGTCGTCGAGTAGAGGACGTCTTAGTAAGTCCTCATGATCCGGGAACCTGGCATGAGGGTAGCTTCTAAGGTGTCTTCCTATTGCTCTGGTGATCACCACGTCCCTAAAACTCGAATTGACCCGAACACCTCCAACGGTGGTGCTACCTACCTCTCAATGGTGGGATGGCATTACTTTTAAGGACTCTTACACAGACGAATTCCTTAGGGTAGGTAGGTTCTCAAGGATACTTGCTCTAATTTCAAACAAATCAAAAATCTTTTCACACCGACACTTTTCAAAAACTTTCAAAGCAAACTTTTCAAACACTCTGACGTACGAGTCGAACTGAAATTTTTCAAAAGAAACTTTTTAAAACCCACATTGAAAAGCAAGCAAACATTTTTGAAAACACAATGAGCAAGTATCTAAGAGCCCATGGATAACCATGGATAGAAAGGGTGCTAACACCTTCCCTTTCTATAACCTACCTCCCGAACCGAGAGCAATCTCTTTAAGGAATTTTTCTGTGCTTTTGTCCTTTCCACTTGGAGAAAATAAAAGACGGTGGCGACTCTTGCTTCCGCGACATTTCGCGAACCAGCGTTAAACAGTCAGTTCCAGATCCACCGATCACAGAACTGGCGACTCTGCTGGGGAAAACTTTATAAAGTGAGGTGTACCTTAGGACTAAGATCACTTATGTTTTCAATTGTCTGAATTGTGTGCTTTAAATTGTGGGTTGCTTGGGAGTTCTATAGATCCTAACCCGGATCTGGGGGATACCTTTTTTAGAAAGTAGCAACAAGGTTGTGAGGGAACTGTGCGGGGTATACCGACATGGTTGAAACAGTCTGCTACGTTGATGTGGCACTTTGGTGTGTACCGGTAACCCTTGAGTTCAGTCAAGGAGAGTACGGGGCCTCCGCGTGGTGTCGTGAAGCATCAACAGACCTTAGGATCCTTAATTGAACTATCTTGGCCTCTTTAGGGTAGTGAGATAACTGACTTTGGTGCAGTCCGAGGTTGGTTGATACTCGATACTACGCTCAATTGAGGGTTGCTTTCCTGGAATATTTCGGTCGCCAGTTCAGTGGCTAAATCGAAACGATGAACAATGAAAGCAATCCCGTGATATTGGGAACCTTAGAACCCGGTTACTTTGATTAGGACAGGTTGAACCCACCAACTTCAAGAGGGTACTACCCAGACCCCATGCTGGCCTTAAACCTTAAGGGCTTGTCTTGTGTGCCTTGTGTGCCTTACATGTTTGTCTTTGTAAATATCTGTGGTGTGTTTAATCATAGCATCATGACATCATCCTGCATCATATGCATTGACTAACCATTTCAGGGGTTCGAATTTTCATCTTTGTTCTTGTTTTGTAGGACATGGAAACTACTCGTAGAAAGACAATTCAGGTCAATCTTGTAAAGATCCCTCCTCAGCTTAAGGAGCTTATATCTAGGATTCCCGAGAACTCTTCATTCAGTGAAAGACATGGAAGCCTCATCAGCTTGGTCAACACCAACATTGAGGAAGATATGATAAAGGTCTTATTCCAATTCTTTGACCCTCTGCATCACTGCTTCACCTTCTTGGACTATCAGTTGGTACCTACATTGGAGGAGTTCTCCCGGCTCCTGAAGATCCCTATCCTTGATCAGCTACCCTTCAACGGTACAGAAAGGGAACCTAAGCTTGAAGAGATTGCTAAAGCCTTGCACCTACAGTCATCTGACCTCAAGGGACATTGGGAAGTCAGAAGTGGTATCAAAGGGTTCTTAGCTAAGTTTCTGTTTGAAAAGGCCCTTGAATGTTGGAACTCCCTTGACTTGCAAGCTTTTGAAGAGGTTGTGGCCCTCCTTGTTTATGGTTTGGTGTTGTTCCCTAACCCAGATCAGCTCATTGATATCAGTGCCGTTCAGATCTTTATGTCCAGGAATCCTATACCTACGTTGCTGGGGGACATCCTTCACTCATGTTACACTCGAACCATGAGAAAAAGAGGTGTCCTTATGTGTTGCACTCCTCTCCTGGGAAGGTGGTTTATTTCGCACCTTCCGCAATCAGTCTTGAAGAATGAGCGGGGTTTGAGATGGTCACAACGGTTGATGATCCTTACACATGCAGATATACATTGGTGTCCTAGGTCTAGAGAAGATGTCACTATCATTGATCGTTGTGGGGAGTACCCTAATGTTCCTTTACTTGGAATCAGAGGAGGTATTACTTATAGCCCATGCCTGGCTTGGAGACAGTTTGGTTATGCTCGGAGGGATGGTCCTCATGACATGTTAATTCCTGACATAGTTTTTGACTTCGACAATGATACTCAAAGACTTCGCCAGAGATTTATCAGAGCCTGGAGGATGCCTAGTAGGATAGACAGCAAGACACTGGGGCACAGGAACTCCATCCCTTTGGAGCCTTATCTCAAATGGGTACGCGCCCGCTCTCAGAAGTTAGTGATGCCTTATCCTCACATGCTCCCAGTAATCAAAGAACCTGTCTTGGAAGGGGAAGTGTCTCATGTTATTCAGCACCCTGATATGCCCACATCCTGGGAAGAGATGCAGAAGAGCTGGATCCAGCTTAAAGAAGAACGGAATTCTCTTGAGACTAGTCTGCATGCCAGCGAAAAGAAGGTCCTGGAGCTCACTCGCCTGTTGCATGAGGAGAGGAATCTCAACACCTACATAGCTCCGAAAAGGATGCGCAGTGTATTTTGGGATTGACTTGATTTTTGTACTTTTGCCCATGAGGCCTTGATGTATTAAACAATGATTTCTTTAATGATAACGTGTGTTCCTTTTTGTCTACAACAAATTTGAACTTTCGAACCCTTGAATGCATTGCATACGCATATTCATACATCATGTGCATAGCAGGTTTTTCCCCTTTTCAGGTTGCTTACAGTTCTTCGCTGTTTATTTCAGCATCATGAATCCCGGATCTGAATCAACAGAGACATCAATCAAGGCTCTCCAGGCGCAGAATGCGCAGTTTCAAGAACTAATCATGGGTCTAGCTAAAGGCCAAGAAGAACTGAAGACTATGCTCCTGAAGAAGGAGAAGAAGAAGAAGAGAAGAACTGTTCTGTTCAACTCGGGCCGAAGGTTGGGTAATACTCTGCAGCATGAAGAGGCTGGTTCTTCTGTTGGCAGGAGTCCTTCTCAGGCAGAAGTAAAGGTTCCTAGTCCGGTCGTCTCCGACAACGAGACAGATTTTGATGAGGAGCAGTACCCTCCTGCAGATGACAGGTACAAACAACTGGAGGACAGGTTGAAGGCTATGGAGGTGCAACAGGCACCTGGGCTGGATTTCGGAGATCTGGGTTTGTCGACTGGTGTGATTATCCCGCATAAATTCAAAGCACCATCCTTCTCGAAGTATGACGGGGCGTCTTGTCCCAAGCTGCACTTAAGGTCCTATGTTCGGAAAATTCAACCGTACTCTGCGGACAAGAATCTATGGATCCACTTCTTCCAGGAGAGTCTTTCAGGGACTCATCTCGAATGGTTCTATCAGCTGGATGGGACCAAAGTTCGTAACTGGGAGGAGCTGGCTACTGCTTTCTACAAGCAGTATCAGTATAATGCCGACCTTGCCCCCACACGTACCCAACTCCAGGGTATGGCGTTAGGCGCAAGCGAAGGTTTTAAGGAGTACGCTCAGAAGTGGAGAGACTTGGCTGGCAGGGTGCAGCCACCATTGACTGATCGGGAGTTGGTTGACATGTTCTTGGGGACCCTATCTGGGCCGTTTTTCAACCATCTCATTGGGAATTCTTCTGCTGGTTTCACTGATTTGATCTTGACTGGAGAAAGGATTGAAGCTGGGTTGAAGTCTGGGAAGATTGCAAAGGGTGCATCATCATCTAGTTCGGAAAAGAAACCGTTCAAAAAGGAGTCTAGCGCCGTATATGGTTCCAGGAGATCAGAGAGAAATGAACACCGCCAATCTGTCAGTGCGGTAATGATTGCTAAGCCTGCTGCCGCTCCCCGGCCAAACAATACTCAGAAGGTGGAAAGACCCCGGAGAGAATTCTCCCGTTTAAACATGACCTTGTCGCAGATCCTGCCACAGTTGCTCGCAACTAATTTAGTGACTGTCAGGGAGGCGCCGAAGTTTCCAAATACTGCATCCCCCAAGTACAACCCGAATGCTCGTTGTGCTTACCATTCAGAAAGCCCGGGGCACTCTACTGATGACTGTTGGGCGTTAAAGAATAAGGTGCAAGACCTTATCGATGCTAAGGAGATACAATTCGAAGCGCCTGCAAAGCCAAATGTAGTCACTGCCCCTATGCCTCAGCACGGGGTAAATGCTGTTGATGAAGACGTCTATGCTGTTTCTGTGGATGATCTAGCCACTCCTCTAAAGATCGTCAAGAAGAACCTACTGCAGGCCGGTTTATTTCCGGGTTGTAGTGAGGGTTGCCTATTCTGTGCCGTGTCCCCATCTGGTTGTCCCTTGCTAAAATTAGGCATCCAAAGCTTAATGGATAGCAAGGAGATTCTATTCAAGAAGTCTGCTGTTCGTTTGGTTCCAATGGAAGAAGTCTCTGTGGTGACTATCTTCAATAATCCAATCCCGGCTCTCCAGAAGAAGCCCGTTCAAATTCTGACTGTTGCACCTGTTACTATCACTATTCCTGGGCCCCTGCCCTATGTATCTAACAAAGCTGTCCCTTGGCACTATGGGGCAGATGTATATATAAACGGGATCAAACAAGAGCTCAACGCTGGCGCCAGCATCTGTGACATCACAGGCCCAGCCAAAGTTACCCGCAGTGGCAGGCTCTTCTCGCCTGACATTGCGCCACCTGCTGCCCGAAGACCGCTCCTGATAATTCCTGCAAGTACACCTACTCCCGTTACTGATCAAGTTGTTGTTCCTGCTGCTGATCCGATTGTTTCTCCTGCTGCCGAGTCATCCAATGCTCGGGGCAAGGGAATTGAAACCGAGCCTGCCCAGATGGAGGCACCCATACCCATAGCTGCTGAGGCCTCCCCACAAGAGATGGAGGAGATTTTGAAGATTATAAAGAAGAGCGATTTTAACGTTGTGGAACAGCTGGGGCATACGCCCTCCAAGATCTCCATGCTCTCTTTACTGCTGTGCTCTGAGGCCCATGCAAAGGCCCTCATCTCATTCCTCAAGACGGCCCATGTGCCACATGAAACCTCTGCAGTCCAGTTCACCGATTGCGTGGCGAGTCTGACGGCAGATAATGGCTTGGGTTTCTCAGATGCTGATTTGACCTCAAAGGGGAGAGACCATAATGATGCTCTGCATGTCTCAATCGAATGCAGGGGCACCACCTTGGCACATGTGTTGGTTGATACTGGGTCATCTTTGAATGTGCTACCCAAGAAGGCTCTGGATCGTCTAGATTGTGAAGGCCTAGATTTGAAACCCAGCAACATCATCGTCAGGGCCTTCGACGGTTCAAAAAGGATGGTCCATGGAGAAGTTGACATTCCGATCCGGGTGGGCTCTCAGGTGTTCGACTCCACTTTTTATGTGATGGACATCCGTCCATCTTACTCTTGTCTGCTGGGTCGACTCTGGATACATAAGGCTGGGGCAGTGACCTCTACCTTGCATCAAAAGCTGAAGTACCCCGTCAGAGGGAAGATTGTCACCGTGCAAGGAGAGGAAGAATATATGGTGAGTCACCTAACCTCGTTCAGATACATTGAGATGGATGGGGAATTCATCGAGACCCCCTTTCAGCATTTCGAGGAGGTGTTTCCAATTGCAGCAGAAACTACAGAAGTAAGTGGTCCTTTGAAGATGGCTTCCCTGAAGGATGCCAGGGCTGTGGTGCAGAAGGGTGAAGGTGCCAACTGGGGCAGACTTCCAGACTTCACCCAGAAGACTGATAAACTTGGGTTGGGTTTCACCTCAGAAGGGCAGAGAGCTATGAGGAAAGAGAAGATCGGAAGGCCTCCGGTATTTATTAAAAGCTCAGAAGCGAATGCTGTTGGGGAAGACCATGAAGTAGACGAAGCAGAATTCAACATCTGGATTTATCCAACGGCCGAAGACGGATTGAACAATTGGAGTGCAAAGGACCATACCCCTGTTACCTTTGTGACGCAGTAATAAGTTTCTTTGTTTCGTTATTTCTTGTAATAAACAATGATAAACTTTATGGCCCGATGTCTTACCCGAGGCACCGTGGTTCTATTTGTGAGGGCATACAAACTGTCATTTTATACATCATGAATGAAAATCTTGGACGTACTTTTCGCATTGCAAATATTGTGTTCCTTTTCTGTCCTTCTTTTCCTTTACATAATTTTCAAAAACAGCTGTATTTACACACACACACTCACTCATACAGGTTCCAATCCACTCTGGATCTCACTGATAACAACTCTGCTAATGCCAGTTATAACTTCGAAAATCCGATCAACTTAGCCGAAGACGAAGGTGAAGATGATTGCGAAGTGCCTGGCGAGCTTGCAAGACTGTTGCTTCAGGAAGAAAGGGCAATTCAACCCCATGAAGAGCCAGTGGAAACCATAAACCTGGGTACTGAGGCAGATAGAAAAGAGGTAAAGATTGGTGCCAACCTAGAGCTCAGCGTGAAGCAACGGTTAACCAAGATGTTACATGACTATATGGAGATCTTTGCCTGGTCCTACGAAGACATGCCAGGGTTGGATACGGATATTGTCGTCCATCATTTGCCGACTAGGGAAGACTGCCCTCCAGTTAAACAAAAGGTTCGTCGGATGCGTCCAGAGATGTCCGAGAAGATTAAGGCCGAGGTGATGAAACAGTTCGATGCCGGGTTCCTCGCAGTGACTTCTTACCCTCAGTGGGTTGCTAATGTGGTGCCGGTACCTAAGAAGGACGGTAAGGTCAGAATGTGTGTAGATTACAGGGATCTGAACAGGGCCAGCCCCAAAGATGACTTCCCCTTACCTCACATTGATGTCCTTGTGTGATAATACAGCTCAGCACAAGGTATTCTCTTTCATGGATGGCTTTTCAGGTTACAATCAGATCAAGATGGCACCTGAAGACATGGAAAAGACTACATTTGTTACTCAGTAGGGCACCTTCTGTTACAAGGTCATGCCGTTCGGATTAAAGAATGCTGGGGCAACCTACCAACGTGCCATGGTTGCCTTATTTCATGACATGATCCATCACGAGATAAAAGTGTATGTGGACGACATGATCGCTAGGTCCCAGACTGAGGAAGAGCATCTAGATCATCTACAGAAGTTGTTCGACCGGTTGAAACTGTACAAGCTGAGATTGAACCCGAACAAGTGCACCTTCGGGGTAAGATCGGGGAAATTGCTAGGCTTCGTGGTCAGTGATAAAGGTATTCAAGTGGACCCTGCTAAGGTCAAAGCTATTCAAGAGATGCCAGTTCCTAAGACAGAGAAGGAGGTCAGAGGCTTTTTAGGACGCCTGAATTACATCGCTCGATTCATCTCTCATCTGACCGCTACCTGTGAGCCAATCTTCAAGCTGCTGAAGAAAGATCAGGTAGTACGTTGGAACGATGAATGTCAGGCTGCTTTTGACAAAATCAAAGAGTATCTCCAACAACCACCCATCCTTATGCCACCGGTTGAAGGGAGACCTCTGATACTATATCTGACAGTGCTAGACAACTCAATGGGGTGTGTGCTGGGGCAGCATGACGAGTCTGGCCGAAAAGAGCATGCCATTTATTACCTTAGCAAAAAGTTTACCGACTGTGAGACCCGATACTCACTGGTTGAGAAAACTTGCTGCGCTTTGGTATGGGCTGCTCGCCGGCTGAGACAGTATATGCTGACTCACACTACCTTGTTGATCTCAAAGATGGATCCTATAAAGTACATATTCGAAAAGCCTGCTCTGTCTGGGAGAATTGCAAGATGGCAAATGATCTTGACGGAATAAGACATTCAGTATACGACCCAGAAAGCCATCAAGGGAAGTGTATTGGCAGACCACCTGGCTCATCAAGCTGTAGATGACTATCAATCAATGAACTTCGAGTTTCCGGATGAAAGCATCATGATTGTGACTGATTGTGAAGTACCTGGACCGGATGAAGGACCTGAACCAGGATCCCGATGGTCTATGCACTTTGACGGAGCCTCCAATGCTTTAGGTAATGGTATCGGCGCCATAATCATATCTCCTCAAGGTACTCATACTCCACTCACTGCCAGGCTGTGTTTCAACTGTACCAACAACATGGCGGAGTATGAGGCGTGTATCATGGGTCTTCAAGCTGCGATCGACCTAAGGATCAAATTTCTAAGTGTCTTCGGAGATTCCGCTCTCGTGATCAATCAGATCAAAGGAGAGTGGGATACGAAACATCCAAACCTGATTCCTTACAGAGAATGTGTGTTGACCCTGATTCCCCACTTTACAGAGATAACCTTTGAGCACTTTCCAAGAGAAGAGAATCAGTTAGCGGACGCGTTAGCTACAATGTCTTCTATGTTCAAGGTCAAATGGGACAATGAGGCTCCCCGGATCATCATCTGGAAACTGGACGAACCGGCATACTGTTGTGATCTCGAAACTGAATTGGTGACTGAGAAGCCTTGGTACCACGAAGTGAAGAGATATCTGGAAGCTCAGGAATACCCTGAAGGGGCATCTGTCAATGATAAGAAATTCCTGAGGAGGTTCGCAGCCAAGTTCTTCCTAAGCAACGACATCTTGTACAAAAGAAACCATGATTCAACCTTACTGCGTTGTGTGGACAAAACTGAAGCAGAAAGAATCATGGAAGAGCTACATGAAGGGACCTTTGGTACGCATTCCAGTGGACATACTATGGCTAAGAAAATCCTACGGGCGGGATATTACTGGTCCACAATGGAAGCCGACTGTTACCAACACTCCAGGACGTGTCACAAGTGCCAGATTTATGCAGACAAGGTGCATGTTCCTCCGGTTCCCCTGAATGTTCTGACTGCGCCTTGGCCGTTTGCAATGTGGGGCATAGACATGATCAGCGAGATAAAACCTACGGCATCTAATGGACATCGCTTCATCCTAGTGGCGATCGACTATTTTACGAAGTGGGTTGAAGCAGCATCCTATGCTACGGTAACCAAGACTGTTGTGGCACGGTTCATTCGGCATAACCTGATCTGTCGATACGGCATCCCTGAACGGATTATTACGGACAACGGTACCAATCTGAACAATAAGATGATTGCTGAGCTCTGCGAACAGTTCAAGATACAGCACCACAATTCTTCTCCTTACAGACCGAAGATGAATGGGGCTGTAGAAGCAGCAAATAAAAACATCAAGAAGATCATGCAAAAAATGACAGTGACGTACAAAGATTGGCACGAGATGTTACCGTTCGCTCTGCATGGGTACCGTACCTCAGCTAGGACGTCAACCGGGGCAACTCCTTTCTCTCTGGTTTATGGCATGGAGGCAGTCTTGCCGATCGAAGTGCAAATTCCCTCTCTCCGGATAATGAAGGATGCAGATCTGAACGAAGAGGATTGGATCCAGACACGACTTGATCAACTCAACCTCATTGACGAAAAAAGACTTGCTGCTATCTGTCATGGTCAGACGTATCAGAAGCGAATGATCAGGGCATTTAACAAAAAGGTCAGACCACAGGAATATCAAGTTGGGGATCTGGTGATCAAGCGAATCATCCTTCCTCAGAGTGATCCAAGGGGCAAATGGACTCCTACGTATGAAGGGCCATTTGTGGTTAAGCATGTGTTCTCAGGAGGAGCAATGATCTTAACCAATATGGATGGTGACGACCTTCCTCACCCCGCCAATGCAGACATAGTTAAAAAATACTACGCATGAAAAAAGACCCGCTAGGCTGACATGCCTAGGCAAAAATTAGGGCTTCCCGTCGAACCAAAAGGGTTCGGGCAAAATGAAGGGATGAAAATGAAAAATCTGTACACCCGGCAAGTCGAAAACCTGAAAAGGCGGCTTGGGCAAAAATGGGTATCCCGGTGGACTGAAAACCCGAAAGGGCGGTCCAGGCAAAAATTAGGGATAAAAGCGTAATACTATGTCTCATTGGATCACTTTGCATCCAGAATCCGGTATCTACATCAAGTTCAGACGGCATCGATCAGTCAGCTTCACCTTCAACCAAGGTCATCAAGTGATGAGACGCTCAGAGTTATAAAGGCAATAGCAGAGTTGAAACCCAGTGGGATCATTCATATTTCACACAGCTGTTTATTTTCTTTTGTACAAAATCTGTATAAACTCTCTTGCTCGGCAACGTTCCTCTTACTAGGACGTCAGCCTCTTGTATACAAAACGCCTATTCACAGGCCATTCAAAATCAATAAAAATATATCTTCAGTTAAACGTGCCAAGTGTTTTTCTTTTCCTGTTTTGTTTTGCGAAGAACGTCCAAGGTTCAATTTGTGATATATGCATTGACAATAATTTGCTAACTCATAAATATTTGCATACGAAACAAAGGAATTAATTGCAGGTGACACTAGAAACAGGGGCAATAAAGAGTTGTCTGAGCAGTCTAATTGTTCTATCCTCCAAGGTACCAAGGTAGGTTCAGCTAAAGGACATGACCAGTGCATCTTAATTCCCCAGAGAGTGATCCAGCAAGTCAACACACTCTCCAAGCAAATCATCAAATATCAAGGGAATTGAGTATCCTCCAGCCGATCTCAAACATTCCCCAGCAGCAATACATATATTCTTAACAAGCATCCCCGGCAGTCTTGGTCTAAAGATTGTTCCCCGGCGGCATACCAACATTCAAAGGAATCACTTCCCCGCAGTCCAAAACTTCCCCAAGAGTCCAGTCCAATCCAGTTCCCCAGGAAAGATGGAATTCATATCCCCAAGCAATAAGCTTATCCCCAGTAGATTCTGGAAGCTTATCCCCTCGCAGAGCACGAGCGCGTCGTCCGGCTTGATTTAAAGAGTTATTTCCTTAACAGGATATAACTGGGTTATCCTCAGCCAAAAGCCACGGAAAGATCGTCCTCGACGAAGTCTTCTTATCCCCAGCGAAGTCCATTAACACTTCCAACACAACAAGGGCATCTCCAGCAAACTATTATCAACACTCAGCAAGGCATCCCTCTTCCCACAGAGTATTGCTTCCCAGCATGGTCGCAAGAGTATCTTGTCTCCCCGCAGAATCTCCCATTCGCCAAGTTTATTCCGCAACGGAGTCATCTTCTCCTACCGGTATTCTTGCAGTTATCATCCCCAGCGGAAGCAAAATCTATTCTTCAACATCAACCCAGGATATGACTTCCCGGCACCCGTCAAGGATTTACTTTCCTGGACAAAAGCATACATAAGACATCACATACATCATTATAGCATGCATAACGCACTGCATCATACAAGTCTCCTTTATGTTGAGAACATCATTGCTTGATCCATATCATGCATTGTATATGACTGACCTTTACCTTTCAGGAAAGATGCAGTTGAAATTCTCAATCACGTCTCAAGACCTCGACCGGTTCAGTTAAATCGACCCTAAGATTTTCCTGATGCTTATCCAGTCAAAGGCCTTCTCTGGTTCAGTCAGATCGACCCTAAGATCTCCCTGATGCTTATCCAGTTGAAGATGTTTCAAGACCTAGACCGGTTCAGTTAAATCGACCCTAAGATTTTCCTGATGCTTATCCAGTCAAAGGCCTTCTCTTGGTTCAGTCAGATCGACCCTAAGATCTCCCTGATGCTTATCCAGTTGAAGATATTCCAAGACCTCGACCGGTTCAGTTAAATCGACCCTAAGATTTTCCTGATGCTTATCCAGTCAAAGGCCTTCTCTTGGTTCAGTCAGATCGACCCTAAGATCTCCCTGATGCTTATCCAGTTGAAGATATTTCAAGACCTAGACCGGTTCAGTTAAATCGATCCTAAGATTTTCCTGATTCTTACCCAGTCAAAGGCCTCTCTGGTTCAGTCAGATCGACCCTAAGATCTCCTTGATTCTTATTCCAGTAGAGGACACCCAAGATTTTTCTCAACGAGCGTTGTTGAAGTTAAAGTCGCCCAAGGTTCTCTTACCGTTCATGCTAAGGTAGTAACCATCCCTAGTTCATTCATCAGCGTTTGAAGCTCCAGATTCAGCTCCTGTAACCAATCAGGACACATCTATACCAAGCATCTGAAAACCAGCCCCTGCAACGTGTCAGGTACTCATTTTTCCTTTTGCAGGTATGCAGGTTCTAGCTAAAGAATCTCCTACGCGATCAACATCCCGATGGCATCTATAAGCCCATCGTCCTGTCCAACAATCTCCAAATGGCATCTATAAGCCCATTCCCCCATTACAGTTACTATGTGAGCGCAAATTTCTGGGCACTTTAGTGTTCAATCATCTTCTACCCTCGGATTACGAAAGGCACGTCAGCCAATCTGCATCCTCAGGTCTAAGAAGATTGAACAGGGGCAACTGTTGTACCCCAAAATTTGCCCTCCCATATTCATCAAGAAATTGCCAAGCCAAGGTCACAAAATTCCCCAAGGGTTGTGCAGCTCAACTGTCTCCTATACAGTCAAAACTAGGGTTTGTGTTCTGATCAAAGAAAGGAAGTTTTCAAAGGCCCAATCAAGTCTCATATGCCTACAAAGATGGTCAAGTATCCTCATATCAAGTTTCAAGGCATTCAGCTCAAAATTGCACAGTCAAAACCCTAAATTGCACTACAGTCAACTGTAGGGGTAAAATGGTCATTTGACAGTCAAAAGTTCAAATTTTTGGTCAACATATCATTTTGAAGCCACAAACATCATTTGATCAATGCTTGATCATGATTCTCAAGATTTGGCTCAGAAATCATCAAAGATGCAAAAGTTGCTATATTTGGACAGTTGAAAAAGTCAACTGAAATTGACCAGGGCATAACTTTCACATGGATTATCAGAAAAATTCCATCCAAAGCTAATTTTGAAGAGAAAGACATTTCCTACAACTCATCTTCATATTCCAAGTCCAAGAAATGCTCTCACAAAAAGTTATCAATTTCAACATTATAGGTCATTTTCAAAAGTCAACAAAAAGGGACTTTAAGTCAAAGGCCATAACTTGAGATTGGTAAATCAAAATGACATGGGACCAAAGGCATTGGTTAGAGGACTCAAAGACCTTTCCAAAATGTCCAAGAACATGTGAAAAGCTTAAAAATTGAGCAAGTTATGCCTTGTGGAAGTTGGGAAATTTTTGGAAATTTTTGAAAGTCAACAATGGTTCAAATGACCTAAAAATGCAAATGGGCCCATTTTTCTTCCAAGTTTCTTCATGCCAAGCCTATGAACGACCATTAGGCCCAAAGGGAAGTATTTTCTCATTTTTTAATTATTTATTTGAATTTATATTAATATTAATTCATTTAAATTATTTTAATACATGAAAAATATAAAGCTTGACCTAAAAAATCTTTTTATGCACATTCTAGACTCAAGATTTCGTGCACATCTTAATTAGGCAAGTTTTGGTGTGATTTGAGCTGATTGAACAAAGAATACATGAAAAAGATTCAAAAAAAGATTTCATAAAATCAAATATGTAAAACAATGAATGCTTTGGATTTTGTCAAGTTTTGTTGACCTAATATGTTCACTATATGATCAGAATCACAAACCTAATTGCCGTACACTCTAAGCTGCGCCCCAAGAACACTTTGCAAATTGAAATTTTTTTCATAAAACACAAAAACTGATTTCAAGGTTAGGAGACGATTCAAGCCTCAACTTCCATTCCATTAGATTCCTGGGACAATTCTGAACGTGTGCCAATCCCTAACATCAACCAAAACGCAAAGAAGTGGTATCTATAACTCAAACTGTGAAGCAAAACATTCGAAATCGCATATCATAAATCATACGTCTTTTTGCATTTTCGTTTACATATTCATGTTCCTGATGAAGTTTACAAGCTAACCACTATGTTTAATTGCATTATTTCGCTGTGTATAAGATTCCACCATTGACAGATTCTAGGGTTCCAAGGTTCCAAAATTGGGGCTTTGTGCAAGGCGTAAAATTAGATCCCCAAACTGGTACAGGCAAATTCGTCATGTCAAGACGAAGCAAACTCAAGCCTCGCGATCAATTTATATGCACCATAGTCCTATTCGCTATTTTCCCATAGCATGCTTAAAGCAACGCGTTAAAACCGTTGCCTTCGTTCTTCATGTTTCAGGAAAACGAAAGAGACGATGTGTTGTCAGCCGGTGATACGTCCATTTGAAATTTCGCGCGTTCCCTCCACTACGCGTTGGTTTTGATTTTTGTTATTTATTAACCATAATATATTAATTGAAATGCAGTGGCTCAGTTGGTAACACGTGATATGGTTAATCCTCAAGACCTGGGTTCAAGCCCCAGGTCTGGCAAATTTCAATGCTATTTTTCAATATGAAATCCTATGCTACGCTAACGTCCAGGTTCACCATATGCCATCCTGATCCAAGCACACACGTGTCCCAGACGACCATCAAAGGGCTCAGAGTCAAGGTGTACCATGAAGGCAAGTCAACGCGTTAGCATACAACTGGCAAAGTCAACGAGGGCCATGCTTATTGGGCCAGATTCCACTAATTTGACCTCCAATTTTGGGACTACACCCCACCCTGGTTTGCTAATTTCATTTATTTTCCTTATATCCTTTTAATTATTATTTTATTTATTTTGTTATTTTAATTCAGTAATTATTTTTACAAAAATATAAAAAATACAGAAAATTCAGAAAAGACAAGAAAAATATAATTAATAATAGTTATTTTCTTATAAATTAATATGTAAATTATTTAGTTTAATTAGGTTTTTAACTTTAATTCCTTTTTAATAAAATCCAAAAACATAGAATTAGGTTAATTGATAATTTTTATATCTTTTTAATTTTTTCTTTTTTCTCACAATATTATTTATTTATTTATTTTATTTTTATAATTAAATGTACATGAATAAAAATTAGGGTTTAATTAAGATTAATATAACATTTTCTTAATAAACTTAAAAAACATTAGAATTAGGGTTTACATCCAATTTTTTTTAGTTTTAATTAATTATTTCTCTTTAAAATCTTAAAAAACACCAAATATACTAAAAAACATTAATTTTTTCAGTTTTAATTGTGATGTCTTATTAATTTAATTTTTTTGCAAAAGGGTCCAACGCCCGTCGCTTTAATTATTTAATTTGCGCATTTATTTTATGTCATTTATTATGATTTTGTATCTCTCCCAAAGCCTTGTAATTTAAATTTCTCGCACTTTTATTTATCGCTTTATTTATTTTCCGCTAAATCGGGTCCGGTTTAATTTTGGCGATGTGGACCCGCGCCTTTGTAATAGCCTTAGATTTATTTTTCCGCAAACTTTATAACTGTTAACAAATATGCATGCAAAAATGAATGGCCCTAATTAAAATCAAGCGTAGAACACAAATAAACATGACAAGACGAATAACTGAAACATGACACACAATTCGCACACACCACCCCTAGGGTACGCCTCACTGTTGCCTTTCGAAAGGTGGTCGTCGAGTAGAGGACGTCTTAGTAAGTCCTCATGATCCGGGAACCTGGCATGAGGGTAGCTTCTAAGGTGTCTTCCTATTGCTCTGGTGATCACCACGTCCCTAAAACTCGAATTGACCCGAACACCTCCAACGGTGGTGCTACCTACCTCTCAATGGTGGGATGGCATTACTTTTAAGGACTCTTACACAGACGAATTCCTTAGGGTAGGTAGGTTCTCAAGGATACTTGCTCTAATTTCAAACAAATCAAAAATCTTTTCACACCGACACTTTTCAAAAGCTTTCAAAGCAAACTTTTCAAACACTCCGACGTACGAGTCGAACTGAAATTTTTCAAAAGAAACTTTTTAAAACCCACATTGAAAAGCAAGCAAACATTTTTGAAAACACAATGAGCAAGTATCTAAGAGCCCATGGATAACCATGGATAGAAAGGGTGCTAACACCTTCCCTTTCTATAACCTACCTCCCGAACCGAGAGCAATCTCTTTAAGGAATTTTTCTGTGCTTTTGTCCTTTCCACTTGGAGAAAATAAAAGACGGTGGCGACTCTTGCTTCCGCGACATTTCGCGAACCAGCGTTAAACAGTCAGTTCCAGATCCACCGATCACATGTTGCATAAGACGAATTCTAGAATCTTGACTTTAATTGTAACATCTAACCACATATTTTCTTCTAGTAGTGTTTATGTTTAGAACCTGGTGACATCACACGCCTTGATACCAGAGTTAGAACATTACATCAGCAACTAAACACTAGAACGAAACCATTAGAGTATAAAATTGTTCTCTATGATATCATGTAAAGTTATCATCAAAATCTTAAGACCAGATGTAGAAACACTTCTTGTTCTTATAATCTCCCTCTTTTTGATGATGACAAAACCATGTATTTTGATAGAACAATTTTATACAGGGTAATCACCATAACCGACAAATTCAAAGTTAAGCTCACAGCTCCCCCTGAATGTGTTAATCCCAAAATTTCATTTGTGCTTGTTCAGAGTCTCCCCCTGAGCCCAAGACTCACAAAGTAAATTTTGAGTTTTCAGAACATAGAATTAGAGAAGGAATACTTCCCTACAACAAGTCATCAGAGTCTGACTAGAACACCTGGTCTTCATCTCAAAACCTGGTTACTTTCAGCACTTGATGAAGAATCAAAACTTGATTTTGAGCATTGAAGAAGCACATGTATCAGAGCACATCTTTTGAGTGGAATTTCTGTATTAGAGCATGCAACAGAATGTTGAATTGACTTCCTTTCATGAGAGCACAACTTCTGAAGCTTTAAGTCTGAATTACATACTTTTAGAAAGTTCACAACTTCTGAACACTGTGATATCAAGCAAGATTACCTTACTTTTAGTAAGTTTATAACTTCAGAATTGTGTTTGGTACATCTATTTGAGTACTCATATATTCACAAAGTGTACAACTTTTTGTATATGAAAACAAATTTGATTTCATCCATAAGGTTCTCAACCTTAGTCAGCAGGATCTTTATATTCAACACGTCTTAGAACACTCAGTGAACTTATTTAAAGTTCCTAGATTGAAACATCAAACAAACAGTTAGTAGCAACATCATTATATATGTTTGAGTTTAAGATTCTGAGAATAAAGATTATCAAAATCATTTTACTTTCTCCTCCTTTGGCATAAATAAAAAAGGTGATAAAGAGACATAAAAATAAACTTTGAAGATAACAAACAAAAGTAAAGACTTCATTAAATGCAAGGGTTAAAAAATACAATTGTTTTAGAAACAGAAGAAAATAAATCTTAAGTTCTAAGACAAAATTCTAATCCTAAGATTCCTTGTTAAGCTTCTCCAACAACCACTTCAACATCTTGAATTAACACCTTTTTCATTCTGGACATGGAACCATGTTTAAATTTTTTAGAATGAAAATAAGTCTATCTTCAATAAGAGGTTTTGTAAAGATGTCATCCCACTGATGACCAGTGTCAACAAATTTTAAAGAAAGGACACCCTTCTAGACATAGTCTCTGATGAAATGATGTTTGATTTCAATGTGTTTAGCTCTAGAATGTAAGATATGATTCTTAGATAAACAAATGGCATAAGTATTATTGCAAAAAATAGGAATATTATTTTCATATAATTGATAATCCTCTAACTGACTTTTCATCCAGAGAATTTGAGTGTTGTAACTTGCTACAGAGATATATTCAGCTTTTACAGTTGAGAGTGCAATTGTTAATTGCCTCTTGCTCGACCATGATATAAGGTTTTCTCCCAAAAATTGACAACTTCCAGAGGTACTCTTCCTTTCAAGTTTATCACCAGCATAATCAGCGTCACAATAACCTATTAACTTATATTCTCTTGATTTTATATAACATAGACCAAGATTAGTAGTATTTTTCAGATATCTAAAAATCCGTTTGACAACAGTTAAGTGAGATTCCCTAGGATCTGACTGAAATCTAGCACATAAGCATACACTGAATAAAATATTAGGCCTAGAAGCAGTCAAATATATTAAGGAACCTATCATACCTCTGTACAACTTCTGATCCACCTTACCACTTACCTCATCCTTATCTAGGACACACATAGGATGCATAAGAGTCTTTTCTATTTTGCATTCAGATAGGTTGAACTTCTTCAGAAGTTCTTTGGTGTATTTTCTTTGCTGAATGAAGGTTTGATCAGTTCCTTGATTGATTTGAATTCATAGAAAGAACTCGTGTTCTCCCATTAAGCTCATTGCAAACTCATCCTGCATAGACTTGGCAAAATCCCTATACTGAGAGGAATTATCAGAACCAAATATAATATCATCAACATATATTTGAACTACCAAGATATCTTCTTTGAAAGTTTTACAGAACAGAGTGGTGTCAACCTTCCCTCTGTTGAAGTTGTTTTCTAAAAGAAAGTTGCTTAATCTTTCATATCAAGCTCTTGGAGCTTGTTTCAGACTTTACATAGATTTTTTAAGTTTGTAAACAAAATTGGGATTTTCATTTTCTTCAAAACCCAGAGGTTGGTGCACAAAAACTTCTTCAGTTATGTAACCATTCAAAAAGGAACTTTTAACATCCATCTGATATAAGATGATGTTGCAATTAGAAGCAAAGGAGATTAAGATACAAATAGATTCTAACCTGGAAACTGGTGAAAATGTTTCTATATAGTCTATTCCTTCTTGCTGACTATATCCTTGTGCAACCAGCCGATCCTTGTTTCTTACCACTTCACCTTTCTCATTGAGCTTGTTTTGAAAAACCCATTTGGTTCCAGTTACATGAATTCCTTTGGGTCTTGGTACTAGATCCCAAACATCATTTATTGAGAATTTCCTGAGTTCTTCCTCCATGTATTGGATCCAATATTGATTAATAAGAGCTTCATCAGTAGAGTCAGGTTCTACCATTGATACTAAACTTATAAGTATTTCTTTAGAAGGTTTAAAGTGAGATCTGGTTCGGACAGGTTTTGTCTTATCTCCTAGAATTAGTTCCTCAGAATGTGATAGACTTTTTCTTATCCTCTTCAGAGGAGTCTGAGCGTTTGAAGCTTTTGGTTGAGTGTTTTATGATTCTTTTACTTCTTGAACTTCAGCAGTAGTTTCTTTACCTTCAGATTCTGAATAGGCGATTTCCACATCTGCAAGCTTATCAACTAGCTTTGACTTTTCAAAGTCAAGATTATCATCAAATCTAACATGAATTGATTCCTCAACAATGACTATTTTAGTGTTATATACCTTGTACCTTTTGAGCGTTCAGAATATCCTGACATGATACAACTTTGAGCTTTTGAGTTAAACTTGTTCAGATTTTCTTTAGTGTTCAGGATAAAACATGAGCATCCAAACTGATGGAAATATGAAATGTTGGGTTTCTTGTTCTTTCACAATTCTTAGGGAGTCTTTCAAAGAATAGGTCTAGTAGAGACTCTATTCTGGATATAACACGTTGTATACAACCTCTACCCATAAGTACTTTTCCATATTGGTTTCATTGATCATGGTCCTAACCATTTTGTGTGAAGTCCTTCCAACATTTCTTGCTTTGAAAGATGTTTTCGAAAACTTGCCTTTCTGAAATGCTTCACAAAGAGTATCTGATGTAAACTTCAGTTTTGGCAGGCCTCTGACAAGATCAAACTTGTTCAGCTAAGAGATTCTTCTCAAGCTAACATAACCTAACCATTTTTGCCACGTCTATCACTCTTTATTAACATACATGACACATTTTACATTTTTCTCTTTAAGGTCAGAAAGTCTGATCTTATAGGTGTTGTTTCTTCTCTTTCTATTGAAAAGGACAAAGCCATCTTTTTGACTAACAACTTTATAGGAATCTTGATTAAATATTATACCATAACCATTATCACTTAATTGACTTATAGATAATAGATTATACTTTAATCATTCAACAAGTAAACCATTAGTTATAAAAGGAAGAGAACCATTACTACTGTTCCTGAGCATATGATTCTTCCTTTATGATCTCCCCAGAAACCTACAACGCCTCTATGCTTAAGATCCAAGTTTATGAAAATATTCCTTTTTCCCGTCATGTGTCGTGAGCAACCATAGTCTAGATACCATGATTGGTGTTTTAACTGCACTGTCAAGGATGTCTCTTTGCAGAGAATTTTTGTTTGTTTCTGAATCAGCTTCATCTTCTTGAGAAATATTTCATTGATTGTTCCAACATGAGCTATCAACATCATGTTAGCATGTTATCCTTATGAGTCTGAGTCATCCCTTGTTACCATTTTCTTTTTCTTCTCGCCTTTGAGAGCTTTCTTCTTTGGTATGTCCTTTAAAAGCTTAGGACAATCATTCTTATAGTGTCCTGGCTCATTGCACTCATAACAAGTGACTTCGTTGCTACTAGACTTCCTTTGACCAGAAGTTGATTCAAAGCGATCTTCAGTCCTTCTTGAACTTCTGAACCTGTTGCCTTGATTTCTCTTCCAGAGACGGCTAACCCTTCTGGATTGCAGAGATAACTCATCTTCTTCATCGTTAAGATCTTGTTCTGAATCCTCTATCTCTTCTGCTTAAAGAGATTTGTACTTCTCAGATTTCTTGATGAACTTGAGCATAATAGATTTTATCTTCTTCTACAGTTTATCTTGTTCTAGATTAATTTCATGACTTCTTAAAGAACTTATCATTTCTTCTAGAGAAGTGTTGTTCAGATCCTTTGCAGGCTTAAGTGCAATTAACATAGGCCTCCATTTGGATGGCAAGCTTCTAATAATCTTCTTCACATGATCTACCGTTGAATAGCCTTTGTTCATAACTCCCAGTCCTATAACCAAGGTTTGAAATCTTGAGAACGTGACTTCAACGCTTTCATCATCCTCCATTTTGAAGGCATTATATTTCTGAGTCAAGGCCAACGCCTTGATTTCTTTGACTTGATCATTTCCTTCATGAGTCATTTTAAGAGAGTCAAATATAAACTTAACAAAGTCTCTATTTGTGACTTTCACACACTCGGTATAAGAAATCGCATTTAGCAAGATGGTTCTTGCTTTATGATGATTCTTATAATCTTTCTTTTGTTGATCAGTCATAGCTCTCCTAGCCATCTATTTTCTATTAACATCTGTGAGAGGTACGTAGCCATCAACTACCATATCCCAAAGATGAACATCATGACCTAGAAAGAAACTTTCTAGTCTATCTTTCCAGTATTCAAACTTTTCACCATCAAAGATATGAGGTTTTACATTATAGCTTTTATCATTTGAATCTATATCAACGTTAGTTGTTATGAGTTCAACCATTATGTTTCTTCAAAGAAAAACCTGTCTGGATCTTTATCTGACACGGTTAAGTGTTTGATAACTATCAATACCAGAACAGGAGCTCTGATGCCAATTGAAGGTGTGATAAACATAAGAAGGGGGGGGGTTGAGTTGGATTTCTCCAAATATAATTTTAAATCTTTTCGTTGATGAATGACCAAGTTAACTTAGAACATAAAAATAAATGAGCATAATTATTGTTATCCTGGTTTACTGTTAACTAAGCTATTCCACTCCATACCTCAAGGTGATTTGCCTTCAACAAGGACTTAATCCACTATAACCAACTAATTATAGACAACCCACAATAAGTTAGATCAACCTTATTGGCACCCTTAACAAGTTCACCGATCCTTATTGCAAATCCATCCAAGCTGCAACATGAGTCTTCTTGAGATTTGACCTTCACTAGGTCACCCAAGAAATCAACCAACAACCGTTGAGTACTTTCAGTGTATTACAATTTGATTCTTTTAAGAGTACACAAATGTTTCAGTACAAAGAAAAACACCTAAGTGTTTTACAGCAAGATACGAGTGTAATACGGTGAGAGAACTGACTTTTTTAGTTTTATCGCAAATTTTGCGGTTAGCAAGAGATGCCACCGAATTTTATTTTATCCAATAATTAGGAACGGTGAAAAGAACAGAAAAGGCCTTTGATAGATTTTGAGTTTGGGGGTAAGTTATGAAAAGGGAAGGTGTTAGCACCCTTTTCATCTGTAGTTATCTACGAGCTCTTAATTGCTTAGCTCACTTTTGAAAACATGCTTTGTGCGTGTGTGATTTGTTGAAAAATATTTTGAAATGCCAATGTAAGCCTAAATTTGCAATAATTCTTATATCAGTCCTCAAGAATGTATACCAAGTGTTTTTGAAAATATTTATTTTGAAAGTGATGTGTAAAATGTTTTGTTGGTGAAAATGGTTGTGAGCAAGCATTCAAGAGTTCTTACCCACTAAAGTATTTCTTGTTATTTTCCTTCTCCTTTGGAGATAATATTGTCCATACCATTAGTTGGTAGGTAATCCTATCTATTGGATGTGAAGGGACAGGCATAGGGTCATTGTATGGTCATCAAAGGTAACATGTAAGGATACTTTAGCAATTGTATCGGAGGGACTATAACCATTTTGTAGACAACTCAGTGGGTCATCGAAGGACTATGATCTTTATTCAAAGGGGACTATGATGATATTGTTAAATTGAGGGTCTTTTGTTAAAGTGTCTCTACTTTCGAGGGACGTGACTAATATTCATAAGGCAACAAGAGAGGTTTACCCTAGAGGTGAAGTGTGCAAAGTGTATTAGTTTCAGTTATTTAGTCTTGGAAATTAGGGTTTTCTAGATTGCTTTTAGTCTTTCCATACAAACCCTAATTACTAACAGTTAAATATAATGTACGGAATATAAAGTGCGGAAATTTAAACCTAAGCTATTACATCCAGTGAGTAATTACATAATAGGAAAATATGCGAGAAAATAAATCTACGCTATTACATCGATAGTTACGACCTACATAATTGTTCTACGAATTTAAATAGCAAAAAGAAATAAAAATTGTTAGAAAAATGTTTAAAGACCTAAAGTTCTAAGATAATGTTTTTGGTGTTTTTTATAGAAAATAATTTAAGTTAATAATTAGTAATTAAAACCTAATTATTTCTAATTAATTTTAATATTGAGGAAAAGTCAATTAACTTAGTTAATTAATAAATAAAAATATGTGAAAAAAAAGTACTAACTAGAAAACCATAATCCTAATTTTTTATGATTTTAAAATAAGTTTAAGGCTAATGGTTAATTAGAAAGGAATTAATTAAGAAAATGGAAAAGAAATTAGGGTTAGAAAATAAGGAAAACCAAAATTCATGGGGTGGGAGTTGAACCCACGCCCTTGAGGTCACAGGTCTGCCTTCCTACCACTGCGCCATGCGCTACATTTATGTTTGAGAATAGGAATGAATCAACATATGATGAACCTGCTTTATATCCTGGAAAATAAAATAAAATTTGCATAAGGGTTGGCTCGAACCCATGCCCTCACACTTAACGACCATCACTCTCACCACTGGGACACTTGTTGTTGTGCGTTAGTAGAATCATCATCATTCAATATAATATAAATTGAAAAATAAAAATAAAATTCAATTAAAACAATCACGCGCGTAGTGGTGGGGTCAGGTTTTTATTTGAATCAATCGATCATATTGTTCCTCTCGGCCATAAAAGCCATTGACCACCTATAAAAGTCAGACCGGCCGGAGGTGGTGGAAACCACCATCTTCTCCGGCGGTCTCCCTGCAAAAATCCCTCAACTCGAAAAAAGAAAGATGCTATATTGCTTAAAATTTCCTTCTAAACTGAAATCTAGACTCAAAAAGGCTAAAAAGTTAGCGAAACAAGATATTCGAGTGCAAAATCTGATCATGCCCTAACAATGGAAGATCTTCATTCATGCGTCAAAGCTTGAAAATAATGCGTTAAAAACAGTTTCATACATCAATATGTGTTGCACCCAAAAATTTACCCTCTTGATTTAGGCTTATGTTTCATCATGAATATCATATTGAATTGCACTCATACAGTGTGATGGGATCAAAATACTTTGGTTATCAAGTTTTCCTCAAGCTTTGAAGGTTAATTGCATTGACAAGTTTCTCAAGTAGAACATTATCATATAAACCTCTGAATCTTTCAAACTCAAAAGTTATTGCATATCTCAAGATATTTTATCCATCACTTTGGATCATCAGAGGATTGAAGTTTGGGATTGATTATAAGAAGAATCACTCTTTGGATTCACCAGTCAAAGTTAGGGTTTTGTTTGATCAAGGCTATTAATCAATGTACAAGTCTTGATTTGGAAGCTACAACATCTCATTGGTATTTGAAAAGTCTTTGTACAAGAAATTGGTCAAGATGCCCAGAGGATTTGAAATTTTAGAGATGATTCATCAGTCTCCTAAGGTGTTAACCGAAACTAGAGTTTGGGATTTTATCAAGATTTCTTGAGACTATTGAAGTGAAACTTTGTACATGGCCTCTATATATTTGGAAGATCATATGTTTGAAGTTTTGACCATCAATTTTGAAGGGAAGTGGATCAATTAATTCAAAGGGCCAAAATGGTCATTTTGGTCAAAATCAGTCAAAGTCAAGGTTGACCAAGGGAAATTTTGGTCAACCATCAATTCAAGGGTGTACTTTTCATATTTCAAGTCCATTTTGATAATTGGATCAAAAAGATTGAGGTTTGGGTTGAAACTTGTTCATGAAGAAACCCTAAAAGTTTCTAATTTTGGAAAATGAGGACTTAACTTCAAAAATTCATATTTTATTCACCTTTGATAAACAAAATGCAAATCAAATATGCTTGGAAAGATAAGATGGTGATATTTCATCTCCTTTTGGTCTCATGTCCAAATTGGCCAAGAGTCAAGAGTTATGGTCTTTGGAAGTTCATGCCTCAAGTTAAAATTAGATGTCATTTTCCAGAATTAGTGAATTTCATGTCAAATATTGAGGACCTTAATGAATTCAATTGCAAAAACTCAAAACTAAAGGATTGTATATCTTTTCAATACCTTTCCAAAGAGGGCTCATTTGTGTCAAAATTCAAGAATATGAGCAAGTTATGAGCTTTGGAATTTTGAGGCATTTTATTGAATTTTGACCAATAAAGCAAAATGCAATTTCTTGAGAACTTGAGTTTCAGCCATTCCTTTTGTTTCTAATCAAGCCCATAACCAATTTGTAACATGCTGAGGCTCATTACACTCACCATTTCGTGCCTCATGTGGTATTGTACTTGTTTGATTGAAAAAATCACAAACTTGCCCGATTTTGCAAATTCATCAACACTCTCTCATTTCAAATAGTCATGACCTGGAACTTGATCATTGTTTTCTGACCTCATTTGGATCATAAAACACAAAGAAAATGAGAGCTTGCACGAGTGAAACGCAGGCTCCATGTGCAATCTCACTTTTTGCATAAACTACCAAACTTGCCCTCCAACGGCTTTGAGGACCAAATACCACTTCTATCCTCTTCCTCTCGTGCTATATAATAAGAACCAAGGTTCAGTTTGAAGGGGGGAGGTTCATAGTCACCACACTTCAGATCTGAAAATTTTCAAGTATCTCTGCAAATTGCTTCGAATCTCTCTTCTCCTTGGATCATTCTTCAAATTTCTCGGTGGTTCAGATTCAGTGAAGTAAGGAGATCAAGCTTGCACCATTGGTTTGCTTCTAGAGTGAAGGAATCGAGTTTCCAATTTTCACATCAATGTGCATTTTCTTGAACTTTGATTTGCATGATTCAGCTTGAATTGATGATGTAGATCATGTCCATTGAGTTGCTAGCTGGCCAATCATTAGGATTGATGTATATTTGAGCTTTGATTCAAGCAGAATTGGTGAAATCGTGTTTTTGGTTTTGGTATTTACAATGTGTTTTTCCAGTTTTTGAGACTTTATTTCTTGATCCATGCTTGATCTTTGAGATTGATTCGAATTGCATAATGTAGTATCATATGTTAGCCTTAATTTGCACTTGATTTGATGAAAAATGGTTGAGAAACGAGTTTGTTTGGAGGGATTGAAGTTGGGGTGCAACACTGATGGATGCACACGTTTTCTAGTTTGGCTGGAGGTTAGGGATGATGAGGTGTCATCATCTGAACGGTCCATTTGAATTTTTGAATATTAGTTTATATTTTGATTTTAATTGATTTTCTGATTTTTGTTTCTTGATCAAAACAATTTTAAAAAATTCTGAAAAAATTATCACAAGTCCAAAACAAATTCTACTATCTTGTGTAATTTTATTGGAATTTTTAAAAATGTTTTGATTGGTTTAAAAATTCATAAGTTTAATTAATTGTTTGTTCAATGGTTATTTTTATTTTAATAGTTCTTTTGATCTAAAAATTCCACAAAAAATGTTTTGGGCTCATAAAATAATTTAAAAATTGATTCTGATTTTGGTTTAGAATTTTTTTTATTTCTGATTAGAAATTTAATTTGAGAAATTTATTTGAAATGTTTGCTTCATAATTTTTGTTTTAATATTTCCTTTAATTCAAAAATTCCACAAAAAATCATGGATGCTGGTTTTTAATTCTAATATTTTAATATAATTTTGGTTGGATATTTTTCTGAATTTTTCTTTAGAATTTTATTTTGAGATGTGAATTTTTGTTTAATTGTTTAAAGGTTTGAATTTTGATTTTATTTTTGACTTTTCTTTAATTCTAAAAATTAAAAAAAAAATAATTTCTCTGATCTTTAGAGTTTTCTTTATTTTTGTATGATTTTAATTTGATTTGTTTAGAATTGGAACTTGATTAATCAATATTTGAGTTCATTTTCTAAATAATTAGGGTTTTGCTAATTCCCTTGTTTGTTTTGATTCCAAAAAGCAACTAGTCTTGAGTTTCAATTGAATTTGGTACTTGTTTAAGGTTCATAGATGGATTGAGGTCCTTAAAAAGATTTTTCTTGAATTAATTGATAAGATTTGGTATTTTCCACAAAATATTTTGAAAAACTTGTCTAGTTTGGTGGTTTTTGCCAACTAGTTTTTGATATTTGAAGTTTGATTGATCCTTTCCTCATCCATCCATGAACTCAAAACATGCTTGCTGACTCTTATACATCTCAAGGATGCTAAGAAATTTTTTATGTGAATTATGGAAGCCCTTTTCTTTTTTTGATGTATTTTTGAAGTGAAGGTACCCAATTAATGTTGCATATCTTGTTGCAATTTGCTTGATGGCCAATGAACTTGAGTGAGGCCTATAATTGGGCACCTAATGACCATGTTGGTTCTGTTTATCCACATAAACTTAAGTCATTTCACTTAATACCCCATGTTTGAATGATTGAACCTTTTGATGCAGGTTTTATGACTTTTTGCTTTCTTGTTGATCTTCACTTTGAAACTTGAGCATTCAATTTGAGTTTGAGGTCATTAAATGGCCAATGATAACATGAAGGGAAATGATACTTCAATGATAGTCTCATTAGGACTTGAGATTAATTGATCCCTATTACTTAAGTTAGTTCTAATCATGAATAAAGTTTGGCTTCTTTCTTTTATCCTTGTTGAATTTTTGAGGCATTTTGAATGCACTTGTGCAACATGTTTTAGAATCAACTCTTTAACTTTTTGATCATGTCCTAATCATGTTTTGTAAGCTTTACTTTAGATATTTGATTGTTACAAACTCTCTAATTTTGTCCTTGTTTGATTTTCTTCCATGGTTAGATTGAGATCTAAGTCTTTGATGCATTGTGTGGGATTCCTCTTCTATTATGCTTGTGAGCTGTGATAAAGTAATTGAGTATGATTGAATTGTGGTTGCTACTGACCTTCATGGTATTTGATTGTATTCTTCTCAAGCTCCCATGATCCTTGATTGATATTCAATTGTCAATTCAATATGGTGATAGAAAGGAGCAACATTCCTCTAACTTTTGACCAAATTGTGCATATGCCTGTTTCTTTTTGTCTATCATATCTAATGTTTTGATAGTTGCTATCATGTTTTCTCACTTCATTATGGTGTCATCATCCATCCCTTATGTGAGTCATCATTCTATTTATGGGAATACTGACTTGGCTGTTGAATGCGCGAGGTACTCCGAGAAAAGTTTTTCACTTTTGACTTGAGGCTACTGTGTTTCACTTTATTTGTGGAACACAAGTTATTATATTGGTACTACCATTGTGCTTGGCATATTTGATAGTCTATGCAGGATATGTGTATGTGATTATGAATGCTATACATTGCCCATGGGATCTGTTCATATCTGAAAATCTCAATACATACATCCTGATAGCGTAATTTCTGACTTGATTTGTCTGCTGATGCCAGCTTGCTTGAAGTTCTCTGGGTTTCTTTTATTCTTGTTCAGTTGCTACGGATAGTTATCCGTTTGGTATTTCACTATTTCCTTTCTTCTATTTTCATTTTGTATAGTTCTATGTTGCATGATGGGACCTCTGTTGCTGATATATGTTAGGAGGCCCTCTGTTTTGTTTGATACGTGTGTTGTGTTTGTGTTTGTTCCTGTAACTATTGATCGATGAGTCACTCAATTTAAAAATTGAGATCACGACTTCGCTCTCAGTGCATGTTCCCTATAGGATGTTTATTGTTTTTTCTCTTAAATTATTGATCGATGAGACTCAATTTAGAAATTGAGATCACGACTTCGCTCTCATTGCCTGTTCCCTATAGGATAAGTTTTGTTAAGCTTCCTTTGACATGTTGATTAAGGTAGGAATCCATGTATGCTAGCATAGCGTAGGATTTTCCTTTATCCTCAACCTTAGGGTCAATCATTGTATGATAACACTAGGGATAATGCTAGGCTAGTTTCCCTTAGTTGTTTTTTCCTTCCTTTGCATTTTGCATCTTAAAACAAAAATTGTTTTCTTGGCAAATCATAAAACACCTCTAATAAACTCAAACCATTCTTCAAGGTAAAAGACATAAATCAATCTTATTTGTTGGTGCGCCTCTTGGCTTTGTTTTTAAACCTGGTTTATCGATGTTTCACCATCGCACATGTTTGTTACCCTATTTTGATTCTCAATATCATTGTTAGGTATGATGCTTTGTCATTCAGTTTATTGATGTTTCACCATCTTTTCCATGATACCTTGTTATCTTTTAGCCGATGTTTCGCCATCACACATTTGTTTGAAGCCGATGTTTCGCCATCGCACATGTTTGTTGTCCTACTTTGATTCTCAATATCATTGTTAGGTGTGATGTTTTGTCATTCGGTTTATTGATGTTTCACCATCTTTTCCATGATACCTTGTTATCTTTTAGCCGATGTTTCGCCATCGCACAAGTTTGTTATCCTACTTTGATTCTCAATATCATTGTTAGGTGTGATGTTTTGTCATTCAGTTTATTGATGTTTCTCCATCTTTGCCATGATACCTTGTTATCTTCTAGCCGATGTTTCTCCATCGCATATTTGTTTAAAGCCGATGTTTCGCCATCGCACATGTTTGTTATCCTACTTTGATTCTCAATATCATTGTTAGGTGTGATATTTTGTCATTCGGTTTATTGATGTTTCACCATCTTTGCCATGATACCTTGTTATTTTTTAGCCGATGTTTCGCCATCACACATTTGTTTGAAGCCGATGTTTCACCATTGCACATGTTTGTTATCCTACTCTAATTCTCAATATCATTGTTAGGTGTGATGTTTTGTCATTCGGTTTATTGATGTTTCGCCATCTTTGCCATGATACCTTGTTATCTTTTAGCCGATGTTTCGCCATCGCACATGTTTGTTACCCTACTTTGATTCTCAATGTCATTGTTAGGTGTGATATTTTATCATTTGGTGTTTCACCATCTTTGACATGTTAATTTGTTACCATCTCATTTGTTTGTTGTTTTATTTGATGTTTTGCCATCTTGACTGTTTTCGTTGTCTTAACTAAAAAACACAAACCAACCAGAATATATGAGCCGAACTATGGCTGCTCTGATTCCTTAAAAGGGATACGTAGGCCTTGGGGTAGGGCCCAACCGAGCACAACTTTTATTTTCCCTACATTGTTTTCTTTTTTTTTCTTTCTCGCATGCATTCCCTTTTAGCTTTAAGCCATAGACATAGGTTTTGACCACACCCATTAGATTAGATAACAAGAGTGGATACTGTAGAGTACTACGGGCGCGTGGGGTGTTAATACCTTCCCCTCGCATAACAGACTCCCTTACCCGATCTCTCGTTCAAAAGACCGTTATTTCTCCCTTTTCAGGTTTTCTCGATGTTTACCTTTCCCTTTTGGCGGGATAAAAGACGTTCGGTGGCGACTTCATTGATTATTTCATTGAAAGATGACGGTTCGACCAGGTCATTTCAATATGAACATGAATGTATGCATCAAATTTATTTAAATTGCACTAATTAAAAGTTTGAAATTGAAAAAAGTTACCAAACTGGTACAACCGAGGGAGAGGATTCTAGCGTGCTTCGAGCTTGGATAAGGATTAGAATGACTTCCTTGGAACTTTAGGAACATAAGTTGAGGTTTGGTTTTTATTGAGAGTGGTTGGAAATAAGGGTTTGAGTTTTCCCTAGTTTCTTGAAAATTTTGAGATTTTAGAGTTGCCTCTACGGTGTAGCATGTGTGTATTTTTATGTCTGAATGTGTTGAGTATATATAGAGGAGTGATTTAGGTCAAGTCATGGGCTTGGACATCTCATGAAATCATATCTTTGATTTTGTTTGAAAATAAGTTGAAATCTTCCAAAAACAACGAGGATTTGTTTCAAATAGAGACCACACGGTTTCTTTAGCTTCAAGGTATATTTTTGGGCCTCCAACATGTTTAAAACAAAAGTCCACACGCCTTATACCATGCTTTCATATTTGATTTGATTTAATTTGTATTTAAATGAATAAAATCCAAAATAAAAGAAATAAAAATCATAAAAAAATATTTGAATGGATTTAGAGGTCTAATATGAGGTTATGAACATGATTAAACCTGAAAAATTAGGCCCATTAGCCCAAAAATTCAAGTTTGCTCAATTTGAACTTCATGCATTTTCTCAAAATTTATCAATTTGCACCAATCATAACTCTCTCAATTCTTGTCATATGAAGATGATCTTTGAATTTTTGGAAACCTCAAGATGTGTCCTACAACTTTCATGTTGGTCATTTTTTCATTTGAAGTTTTTGTCTTGATGTAAATTGCTTTGACAAAAAATATCTTTTTGTTGACTTTTAAAATGACCTGTAATATTTTGGCCCATATCTCTCAAATAAAGAATTTTTGTCCTTGAGCTTAGAGAGACAAAGTTGTAGAAAATTGAATTTCCTTCAAGTTAGGCTTTGGTTGAGAAATTTATGATGAAGTATGTGAAAGTTATGCTTGGTCAAAGTTCAGTTGACTTCTCCTAAAGAAAACCCTAATTTAGTAACTTTTGACTTTTGATGAATCTTGTGTTTTCTTGATGAATCATGATAAAACCTTGATCAAATGATAAATGTGACTTCAAAATGTTTATGTTGACCAAAAATCTTGAAGTTTTATTGTAGATTGGTCAAAGTTGACTCTTTGTCCGATACAATTGATTTTCAATCATATGACTAATTGACTGAGCAAAATTGTGATGTAAGGCTTGAAACTTGGCATGAGGATACTTTGAGACATGAGAAACCATGAAATCCACTTGAGGCATTAGAGGTCCAAATTCCTTTGAAAAAAGTAAAACCCTAGTTATAGGTCAATTGGTTAGGAGGAGAGTTCATCTGATCAACCTTTGATAAGTCTTGAGCAATTGAGACCTTAATTTATCTTGAAAATGGGAGGGAAAATTTTGGGGTACAACACCTGACCCTGTTCAATCTTCTTAAACATGAAGGTTTAGATTGGCATGCCTGCCTTTCGTGATCTGAAGGTGGAAGATGATTGAATACTTATAAGTGCCCGGAAATTTTCACTCGCGGATGCAAGAAGTAACGTTGCAGGTTAATTGTATTTGGAATGGGCTTAAATATGCCTTTTGGAGAAGGTCACGAGATGCCCTCAGAGATGGGATTATAGATGCCATCCAAAGTAATTGTTGATAGGAGTATCAAAATGAGTCTATGCCCGACTGTATCTGAAAAAGTATACTAGAATGAGTCTGTGTCCGACTGTATCTAGCAGACATGCTGGGGAGTGTTAGAATAAATCTTATGTCTTGATTGTATCTAAATGATGTTCTAGAGTGAGTCTATGTATTGACTGTATCTATAAGAGGATCAAAATGAGTCTTTGTCTGATTGTATCTAAAGGCGGATCAGAATGAGTCCTTGCCTGACTGTATCAGACAGATATATTTAAATGAGTCTACGCCCGACTGTATCTAGAAAAGAATCAGAATGAGTCTTCGCCCGACTGTATCTGAAAAATATATTAGAATGATTCTACACCCAATTGTATCTAGAAATGGGTCAGAATGAGTCTTCGCCCGACTATATCTGAAAAATGTACTAGAATGAGTCTACGCCTGACTGTATCTAGAAGTGGATCAAAATGAATCTTTGCCCGATTGTATCTGAAAGATGTGTTTATCAGAATGAATCACTGTATGATTGTATCTGAAAGGTGATAAGTTGTTGATAATATCTATCTGTTCGAGAACTAACCTAAAAAGACAAAGTTAGTTTTATGCAATATCATGATGTATGTAATGCATTGCGTAATGATACTCTCAAAATAAATGAGAATATTATATGCGTTTTGTATGCATATGTTATGATATTTTGTAAATGATGTATGGATGAAATATGTCGTTGGAGCTTATTGGTAGCTTCTTGTAACAACGTCTAGCTGGGGAAATAAATCCCTGACTATTGTTGGGGATGAAGAACGTAATTCTTCACTTTTGTTGAGAACGACTTTACTGGAGATTCCTGCTTTCTATTTGAGGACACTCCGCTGGGGATCTTTGACTTTTGCTTGGGGATAGAAGCATTCAAAGAGAGTCGGTCATTCACTGCTCTTTTGAAATATTTTATTCCTATGTACCCTGACTAGGGATAAGAGTTGCATAGTGCTTTGGTGTAGTTTTGCTTGAGCTTGATTTAATCCGATAGATTTTTATGATGTTGATTCTTATATTTCTTCAGCTTCCAATTCTCCCTTTTATAGCTTGTTAAAGTGATCCACTTAAGGGGTATACACGTAATCAGAAATACATCTGTTTGTTCTCAATGGTCATAATGAGAGTATCACACAGTATATTACAAAAGGATTGTCCTTACGCCACCCTAGAGGGTAGAGGTCACAAGTTTTTTTTGTACCTTTTGTACACCATCATACACTAACCATTTTCAACTTATTTTATTCTTCAGAGGCTTCATATAATTTGAATGTTTGAAGCTTGTTGTAGATGAATCACTCTTAAGTCTTAGAACCTAAGTCTTGGAGTCTTTAGAACTTGTCCCATCAGAACCTTATCTTCAGAGTCTTCAACACTTAGTCGTAAGAACTTTCTTTTCTTCAGATCATCAGAACCTTTTCATCAGAACCTTGTCTTCATAATCTTCAGAACTTAGAACACACAGAAGCAAAGCTTTAGAATGCCTCAGAAGCTTAACCATTAAGTCACGATAAGAACTTCTTGTAATAACATTCCTAAGAACCGTTGCATAAGAAGAATTCCAGAATATTAACTTCAACTGTAACATGTAACCACATATTTTCTTCTAGTAGTGTTTATGTTTAGAAATTGATGACGTCACACGCCTTGATACCAGAGTTAGAACATTACAAAAATATCTACACACTAGAATGAAACCATTAGAGTATACAATTGTTATCTATGATATCATGTAAAGTTATCATCAAAATCTTAAGGCCAGATGTAAAAACACTTCTTATTCTTACAAACATGCATAGGCTAGTAGGAGGCTTATAGCCTCGAGTCGGGTAACGGGGGCATACATCTCCTCATAATCAACGCATTTCTCTTGGTTATACCCCTGAGCCACTAGACAGGTCTTATTTCTAGTTATCACTCCATGTTCGTCAAGTTTGTTCCGAAAAATCCTTCGGGTGTCAATGACTTGATGATCTTTTGGACGAGGGATAAGATTCCAAATGTCAATCCTTCCAAATTGTTTTAATTCATCTTACATTTCCATAAGCCAATACTCATCAATCAAGGCTTATTTTGCATTTTAAGGCTCAAATTGAGATACGGAAGCAAAGTGATAACAAAAATTACTTATTTTAGAGTGAGTGGTTACCCAACTTTGTGATGTCACCAAGAATGTTGTCGATAAGATGGTCATTGGAGGCTCTCCACTCCAAAGGAAGTCCATCATTTTTGTTTTGAACCTCATGATTCTTCTCTTCAAGAGGGTCATCTTCCTCCTCCTCCTCCTCCTCCTCAGATTTTACCAATTCAGGTTAATCAACTCTTTCTTCGGTATCCTTGAGTATGTCTTACGTAGATGCACATGTATCATGAAAATAAATACCTTTCCCGACATCTTTTGGGTAAGACTCATCAAAGGAAACACGGACCGGATCCTCAACAGTAAGTAATCTCTTGTTAAACATTCTATATGCTTTACTAGTTTAGGAGTATCCAAGAAATATACCTTCATCAACTTTCGCGTCAAATTTCCCAAGATTATCCTTACAATTGTTTGAAATAAAACACTTGCAACCAAAAACATGAAGATGTGATAAATTGGGTTTTCTACCTTTTAAAAGTTCATATGGAGTTTTTCTAAAATGGAAGGTATGAGTATCCTATTTAATACATAACATGTTGTTCCAACAACATCAGACTAAAAGTATTTAGGTAGAGAACTATCATTGAGAATTGTTCTTGCCAACTCCCATAAAACACGATTTTCCGCTCCACAACACCGTTTTGTTGTGGAGTCCTAGGAGATGAAAAGCTATGTTCAATGCCATGTTTATCATAGTATTCATCAAAGAGGTGGTTTTTAAATTCACCTCCATAATCGCTTCTAATTACAACTATTTTCAAATTTAGTTTATGTTGGGATAACCTAGAAAAACTTGTGAAAGCTACAAATGTTTCATCTTTGCTTGTTAAGACAATAGTCCAACAAAATCTCGAGTAATCGTCAACTATAAAAAAACCATAATTGTTTCCACCTAAGCTCTTGGTCTGTGAAGGTCCAAATAGGTCCAAGTGGAGAAGCTCAAGTGGTCTTGATGTTGAAACAACACTTTTATATTGAAATGAGACCCCTGTTTTCTTACCCATTTGGAATGCATCACATAGGTGGTCTGTTGAAAACTTTATTTTTGGAAGACCGATTACAAGATATTTAGAGACTACTTTATTTATCAAGTCAAATTTAACATGAGCTAAGCGACTATGCCATAACCATGAATCTTCATTCACGGTGACAAGACATTTAGCATTAGTCATGGATACATTATGCAAGTTAAGCATATAAATATTTTTTACCCTCACGCCTCTAAACACATAATTCTTCTTTTCGTTATGTTCAATCATGCAACGGTTTTTGGAAAAAAATACTTTATAACCATTGTCGCACAATTGACTAATGTTAAGTAAACTATGTTTAAGGCCTTCAACTAACATAACATCAGAGATAGTAGTAGATGAGGGATTACCTACACTATATTTTCCAAGTATAGAACCTTTTGTGTTATCTCCATAGGACACAAAACCTTTCTTCTTTTCCACAAAGTCGAAGAATAGGGTAATATCTCCCGTCATGTGCCTTGAGCATCCACTATCGAGAATTCATCTTTTCTCCATGGAGCCAAGGCACTCAACCTACAAGGTCAAACAAAGGTGATAAGTACCAAAATTTTATTGGGTCCTTGAGAGTGAGTGAGATCATGGTTGTATTTGGGTAGCCATTGAAAGGCTCCTTTAGGAACTAAAAGGCTCCTAAATTTGCACTTTTTAATAGTATGACCTTTCTTGCAACAATAGAGACAAGTCAAATTACGAGGTGATTTACTTTTTCCTATGATATTCTTTTTACTTAAACTTCCCTTTTATGGGATTCATTCATACTCTTTTTAAACATAGGAATATCATTATCAAGAACAACTTTTGGTTGAGATGCCTTGTCCATTTTAGCCTTAAGAGTACAAGCTACTTTTTTCCAATTTTGACAAGCTTCACAACCGAAACCCAAGGGTTTATCATCCTCCTTCTTGATTTTTGCACCATCTAACATAGATTTCTTTAGAACCTCCATTTTCTTTCCGGTACTCAAAACTTTAGTTTCTACTTTTGTGAAAATCATTTATTGTGAAGCTAAATTTTTGAAGGCTACTATAGCATCTCTTTCTAGCATGTCAAAAGCAAGTTGTAATTTGGAATAAGACAATTTATCAACATTATCGTATTTAGAATGACTTACATTATTTTTCTTTTTGTTCCGTTGATTTGCAGAAAGGCATATGTTTGCTTTTACCTCATTATCGCTTGAGATTTTGCAACTTGAGGAATTACCACCGCTCTCCCAAGTCATATAAGCTTTTATAGATTTTATAGACTTAATTTGATTACTATTTTCCTTGTATTTATCAAGAGATGAACACTCTGACCTATAATGATCCGATTTTCCATAATTATAGTATATGCCTCTTGATTTCCCTTTGTTGTTGTTTTCTTCTTTTGAGAAAGAGGATTATTTTCTAAACTTGATAAGATTCTTATCGGATTTCTTCACTCTATTATTTTGAATATACCTATTGTATCTTCTTGCAAATAATCCCATCTCTTCATCATCCAAATCATCATTGTCACTATCATCACTCTCATTTGTCTCAAATGTTAAGGAGTTTGAGCTAGAAGCCTCTAGAGCAATAGACTTCTTTTTTGTCTCCTTATCATTGTCTTTTTCTTTCTTTAACTTATTATCATGCTTCTTCTCAAATTTTTCTAAGAAATTGAGTTCTTGCTCATGTTCTTCAAGCTTATCAAACAACGTAGTGAGGTCAAGTGTAGTAAGATTGTTGGCTTCCTTGATCACGGTGACCTTTAGTTTCCAATCCCTAGTAAGACATATCAAAACTTTGTTAGTAGAAATTTCATTGGAAGCTGGTTTTTGAATGATATTCAAATGACTAATGAGATGAGAAAATATCTTTTGCATATCCGCAATGGTTTCACCATGCTTCATGCGAAAGAGCTTGAACTCTTGATTTAATGTGTTTACTCTAACTTGTTTAACTTCATTGGTTCCCTCATGAGCAACTTCCAATGCGTTCCACATAGATTTTGCAGTTTCACAATGCGAGACATAATAAAACTCATCAACTTCAAGGAAGGACATGAGAATGTTTCTTGCCTTACAATCGTAACTCCACAATTACTTTTCATCTTTACTAAACCGTGCTTCCGGTTTGGGAATAGTGACACCATCAACGTCCTCGGTAATTCTGTTTGGACCATTTTTGATGATATCCCATACACCCTTATTATAAGAATTGATATGAATGCGCATATAAGTCTTCCAATAGCCATAGTTTTCACCGGTGAATACAAGAGGTCTATTATACTCCCCTTTAGGTGCATTTTCCATTTTCTGAAAAGTGTATTGAAAGCACACAGAATGAACCGGGATCTTGATGCCACTTGTTAAATGATGAAAACTTATCTAGAGGGGGGTGAATAGATACCAAATTCAAAATTGAGTTTTAAAATAGTTTTTAAATCAAGTTAAAAACAATGGTTAGCGGAAGTCGTGTCCTAGATCAAAGTTGTCTAAACGCACTCGATTATTGGAGCTCAAATACGCGTTCAATCAATTCAAGTTAAGCAAAGATGATAAGTGAGCAAAACAAAAAATTCTCAATCAATAATTTGAACACAATCAATCAAGTAACCTATTTCCAATGAAATTGCAGGTAAAACTTATTTAGACAATTTATCGAACACTTAGTGTGCACTTTGATTTTCCAGAATTTATTTTGAATTTTGTTGATGCTAAAACCTCTTAAAATAAAATGGATTGTAAGAACAACAACAAAATGATTTAAACTTTAAATGAATATTTCTAACCTAATCAATTCGCACAATCAAGAGTATAATAAATTTCTAACAAAATATAAAAGAGATACATTGAGAGAGAGAGAGAGAGAGAGAGAGAGAGAGAGAGAGAGAGAGAGATAGAGAGAATGACATGAGGATTTGTTAAGGAAGTTCACTAATCGTCCTCACTATGGCTATGTCTCCCCCCAATTCCGTTTTGGAATTGAGACCAATTTCTTACTATTTGCAAAAGTATCTTTACAAGAGAAATATTGCAATTCACCCCTACAACACTTATGGTTAATGATGATCTAATAAAATTACCTTTGGCTTGATGGAGTTAGATCAATCCCCCAATAACTCCAATTGATCCATCATCTCGCGCTACTAAGTTGAAGGAAACCCTTCTTCAAGAATCACTCGGTAGAATCCAATTGCAACCTTGTTGTCACCTAAGATTACCTGAAGATTCACCGTCTCATGCTACTAGGCTTGCATGAACCACCATTTTCTTCAAGGTCTTCACTCGGTCGAATCTAATATCGGCACAATCTTGTTAAAAACCCTCAAATCTCCACACAATCTTTAGGTAAAAATTCTCGCGGTTTTTCTGGATGAAACCCCATATATTCTCAAACTAATCTTAGGTTATAACTGACCTAAATTTAACTTTATCAAAAGAGTCTAGATGGCACCCAAACAATGAATGTTCATGTGTACGTTGTTTGAGTGTATGCAGAGGGTCAAAGTTGAAGATGAAGAGCAATCAAGTAAGTGTTTATAGTTTTATCAAAATGAAAATGATGCATGTATGAGATATATATAGGTGTGAGACTTGGAGGAAAATGAAAGACCTAGAAAGACAAAAGAAAACTGGTTTTTGAAGTTTGGTACAGGATGTGTCGACATATGTAAGATATGTGTAGACACATGCATGACAATTGGACACATGTGTCAACCTGTAGCAGGTCATGAGTCGACACGTACTTCCATAGAATTGCAGGCTTTAAAACAATAACACATGAGTCAACACGAAGCTTGTATGTGTCAACACATATAGTAGTTTAAAGGTATGTGTCAACAAGATCAAGAGGATGAGTTAACAGTTACTTATAGAGAGTTATATGCTTTAAAATAATAACACATGTGCCGACACGAAACTCGTATGTGTCAACACATGCACATAAATTTTATGTGAAAACTGATTTTTCTTTTATGAGATCAATGGATAACCAAACCAAACTTGTTCTATATGCTTCTTAAGTTTCCTAATGACTTCTAATGCAAGGCTACACACAAATACTCAGAGATGCTGTTAAATGTACAGAAAAGCTAAATCAATTCCTTGTTTTGACATCATGCAGCAAAACATCTATAAGAGAAATGCATCCATACAAAATCTCCTTGCTTGAAAGTTAACTGTAATACGGTGGGAGAACTGACTCGGGTGTTTTGCGTTTGATCATAAATGTTGCGGTTTGCAAGAGTCACCACTGGCTTTTCTTTTATCCAAAAGGAAAGGTGAAAAAGCACAGGAAAAACCTTTGAGATTATTTCTTGAGTTCGGGGGGTAGATTATGAAAAGGGAAGGTGTTAGCACCCTTTTCATCCATGGTTTTCCATGGGCTCTTAGTTACTCGCTAGATCACTTGCTTTTGTTTGAAATTATGCTTTGTGTGGTTTTTGAAAGTATTTTGTAAAGAGGCTAATTTTTAGGCAATCTTTGTAATGATTCTCGTTCGTAAGAATGTGTTGCACCCAAAAATTTGCCCTCTCATGTTTTTCCAAAGTCTTCCCCCTGCATGGTTGATCACAAACTGTTGCCTAAGGAAAAAGAAAATTTTTGAGTGGTGCTTTAAGTACCTTTCGATTGGCATTCTGAAAGACCCTTCGATTGGCATTATGGACAAGCATTTCGATTGGCATTATGTCAAGGCCTTCGATTGGCATTCTGAAAGACCCTTCGATTGGTATTCTGAAGGAGCCTTTCGATTGGCATTATGGACAAGCACTTCGATTGGCATTATGTCAAGGCCTTCGATTGGCATTCTGAAAGACCCTTCGATTGGTATTCTGAAGGAGCCTTTCGATTGGCATTATGGACAAACACTTCGATTAGCATTATGTCAAGGCCTTCGATTAGAATTCTGAAAGACCTTTTCATTTGGCACCCTGGGCCAAGCCTTTCAATTGGCATGCCAAGGGATCCTTCGATTTAGCATTGTGTCAAGGAAGCTTCGACAGACATGTTAACCATGTCCTTCGATTAGTATGAACAACACCTTTCGATTGGTATTGTAGCAGTGTCTTTCGATTGGAATTTTAATTAATACCCTTCGATTGATGATTGGACATGGGACATTTGAAGAACTCCTTCCAGGCCATTCGAAAGAGGCCATCAAGAGGGCACTCAAAAAACATGTCCAGGTACACTGAACATGGGTTTGGCATGTTTCCCTTGCAAATGTAGAAATAATTAAATGCTGATTGTGGATTTAATTCCTGAGTTAAAGGCCAGATTCTTGCCTTTTCTGTTCCTAAAGAGCTGATTCGACCAGAGTGTATCTTTTCAAATCAAGCAGTCGAAGCAGAAGAAGTCCATTCGAAGGAGGCAACTTAGGACCAATCAAAGAGCAGGGCCTGAAGGCATTCAAAATACAAAAATATCAAGGTTCATTCAAGAGACACAAATATTTCAAAAAAGGAAATATTTTAATGTGTCTGATTCTTGTCTCATGGCTTTAATGGCCTGTTTAATTGGCTGTCTCTTGCCGTTACTAGACCCCCACACTCCTATAAATACAAGGGCCAGTGGCACATTACAGACGGAGAAAAAACACAGGCCAGAAAAAACAGACAGAGAACAGAAAAGAAAAGGAGAACAAAAAAAAACATTGGAGAGGCGCTGCCCATACAATCCGTCAAAGGTTGTCAGAATTTTCCAAGCCAAAGCAGTCCTTCAGATCGAAGGTGCCCACGCCCAGAAGCCCTCAGATTGAAAGTGCTCCCATCCAGCCAGTACCCAAATCGAAGATTCAATCTGCTGGTAAGAGAGGGTAAATTGTCAAAACTTTTCATTTTGCATAACACCTCCATATTTTCTATCCCATTCGATTTGCCATCCTAGACAGAATCCAAGGGCTTGGGTTTGGCCCCAGGTCATGTTCTTCGTTTGCTAACATTTGCTGCAGATTTAGCCTGAAAAGACTCAGCGCACGCAGGATCGAAGGGCCTGGGGTTCAATACCAGGCCCTGAGTTTTATTTTGCTAACATACTTTTGCAGGTATAGCATCCCAGATCGAAGGAGACACCTTCTCCGGATCGAAGCTTCCCATAGTCCTCCTGGATTGAAGAAGGCATTTTTCCCAGGATCGAAGGGAAATCCCCTTCCCTGTATCGAAGGCTGTTCATGCCCACTTCCTGGCCCAATCGAAAGAACCATGACCCTGTTTGGATCGAAGCTTCCATTCCCTCCTTGGCTCTAAGCTCCTTTTTCCCCTGGATCGAAGGATCCCCCTTGTATTTTATTTTTGTTTTCATTGACATCTTTTTTTCTTTTTAATTAACATTAAAATAAAAAAAAATCACAAAAACATTAGGCTAGTTGTTTTTCCAACTATATTTATTTCTTAAATAAATAAATTAATTATTTTAACATTTTTCTTAAAATTAAAAAAATTAATTGACTTAGGCCTTATGTTCTTTTATATAAAAAACAACAAAAAGATTTTATTCTTAGGATTTTTTGAGGTTATTTTTAGATTCACGCGCGTTTATTTTATTGTAATTGCCTACTGGTTTGTAATAGCTTAACTAAGACTTTTACACTTTACTGCTTTATCCCCCCAGTTTTGGACATGTAAATAATCCCCCTCCCCGAAGCCTTGTAATAGCGTAGAATTTACAATTCCCGCACTTTAAATTCCTGTACATATATTAACTGTTTAGATGTATGCTAACTAGGATTGCATGACAAGATCTATCTTAACTTAAAATCAACAGTAGCTCACCATGACATGTACAAAGATAATATAAACTGAAAATTGACACACTCGCACATGCCACTTGTAGGGTACGCCTCACTTGGTTACCTCGAACGTGGTCATTGAGTATAGGATGTTTTAGAGGTCGCCCTTTTGTCCAAAGATCAAAGTTGCCTCGAAATGGTTGCCTCGGATAAAAATGATCTAAGACATTAGGGTTACCACTAAGGCGTCCTAACATTGCTTTAGTGACCATACGTCCCTTAAATTGAATTGACCCGAAAACTCCAAGACGGTGCTACCTACTCCTCAATAGTGGGATAGCATGGTCTAAAGGACATTTACACAGTTTAATTCCTTTTTGAGTAGGTAGAGGTTCTTAAGTACGTGCTCCTTTAAAAACAAAACAAAACTTTTCGCACTTACACTCTCTTCAAAAAACAAAACTCTTTTCAAAACCCATAAACACAAAGAAAAGCAAACTTTTGAAAACATAGTGAGCAAGTACCTAAGAGCCCGTGGATAACCACGGATAGAAAGGGTGCTAACACCTTCCCTTTCTATAATCTATCTCCTAAACCCGAGAAACATCTCGAAAAGGAATTTTTATGTGCTTTTGTCCTTTCCTTGTTGGATGAAATAAAAGACGGTGGAGACTCTTGCTTACCGCGACATTTTGCAAAAACAAACGCAAACGCGAACCAGCATATCCAAAACAGTCAGTTCTCATTCCCACCGATCACAGAACTGGTGACTCTGCTGGGGATTCTAATAAGTGGGGTGTACGTTAGGATTAGATCATCTTTACTTGCTTACCTTGATTGCTTTGTTTGCTTTACACTTGGTTCTATTGTTTGGGTTTGAAATCCTCCACCCGGATTTGGGAAACATTCATAGATAGAAATACGTTATGGAAACTGTGCGGGGTATACCGACACGGTTGAAGCAATAGCTATAGTAGTGCGACATATTTGTGAGTACCGGTAGCCTTTGAGTCAATCAAAGAGAATACGGGGCCGCTGAGTGATGTCACTAAGCACTAATGACCTAGAACCTTACTTGACCATCTTGGCCTTTTTTAGGGGTAGTGAGATGACCGACTTTGGTGCAGTCCGAAGTTGGTAGAAACTCGATACTACACTCATTGAGGATTGTTTTCTTGGAATATTTTGGTCGCTAGTTCAGTGGCTAAACCAAAACGATGAACATAGAAAACAATCCAATGATATTGAGCTCCTTAGAACCCGGTTACTATTTATAGGACAGGTTTTGAGACAACTAGACTCATGAGGGTACTTACCTAAACTCCATGCCAGCCTAAACTTAAGGCTATATGTGTGACTTGTGTGCCTTCAAACTTGAACTACTTGCACATTCTTGTTATCTGACAACATGAGTTCCTTGCAGGTTTTGTTTACAGTCCTTATCCAATAATTTGGATTTATCGCAGGGTTTACTTATAGCACCTCACCCTTTTGCTTAAACGCATATCATACACATCATAACATCATGCCTTAACATTTCCTTAACCATTTCAAGGATCTCAAGGGTTTGTGATGCAGGTTATGGTAAATCAAATGTCTAGCAAGGAGCAAAGGGGATTTATTTTCCTCTAGCCAAGGTTGTCTAGAAATCCAAGCACGATAACTTGAGTCAGGGGCTATGACCCACTCGATATGGTGAGCTTGACTCTTGAAGAAGGACTCTCAGCAACATGAAGTTCCTTCAATCAAAGCTACCGGATTCAGATTCTAACAAGTTTCTTGTTTACCCTGCGAGATCCTTGAAAACATTGCATACATATATCATACATATCATTGCATAACAGGTCTCCCAATACAGGTCTCTCATGTTCTCGCTGTTTATTTCAGCAATGGATCTCCAACAAGACAACCAGGATCTTCATACTTAAGAGACTCAGTTCAGGGAAATCATCCTAAACCTATCCAAGGGGCAGGAAGAGTTGAGAACACTCCTCATGGGGAATTTGGTCAAGAAAAGTCCTGAAGACAATAAGGACGAACGTCTGGAACAACTGCAAGCTGAGTTCAGTGCCATGAAAACCCAAATGATGGGGAAGATGTCTCTTATCCAAGGCTTAGCTCGGGAACAAGAAGAGTTGAGAACCATGATCAACCAGCTTCATCAAGACAGATACAACAACATGAAGCAAACAGTCAAAGCCGGGGACCAAGTCATTGATCAGCCTCCAAGAAGACAAGGGTTTGGTTTGGTAAAGAATGGACCTCTCCAAGTTGCTACTACCTCAAGGGTCCAACAACAACCTTGCCATAAACAACGGGTTAATCAGAGGCCGTTTACCAAGCTCAACATGCCGCTGTCCCAAGCTTTACAACACCTGTTGAGATTGAATCTGGTGAAATTGGTAGGACCTCATCCGAATCCTAAGACTTCTTCACCCAACTACAATCCTGATGCAAGGTGTGCATACTATTCTAACAGCCCGGGGCATGATACTGACGACTGTTGGAAGTTGAAGTACAAAATTCAAAACCTGATTGATGAAGGAGCATTGGAATTCACACAAGATGGTCAAGCTGAGTTCTTTTGCCATCCCCCAAGGTTCACCATCTGAAGTGACAAGTACTGAGACGAGAAGACTTTTTGCTCATTTGAATTTTCAAGTTGTAATTTTCTTTTGATTGTTTGAACATTTATTCATGTCAAACTTTATTACTTTATCAATGCATTGCATATGTCTGTTTTGAATCAATCCATTCGTGTTCATTATATTCAAATTGCTTTAATTTTTTGTGATGATCAACTCTCGAAAAAAAATCTAAGCCTTTAGAGGGAGGATGACGAAAACGATACCACGACCTTTACAATATGCTTTTGAACAGACCCCGCTGACGATGTACAAGCATTGTTTCAAATCCTAAACAGTGGAGTTATAAGGAAGATAATCCCTCGTCAACCCCTTTGAGCCAAAGAAGTTGGAGTTTTTCTTTTCACAAATTAAAACCCTTAATTATAACCTGGGGCAGGGTAGTTTTCTCAGTTGATCCAGGTGCACAATGATTGGCATCAAAGAAGTCCTTCTAAAACAAGAGACAGTGATGGTTCCGAATAATCATAAGGACAGACAATCATTATCTCTCAGAAATAAAAGCCCATTAAGTCAAAACCTATGAAGGAGACTTACAAAAACTAGGGCATCCCGCTGACTGTAAATACAAAAAGAAACAGTTCAGGCAAAAAACAGGGATAACAAAATCAAAAAGAGGTCCTAAAAGCTCTCAACAAAAAATGACTGCCTATTCAAAATAAATTGTCAGTATCTGAACCATCACTGAAATATTAGAGCAAAGATTCAAACGGGATCTAATGCATGATTAGCTGAGTTTAGGATCGAAGAACATCACGAAGAGCGGGTGGGTACAAATATACTTGGAGCCTTTATCCTTTGTTTCTTGAACCGTGAACTGAGCCACATTATAAACCTTCAAAAGTCCTAACTAAAGCACGGTTTAGTTCGAAAGCATACTGTTACAAAAGGTATCCTGACTCTTGTAGGGCTTGCTGTAAATCCTGAGTTGACATCGCATTTTACAAATTTTTTTTTCCTGTTTTACTGGAAAAATGGATTTTCAAAAATTTCAAAAGACAGACATAAGCTTTGCATTTCTTAAAATAGCATTGTTTGCATATGACTATTTGTTCAAATAGCATAGAAATTTGCACGACGAATATCTAGTGAACAAAAACCTTTTCAATAAAAAAGGATCACCTCAAGTGGAAAAACACTTCCAATCAAGGGGCACGGCATGATCATTGTCCATCATCTGAGGCAGTCAAGTCAAGATTCAAGGAATCTCTCAAAATGCCAAATAGCCAGGGGCAAATCTCCATCAGAATCAATTGGGGCATTGGACATGAATTCCAGAAACGAATCTTGCATGATCAAACGAAGATCTTCTGGTAGTATGGCAACACAACACTACCGACAGTGATACCTCTCTACATCTTGAGGGAATGGACATAGTCAAAAAGTACTACGCATAATCAAAGACCCGCTAGGTCGACTGGCCTAGGCAAAAATAAGGGCTTCCCGGCAAACCAAAAGGGTTCGGGCAAAAATAAGGGATGAAAATGGAAAACAAATCTATACACCCGGCAAGTCGAAAACCTGAAAAGGCGGCTTGGGCAAAAAAGGGTATCCCGGTGGACTGAAAACCCGAAAGGGCGGTCCAGGCAAAAATTAGGGATCAAAGCGTACGACTATGTCTCGTCATCTCGTCACTGGCCTACCAGAAGAAGACTTGTCATTTCAATCGAAAGATACCAAGCACCTCATAGGTGGGGATAATACCCGGTCCACAGGGCCTCTGCAGGCACCTTCTCTCGCAGAAACAGGGGCAATAAGAATTGTCCGAACTGTGTAAATGCTTTGTCCACCAGGTACCAAGGTACATCCAGCTGAAGAATATGGCTAAGATACCTTTACTCCCCGCAGAATAAGGCAGTAATGGTAGCTCTCCCAGCTGAGACTTGCAACCATGAACGAATCAACAATACTCTCCCCAAGCAGAGTTGGTCTACCATCAGCCCTAAAAAGGTTGGGTATCCCCAGAAGGTCTTAATATTCCCCAGCGGAGTATAAGGATATTCCCCAGCAAGCATATGAGTATCCCTGGCAGTCTTAATATTCCTCAACGGAATATAAGAATGTTCCCCGGCGGAATACAAGGTACCACAGTGGAGTCATTTCCCCAGCGCAGTCTAAAAAAGATTCCCCAATGGAGTTGAATCATCTTACCCAGTAGATTCTGGAAGCTTATCCCCTGCAGAGTACAAAATAAATCTCCCCAGCCAAATTCAAAAGGTTATCCTCACAAGAGTCTAACTGGGTTATCCTCAGCAAGTTGCAACTGAAAGATCATCCCCAGCGAAGTTCTTTCTTTCCCCAAGCAGGACTTCTATCCTCCACAGATTCAATATCACCAGCAACGGTAATCCATCCCCAGTGGAGTTCATCATTGAAATCCCCAACAAAGCTTATCAGTGGAATCCCCAGCGGAGTTATCATTAAAATCATCAGCAGAACATCTCTCCCCCACAGAGTAATTCCCCTCGGAGTAATCTCCTCATCAGTTTATTCCCCAACGGAGTCATCCTCTCCTGCAGGTTTATTCTTGCAATCATCTTCGTTCGTCATCCCCAGCAGAAACAAAGAATTCAACTCTATTCTCCAACAAGCTATCCGGGATTTATTTTCCCCAGCTAAAACATTACATTTCCATACATCATGATACATGCATAAACGCATCATACCACACAATCTCATTTATGTTGAGAACATCATTGCTTGATCCATATCATGCATTGCATATGACTGACCTTTACCTTTCAGGAAGGATGCAGTTAAATTCTCAGCCATATCAAAAGGCCTTCTCTGGTCCAGTTAAATCGATTCCTAAAGATTTTTCTGATGCCGATCCAGTTGAAGATATTCCAAGACCTTGTCTGGTCCAGTTAAATCGATTCCTAAAGATTTTTCTGATGCCGATCCAGTCAAAGGCCTTCTCTGGTCCAGTTAAATTGATTCCTAAAGATTTTTCTGATGCTGATCCAGTTGAAGATATTCCAAGACCTTCTCTGGTCCAGTTAAATCGATTCCTAAAGATTTTTCTGATGCCGATCCAGTTGAAGATATTCCAAGACCTTGTCTGGTCCAGTTAAATCGATTCCTAAAGATTTTTTTGATGCTGATCCAGTTGAAGATATTCCAAGACCTTGTCTGGTCCAGTTAAATCGATTCCTAAAGATTTTTCTAATGCCGATCCAGTCAAAGGCCTCCTCTGGTCCAGTTAAATCGATTCCTAAAGATTTTTCTGATGCCGATCCAGTTGAAGATATTCCAAGACCTTATCTGGTCCAGTTAAATCGATTCCTAAAGATTTTTCTGATGCCAATCCAGTAAAAGGCCTTCTCTGGTCCAGTTAAATCGATTCCTAAAGATTTTTCTGATGCCGATCCAGTTGAAGATATTCCAAGACCTTGTCTGGTCCAGTTAAATCGATTCCTAAAGATTTTTCTGATGCCGATCCAGTCAAAGGCCTTCTCTGGTCCAGTTAAATCGATTCCTAAAGATTTTTCTGATGCTGATCCAGTTGAAGATATTCCAAGACCTTGTCTGGTCTAGTTAAATCGATTCCTAAAGATTTTTCTGATGCCGATCCAGTCAAAGGGCTTATCTGGTCCAATTAAATTGATTCCTAAAGATTTTTCTGATGCCGATCCAGTTGAAGATATTCCAAGACCTTGTCTGGTCCAGTTAAATCGATTCCTAAAGATTTTTCTAAGGCGAAGCCAGTCAATGGAGACAAAATCAGTTAAATCGATTCCTAAAGATTTTTCTGAGACACCCCATCAAAAGAGACAACCCGTCAACGAAGACAGAACCACTTACCAACAATCTCCAAATGGCATCTGTAAGCCCATTCCCGACATCACAATGCTGATACTACACCATACGAGTGCAAATTTCTGGGCACTTTAGTGTTCAATTATCTTCCACCTTCGGATCACGAAAGGCTCAAAAGCCAATCTATATCCTCAGGTTTAAGAAAATTGAACAGGGGCAACTGTTGCACCCCAAAATTTGACCTCTCATGTTTTTCCAAAGTCTTTCCCCTGCATGGTTGATCACAAACTCTTGCCTAAGGAAAAAGAAATTTTTTGAGTGGTGCTTTAAGTACCTTTCGATTGGCATTCTGAAAGACCATTCGATTGGCATTCTGAAAGACCCTTCGATTGGCATTATGGACAAGCATTTCGATTGGTATTATGTCAAGGCCTTCGATTGGCATTCTGAAAGACCCTTCGATTGGTATTCTGAAGGAGCCTTTCGATTGGCATTATGGACAAGCACTTCGATTGGCATTATGTCAAGGCCTTCGATTGGCATTCTGAAAGACCCTTCGATTGGTATTCTGAAGGAGCCTTTCGATTGGCATTATGGACAAGCACTTCGATTAGCATTATGTCAAGGACTTCGTTTAAAATTCTGAAAGACCTTTTCGTTTGGCACCCTGGGCCAAGCCTTTCAATTGGCATGCCAAGGGATCCTTCGATTTAGCATTGTGTCAAGGCAGCATCGACATGCATGTTAACCATGTCCTTCGATTAGTATGAACAACACCTTTCGATTGGTATTGTAGCAGTGTCTTTCGATTGGAATTTTAATTAATACCCTTCAATTGATGTTTGGACAAGGGCCATTTGAAGAACTCCTTCCAGGCCATTCGAAAGAGGCCATCAAGAGGGCACTCAAAAAACATGTCCAGGTACACTGAACATGGGTTTGGCATGTTTCCCTTGCAAATGTAGAAATAATTAAATGCTGATTGTGGATTTAATTCCTGAGTTAAAGGCCAGATTCTTGCCTTTTCTGTTCCTAAAGAGCTGATTCAACCAGAGTGTCTCTTTTCAAATCAAGCAGTTGAAGCAGAAGAAGTCCATTCGAAGGAGGAAACTTAGGACCAATCGAAGAGCAGGGCCTGAAGGCATTCTAAATTCAAAAGTGTCCAGGTTCATTCAAGAGACACGAATATTTCAAAAAAGGAAATATTTTAATGTGTCTGATTCTTGTCTCATGGTTTTAATGGCCTGTTTAATTGGCTGTCTCTTGCCGTTACTAGACCCCCACACTCCTATAAATACAAGGGACAGTGGCACATTATAGACGGAGAAAAAACACAGGCCAGAAAAAATAGACAGAGAACAGAAAAGAAAAGGAGAACAAAAAAAACATTGGAGAGGCGCTGCCCATACAATCCATCAAAGGTTGTCAGAATTTTCCAAGCCAAAGCAGTCCTTCAGATCGAAGGTGCCCACGCCCAGAAGCCCTCATATTGAAAGTGCTCCCATCCAGCCAATACCCAAATCGAAGATTCAATCTGCTGGTAAGAGAGGGTAAATTGTCAAAACTTTTCATTTTGCATAACACCTCCATATTTTCTATCCCATTCGATTTGCCATCCTAGACAGAATCCAAGGGCTTGGGTTTGGCCCCAGGTCATGTTCTTCGTTTGCTAACATTTGCTGCAGATTTAGCCTGAAAAGACTCAGCGCACGCAGGATCGAAGGGCCTGGGGTTCGATACCAGGCCCTGAGTTTTATTTTGCTAACATACTTTTGCAGGTATAGCATCCCAGATCGAAGGAGACACCTTCTCCGGATCGAAGCTTCCCATAGTCCTCCTGGATCGAATAAGGCATTTTTCCCAGGATCGAAGGGAAATCCCCTTCCCTGGATCAAATGCTGTTCATGCCCACTTCCTGGCCCAATCGAAAGAACCATGACCCTGTTTGGATCGAAGCTTCCATTCCCTCCTTGGCTCTAAGCTCCTTTTTCCCTGCATCGAAGGATCCCCCTTGTATTTTATTTTTGTTTTCATTGACATCTTTTTATCTTTTTAATTAACATTAAAATAAAAAAATCACAAAAACATTAGGCTAGTTCTTTTTCCAACTATATTTATTTCTTAAATAAATTAATTAATTATTTTAACATTTTTCTTAAAATTAAAAAAATTAATTGACTTAGGCCTTATGTTCTTTTGTATAAAAAACAACAAAAAGATTTTATTCTTAGGATTTTTAGAGGTTATTTTCAGATTCGCGCACGTTTATTTTATTGTAATTGCCTACTGGTTTGTAATAGCTTAACTAAGACTTTTACACTTTACTGCTTTATCCCCCAAGTTTTCGACATGTAAATAATCCCCCTCCCCGAAGCCTTGTAATAGCGTAGGATTTACAATTCCCGCACTTTAAATTCCTGTACATATATTAACTGTTTAGATGTATGCTAACTAGGATTGCATGACAAGATCTATCTTAACTTAAAATCAACAGTAGCTCACCATGACATGTACAAAGATAATATAAACTGAAAATTGACACACTCGCACATGCCACTCTTAGGGTACGCCTCACTTGGTTGCCTCAAACGTGGTCATTGAGTATAGGATGGTTTAGAGGCCGCCCTTTTGTCCAAAGATCAAAGTTGCCTCGAAACGGTTGCCTCGGATAAAAATGATCTAAGACATTAGGGTTACCACTAAGGCGTCCTAACATTGCTTTAGTGACCATACATCCCTTAAATCGAATTGACCCGAAAATTCCAACGCCGGTGCTACCTACTCCTCAATAGTGGGATAGCATGGTCTAAAGGACATTTACACAGTTTAATTCCTTTTTGAGTAGGTAGAGGTTCTTAAGTACTTGCTCCTTTAAAAACAAAACAAAACTTTTCGCACTTACACTCTCTTCAAAAAACAAAACTCTTTTCAAAACCCACAAACACAAAGAAAAGAAAACTTTTGAAAACATAGTGAGCAAGTACCTAAGAGCCCGTGGATAACCACAGATAGAAAGGGTGCTAACACCTTCCCTTTCTATAATCTACCTTCCGAACCCGAGAAACATCTCGAAAAGGAATTTTTCTGTGCTTTTGTCCTTTCCTTATTGGATGAAATAAAAGACGGTGGCGACTCATGCTTACCGCGACATTTTGCGAAAACAAACGCAAACGCGAACCAGCATATCCAAAACAGCCAGTTCTCATTCCCACCGATCACAGAATGTATACAAATATGTTGATCTTTTGAAAATGTTTTCAAGTTTGAAAGAGGTTTTGAAATGTGTAGGTGTTTATTTTGAAAATAGCAAAGATGTTTTGAAATTGAGCAAGTAATTAGGAACATTCTACCTACTCAAAAGTCTTTCATGTTCATTTCCTTTTTCCTTTGACATTGTTATCTTACCATTGATTTGGTAAGTAACCCTATCTTTGGATGTAAACGGGACGGGCGTGGGTCATCGTATAACCATGATTTAGCAATGTTGCAAGGTATATTAGCATTATCTTTTAGGGACTAAGATCATTTGAAAGGAAACTTAGATAGCATCATCGAGGGACTATGATCTTATATTTTTGCTTGTTTTTTCTAAGATACCTCACATGCGTAATATGGCCATTTTGTAAAGGAAACCAAGTGGATTTACCCTAGGGGTGCTTGTGTGCAAGTGTATTGTTTTCATGCTTGATTTTGTCTTAAATTAGGGCTTTCTAAGTATTGGTTTTAGTCTTTCCATACAAACCCTAATTACTAGCATGTTATATATAAAGCGATAAATTGCGGAATTTAAAGTTACTATGCTATTACAATACTTGTGGGAGGGGGGTGTACAAATTATAAATGGAGATTGTAAGAAAACAAACATAATTAATCTATTACAACCATATTGAATTGGTACAAGAATTGAATAAATAAATGTACAAAAATAGATAAATATGCAAGAATGTAAATGCAAAGAAAATAGATATTTGTTTGATTTTTTCATGAGAAAAGGGGTTTTGATTTTAACCTAATTAGCTAGAATAAAATAATTAATTAAAAACAAAACCTAAATTTACTAAGAAAATATTTTAAATAAAAATCTAGTTTTTAATTGATTAAAAAAGAAATTGAGTTTAAGAAAAGTATTTTTTTTTTCTATTTTTGTCTTAAAAATAATTTATGGTATTATAAAATATTTTTGGCCTTTTTTATATTAAAATACTATGTTTTAATTGGTGTAAAAGAAAATAACTAAAACCTATTTTTAATTAAATTTACAAAGATAATTAGTAAAATAAATAAAGTATTGATTAAATAAAATAATTTTTTGTGAGAAAAATAAATAAACTATGTCAAAATACAAATCTACTATTTTTATATTTTTTATTATTTTTTTTAATATTAGAAAAATATTTAAGAAAACAAATAAATAACAAAAAAAAAAGAAAAAAAGAAAATAAAACTTGGCCAGGGGTGTGTAAATGAAACAGGGGGGTTAGCGACAAGAAAAAAAATAGGCCCAAAGGAAGGTCCAGCGCCTGCAAAAAGGAAAGTCAGAAAATGCAAAAATGTGAAAAAAAATCATAAGGGTACCACTGAGGCTTGAACCCAGGTCCCAAAGGTTGCAGGCGCACGCTTTTACCACTGGGGTGGCTATACATCCGTTAACATAAGTAAAACAATAAATATATGATACAAAACGCGCCCTGATTTACACTTCATCTTCAACCTCCAGCCAGACCAACTGTAACTTGTTTATTTCTCAACCATTTGCAACAAAGTAAACATCAAACTTGTGTAAAATTTTACGACGATTCCAGAAATATAAATAACTTAAACTAATTCTCAAGAATGAACATCAATTTTGAATGGTACCAAATTCTGACCTAATTTTTTCAGGATGTTCAGATTCAAAATTCTAACTACTCAAGTAATATAAATGAAATCTAAAGACATGTTCAGATTCAAAATTCAGAACAATGATGTCTACATTATTCATTCACAAATTAAACATTAATAATGCTTGTATGAAGAGTTCAAAGTTGATATAACTTACCTCAAAACTGAAAATCGTGTTCTGCAAATGAGCAATTCTCAAGATGTTATGATGATCAGAATAGCTCCACTGAGGTCCCAGGAAGCTAATGCAATGATTAGCTAGGTTGGAGAGTGGCTGAAATGGCCTGGAGAAGTCAAGATGCAAACTCTGTTTTTTGGTTATGGAGGTTATGGTAAATGGTGTTACAGTTGTGTAGTAAGGGTTTGGATAGCCTCTATATGAGTTATAGGAGCTTTGTGATTGATTAAAAATAAAAACGCACGAGTGGATTGTGTATTTGAAGTTCAAGGTCAGAAATGACAAGTAATGGAGGTTTTTTTGTGCAAGTTCTGATTTGAAAGTGTTTGAGGGCTTAAACATTCGTGTCCTTATGGCAAATGGTTTGTGTATGTATATACAAAAGAGTTTGAGAGCTTTGGACAATCAGAAGTACAAGTCTCAAGCTAATTACTAGTGTGATACGGTGGGAGAACTGACTTAAGGTTTTGCATTTGTGTTTGCAAATGTTTCGGTTTAGCAAGAGTCGCCACCGACTTTTTATTTTATCCAAAGGAAAGGTCAAAAATCATAGGAAAGCCCTTTGAGATGTTTTCTTGGGTTCGGAGAGTAGATTATGAAAATGGAAGGTGCAAGCACCCTTTTCATCCATGGTTATCCATGGGCTCTTAGTTACTTGTTTAGATCACTTGCTTTGCTTTTCCAATTGTTTGAAATGGTTCTTTGTGTGTGGTTTTGAAAATGTTTTGAAAAGAGGCCATCGTTGTGGCAACCTTTGTAATGATTCTTGTTTGAATGTATACAAAGGTGTATTTGTCTTTTGAAAAGATGTTTCAATGTTTTGAAAGTTGTGATTTGGGAAATGTTTTGAAACTGAGGTGTATTTGAAAATAGCAAGGATGTTTTTGCAAGTTTTGATCAAGTAACTAAGAGCTATATACCCTATTTTACTCAAAGATCTCTCCTACACATTTTTAACCCTTTTGACAGTGTTGTTTTACCATTGCATTTGGTAAACAACCTTGTATTAGGATGTTAAACGGGACAGGCGCGGGTCATCGTATTGACCATGATAGCAGTATTGCCAAGTATCTTTAGCAATTTTTTTGAGGGACTAGATCATTTTGTATAGGCAACCAAGATAGCGTCATCGAGGGACTATGATCTTTTGTTTTGTTTTTGTTTTACCAAAGTACTCAACATGCATAACATGGCCATTTTAAAAGGCAACAAGTGGATGAAACCCTAAGGGTGCATGTGTCCATTGTGTTATCATTTTCATGCATTTTGTCTTTGTATTAGTCAAGCTATTTGTTTTGATTTTGGATTTTTGCATACAAACGCTAATCTCTAATCCTGGCATAATTGAAAGCATAAATGCGTAAAATAAATCTACACTATTACAACATTTGATATGGGGAGAGGGGTACAATTTTTGAATGGGGGATATTTGCAAGAAATTAAAACCATAATATTTACTATTACATCCAAATTGAATAATGGTACAAATCAATAAATAAACAAATATTTAAATGATCAATTAAGTAAATATGCAAAAATATTATGAATATGCAAAAAATGTTTTGTTTATTTTTTATGTATGTAAAAATATAACATTTAATGTAAAAAAAAAAAGAAATAAAATGATTATTATATTTTTTATTAAGGGTAAAACCCTAATTTTCTTTAAAGAAAGTAAATATATAATAATTGTTTTATTTATGTATGATAAAATAAAATAAAATATATACAAAATAAAAATATATTTAATAAAACATTATTTAAGTATAAATAAATAAAGAACAAAAAAATAAATAAAGGTATAATATTATTACATATTATTTTCAAGTTTTCATTAAATAAAAGTATATACTAATTAAATTATTTTTATGTTAGAAAAAAATAAAAATAAAATACAAAATAAATGTGAAAATTTATAAAAATATTTTTTGATGTTTTTTATGTTTAAAAATAATAAAATAAAATCAAAAATAAAAATAAAATGGAAAAAAACAAAAATATGAAGAAATGGGCCAGGGGGTGCAGTCAGTAAAAGGGAGGTGTCAAAAACAAAAAGCCAAAAGCCCAACCCAATTCCAAGCTTCGTCTTCAACCTTGGCTCAAAATATGCGCGCCTGACTTCAAACATGAACAACCTGCATACGTGCTCTAATGCAAAAACCCATAACATCAAAGTTGTAGCATTTTTCAAGATGAATCCAACCATGTAAAGAACTCATTCTAACTCTCAAAGACCAGAGAGAATTTCTCTGGCCCTAAATCCTAACCTAATTTTTTCAGGAAGTTCATGAATCAAATTATCTTAACACGCTTAATTTAAATGAAAACTGAGCATATGTACAGCTTCATGGCTATGAATACTACATTTTTAATTCACAAACCTAAGCCTAATGATTCCTAAATAGAGAGATAGGAAGTTGACAAAAACCTGTTTCAGCTGACTTCGTGTATGGCAATGTGGAGCTTTTCAGTGAGGCCTGAGATGTTTGAGAGCTTGCTTGAACTTCCTCTGACCATCCCCAATGCCTAGCTTGCCTTAAATGTGCTTGAACAAGCCTGTAGAACTCAACCTGCACAAGCTGAAATCAAAAATGGTAAACCTTGCAAATGGAGTTGCAGTCAGTGTTTAAGGGTTGGGATAGCTTGGATAGGGTATATGGAAGGTGTTTGAACAAGTTTGAGGCAAAACGCACGAGCAACTTGTGAGATAGAACTCAAGATGCAGATGTTGCCATGTTTTGACAATGGAAGGTGATTTTGTGCTATGGAAGGTTTGAGGGCTCAAAGGCTCGTGTTTTAGGTTCAATGCAATGTATTAAACTTGTCTCAAATGCTTGCCAAAGTTGGTTCTCTCTGATGTTCAAGTTGTGTTGTGTTTTACAAGTTTCTTGTATATGAAGCAAAATTAGACAAGTGATGCAAAACAGGCCTGTACAGGCTATCTATCAGCTTGCACACTATGGTTCAATGCTCAAGGATGCAATTTGACATAAAGCAAGATTTTGACAAAAATGGTAATGTACCTTTTACCATTTTTGGATTAATCTATTGTATAATCCTCTAATGACTAAAACAAAGCTTTAGACCAAAGGATTTGCATTTATTTATTGAGTATGGAAGGGTTTTGAGACCTGTAATCAAGTACAAAGCAAGCTGATTAGAGTTTGCAACTTGTATCACTAAGAAAATGCCATGGATCAAAAGTGAGTTTTTGCCAACTTCAAGCTTTCGATTCTCCATGAACACAAATGAATTTTGAGAGTTCTTGGACTTTTTGGAAATCTTGTAACATGATCTACATTCCATATTTTAAATGCATTTTGAGATTCCAAGTGGAACTATGTGAAAAATTGCCATGAAGATAGGCCAAAATCCTGCCTAAACTAGGGCAAAATTTCACTAAGTTAAAAGTTTCATGGACCCTTGTTCCAAAAATCATAACTTGATATCCAAGCTTCTTTTGGGAAAACTTTGTGAAACAAAGTTGTAGACTTTGTGGAGGAATACAACTTTCATGTTGGAAGTTTTGTTTGAATCCCATTACATCATGGTGAAAATGTTGGGCAAAGTTGGGAAAAAAAGAAAATTTCATAACTTAGAAAAATTCTAAGTTATGAAAATTTTCAATCTTAAACCCTAATTTGCAAAATTAGGTTTCTTGGTGAACAAGTTTCATGTTTTGACACATCTTGATGAAAAATGACCCTTGGCACTTGATTTTGACCAAAAAGTCAAAGTTTGACTTTTCAGTGTATAGTTGATTTTTGATCAGTTGACTGGAAAATTCATCTGTCAATCCAATGCTTTTGAGATCTTTTGAACCTTGTGATTAGGTCAAGATGATGCCATTGAGTCCTTGAATCCATACTTGAAACCAATTTGCCGTTGGCTAGGTTAAAAAAAATCACAAATTGCCCTTATACAGTCAAAACCCTAAAAATGACCATTTTGCCCTTTTGATGATCTGATCAAATTTCTTGAGGAGTTGTGGTCCAAACTTGATCAAATGGTTCATATGAGTTTATATTGTTGACGTGGATCAAAAATTATGAATTTTGACTGTAAATTGGCCACAATTGACTTTTTCTCCAATACAGCTAATTTTTAGGTCAACTATCCAATTGACTGGGCAAAAATTTGATTCAAGGCTTGAAACTTGGTAGAGGCAATCTTATAAGTCCAACATGAAGTATGAAAGTCACTTTGAGCATTGGAAGTCCAAAAATCCTTGTGCAAACTCAAACCCTAATTTAGGTCATCAGTGCAAGGAGATGTCTTGAGCAGGGCAAAACCCTAATCCTGTCTGGAGTTCAAGGAGTCTTGTGAGGGGAAATATTGATAAAATGAGAGGGAAAATTTTGGGGTACAACAACTTCCCCTGTTCAATCTTCTTGAACCTGAAGAGTTAGATTGGCGAGTTTGCCTTTCGTGACTCGAAGGTAAAAGATGATTGCACACTAGAGTGCCTGTAAATTTGCACTCGTCAAAATGTAGCTGAGGGAATGGGCTTAAAGATGCCATTTGGAGATGATAGAATCTTGCTGGAGATGGGCTTAAATATGCCATCCAAGACTTGTTTGTTGAAAATCAGGAGAATGAACACCAGATTGGTATCCGTATTTGGAACATATCTGAGTTGTATCTGGAGATTGGATCTGTATGAGCAAGGGAATGACGTCCGTGTCTGGAGCGTATCCGTACTGTAACTGTAATTTGAAATATGAATAAGCGACAGAAAGACATCCATGTCTGGAGCATCTCTGGGCTGGGGAATAGGTTTGAATGAGTGACAGAATGGCTACCGTGTTTGGAGCGTATCTGGACTGTATCCGAAATTGAGATCTGTATGAGTAGCAGAATGACTTCCGTGTTAGGAGTGTATCTGTACTGTGACTGGGATCTGAATAAGTGACAGAATGACTTCCGTGTCTAGAGTGTATCTGGACTTGAAGTTGATAGTTGAATCTGAATGAGAAATAGAATGGCTTCTGTGTCTGGAGCGTATCTAGTCTGTATCTGATTGTTGAATTCTGAATGAGTAAAAGAATGACCTCCATGTATGGGGTGTATCTGTACTGTATCTGAAATCTGAATATTCGTTAGAGATAGCTTTTAATCTTATCCTGAAAAGGGTAAAATGTTAGCTAAAACATAAAGTTATGTTGCATGAAATGTATGATGCAATAAAATGTGTTTTATCAATGTTTATGATATATGAATATTATGTATGCGCATGTAAGCTGATTTGTTGTCTTGCTGAGGAAAATAAATCCTTGATAGTTGGTGATAATGAAATCTTTTGACTGCTGCTTGGGAAAATAAATCCATGACCGCTGTTGGAGATTCAAAATCTTTGATTGCTAGGGATGAGAAATCCTTGGACCATTATTGGGGATAGAAAATCCTTGGCGACTAGTGGGGATTAACAAGAACTTTGACAACTTCTGCGGGGATGTGGGAATCCTTCACGACTTTCATGGGGAACCTGCTTGGGGAAAATAAATCCTTGGGGACTTGTGGGGATGTGAGAATCCTTCATGACTTTCCTGGGAAATAAGGAAAACTCTGTCGATCTCTACTGGGGAATTTAAACCTTGGAGGCTTCCACTGGAGAAATGAGAATGAGAATCTTCGTTCTGCTGGGAAATAACTCTAGGGAGAACGTTTATTCCTTTGAGGAGTTCTCAAGGGCTTGGGTTGTATGCCAATCTACTGGGGATTTATGGAGGAAATTGGATGGTACTCCACCAGGGTTTAAGGTTTGAAGTTTTGGACTCCGTTGGGGAAGAGAGTTTTATCTTCGCTGAGGGTTCGCAGTTCAAAGTTTGTTGGCTCCGCTGGGGATTGGGAGTTTAGAAACTTAAATCTGATGGGGATTTTGAAACTTAACTCCGCTGGGGATACGTATCTCAAGGCTTTTAGCTCTATTTGAGGATCTGGATGATGTATTGTAGGGGATTTCCTCTGGAATAGCCTAAAGACGTTGTCCTATACTTTTAACCTATCAGTAATTATCCTTTCTCATTTCGTTTTATTTGTAAGCAGGGATTATATTCAAATGCATATGCTCATTTAACAAACCATTGGATGTTTTCAAGTAAAACATAAGTGTAAAGAAAAATAAATGGAAAATAGTTTTCTGTACTTTAAAGTATCTTTGTATTAACTTTGTGTAAGTATTTTATACAAAGGAGACAGACATCCTAGTTAGAGAATGTTGTCATAAAAATGAGAAAAAATTTATACAAAGAAAGATGGCTATGTGTAACAATTCCACGGGGTTCCCATTCTGCTATAGCCTTCGTAACTCTGAGTATCTTGTTCATTCGTTGCTTCGTTCGATGTTGATTAGGTTGATCAGAATCCCAGAGCTTGTCTGTGAAGAGATTGTCCTTAAAGTGATCCGACGAGACATAGTCATACGCTTTAATTCCCTAACTTTTGCCTGGACCGCCCTTTCAGGTTTTCGATCCACCGGGAAACCCTTTTTTGCCCAAGTCGCCCTTTCGGGTTTTCAACTTGCCGGGTGTACAATTTTTATTTATTTATCCCTAATTTTTTTCTGAACCGCCCTTTCGGGTTTTCGATTCACCGGGATGCCCATTTTTTGCCCAAGTCGCCCTTTCGGGTTTTCAACTTGTCGGGTCGTTTATGTGTAGTAACTTTTGACTATGTCTGCATTCGCAGGGTGCGGCAGGTCGTCGCCGTCCATGGTGGTCAGAATCATTGCCCCACCAGAAAAGATGTTTTTGATCATAAACGGTCCTTCGTAAGTAGGAGTCCATTTTCCCCTGGGATCACTTTGCGGCAAGATGATCCACTTGATTACAAGGTCCTCGTCTTGATATACTTGTCTCTTGACTTTCTTGTTGAAGGCATTGATCATACGTTTCTGATACGCCTGACCATGGCAGATAGCAGTAAGTCTCTTCTCGTCAATCAAGTTAAGTTGATCAAGCCGGGTCTGAATCCAATCGTCGTCACTCAAACTACCATCTTTCATGATTCTCAAGGAAGGAATCTGAACTTCCATAGGTAAAACAGCTTCCATGCCATATACCAAAGAAAAGGGGGTTTCCCCAGTTGAGGTGTGTGCCGTGGTACGGTACCCGTGCAGAGCAAACGGTAACATCTCATGCCAGTCTTTATAGGTGACTGTCATATTTTGTATGATATTTTTGATATTTTTGTTCGCAGTTTCGACAACACCGTTCATCTTAGGCCGATAGGGAGATGAATTGTGATGTTGAATCTTGAACTGCTCGCACAAAGCGGTGATCATAATATTGTTCAAATTTGTACCGTTGTCCGTAATGATCCTGTTGGGGATACCATACCGGCATATGAGGTTCTGCTTGATGAAGTGGGCAACCACATTCTTTGTAACGGATGCGAAGGAAGCTGCTTCGACCCACTTGGTAAAGTAATCAATGGCCACCAGGATGAAACAGTGTCCATTGGATGCTGTAGGCTTGATTTCTCCAATCATGTCGATTCCCCACATCGCGAATGGCCAAGGAGCTGTTAAGACATTGAGAGGAACTGGAGGAATATGTACCTTGTTAGCATAGATTTGGCATTTGTGACAAGTACGGGAATGTTGATGACAATCAGCTTCCATGGTAGACCAGTAGTAGCCTTCCCGTAGAATCTTCTTAGCCATTATATGACCGCTTGAGTGGGTGCCAAAGGTGCCATTATGTAGTTCAGCCATGATCTGCTCAACTTCAACCTTGTCCATACAACGGAGCAGGACACAATCAAGATTGCGCTTGTATAGGATGCCATTGCTTAGAAAGAACTTGGTTGCGAACCTCCTTAAGAACTTTTTGTCATTGACTGAAGCTCCTTCAGGGTATTCTTGTGCTTCGAGATACCTTTTGACGTCATGAAACCAAGGTAGGTCCACTACTTCTTTGGTATTAATCTCGTGACAATGTGCAGGTTCGTCCATCCGCTCGATGGTGATTTGGGGAGCCTCATTATCCCAGTTAAGTTTAAACATGGAAGACATTGTAGCTAGAACATCCGCTAGCTGATTCTCTTCTCGCGGGAAGTGCTGGAAGGTGATCTGCTCGAAATGTGGTAACAATGTCAAGACATGTTCTTTGTAAGGGATGAGGTTAGGGTGCTTAGTATCCCACTCTCCTTTGATTTGACTGATAACCAAAGCTGAGTCCCCAAATACAATCAAAGATTTGATTCCCAAGTCAATAGCAGCCTTGAGACCAAAGATACAAGCTTCATACTCGGCCATGTTGTTGGTGCATCTGAAGCAGAGTCTAGCATTGAAAGGTGTATGGCAACCTTTTAGAGAGATAAGCACCGTGCCGATACCGTTTCCAAGTGCGTTGGAGGTACCATCAAAGTACAGAGTCCATCGAGATCCTTGTTCAGGTCCGTCATACGGTCTGTTCTCTTCAATGTTATCCAAAGTCATGATATCCTCGTCGGGGAAGTCGAATCTTATGGATTGGTAATCTTCAACGGCTTGATGGGCCAGATGATCGGCTAGCATACTCCCCTTTATAGCTTTTTGGGTCGTGTACTGTATATCATATTCAGTGAGGATCATCTGCCATCTAGCGATTCTTCCGGATAAAGCAGGCTTCTCGAAGATGTACTTGATCGGATCCATTTTAGAAATCAGCAGAGTGGTATGTGTCAACATATACTGCCTTAGCCGGCGAGCAGCCCATACCAAAGCGCAACAAGTTTTCTCGAGCAGTGAGTATCGGGTCTCACAGTCGATAAAATTTTTGCTAAGGTAATAAATGACATGCTCTTTTCGGCTAGACTTGTCATGTTGGCCCAATACGCACCCCATTGAATTATCCAAAACAGTCAGATACATGATTAACGACCTTCCTTCGACGGGTGGCATCAGGATAGGAGGTTCCAGCAGATACTCCTTGATCTTATAGAAAGAAACTTGACAGTCATCATTCCATTTAACCACATGATCTTTCTTCAACAGCTTGAAGATTGGTTCATAGGTAGATGTTAGGTGAGAGATGAACGTTGCAATGTAGTTTAGGCGTCCCAAAAAACCTCTGACCTCCTTCTCAGTGCGAGGGACATGCATTTCTTGTATAGCTTTGACTTTGGCAGGATCAACCTCGATGCCTTTATTACTGAAGATGAATCCCAAAAGTTTACCTGACCTAACTCCGAAAGTGCACTTGCTAGGGTTCAGTCTGAGCTTGTACTCCTTTAACCTGACAAACAGCTTTTGCAGATGGTTAAGGTGTTCTTCTTCTGTATGTGAACGGGCTATCACGTCGTCTACGTAGACTTCAATCTCATGATGTATCATGTTATGAAACAAAGCTACCATGGTTCGCTGATAGGTTGCCCCGACATTCTTCCGTCCGAATGGCATCACTTTATAGCAGAAGGTACCCCACTGCGTAACAAAAGTAGTCTTCTCCATGTCTTCGGGGGACATTTTGATCGGGTTGTACCTTGAAAATCCGTCCATGAAAGAGAATACCTTGTGTTGAGCTGTGTTGTCGACCAAAATGTCAATGTGCGGTAGTGGAAAGTCATCTTTAGGGCTAGCCCTGTTTAAGTCTCTGTAGTCCATGCACATTCTGACTTTGCCGTCCTTCTTAGGCACAGGCACAATGTTAGCAACCCATTGTGGATAGGAAGTAATAGCAAGAAGGCCAACATTGAACTGCTTCATCACTTCAGCTTTGATCTTTTCGGACATGTCGGGCCTCATTCAGCGGACTTTCTGTTTGATTGGTGGACAATCTTCTCTTGTAGGGAGACGGTGAACCACAATATTTGTATCCAGTCCCGGCATGTCTTCATAGGACCAGGCGAAGATCTTAACATATTCATTCAACAGCTGAACTAAGCGCTCTTTGAAACTTGGCTCCGGGTTGGCACCCACTTTAACCTCTTTTCTGTCTTCCTCTTTTCCCAAATTGATAGTCTCTAACAACTCTTCATGGGGTATAATAGCCCTTTCTTCTTGTTGTAAAAGTCTAGCCAACTCTCCAGGCACTTCACAGTCTTCATCACCTTCATACTCGGCATGATTGACCAGATCTTCAGAGTCACTGAAGGCCATAGCAGAATTGTTACCCATGGAATCTGGAGTAGATGGGTACCTGCATTTTTTGAGTGTGGGTGTGTGTAAGGGATAGCCACCTTTAAACAAAATGGAATGTAAAAAGAAAGAAAATGAACACAAAAGTTTATAGATGAAAACGTCCATGATTCATTAAAAATGGCATATGAAAATGAAGAATCAAAACCCTTACAAATGGACCTATATGCCCCGGGTAAGACATAAGGCGAAAAGAGTATACGAATTGTTTAATAATTATTACAGACCAAACAGGAAATGTTTAAAAGATAAATTACTGATTGATGAAAGTAATGGGAACGAAGTCTTTCGCCTCCCAGTTGTTCAATCCTCCTTCAATGGTTGGAAATATCCAGTCTTCAAAATTGCTTCCTTCTTCATCATCCTCTAAAGCATGAACTCCATGATGAGTGATTTTCAGTGGCGGTCCTCCAGCCCGGGAGCGACGCACGGCCTTCTGGTTAGCAGCAGTGAAACCCAAACCGAACTTATCTGTCTTGTAAGGTAAATCTGGCAGTTGACCCCATACTGTGCTTCCTCCTTCCTTGACTACAACCTCCGCATCTTTAAGGGATGACATTCGGGACACATGTTTGGTAATGATGGGCACATCAGTCATTGTCTTGGCTACCACAACTTCAGGAGAAACCTCTTCAAAGTGTTGGAAAGTTGTTTCTATGAATTCACCATCTAACTCCACGTAGAGGAAAGAGTTAAGGTGGCTTATCATATACTCCTCCTCACCATGAACTGTTATGATTTTACCCTGGACTGGGTACTTGAGTATCTAGTGTAGAGAAGAAGTGACTGCCCCAGCGTTGTGGATCCATGGCCTTCCTAATAAGCATGAATATGAAGGACGGATGTCCATCACATAAAATGTAGAGCTGAAAATTTCCGTACCCACCTTAATTGGGATGTCCACCTCTCCGTGAACCATCCGTTTAGAACCGTCGAAGGCTCTAACGATGATATTACTGGGCTTTAAGGTCAAACCTTCACAGTCTAGTCTGCCCAATGCTTTCTTTGGTAGGACATTTAAAGATGAACCAGTATCAACCAGAACGTGAGCAAGTGTGGTCCCTCTGCACTCTACCGAAACATGCAGTGCATCATTATGATTTCTTCCCTTAGATGTTAGATCAGCGTCAGAGAAGCCAAGACCATTGTCGGCTTTAAGGCTGGCTACACACTCTTGAAACTGATCTGTTGAAGTTTCTTGAGGCACATGCGCCGTCTTCAGGAATTTGATCAAGGCTTTGGCATGAGCCTCGGAGCAGAGCAATAGAGCCAACATAGAGATTTTTTAAGGGGTTTGCCTCAGCTGCTCTACGACATCATAGTCTCTCTTCTTAATTATCTTTAAAATCTCCTCCATTTCCTTTTGGGTGGTCTCAGGGATAACCAAAGTCTGAGCCCTTGTCCTGACGGACGCTTCTTGGATCCCCTTACCTTTATCAGCAGTAACAGCAAAGGGTATAGCTTCGGGAGTAACAATTTCTTCAATCACTGGACTTTGCACAAATATCTTGACAGACACAAGAGCACTTGAGGGTCCGAAGATTTCCCTTGGAGGAGCAATCTCCGGAGAGAAGATTCTTCAGCTACGAGTGATCTTACTTGTCCCTGCAATATTTCCTATGTTAGGAGTTTCTTCATCGGAGCTTTCTTCAACTGATTTGATCTTCTTAACACCGTGGTAGAAGATCTCTCCTCCACAATTCCACGGTATTGTCTTGTTGGAATTATATGGGATAGGCCCCGGCATAGTAATCTTCAGCGGTACACACTTTGGATCGGGTGTAATCTTAACAGGTCTTTTGGAGACCTTGGAAAGATTGTCGGAAATGGTGATTATAGCAACATCATTGATTGGAGTATCAGGAGTAACAGTAGTAACAGGAGTTTTCTTGAAGAGGATTTCTTGAGTATCCATCAGGCGTTGGATGCCTGACTTCAACAGCGGACTGTCGGATGGCAAGGTCGAACAAAGGTAACAATATTTTTCACAGCCTGGGAAAATCCCGGCTTTCAACAGATTCATCTTGATCATTGGCAACAGAGTCATTAAGTCATCAACAGCGGTAACATGAAGATCTTCTACAATAACATGGACATTATGACCATGTTTTGGCATAGGAGCGGATATCACATTAGGTTTTTCAGGGGAATCAAACTCCACCTCCTTGGCATCTATTAAATCTTGGATCTTGTTTTTAAGGGCCCAACAGTTGTTGGTGTCGTGCCCCACACTGTCCGAATGATATGCACATTTTGCATTAGAATGATAATAGGGAGAAGAGGTATTTGGGTTTTTCGGCGCTTCTTTCAAGTTGGTAAGGTTTAACTTTAACAGATGAGGGAGAACCTGAGCAGGTGTCATATTGATCCGAGTGAATTGCGGTTGTGGCCTTTCCACCCTGGTTTGGTTAGCTCTGGGTTGACTGCTTCGAGGTTGATCGGCTGAGGAGTTCTGGATCATCACACCCCCACCGCTGGTCGGCGCTCCATTCTCCCTTGATTTCTCTGGGTGTAAACAGCAGAAGCTTCTTTCTTGGCCGAGAAGGTCTTCTTGATAGTAGTGGAAGCAGATGCATCCTTCTGAATTTTGCCGCTCTTAATGCCAGCTTCGACCCTTTCACCCATCAGAATTAGCTCGGTGAACCCTGCAGATGAGCTCCCGATCAAGTGATTAAAGAATGGACTTGACAGGGTCCCCAGAAACATATCAACCAGCTCTCTTTCAGACAATGGTGGCTGCACCCTTCCAGCCAAATCCCGCCACTTTTGGGCATACTCCTTAAAGCCTTCATTAGAGACCATACCCATACTCTGTAGTTGAGTACGAGTAGGCGCTAAATCTGCGTTATATTGGTATTGTCGGTAGAAAGCAGCATCCAAATCCTCCCAGTTATGTACATCAGATCTCTCAAGTTAATAGAACCAGTCCAATTGCGTACCCGACAAACTATCTTGAAAAACGTGGACCCACAAATCCTTATCAGAAGAGTGAGGTTGGATCTTTCTGACTTAGGACCGCAGATGCATCTTCGGACAGGACAAACCATCGTATTTAGAAAATGTAGGCACTTTGAACTTTGGGGGAATGACGATCCCAGCAACCAACCCTAGTTCTTCGAAATCCAACCCAGGTACTCTTTGTACCTCCATGACTGCCAGCCGATCTTCCAGATTTTTATACTTATCGTCCGCTGGAGGGTACTTCTGCTCAGAGTAAGATTCATACTCCTCTTCTTCTTCTTCTTCTTCTTCAGCCTCAGACTCGGAAGGTACCGCAGCTCCTTTTCCTTTTCCAACCCCTTCATCATACGTCGAGGGGAAATCCAGGACTCTCCTAGCTTGGTTCTCAAATCTTCTTCCCATAGTGGCCACACCAATTCTTTTCTTTTTCTTATTTTCTTTTTCCTTTTCCTTCTCTAATAGTGCTTTAAGGTCCTCTTGACCCTTTGCCAAGGTCATGAGGAGTTGCTGGAATTACGAATTCTGTGCCTGCAGATCTTTGACCGTCTGCTCTATATCCATCTTGCTGAAATAAATAGCAGAAAGATAAGGAAACCTGGTGTGAAGACCTGTTTATACATATGATGAATGATATGTATTCATGTAATGCATTCAAGGATTCAGAAATTCAAAATTGTTGCACACAAAAAGAACACACGTCATATTAATAAGGAGAAATTTGTTAGTACATAAATGCCCTATGGGCAAAATATTACAAAATTCTTAATGTAAAAAGACGTTGCGCATCCTCTTTGGTGCGATGTAAGTGTTAAGAATTTTCTCTTCGTGAAGTCGATGGGTAAGTTCCAAAACCTTTTTCTCACTGGCGTAGAAGCTGGCTTCAAAAGTGTTTCGTTCTTCCTTGAGCTGTATCCAACTCTTTTGCAAATCCTCCAATGATGTTGGCATGTCAGGATGTAGGAGGGTGTATGGAACCTCTCTTTCTATAACAAGCTCTTTGATCATAGGAAGAATGTGGGGGTAAGGCATCATAAGACTCTGGGCGCGGGTTCGTACCCGCTTGAGGTAAGGCTCAAGGGGGATGGAATTCTTGTGTCCCAGTGTCTTACTATCCACTTTGTTGGGCATCCTCCAAGCTCGGATAAACCTTTGTCGAAGTCCTTGAGCGTTGTTGTCGAAGTCAAAAACCAAATCTGGAATCAGCATGTCATGTGGGTCATCCCTTCGGGCATACCCAAATTGTCTCAGAGCCAAATAGGGCTTATAGGTAATTCCTCCCCTAATGCCAAGTAATGGGACATTAGGGAATTCCCCACAACGATCAATGATGATGACATTTTCTCTGGACCGAGAACACCAATGAACATCAAAATGTGTAAGATTCATCAACCGTTGTGACCACCTCAAGCCTTGTTCATTCTTCAAGACTGACTGGGGAAGGTGAGAAATAAACCACCTTGCTAGAAGAGGAGTACAACACATGAGAACACCTCTTTTCCTCATTGTTCGTGTGTAAAATGAGTGTAAGATATCCCCAAGTAATGTAGGCACAGGATTCCTAGATATGAAAATCTTGACAGCATTCACATCTATAAGCTGGTCAGGGTTTGGGAACAAGACCAACCCATAGATGAGAAGTTCCATAATCTCCTCAAAAGCTTGTAGATCTAGAGAATTCTAGCAGTCTTGTGCTTTCTCAAACAGAAACTTTGCCAAGAAACCCTTGACACCACTTCTGGTTTCCCAATGACCTTTGATATCAGATGGTTGCAAGTGTAAGGCTTGAGCAACATCTTTAGGCTTTGGTTCTCTTTCCGTACCGTTGTAGGGTAGCTGATGGAGAATAGGAATCCTCAGGAGTTGAGAAAATTCCTCCAAAGTAGGCACTAGTTGGTAATCAGGAAATGTGAAGCAATGGTGTAGGGGGTCAAAGAACTGGAAGAGAACTTTCACCATGTCTTCTTCAATGTTGGAATTGACCAAGTTGAGAAGTCTACCATGTCTTTCACTGAAGGGAGAATTCTCTGGAATCTTGGAAGTAAGCTCCTTGAGTTGAGGAGGGATTCTCACAAGGTTGACCTGAATAGTTTTTCGGCGGAGTGATTCCATAACCTACAAAACAATAACAAAGATGAAGATCCAAACCCTTGAAATGGTTAGTGGATGCATATGATGCTTTATGATGTTCATGATGTATGCACAAGTATATGTACAAACAAATCACATAAGACCCTAGTTTCAGGCTTGCATGGGGTTTCATAGGTAAGTACCCTCTTGAAGCTAGTTGGCTCAACCTGTCCTATAAATAATAACCGGGTTATAAGGAGCTCAATATCACTGGATTATTTTTTGTGTTCATTGTTTCAGTTTAGCCACTTAACTGGCGACCGAAATATTCCAAGAAAATAATCCTCAATGAGTGTAGTATCGAGTATCTACCAACTTCGGACTGCACCAAAGTCGGTCATCTTACTACCCCTAAAAAGGCCAAGATGGTCAAGTAAAGGTTCTAAGAGTTCACTAGTGCTTCATGACATCACTCAGCGCCCCCGTATTCTCTTTGATTGACTCAAAGGCTACCGATACCCACAAATATGTCGCACTAATATAGCTATTACTTCAACCATGTCGGTATACCTCGCATAATTTCCACAACGTATTGCTATTTACCTATGAATGTTTCCCAAAAATCCGGGTGGAGGATTCAAACCCAAACAAGAGAACCAAATGTAAAGCAATCAAAGCAAACAAGATAAGCATGTAAAGGTGATCTAAACCCTAAGGTTACTCCACTTTTATATAATTCCCCAGCAGAGTCGCCAGTTCTGTGATACGGTGGGAGAACTGACTTGAGGTTTTGCGTTTGTGTTTGCAAATGTTTCGGTTTAGCAAGAGTCGCCACCGACTTTTTATTTTATCCAAAGGAAAGGTCAAAAAGCACAGGAAAGACCTTTGAGATGTTTTCTTGGGTTCGGGGAGTATATTATGAAAAGGGAAGGTGCAAGCACCCTTTTCATCCATGGTTATCCATGGGCTCTTAGTTACTTGTTTAGATCACTTGCTTTGCTTTTCCAATTGTTTAAAATGGTGCTTTGTGTGTGGTTTTGAAAATGTTTTGAAAAGAGGCCATCGTTGTGGCAACCTTTGTAATGATTCTTGTTTGAATGTATACAAAGGTGTATTTGTCTTTTGAAAAGATGTTTCAATGTTTTGAAAGTTTTGATTTGGGAAATGTTTTGAAATTGAGGTGTATTTTAAAATAGAAAGGATGTTTTTGCAAGTTTTGATCAAGTAACTAAGAGCTATCTACCCTATTTTACTCAAAGATCTCTCCTACACATTTTTAACCCTTTTGACAGTGTTGTTTTACCATTGCATTTGGTAAACAACCTTGTATTAGGATGTTAAACGGGACAGGCGCGGGTCATTGTATTGACCATGATAGCAATATTGCCAAGTATCTTTAGCAATTTTTTTGAGGGACTAGATCATTTTGTATAGGCAACCAAGATAGTGTCATCGAGGGACTGTGATCTTTTGTTTTGTTTTTGTTTTGCCAAAGTACTCAACATGCATAACATGGCCATTTTAAAAGGCAACCAGTGGATGAAACCCTAAGGGTGCATGTGTGCATTGTGTTATCATTTTCATGCATTTTGTCTTTGTATTAGTCAAGCTATTTGTTTTGATTTTGGATTTTTGCATACAAACCCTAATCTCTAATCATGGCATAATTGAAAGCATAAATGCGTAAAATAAATGTACACTATTACAACATTTGATATGGGGAGAGGGGTACAATTTTTGAATGGGGGATATTTGCAAGAAATTAAAACCCTAATATTTACTATTACATCCAAATTGAATAATGGTACAAATAAATAAATAAACAAATATTTAAATGATCAATTAAGTAAATATGCAAAAATATTATGGATATGCAAAAAATGTTTTGTTTATTTTTGATGTATGTAAAAATATAATATTTAATGTAAAAAAAGAAATAAAATGATTATTATATTTTTTATTAAGGGTAAAACCCTAATTTTCTTTTAAGAAAGTAAATAGATAATAATTGTTTTATTTATGTATGATAAAATAAAATAAAATATATACAAAATAAAAATATATTTAATATAACATTATTTAAGTATAAATAAATAAAGAACAAAAATAATAAAGGTATAATATTATTACATATTATTTTCAAGTTTTCATTAAATTAAAGTATATACTAATTAAATTATTTTTATGTTAGAAAAAAATAAAAATAAAATACAAAATAAATGTGAAAATTTATAAAAATATTTTTTGATATTTTTTATGTTTAAAAATAATAAAATAAAATCAGAAATAAAAATAAAATGGAAAAAAACAAAAATATGAAGAAATGGGTCAGGGGGGTGCAGTTAGTAAAAGGGAGGTGTCAAAAACAAAAAGCCAAAAGCCCAGCCCATTTCCAAGCTTCGTCTTCAACCTTGGCTCAAAAATGCGCGCGCCTGACTTCAAACATGAACAACCTGCATACATGCTCTAATGCAAAAACCCATAACATCGAAGTTGTAGCATTTTTCAAGACGAATCCAACCATGTAAAGAACTCATTCTAACTCTCAAAGACCAGAGAGAAATTCTCTGGCCCTAAATCCTAACCCCATTTTTTCAGGAAGTTCATGAATCAAATTCTCTTAACACACTTAATTTAAATGAAAACTGAGCATATGTACAACTTCATGGCTATGAATACTACATTTTTATTCACAAACCTAAGCCTAATGATTCCTAAATAGAGAGATAGGAAGTTGACAAAAACCTGTTTCAGCTGACTTCGTGTATGGCAATGTGGAGCTTTTCAGTGAGGCTTGAGATGTTTGGGAGCTTGCTTGAACTTCCTCTGACCTTCCCCAATGCTAGCCTGCCTTGAATGTGGTTGAACAATCCTGTAGGACTCAACCTGCACAAGCTGAAATAAAAAATGGTAAACCTTTCAAATGGAGTTACAGTCAGTGTTTAAGGGTTGGGATAACTTGGATAGGGTATATGGAAGGTGTTTGAACAAGTTTGAGGCAAAACGCACGAGTAACTTGTGAGGTAGAACTCAAGATGCAGATGCTGCCCTGTTTTAACAATGGAAGGTGATTTTGTGCTATGGAAGGTTTGAGGGCTCAAAGGCTCGTGTTTTAGGTTCAATGCAATGTATTAAACTTGTCTCAAATGCTTGCCAAAGTTGGTTCTCTCTGATGTTCAAGTTGTGTTGTGTTTTACAAGTTTCTTGTATATGAAGCAAAAGTGGACAAGTGATGCAAAACAGGCCTGTACAGGCTATCTATCAGCTTGCACATTATGATCTTGGCCCCTCAAGTTTGTGGATTTTATTTGCTGTACAAGATATGGTTCAATGCTCAAGGATGCAATTTGACATAAAGCAAGATTTTGACAAAAATGGTAATGTACCTTTTACCATTTTTTGGATTAATCTATTGTATAATCCTCTAATGACCAAAACAAAGCTTTAGACCAAAGGATTTGCATTTAATTATTGAGTATAGAAGGGTTTTGAGACCTGTAATCAAGTACAAAGCAAGCTGATTAGAGTTTGCAACTTGTATGACTAAGAAAATGCCATGGATCAAAAGTGAGTTTTTGCCAACTTCAAGCTTTTGATTCTCCATGAAAACAAATGATTTTGGAGAGTTCCTTGACTTTTTGGAAAGCTTGTAACATGCTCTACATTCCATCTTTGAAATGCATTTTGAGATTCCAAGTGGAACTATGTGAAAAATTGCCATGAAGATAAGCCAAAATCCTGCCTAAACTAGGGCAAAATTTTACTAAGTTAACAGTTTCATGGACCCTTGTTCCAAAAATCATAACTTGCGATCCAAGCTTCTTTTCGGAAAACTTTGTGAAACAAATTTGTAGAATTTGTGGAGGACTACAACTTTCATGTTGGAAGTTTTGTTTGAATCCCATTACATCATGGTGAAAATGTTGGGCAAAGTTGGGAAAAAAAGAAAATTTCATAACTTAGAAAAATTCTAAGTTATGAAAATTTTCAATCTTAAACCTTAATTTGCAAAATTAGGTTTCTTGGTGAACAAGTTTCATGTTTTGACACATCTTGATGAAAAATGACCCTTGGCACTTGATTTTGACCAAAAAGTCAAAGTTTGACTTTTCAGTGTACAGTTGATTTTTGATCAGTTGACTGGAAAATTCATCTGTCAATCCAATGCTTTTGAGATCTTTTGAACCTTGTGATTAGGTCAATATGATGCCATTGAGTCCTTGAATCCATAATTGAACCCAATTTGCCATTGGCTAGGTTAAAAAAATCAGAAATTGCCCTTATATAGTCAAAACCCTAAAAATGACCATTTTGCCCTTTTGATGATCTGATCAAATTTCTTGAGGAGTTGTGGTCCAAACTTGATCAAATGGTTCATATGAGTTTATATTGTTGATGTGGATCAAAAATTATGAATTTTGACTATAAATTGGCCACTGTTGACTTTTTCTCCAATACAACTGATTTTTAGGTCAACTGTCCAATTGACTGGGCAAAAATTTGATTCAAGGATTGAAACTTGGTAGAGGCAATCTTATAAGTCCAACATGAAGTATGAAAGTAACTTTGAGCATCGGAATCCCAAAAATCCTTGTGCAAACTCAAACCCTAATTTAGGTCATCAGTGCAAGGAGATGTCTTGAGCAGGGCGAAACCCTAATCCTGTCTGGAGTTCAAGGAGTCTTGTGAGGGGAAATCTTGATAAAATGAGAGGGCAAATTTTTGGGTACAACAACTAGGTTACTTGATTTTGAAGAAAAGTGAGAAAATCAAGTTTCAAAGTTTGTACAAACAATGTAGAGTGGTTGAATCACATTTATCACATTTCTTATGACTTTGTAGATGAAGTGTGATCAGGGGGAACATGTGAAAGGCTCAATAATTGACTTTGTGCAAAAAAGCCACTTTTTCCAAAATGCCAATGTTGCCTTTCTTCCTAAAATGGTATTAATCATGGGAAATGCATTGAATGCTTGGAATAAAGCTTCTAACAGCTGTGTAGACATTTAATTATGGAGTGAAATTCAAGTTAGAAGCCTGCAAAGTAGGATTTGTACATCATGCTTGAAGAATGGATCAAGTGTTCATCACAAAATTGACTTGTAATATAAGAATGAAACCCTAACTTCATGGCTTCGATTCTCTTAGCTCAAATATGATCTCAATGAGTTCTTGGATATTTTGAAAAGATTTCAATGTGATCTAAAACCCATATTTGAATTTCTTTTGAAGATTCCCCTTGGAATTATATGAAAAAGTGCCATGAAGTTGGGTCAAAATCCTGACCAAATTAGGGCAAAATTTCACTAAGTGTTTTGTTTCATGACCATGTATTCTTAAAATTATAACTTGAGATCCAATCACTTTTGGAAGGAGTTGTGTGAAGAAAAGTATATATTTCGTAGAGATCTACAACTTTCATGTTGGAAGTTTCTCTTGAATCAACTTGCATCATGGTGAAATATTGGCTTAAAGTTATGAAAAAACATGAAGTTTAAACACTTAGAAAAATTTCTAAGTTCGAAAACTTTGACTTCTCAAAATGAAATCTCGAATTTTTCATTTCTTGATGAATAAGTTTCATATTTTTACATGTTTTGATGAATTGTGATCTTTGACATTGAATTTTGACCAAAAAGTCAAAGTTTGACTTTTTAGTGTACAATTGACTTTTGATCAGTTGACTGCAAAATTCATCTGTCAATCCATTAGACTTGCAATGTTTTGAGCCATGTCATTAGGTCAAAATGATGCAATTGGACTATTGAGATCATGCCTTAAACCAATTGATCATTTTCTAGGTCAAAAATCACAAATTGCCCTTTCTCAGTCAAAACCTTAATTTTGACCATTTTGCCCTTTTGAAGATTTGATCAAATTGCTTGATGAATTGTGGTCCAAACTTGATAAAATGATACATATGAGTTTAAAATGTTGATGTGGATCAAAATTTATGAAGTTTGACTGTAAATTGGCCATGGTTGACTTTTTCCCCAACACAATTGATTTTTAGGTCAATTGCTCAATTGACTGAGCAAAGGTGTGATCCAGAGCTTGAATCTTGACATGAGTGATCTTGAGGGTCCATAATGATCCATGAAAGTCATATGGTGCATTGGAAGTTCAAAAATCCTTGTGCAATCTCAAACCCTAATTTTGGTCATCAGTGTTTAAGGAGGTGTCTTGAGCTGATCAACCCTAGTGCGGTCTTAAGTCAAAGGAGATCTTGTGAGAAAAATTATTGATAAGTGAGAGGGAAAATTTTGGGGTACAACAGCTGCCCCTATTCAATCTTCTTAAGCCTAAAGAGTTAGATTGGTTAGTTTTTCCATTCATGACTCGAAGGTGGAAGATGATTGGACACTAGAGTGCCCAGAAATTTGCACTCGGTGATGTGATGGTTGATGGTATAAGGAATGGGCTTAAAGATGACATTTGGAGGGATGATGGAAAGTTGTTGGAGATGGGATTGTAGATGCCATCCAGAAATGATTGTTGAATCATATTTGTAAGCTGAAACTGAATGAGTATCAAAATGGAGTCCGTGTCTGGAGCGTATCTGACCAGTATCTGAAAACTGAATCTGAATGAGTATCAGAATGGCATCCGAATCTAGAGCATATCTGAATTGTATCTGAAATATGAATCTGAATGAGTATCAAAATGGCATCCGTGTTTAGAGCGTATCTGAACTGTATCTGAAGATTGAATATGAATGAGTATCAGAATGGCACATGTGTATGGAGCGTATCTAACCTGTATCCGAAAGCTGAATCTGAATGAGTATCAGAATGGCATCCGTGTCTAGAGCATATATGAACTGTATCTGAGAGCTGAATCTGAATGAGTATCAGGATGGCATCCGTGTCCGGAGCGTATCTGAACTGTATCTGAAAGCTGAATCTGAATGAGTATCAGGATGACATCCGTGTCTAGAGCGTATATGAACTGTATCTAAAGATGAAATCTAAATGAGTATCAGGATGGCGTCCGTGTCTGGAGCGTATCTGTACTGTATCTGAAAGGCCTTTGAACATTGTTAATGGTAGTTGTTGATTAACCTTATCTTGAAAAGGGTAAAAAGTTAGCTAATATGCAATGTCATGTTGTATGAAATGCATGGTATAATGAGATTGTGATACATGCATTCATGTTATCGATGTTTATGATATATGGATACGATGTATGCGTATGTGAGCTAAACTGTTGCACTGCTGTTGGATTGGGGAAAATAAATCCCTGACTGCTGCTGAGGATATGGAGTATAAGTCTTCATGTTTTGAAGTTGAAGTGTTGATGAATTTCCGCTTAGAGAAATAAACTCTGTTATAAGGGAAACATCATGTACTGCTTGTAACATCCTGTTGGGGAATCCTGAGAAATTTGGCGACTTCTACCGGGGAGTGATAACTGGAAGTTTTATTCCATTGGGGATTAAACTGCATACTGTGGGGGATTTCATGGAAATAGCTTAGAGAGATTTCCTTATCTCTTAAAGCCATCAGTCACTATCTTTCTATTTTGTTTATTTGTAACCAATAATTATGTTCAAATGCATATGTACAACAATAAATCATTGGACGTTTTTCTAAACACAACACAAGAGTAAAGAAAAACAGATAGTTTTTCACTTTCAAAGGGATATCTTTGTATTGACTTTGAGTAAGTATTTTTGTACAATGAGACAAACATTCTAGTAAGAGAATTCCGTCGTAAAAAATGAAAAATTGATACAAAGAAAAGATAGCTATGTGAAATAATCTCATGGGATTCCCATTCTGCTATAGCCTTCGTGTCTCTGAGCATCTTGTCTGTTTATTGCCTTGTCTGAAGCTGATTGGATTGATCTGAACCGCTGAGTTTGTCAGTTGAAGCCAAAGGTTGTCCGTAAGATGATTCAATGGGACATAGTCATACGCTTTAATTCCATAACCTTTTCCTGGACTGCCCTTTCGGGTTTTCAGTCCACCGGGATACCCTTTTTTGCCCAAGCCGCCCTTTCGAGTTTTCAGCTTGCCGGGTGTACAATTTTTTTGTTTTATCCCTAATTTTTTCCCGAACCTTTTTGGTTTGCCGAGATGCCCTTGTTTTGCCTAGGTGTGTCAACCTAGCAGGTCTCTTATGCGTAATATCTTTTGACCATGTCCATGTTCATAGGGTGCGGCAGGTCGTCGCCATCCATGGTGGTCAAGATCATTGCTCCACCAGAGAATATGTTTTTGATTACAAATGGTCCTTCGTATGTAGGAGTCCATTTTCCCCTTGGATCACCTTGCAGAAATATGATACGTTTGATCACCAAATCCCCGACTTGATATACTTGGCATCTAACCTTTTTGTTGAAAGCCTGGGTCATCCATTTTTGATACATTTGACCATGACAGACAACAGTAAGCCTTTTCTCATCAATCAAGTTTAGTTGATCAAGTCGAGTCTAGATCCAATCGTCTTCATTCAGCCCTGCATCCTTCATAATTCTCAGAGAGGGGATCTGGACCTCAATAGGCAAGACAACTTCCATACCGTATACCAGAGAGTAGGGTGTTGCCTCGGTTGATATGCACGCCGTGGTACGGTAACCGTGGAGAGAGAATGGTAGCATCTCATGCCAGTCTTTGTATGTGACTGTCATTTTCTGTATGATCTTTTTAATGTTCTTATTTACAGCTTCGACAACACTTTCATCTTTGGCCGATAAGGGGAAGAATTATGATGCTGGATCTTGAATTTCTCGCACAAGGCGGTGATCATAGTATTATTTAGATTTGTACCATTGTCTGTGATGATCCTCTTCGGGATACCGTACCGACAGATGAGATTCTGCTTGATGAACCGAGCTACAACGTTCTTAGTAACGGAAGCGAAAAAGGCTGCCTCAACCCACTTTGTAAAATAGTCAATGGCCACCAAGATGAAGTGGTGTCCATTAGAGGTTGTTGGTTTGATATCCCCAATCATATCGATGCCCCACATAGCAAAGGGCCAAGGAGCCGTCAAGACATTTAGAGGAACCGGAGGTACGTGCACTTTGTCAGCATAGATCTAACACTTATGGTAGGTTCGAGAGTGTTTATAGCAATCTGCTTCCATGGTAGACCAGTAATAGCCTGCCCGTAGGATCTTCTTTGCCATTGTATGCCCACTGGAGTGGGTGCCAAAAGTGCCCTTATGTAGATCATCCATGATCTTTTCCGCTTCAACCTTATCTACACACTGAAGTAACACTGAGTCATGTTACGTTTGTAGAGAATGCCATTACTAAGGAAGAAGTTAGTAGAGAATCTCCTTAAGAACTTCTTATCATTGACTGAAGCTCCTTCTGGATATTCTTGAGCCTCGAGATACTTCTTGACTTCGTGAAACCAAGGCTGGTCCACTACTTCTTCAGTATTAATCTTGTGACAGGGAGTTGGTTCATCCATTCGTTCAATGGTGATCTGGGGAGCTTCGTTATCCCATTTAAGTTTAAACATGGATGACATTGTGGCTAGTGCATCTGCTAGCTTATTTTCTTCTCGTGGGAACTGTTCGAAGGTAATCTTCTCAAAATGTGGGATCTTTTTCAACACATGTTCTTTGTAGGGGATAAGGTTAGGGTGTTTAGTGTCTCATTCCCCTTTGATCTGGCCGATGACCAAAGTTGAATCTCCGAATACATTTAACGATCGATCCCCAAATTTATGGCAGCTTTGAGACAAAAAATGCACGCTTCGTATTCTGCCGTGTTATTTGTACAATTGAAGCAGAGTCTTGTCATAAAGGGAGTATGACATCCTTAAGGAGATATGAGTACAACACTAATACCATTGCCGAGTGCATTGGATGCCCCATAAAAACTAGGGTCCATCGGGATCCTTGTTCAGGTCTGTCATATGGTCTGAATTCTTCACAGTTGTTTACCATCATGATGTCTTCATCTTGGAATTTGAACTTCATGGATTGGTACTCTTCCACAGCTTGGTGACCAAGGTGATCAACTAGTACACTGCCCTTTATTACTTTCTGGGTAGTATACTGTATGTCATATTCTGTCAGGATCATCTTCCATCACGCTATTCTCCTAGAGAGGGCAGGTTTCTCGAAGATGTATTTTATTGGATCCATTTTTGATATCAATAAGGTAGTATGGGTCAACATATACTGTCTTAGCCGAAGAGTAGCCCATGCCAGAGCGTAACAAGTTTTCTCGAGCAGTGAATATCTTGTTTCACAGTCGGTAAACTTTTTTCTCAGGTAATAAATAACATGCTCTTTTTGACCAGACTCGTCATGCTGCCCCAGTACATACCCCATTGAATTTTCTAAAACAGTTAGATACATGATCAATGATCTTCCCTCGACTGATGGCATCAAAACAAAAGGCTCTTGTAAGTACTCTTTGATCTTATCGAAAGCAGTTTGGCATTCATCATTCCATTTGACTACTTGATCTTTCTTCAGTAATTTAAAGATTGGTTCACAAGTAGCTGTCATGTGAGATGAATCTGGAAATGTAGTTTAAGCGTCCCAAAAATCCTCTGACTTCCTTCTCGGTACGAGAAGCAGGCATCTCTTGTATTGCTTTCACCTTGGCAGAATCTACTTCAATACCCTTATTGCTGATGACAAAGCCTAGGAGTTTACCATACCTCACCCCAAATTTGCATTTATTTGGGTTTAACCTCATCTTGTACTTCTTTAGTCTTTCAAAGAGTTTATGTAAATGGTCAAGATGCTCTTCTTCTGTTTGAGATCTAGCTATCATGTTGTCCATATAGACCTCTATTTCATGATGTATCATGTCGTGAAATAGAGCTACCATGGCACGTTGATAGGTTGCCCTAACATTCTTCATCCCGCATGGCATAACCTTTTAGTAGAATATGCCCCACTGTGTGACAAAGGTTGTTTTCTCCATGTCCTCAGGTGCCATTTTGATTTGGTTGTAGCTTGAGAAACTGTCCATGAAGGAAAACACTTTGTGCTGTGCCGTATTGTCAACTAGAATATCAATGTGGGGAAGTGGGAAATCATCCTTAGAGCTCGCCCGATTCAAATCTCTGTAGTCCACGCACATTCGTACCTTGCCGTCCTTTTTAGGCACGAGAACAACATTGGCGACCCACTACGGATAGGAGGTGACGACCAAGAATCCAGCATTGAATTGTTTCATGACTTATGCCTTAATCTTCTCCGACATGTCTGGTCGTATGCAACAGACCTTTTGTTTCACCAGTGGACAATCTTCTTTTGTTGGTAGACGATGTACCATAATATCTGCATCAAGTCCCGACATGTCTTCATACGACCAAGAAAAGACCTCAACATAATCGTGTAGCAACTGAATCAAATAATCTTTGACACTGAGTTCCAGATTGGCACCCACCTTGGCTTCTCTTTTGTCTTCTTTGGTACCTAGGTTGATTGTGTCCACTGGTTCCTCGTGGGGCTGAATAGTCCTCTCTTCTTGTTGTAGTAACCTGGTGAGTTCCCCTGGTACTTCACAATCTTCCTCACCTTCGTCTTCGGCTTGGTAGATTATATTTTCAGAGTCACAAAAGGTCATAGCAGAACCGTTACCCATGGGATCCCGAATGGATGTAGACCTGTATTGTAAGTGTGAGTGTGTGTAAGAGTATAACTATCTTTGAAAGAAATGAAAATGTAAAAAGAAAAACAATGAGCACAAAGTTTGTATGCAAAAACGTCCATGATTCATTGATGTCATATGGAGATGAGATAATAACCCTTATAAATGGACCATTGTGCCTCGGGTAAGATACAAGGTTTTAAGAGTCTGAATTGTTTTAATATTATAGATCCGACAAAATGTAAAGACAAATTATTGTGGGATAAAAGTGATCGGGACGAAATCTATAACTTCCCAATTGTTGAGCCCTCGATTGACAGTTGGGTAAATCCAATCCTCCAGGTCATAGCTGTCTTCATCATCCTCCACTGTATTGACTTCACGGTTGCTGATCTTCAAGGGTGGTCCTCCTGCACGAGCGCGGCGTACAGCTTTCTGGGCTCCTGAAGTGAAACCCAAACCAAATTTGTCAGATTTGTATGGGATATCTGGGATTTGACCCTAAGTAGTGCACCCACCTTCTTCTATCACTGCCTTGGCATCCTTCAAAGATGACATCTTGAGCGGAGGCCTTGTGATCTTGGGAACTTAAGACACAGCCTTGGTTACTGCCAAGGTCTGCGGGACTTCTTCAAAGTGCTGGAATGGAGTTTCAATAAATTCACCATCTAGTTCCACATATCTGAAGGAATTTAGATGGCTGACCATATACTCCTATTCTCCATGAACGGTGATGATTTTCCCTTGAATTGGATATTTCAGCATTTGATGCAATGTAGAAGTAATGGCACCAGCATAGTGAATCCATGGTCGGCCTAATAAGCAAGAATATGAAGGGCGAATATCCATTACATAAAAGGTTAAATCAAATGTTTGGGTTCCAACTTTTATGGGGATGTCCACTTCCCCATGTACCATCCTTTTTGAGCCGTCAAAGGCTTTTAGTACTATGTTGCTCGGTTTCAATGTCAATCCTTCACAGTCAAGGCTATCAAGAGCCTTTTTAGGAAACACATTCAGAGACGAACTGATGTCCACCAAAACATGAGCCAAGGTCGTGCCTCTACATTCCACTGAGACATGCAATGACTCATTATGCTTCCTCCCCCTTGGCGTTAAATCAGCATCCGAAAAACCTAAACCATTATTTACGATCAAGCTGGCTACGCAGTCTTGGAACTGATCGGCAGATGTTTCTTGGGGTACATGGGAAATTTTCAGGAATTTTACCAAGGCTTTTGCATGAGCCTCAGAACATAACAATAAAGCCATCATGGAAATTTTTGATGGAGGTTGTCGCAGTTGTTCAACTACATTGTAGTCACTTCTTTTTATGATCTTTAAAATTTCCTCCATCTCTTTTCGGGAGGTCTCAGGGATAGCCAATGATTGTGCCTTCTTCCGGACAGGCTCAACCAGAATACCTTTACCTCGAGTCTCGATTGACTTGGCAACAGGAATGTCAGTAGGGGTGATAACAGGGATTGTAATAGTTTTGTCAACAAGAGTATTAGCAGAGATGATTGTAGGACTGGGAATAGCCTTTGGAGGAGCAACAATAACAGGAATGATTACGGGTCCAGAAATAGCTTTTGAAGGAGCAATTTCTGGAGAGAATACCCTTCCACTTCGGGTAATCTTGCTAGTCCATGCGATATTACTGACATCAGAGTCATCTTTCTCAGAACTTGAATCTTCAGCAGCTGGCTAATCTTGCTTGATACCATGGTAGTAGACATCACCTCCATAATTCCATGGGACAGTTTTGTCTGACGAATACGGGATTGGTCAAGGCATTGTAATTATCAACGGAGCCACTTTAGGAACTGATGTAATTCTAATGGGTCTTTTGGTGGAGACCCTGGAAGAATTTTCAGAAATGGTCACGATGGAAACATCATTATAAGAAACAGTTGGAATTGAAGTCTTCTCGAACAAAATCTCCTTGTTATCTATTAGGCATTGAACGCATGCTTTTAACAATGGACAACTGGTTGGTGAGGATAAACAGAAATAACAGCTTTCATCATAGCTTGGGAATACACTGACATTCAACAAGTTCTTTTTGATAGTTAGGATTGGGGTCACAAGTTCATCAACTGAAGTAACAAACATATCTTCCTCAACATCGTTGACATTACGGTCGTGTTTAGGCATAGAGGTAGTAATGACATTGGCAATTTTTGGCGCATTGAATTTAATTTCTTTGGCTTCAAGAAGGTCTTGTACTTTGTTCTTCAGAGCCCAATAGTTGTTAGTGTCATGGACGTGACTCTTGGAATGGTATGCGCAACGGGCATTAGGATGATAGTGAGGAGAGGTTGTGTTAGGGTTCTTTGGAGCTTCTTTCAAAGTCACTAGATTGGATCTTAACAAATGCGGTAATACTTGAGATAATGTCATATTAATTCGAGTGAATTATATGACTGGTCTTTCCATTCTTGGCTGGTTGCTTCTTTGTTGAGCAGGTGCGGGTTTAGGAATCATGACAGCCCCCACAATTGGACGATGTTCATCCCTATCTTGATTTCTCTGAGGATATATAACAACCACTTCTTTCTTTCCAATGAATGGTTTTCTTACAGCAGCAAAGGATGCACATTTTTAAATCTTCCCATTCTTTATCCCGGCTTCCACCCTTTCTACGGTCAATATCAATTCGGTAAAACCTGCCGATGAACTCCCAATTAAGTGGTTGAAAAAAGGACCAGACAAGGTGCCCAAGAACATGTCTACTAATTCTCTTTCAGATAGGGGAGGCTGGACTCTTCCTGCTAAGTCCCTTCATTTTTGCGCATAGTCCTTAAAGTCTTCACTTGAAACCATGGCCATACTCTGGAATTGAGTACGGGTGGGTGCAAGATCAGCGTTGTATTGGTATTGTTTGTAAAAGGCAGCAGCCAGATCTTCCCAGTTATGAACATTGGCTCTTTCTAACTGATAAAACCAATCAAGTTGAGTTCCAAACAGACTGCCTTGGAAGAAGTGTACCCATAAGTCCTTGTCAGCGACATGAGGCTGGATTTTCCTCACATAGGACCGGAGATGCATTTTGGGACATGAAACTCCATCATATTTGGCGAATTTCGGTGCTTTGAATTTTGGAGGGATGACAATCCCAGATACTAGACCCAACTCCTCAAAGTCCAATCCAGGAACTTTTTGGATTTCCATTGCACTTAAACGTTCTTCTAGATGCTTATATTTGTCGTCGGCCGGAGGGTATTGTTCTTCAGAATAATCTTTTTCTTCCTCTTCCTCTTCTGAATCTGGCTGAACAATTGCTTCCTTGCCTTTCCCATCTTGATTATCTTTCTCACCAGATGACGTAGCAAAGTCTAAAGTCCTTCTTGCTTGTCCTTGTAATCTTATTCCCATTTTTAGAACTCCGGTTATTTTCTTTTTCTTCTTTTTCTCTTCAACCAGCAAGGTCTTCAACTCTTCTTGTCCTTTGGCTAGAGTTAAGAACATATGTTGAAACTGGGCATTTTGTGCTTGGAGGTCCTTCACCGTTTGCTCGAGATCCATCTTACTGAAATAAACAGTAGAAATATGAGGAGACTTGTTGCAAGAAACCTGCTTACGTTATGATGAATGGTAAATGCATATGCAATGATTTCAAGGATTTTAAAGATTCAAATTTGTTTTAGACAAAAAGGAAACAAATGTTATATTAATAAATTAAAGCTTGAGTACATCAATGCCTCTTTGGGAAATACAAAAACTCTAAGATGAAAAGGCAGTACGCATCCTCTTTAGTGCAATGTAGGCATTCAGAGTCCGCTCCTCATGAAGTTGCTTAGTGATCTCCAAAACCTTCTTCTCGCTAGCGTAGAATTGGGATTCAAAGGTGTCTCGCTCCCTGTGATATGGTGGCAGAACTAATTGTTAATACTGGTTTGCGTTTTGCGTTTTTTGTTTGCAAAATGTCACAGTAAGCAAGAGTCGCTATCGACTTTTATTTCATCCAATCATGGAAAAGGAAAAAGAACAGAAAAAACCCTTTTTTTCAAGATATTTTGAGTACGGGGGGTAGATTATAGAAAGGGAAGGTGTTAGCACCCTTTCTACCCGTAGTTATCTACAGGCTCTTAGGTACTTGCTCATTTTTCAAATTGCCTGTGTGTGTTTGTCTTGAAAATGTTTTACTTCATGAATAACCCTTGTATCAGTCCTCAAGGATGTGACGAAGTTGTTTTGAAAATTTGTTTTGAAATGTATTTGTGTGAAAAGTTTTTATTGAGCAAGTACTTAAGATTCTACCTACTCGAAAAAAGATTCTTTGTTCTCATTTCCTTTAGACAGCACTATCCTACTATTAAGGAGTAGGTAACACCGTCGTTGGAGTTGTATGGGACATTTGAAAGGGACAATAACAATCACTAAAGCAATAGTTATAAAACTTTAGTAGTAACCCTAGAGCCTTAAGATCTTTCTGAGGAAACATTTCCGAGGCAACATTTTGATCTTTTAGGCTGGAGAGCGACCACGAAAATTTCCTATGCTTAATGACTGTTTACCGAAGGCAGCTGTAGTGAGGCAAACCCTAGGAGTGAAACATGTGCATATGATTTATTTCAATTATTTAATCTTTGCATATTAGGTGATCTACCGTTTTAAATTTCAAGCATTCTTTTCATACAATCCTATTAGCCATGCATCTAGACAGTTAAAGATTGCGGGAATTTAAAGTACGAAAAATAAACCTAGCTATTACAAGGCTTCGGGGAGGGGGGATTAATTACATAACAAAAAATCAGGGATTTAAACAGTAAATAAAAACCCTAGTTTTAACTATTACAAACCAGTAAGCAGTTACATAATTAATCAAAAATAAATATGCGCGGAAATCGTAAATACGAGAGAACTCGGGTTTTGACCCTTGGCTACCTAATTGGATTAATTAAAGAAAAAAAAATCATTTTTTGTCATTTTTATTTAAGGAAATAAAAACCAAATAGAATTTAATTAAAGAAAAAAAATCATTTTTTGTCATTTTTATTTAAGGAAATAAAGACCAAATTGAATTTAATTAAAGAAAAAAAAATCATTTTTTGTCATTTTTATTTAAGGAAATAAAGAATAAATTGCAAAATATCCTAATCACTAATTAAATTTTAATTATGAAAAATCATTAAATTAATGAAAAAAACAATTAACCTATTTTTGTGTTTTTATTTTGAGAAGGAATTAAAATTAAGAATTAAACCTAATTTCTATTTGATTTTAATTATGTAAAAAAAATTTAAGTTAACCTAATTAAACTAATTAATGCAATTAAATATTTTATAAAAAAAAAGACTAAACCTAATATTGTTTGTGATTTTCTGATTTTTATGTTTTGATTAAAACTGATTTTTGGAAAATAAATAAAATAAATAAATTAAAACAATAACAAGAATTGAAATAAAATAAAAGAGAAAAGATTGGACATGTGTGGTAGAATGCAGACTGAGGGGTGCATTGCCAAATTGTTAGGCCCAAATTGGTTGGCCCATGTTCCTTGCGTGTGATCCCATGTGGATTAGCTCCAGAGAGTGCACCACTCTGATTAATTTATAAGTTAATTATGAAATAAAATCAATATCAAGTAAATCAAAACAACTTTTATGTCAAAAATCATTTTAATTAATTGAAAGCCTAAAACTAATATTTAATGATTTTTTTGTGATTTTATATGTTAATTAAATTAATGATAGAAAACAAATCAAGTGAAAAATAAATAAATGAAAAGGGTTAGAAAAGAAAATAGTTTAAAAAAGTGAAAAATGCATGGGGTGGGTGATGAGCCCATGCCCCTTGGGTTACAGTTAGCCCCCTCATCCACCAAGCCAAGCTATTGTTTGTGATTCAAACCTGTTCTACATAACAACAAGAACTCATTTGGACAGTTAATAAACATTAGCAATACATGAAATTAATTATATGAATGTTTGAAAGAAAAGCAAATCGGAGAAGATGAGTATGCTTGTTTCAAGCATCAATGGCCATGACTTTCGACACATTCTTACCCTTAGATACCTCAGGAATGATTTGTAATTGATGGCTTGGACTGAAAGTGGCTGGATCTTCGGTTTTGACTTTGCACTAGTTTTGACAGAATTTGAGGTTTTTAGAGAGTGTTCTTGGGCAGCCAATTTCGTGCTCCCTAGTGTATGAGGGTGTTGTGTTTATATAGAGGATGAATTTAGTTCAAAAATAATGGAAGAAATCTCATGGTATCTTGAGAAATTATGAAGATTTAATTTGATTTTGGCCTTGTATGTTTTCTTTCCAAAATAGCTCCAATCATGACTTTTTCAATCTAAATCATCCTTGCACGAATTACATGCCATGCTAGCTGTATATGGACTCATAATGTGCACAAAAATCCCAAGATTTGATTTGCTTTTATTATTTTACCATTTAACTTGATTTATTTTGGTTTAAATGAATAAAAAATCAAAATAAATGATAAAAATAATAAAATAATAGGTGGAAAAGCTCAGGGGTCGTGGGTCCTATTAGAAACTTGTTTAAAACAAGAAAACATGGGCCCCTTTGGAAAAATGCAAATTTGATCAATGTTGACTTTTGACAATTTTCCAAAAATTGCCAACTTTGACAATGCACAACTCTCTCAATTTTGACCCTAGGAGGGTGTTCTCTAGAAAAACATTTTGGTTTCATCTCAATTGGATCTTCCATGTTCATGTATGAAGCTTTGACCCTAAAGGTGTTTTTGTTGACTTTTCAAAAGGACCTATAATGTCAAAATTTATATCTTTTTATGAGTGCATATTTTAAACTTAAGCGCTAAAGATGAATTATAGGGAATTGCATCCTCTTAAAAATGAGCCTTGGATGGAAAATTTTTGATAAAGTATGAAGAAGTTAAGCTTGGTCAAAGTTGGGTTGAGTTTTCCTACAAAACCCTAATTTAGCAACTTTTGGGTTTTGAGGAATTTGGAGCATTCCTTGAGGAATCATGATCAACCCTTGATCAAATTATGTATATCAATTCAAAATGATAATGTTGACCAAAAATCTTGAAGTTTGACTGTATGTGGGCCACAATTAACTTTTGACCTAGTACAGTCGATTCTCAAGCATCTGAGCAGTTAATTGAGCAAACTTCTTGTGCAAGGCATGCAACTTGGCATGAATGATCTTGGGGGCATATTAGGACCTTGGAAATCATTTTAGACCTTTGTGGTTCACCCATCTTGATGAAGAATGAAACCCTAATTTGAGGTATACTACCTTAGGAGAGAGTTTTTCTGGTCCACTCTTGGGCAACCTTGAGCAAATTGAAGATCTCAATGGACATGTATTGAGTAAAATGAGAGGGAAAATTTTGGGGTACAGCAGCTACCCCTGTTCAATCTTCTTAAACCTGAGGATGTAGATTGGCTAGCCTTCCTTTCATGATCTGAATGTGGAAGATGATTGAACACTAGAGTGCCCAGAAATTTGCATTCACATGAAGTGGCACTTGATTTGTGATATCGGGAATGGGCTTACAGATGCCATTTTGGGGTTGATGATAGAAGATTGCCGGAGATGGGCTTAAAGATACCGTCCTGGATGTGACGGAGAATCGTCGAAGATGGGCTTAAAGATGCCATCTAGATAATGTGGATTTCCTGAGATATTCCTTTGATGAGAATCCCTGCTCCTGTCGTTGAGGAGGAATCTGTTGAGGAATATTGGTATCTGTCTTGGGAGAAATAGAATTTTAGGAGCTTCAGTTGTCCCTTACTCTACTGGGGAATTAACTCCGGAGGTGAACTGCATATCTTGGTCAGTGTATAGGCTGCATAGCAACCTACTGGGGAAAGGTGAAACCGATCGTGTTTGATCAGGTCCAGGTCTTACAGTGTTGTGGACTGCCGTCTGGAGATAAGAGAAAAGAAACATGGATGATAAGGTTATGAGAAGGAACTTGGATAGTAGGGCTTATGAGAAGGAACTTGGGTAAGGTTGTTTCGTGAGGAGTTTGGGTAAAACTGCATCTGAACCGAGAAGGAACCTGGGTAAGGTTACTTTGTGAGGAGTTTGGGTAAAACTGCATCTGAACTGAGAAGGAACCTGGGTAAGGTTGCTTTGTGAGGAGTCTGTGTAGGGCTTTAGGAGGAACCTGGGTAGGGTTACTTCGGGATAAGTCCGTGTAAAACTTCGGCAGGAACCTGGGTAAGGTTACTTTGGGCTAAGTCTATGTAAAACTTCAAGAGGAACTTGGGTAAGGTTACTTTGTGATAAGTTCGTGTAAAACTTCAAAATGAACCGAGGTAAGGTTACTTTGAGATAAGTTTGTATAAAACTTCAAGAGGAACCTGGGTAAGGTTACTTTGTGATAAGTTCGTGTAAAACTTCAGAAGGAACCTGGGTGAGTTTACTTTGGGATAAGTTTGTGTAAAACTTCAGAAGGAACCTGGGTGAGGTTACTTTGGGATAAGTTCGTGTAAAACTTCAGGAGGAACCTGGGTAAGGTTACTTTGTGATAAGTTCGTGTAAAACTTCAAAAGGAACCTGGGTAAGGTTACTTTGGGATGAGTTTGTGTAAAACTTCAGGAGGAACCTGGGTAAGGTTACTTTATGATAAGTTCGTGTAAAAATTCATTCGGAAATGTATGAGAAAGGACCCGTGTAAGAGTTTTTAGGATAAACCCGTGTGAAGCTGCACTTAGGAGAAACCCGTGTAAGATTGCTTCGTAACGAACCCACGTAAAGCTGCATTTGGTCGCGCAAATAATTATTCTGTTTAGTTTCAGGAGCTAATCTTGAACTTGTTGGAAGTTGTTAATGATAACCATCTTTCTTGAAAAGGTACAAGATTAATCGTATATGATGCATGAAATGCATTGTATGATGATGTTCTGAAAATAAATGAGCTTATGTTGGATGCAATATGTATGCGCATGTCATGATGTATGAACATGAAATGCTATTCTGGCACGTCCGAGTTTGGGAAAATAAATCCCTGACTACTATTGGAGAGTACTGGAAATTACATTCCTGATCATAGTAAAAAAAGTGGTTCTTCTACTTCCGCTGGAGATGGCGAATCGGAGATAACTATGCTGGGGATTTGCCCCTTGTTTACAGATATTCTGCCAAGGAGAGACTCTACTTGAGAACAACTCTGTGGGGGAATAATTCTATTGGAGAAAGAAGCTTCCATAGCTGTAGGGATAAACTTTGTCGGGGATTGAGCTTCTGTATTCAGAGAAATAAAATTTGTTTGGGAGAAAACTTTATGAGCCGCTTGCGATTATGAAATTCGATCGGGGAATATAGACGCCGGCTCTCCAAAAGAGCTTGGCTGGGGAAAGTAACTCCTATTTGGGGAGGCAGAGATCAAAACTTTGGTTGCCTCTACTCTGTGGGGAGTGTAGATGTTACTGGGACGCATGCTGAGGATATGACAATGACTTTGCATCAAGACTTTTCTGCCCCTGTACCTGCTGGAGAAAGTGCCTTCGGAGGCCTTGTGGATTGAGTGTTATCCCAACTTATGAGGTGCTTGGTAAATTTCGATCGAAATCATAAGTCTTCTACTAATAGGCAAGTGACGAGATGACGGGACATAGTCGTACGCTTTAATCCCTAACTTTTTCCTGGACTGTCTTTTCAGATTTTCAGTCCACCGGGATACCCTTTTTTTCCCAAGCCGCCTTTTCAGGTTTTCGACTTACCGGGTGTACATATCTTTTTTGTTTTTATCCCTAATTTTTGCCCGAACACTTTTGGTTCGCCGGGATGCCCTTATTTTTGCCTAGGCCAGTCAACCTAGCGAGTCTTTGTTCATGCGTAGTATTTTCCGACTATGTCCATGTTCACCGGGTACAGAGAATTATCACTGTCCATAGTAGTAAGTGTTGCCACACTACCAGAAGATGTTTGTTTGATCGTACAGGATTCATTGTTGGAATTCATGCCCAATGCCCTAAGGGATTCCGATGGAGATCTGCCCCTGGCTATTTGGCATCTTTGAGAGATTCCTTGAATCTTGACTTGACTTCCCCAGATGATGGACAATGATCATGCCGTGCCCCTTGGTTGCAAGTGTTTTTCCACTTAATGTGATTCTTTTTATTGAGAAGGTTTTTGTTCACTAGATACTCGTCATGCGAATTTATCTGCTGTTGAACAAATAGTCATATGCAAACAATGTTATTTTAAGACTGCAAAGCTTATGTCTGTCTTGAGTTTTTGAAAATGCAGTTTTTTTAGTAATATAGAATTTTGCAAAGATGTGATATCAACTCGGGATTTGTAACGGACCTTCAGGAGTTAGGATACCTTTTGTAACAGTATGCTTCCGAACTAACCCATGCTTCAGCTAGGAATTTTAAGGGTTATAACGTGGCCTGGTTCACGGTTTAAGAAACAAAGGATAAAGGCTCAAATTTTATTTGTACCCACCCGTTCTTCGTGATGTTTTTCGATCCTATGCTCAGTTAATTATGCATTTAGATCCTGTTTGAGTCTTTGCTCTGATATTCCAGTGATGGTTCGGATATTGACAATTTATTTTGAATAGGCAGTCATTTTTGTTGAGGGTTTGTAGGACCTCTTTCTTTTTTATTTTATTATCCCTGTCTTTTTCCTAAACTGTTTCTTTTTGTTATTACAGTCAGCAGGATGTCCCAGTTTTTTCTTAAGTCTCCTTCATAGGTTTTAACTTAATGGGATTTTATTTCGAGAGATAATGACTGTCTACTTAGATGATTATGAGGAACCATCACCATCTTTTGTTTTGGAAGGACGTCTTCGATGCCATTCATTGTGTACAAAGCGGCAGATCGTGACTGAATGCGCCTCTGAATTAACTGAGAAAACTACCCTGCCCCAGATTATGATTAAGGGTTTTAACATGTGTGAAAAGAAAAACTCCTACTTCTTTGGCTCGAAAGGGTTGACTAGGGATTATCTTCCTTATAACTCCACTGTTTAGGATTTGAAACAACGCCTGTACATCGTCAGGGGGGTCTGTTCAAAAGCATACTGTAGATATTATGGTATCATTTTCGTCATCCTCCCTCTAAAGGCTTACAGTTTTTTAGTCGAGAGTTAAATATCACGAAAAGGAAAGCAATTTAAATATAGTGAATACGAATGAACTGATTCAAAACAGACATAAGCAATGCATTGATAAAGTAACAGAGATTGACATGAATAGATGTTTGAACAATCAAAAGAAAATTGAAAATTGAAAATTCTAATGGACAAAAGCCTATTCGTCTGATCTTGTCACTTCAGAGGACGTGCCTTGGAGGGATGGTAGAAGAACTCAGCCTGGCCATCTCGTGTAAACTCCAACACTCCTTCATCAATCAAGTCCTGAATTTTATATTTCAGCCTCCAACAGTCATCAGTATCATGCCCCAGGCTGTTGGAATGGTATGCACACCTTGCATCATGATTGTATTTAGGGGAAGAATTCTTGGGATTCAGATGAGCTCCTATCAACGTAATCAGATTCATCCTTAACAGGTGTTGCAAAGCTTGAGACAACAACATGTTGAGTTTGGTAAACTGCCTTTTTGGCATATACGGCTGACTCTGATTAACCCGTTGTTTTTGGCGAGGTTGTTGTTGGACCCGTGATGTAGTAGCAATTTGGAAAGGTCCACTCTTCCCCAAACCAACCTTTTGTCTTCTTGGAGGTTGATCAATGACTTGGTCCCCGACCTCGACTGTTTGCTTCATACTGTTGTATCTGTCTTGATGAATTTGGTTGATGGTGGCTTTTAACCCTTCTTCTCTTCGGGCTAGGCCTTGGATAAGAGCCATCTGCCCCAGCATATGGGTTCTCATTGCACCTACCTCAGCTTGCAGTTGTTCCAGTCGTTCGTCCTTATTGTCTTCAGGACTTTTCTTGACCAAGTTCCCAACGAGGAGTGTTTTCAACTCTTCTTGCCCTTGGATAGGTTTAGGAATATGTCCCTGAACTGAGCTTCTGGAGTTTGAAGATCTCTGTTATCTTTTTTGAGAGCCATTGCTGAAATAAACAACCAGAACATGAGAGACCTGTACTGGAAGACCTGTTATGCAATGATATGTATGATATATGTATGCAATGTTTTCAAGGATCTCACGGGGTAAACAAGAAACCGTTAGAATTTGGTTGCAGCTTGATTGAAGAAACTTCATGTCGTTAAGAGTCCTTCTTCAAGAGTCAAGCTCACCATATCGAGTGGGTCATAGCCACTGACTCAAGTTATCATGTTTTGATCTCTAGACGACATTGGCTAGAGGAAAATAAATCCCCTTGCCCCTTGCTAGACGTCTGATTTACCATAACCTGTATCACAAGCCCTTGAGATCCTTGAAATGGTTAAGGAAATGTTAAGGCATGATGTTATGATGTGTATGCTATGCGTTTAAGCAAAAGTGGGAGGTGATGTAAGCAAGTAAACCCGACAAGAAATCCAAGTTATTGGATAAGGAATGTAAACAAAACCTGCAAGGAACTCGTGTTGTCAGATAATAAAACTGTGTAAGTAGTTCAAGTTAAAAGCACATAAGTCACACAAACAGCCTTAGGTTTAGGCTTGCATGGGTTTTAAGGTAGTACCCTCTTGAAGTTAAGTTGGTTTAACCTGTCCTAGAAAAGTAACCGGGTTCTAGAGGATCTCAATATCACTGACCATCCTCCATCGGTCATGGTTTCAGCTCACGCAATCTTTTCTTGCAGCCGAAATTATTCCGAGAGTATAATCTCAATGAGTGTAGCATCGAGTATCAACCAGTTCTCAGCTCTACACCGAGGCTGACTATCTCACTACTTTCTAATTTCTAAGTTTGGCAATTAAAGGTTCTAAGTTCAATTGATGCTTAACTACACCATGCAGCGGCCCCGTATTCTCCTCGTTTCTCCATAAGGGATACCGGGACCAACCAAAGAGCCACACCCACGTAGCTACTGCTTCAACCGTATCGGTCTACGCCATACAGTTCCCTCAAAGTCTATTGCTACTTACCTAAAAGGTATTCCCCAGATTCGGGTGTAGGATCTATAGTAACCCCAAACAAAACCCTCAAAAGTAAAGCAAATAAAGCAATCAAGAGAAGAATTTATGACGACCTAGATCCTAAGGTATACCCCACTTAATTACATCCCCAGCAGAGTCGCCAGTTCTGTGATACAGTGGAAGAACCGACTGTTAATACTGGTTTACATTTTGTGTTTTTTGTTTGCAAAATATCACGGTAAGCAAGAGTCGCCACCGACTTTTATTTCATCCAATCATAGAAAAGGAAAAAGAACAGAAAAAACCCTTTTTTCAAGATATTTTGAGTACGGGGGGTAGATTATAGAAAGGGAAGGTGTTAGCATCCTTTCTATCCGTAGTTATCTACGGGCTCTTAGGTACTTGCTCATTTTTCAAATTGCTTGTGTGTGTTTGTCTTGAAAATGTTTTACTTCGTGATAACCCTTGTATCAGTCCTCAAGGATGTGACGAAGTTGTTTTGAAAATTTGTTTTGAAAGGTGTTTGTGTGAAAAGTTTTTATTGAGAAAGTACTTAAGATTCTACCTACTCGAAAAAAGATTGTTTGTTCTCGTTTCCTTTAGACAGCGCCATCCTACTATTAAGGAGTAGGTAGCACCGTCGTTGGAGTTGTAAGGGACATTTGAAAGGGACAAGTACAATCACTAAAGCAATAGTTAGAAAACTTTAGTAGTAACCCTAGAGCCTTAAGATCTTTCTGAGGCAACATTTCCGAGGCAACATTTCCAAGGCAACATTTTGATCTTTTAGGCTCGAGAGCGACCACTAAAATTTCCTATGCTTAATGACTGTTTACCGAAGGTAACCGTAGTGAGGCAAACCCTAGGAGTGAAACATGTGCATATGATTTATTTCAATTATTTAATCTTTGCACATTAGGTGATCTACCGTTTTAAATTTCAAGCATTCTTTTCATACAATCCTATTAGCCATGCATCTAGACAGTTAAAGATTGCGGGAATTTAAAGTGCGAAAAATAAACCTAGCTATTACAAGGCTTCGGGGAGGGGGGATGTGATCGGTGGATCTGGAACTGACTGTTTAACGCTGGTTCGCGAAATGTCGCGGAAGCAAGAGTCGCCACCGTCTTTTATTTTCTCCAACATGGACAGGACAAAAGCACAGCAAAATTCCTTATGAGATAGTTTCTCGGTTCGGGAGGTAGATTTATAGAAAGGGAAGGTGTTAGCACCCTTTCTATCCATGGTTATCCATGGGCTCTTAGATACTTGCTCATTTGTGTTTTCAAAATTGTTTGTTTTCTTTTCAAGTGTGGGTTTAAAAAGTTTCTTTGGAAATTTCAGTTCGACTCTTGTATCAGTCCTCAAGAGTGTTTGAAAAGTTGTTTTGAAATCTTTTTGAAAAGTGTCGGTGTGAAAAGAGTTTTTGATTTGTTTTGAATTAGAGCAAGCATCTACGAGTCATCTACCTTCCCTAAGGAATTCGTCTGTGTAAATGTCCTTAAAGTAGTGCCATCCCACCATTGAGAGGTAGGTAGCACCACCGTTGGAGGTGTTCGGGTCAATTCGAGGGTTCGGGACAGTGTGGTCACCAGAGCAATAGGAAGACACCTTAGAAGCTACCCTCATGCCATGTTCATGGACATGAGGACTTACTAAAACATCCTCTACTCGACGACCACATTTCGAGGGGCAAGGCAACAGTGAGACGTACCCTAGGGGTGGTGTGTGATTTGTGTGTCATTTTCAGTTATATTTGTCTTGTTCATGCATTGGTGATCTACGCTTTGTTTTTATTTTTGACATTCACTCTTTCATGCAGTTATTAACAGTTAAAAGATGCGGAATTAAAAGTCCTACGCTATTACAAAGGCGCGGGTCTACATCGCCAAATTAATCCAAGACCCGATTTGAAATAAATAAGAAATGTGGAAAGATAAATGTCCTAATTAATCTATTACAAGGCTTTGGGGTAATTACATGAAATTTATAAAAAAAGAAACAAAATAAGCGTGCGAAACGGAATTATAATCGAAAACGAGGGCGTTGGACCCTTTTAAAGAAATTGAATTGAAATTATGAAATTAATTAAATTTAAATAAAAGAAAGAATTTTTTGGAGTTTTTGTATTTATGGAGTTTGATGAGAAAATTAAATTGGAATAAAAAAACCTAATTCTAAACTATTTTTAATTTATTAAAAAAATGTTTGAGTTTGACCTTGTTTTACATTAATTATTTACATGGCGTATTTATTTATAAAAATAATTAATATTTAATAATGGTAAAAGAAAAGAAAAAGAATAGAAGTATTTAAAACCCTAATTCTACATTTTTTAGTTTATTAAGAAAAAACATTAAAATTAAACCTAGAATTAAAACTAAATTAATTGTTAAATTTATTTACAAAATAAACATTAGTGAATTAAATAATAAAATATATTTTTATTTTGCCTTTTCTGATTTTTTTTATATTTTGTGAAAATTAATTTTGATGAATTGACTAAAATAAACAAAACAAATAAATAGAAAAAATGAAAAAAAAGAAAATAATGTGCAAACCAATGGGGGCGTGTTGACCCCAATTTTGGAGGTATGATCAGCAATCAGGCCCAATGAATTCAAGCCCTTGGTTGACTTTTCAAGGACGCGTGTGGATCTGCTGACCAAGGTGCATGGTGGAGATCTTGTGTTGGCCCTTGGATTCATCTCCTGAGACATGTGGCGTGCCCAGAAGTAGCGTTGTATGGTAGTCCCTGAAAGGTATGCTGCACAGAAATATGGAAAGAAAAATAATATTGAGAAGGGAGGGGACCTGGGAATCGAACCCAGGTCCCAATGCTTGTGTGACAACGCAACTACCAATTGTGCTATTTGCTTTCTTTGTCAATATAATAGAGTATGAATAATAAGAGAGAGAAAACATGGGTTAGTGAGAGTTTAACAAAATGCGCGCCAGGATTTGAAATAGCCAACCACAGGATGACAAATCACCTTCTTCTTCGTTTGTTCTTTGTTTTGCCTGGAAAAAAAATACATCAAATAGCGGGGGTTTTAAACCCCCACTAACTCAAACCTGGAAAATAACGATTAGGCCATACTCAAATATAAAAAGGGCGCGACCTATTGAATTGAATCGTCCAGATGCCCTGAGTTCAATGATATAGGTCTTGTGGTTCAATTTTTCCCTACGAAAGAAGCCCTAATTTTTGACCTCTGAAACCCTAGAGAGCTTCCATGGCAACCTTGCATACAGGCTATAAAAACTTAATTAAAATACACCATTAGTTTCAGGGAGTGCATATTAGTACAAAACGATCATTAAAATGTATGAATATGGCATATAAATCAAAGCACGAATATGAGAAATGTTTGAGAAAATTGGACTTTGTTCTACCACTTCTTGATGCGTGGGGACTGGAAAAGAATGCAGTTATGTCCAGGAAGGCCTCAGCAAGCTTTTTGAATCGTTTGTATGCCTTGAATCACCCTATAATGCAGTTTTCAGTTTTGAATTTTTGGACAAAAAATGCAAAGTTGGTATTTGGTTTCAGGCGCAGCTTGAAGGTTTTCAGCATTAGGGTTGCATTCTGTTTATGTATGGGAATGTTTTAGGGTAAAAAATCCAAGTCAAAAGCCTTTGCATTCATGAATCCAATATTTGATTTTCAATGAATCTTTTCAATCTTTTTTCATGCCTTTTTGATACCAATCATGGCCAAATCTTTCCAAATTGAGTGTGCACGAAATCTTGGAGTTATGATAGACCTATTAGCTGCATAAAAAGATTTAAAATGCATGCTTGAGTATTTTTGTCATATTTTATTTAATTAAATGAATTAATGGTGATAAATATTCAAATAAATAATAAAAAATGATGAAATAAATCCCCTTTGGGTCAAATGGTCGTGCATAGCCTTTGGATGATGATTCTTGGAGGAAAATGTGGCCCATTAGCAATTTTGAGGCATTTGAAGCAAAGTTGACTTTTCAAAATTCCCAAATATTTCCCAACTTCCACAAGGCATTTCTTGCTCAATTTTTAAGCTTTGATCATGTTCTTTGACATTTTGGAAAGGTCTTGAAGTCCTCTAACCAATTCCTTTGGTCCCATGTCATTTTGATTTACCAATCTCAAGTTATGGTCTTTGATTAAAGTGCCTTTTTGTTGACTTTTGAAAATGACCTATAATGTTGAGATTGATAACTTTTTGTGAGAGCATTTCTTGGACTTGAAGTGTGAAGAAGAGTTGTAGGAAATGTCTTTCTCTTCAAAATGAGCTTTGGATGGAATTTTTCTGATGAACCATGTGGAAGTTATGCCTTGGTCAAGTTACAGTTGACTTTTTCAACTGTCCAAATATGGAAACTTTTGCATCTTGAGACTTTTTGAGCCATACCTTGAAAATCATGATCAAGAATTGATCAAATGATGCTTGTGGCTTCAAAATAAGATGTTGACCAAAAATTTGAACTTTTGACTGTCAAATGACCATTTTGCCCCTGCAGTTGACTGTAGGGCAATTAGGGTTTTTGACTGTGCAATTTTGTGCTGTAAGCCTTGAAACTTGGCATGAGGATGCTTGACCATGTTTGTAGGCATGTGGGACTTGATTGGACCCTTGAAAAATTCAACTTCTTTGCCAGAACCAAAACCCTAGTTTTTTTGACTGTTAGGAGGCCATTGAACTGTGCAACCCTTGAGAGATTGTGAAGCATGCTCTTTGCAAATCTTGAAGAATATGGGAGGGCAAATTTTGGGGTACAACAGTTGCCCCTGTTCAATCTTCTTAGACCTGAGGATGTAGATTGGCTGACGTGCCTTTCGTAATCCGAAGGTGGAAGATGATTGAACACTAGAGTGCCCAGAAATTTGCGCTCACATGTTGGCAGTGTGATGGTAGGAATGGGCTTATAGATGCCATTTGTAGATTGATGGATAGGAAGATGGGCTTATAGATGCCATGTTGAGAGGTGATGGGTAGGTGGATGGGCTTATAGATGCCATCTGGATGTCGATCGCATAAGAGATTCCTTAGCGAGAACTTGCGTACCTGAAAAGAAAGATGATTACCTGGCGTGTTACAGGAGCTGGTCTTCAAACTCTTTGTGTAGATGTACCCTGACTGGTTACAGGGACTGGGTCTGGAGCTTCAAAAGGTTATGAATGAACCAGGGATGGTTACTACCTCAACGGGACGGTGAGAGAACCTTGGACGATTACTACCTCAACAGGAACGCTGAGAGAACCTTGGATGATTACTACCTCAACAGGAATGCTGAGAGAATCATAGGCGACTTCAACCTCAACAGTAACGCTGAGAGAATCTTGGGCGACTTCAACCTCAACAGTAACGCTGAGAGAATCATAGGCGACTTCAACCTCAACAGTAACACTGAGAGAATCTGGGGCGACTTCAACCTCAACAATAACGCTGAGAGAATCATAGGCGACTTCAACCTCAACAGTAACGCTGAGAGAATCTGGGGCGACTTCAACCTCAACAGTAACGCTGAGAGAATCTTGGGCGACTTCAACTTCAACAGTAACCCTGAGAGAATCATAGGCGACTTCAAACTCAACAGTAACGCTGAGAGAATCTTGGATGTCTTCTACTGGGATAAGAATCAGGGAGATCTTAGGGTCGATCTGACTGAACCAGAGAAGGCCTCTGACTGGATAAGAATCAGGAAAATCTTAGGGTCGATTTAAATGAACCGGGCAAGGTCTTGGAATATCTTCAACTGGATAAGAATCAGGGAGATCTTAGGGTCGATCTGACTGAACCAGAGAAGGCCTTTGACTGGATAAGAATCAGGAAAATCTTAGGGTCGATTTAACTGAACCAGACTAAAGTTTTGAAATATCTTCAACTGGATAAGAATCAGGGAGATCTTAGGGTCGATCTGACTGAACCAGAGAAGGCCTTTGACTGGATAAGAATCAGGAAAATCTTAGGGTCGATTTAACTGAACCAGGCAAGGTCTTGGAATATCTTCAACTGGATAAGAATCAGGGAGATCTTAGGGTCGATCTGACTGAACCAGAGAAGGCCTTTGACTGGATAAGAATCAGGAAAATCTTAGGGTCGATTTAACTGAACCAGACTAAAGTTTTGAAATATAGCTGAGAACTTAACTGGATCTTTCCTGAAAGGTAGAAGTCAGTCATATGCAATGCATGATATGGATCAAACAATGAGATTGTGAGATATGATGCGTATATGCATGCTATAATGTATGGAAATGCGATGTTTATGAATGTATGTTTTTCTCTAGGAAAGTAAATCCTTGACGGGTGCCGGGAAGTCACATCCTGGGCTGATGTTGAAGAGAGTTCTTCGTTTCCGCTGGGGACGATAGTTGCAAGAATGAACCGGTAGGAGAAGATAACTCCGTTGGGGAATAAACTTGGCGAATAGATTACTCTGCGGGGAGAAAATTACTCTAGCGATCTTGCTGGGAAGCAATACTCTGTTGGAAGAGAGATACTTTGCTGGGATGTTGATGGTAACTTTGTTGGGGATACCATTGTTACGTTGGAAGTGTTAATAGACTTCGCTGGGGATAAGAAGACTTCGTCGGGGACGATCTTTCCGTGGCTTTTGGCTGAGGATAACCCAGTTATATCCTGGTAGGGAAATAACCTTTGAATAAAGCCGGGAGACGCGTTCGTGCTCTGCGAGGATAAGCTTCCAGAATCTACTGGGGATAAGCTTACTGCTTGGGGAGATGGATTCCAACTTTCCTGGGGAAATCTTGATTGGATTCTCCTGGGAAATTAATTTGATATGCTGGGGAAGTGGCTCCCTTGAATGTTTGATATACCGCCGGGGAACAATCTTTAGGTTAAGACTGTCGGGGATGCTTGTTAAGAATGCCTGTATATTCCTGGGGAATGTGGAGATCTGCTGGAGGATACCCAACTTCCTTAAGGTTTGATAATATAGCTTGGGGAGAGTGCACTGACTTGCTGGCTCACTCTCTGGGGGGTTAAGATATACTGGTTGTGTTCTTCAGTTGAACCTACCTTGATACCTTGGCGGACTGAGCAATTAGATCGCTTAGACAACTCTTTATTGCCCTTGTTTCTAATGTTACCTGTAATTAATCCTTTGTTTCGTATGCAAATATTCATGAGTTAGCAAATTATTGTCAATGCATATATCACAAATTGAACCTTGGACGTTCTTTGCAAAAACAGAACAGAAAAGGAAAAACAATTGGCAATTTTAACTGAAAAGTGATTTTTGTATTGATTTTTGAATTTGCCTGTAAAATAGGCGTTTATGTACAAGAGGCTGACGTCCTAGTAAGAGAACGCCTCCGAACAAAAGAGTTTATACAAATTTGTACAAAGGAAACTAAAACAGCTGTGTGAAATGAATGATCCCACTGGGTTCCAACTCCGCTATCGCCTTTATATCTTCGAGCGTCTCATCACTTGATGACCTAGCTGAAGATGAAGCTGATTGATCGATGCCGTCTGAACTTGATATTGATACCGGATTCTGGATGCAAGGTGATCCAATGAGACATAGTATTACGCTTCATCCCTAACTTTTGCCTGGACCGCCCTTTTGGGTTTTCAGTCCACCGGGATACCCATTTTTGCCCAAGCCGCCTTTTCAGGTTTTCGACTTTCCGGGTGTACAAATTTTTTTATTTCATCCCTTCATTTTACCCGAACCCTTTTGGTTCGCCGGGAAGCCCTAATTTTTGCCTAGGTATGTCAACCTAGCGGGTCTTTTTTTCATGCGTAGTATCTTTTTACTATGTCTGCATTGGCGGGGTGAGGAAGGTCGTCACCATCCATGTTGGTTAGAATCATGGCTCCTCCCGAGAACACATGTTTAACCACAAATGGCCCTTCGTACGTAGGGGTCCATTTGCCCCTTGGATCACTCTGAGGAAGGATGATGCGCTTGATTACCAGATCCCCAACTTGATATTCTTGTGGTCTGACCTTTTTGTTAAATGCCCTGATCATCCGTTTCTGATACGTCTGACCATGACAAATAGCAGCAAGTCTCTTTTCATCAATTAAGTTTAGCTGATCAAGTCGTGTCTGGATCCAATCATCTTCGTTCAGATCTGCATCCTTCATTATCCGGAGAGAGGGTATCTGCACTTCGATCGGTAAGACTGCCTCCATACCGTAGACCAAGGAGAAGGGAGTTGCCCCGGTTGACGTCCTGGCTGAGGTACGGTACCCATGTAGAGCGAACGGTAACATCTCGTGCCAATCTTTATAAGTCACTGTCATCTTCTGCACGATTTTCTTGATATTCTTATTCGCTGCTTCTACAGCCCCATTCATCTTCGGCCGGTAAGGAGAAGAGTTGTGGTGATGTATCTTAAACTGCTCGCAGAGCTCAGTGATCATCTTGTTATTGATATTGGTACCGTTGTCTGTAATGATTCTTTCTGGGACGCCGTATCGACGGATCAGATTATGCCGAATGAACCGTGCTACAACGTTCTTGGTTACTGTGGCGTAGGAAGCTGCTTCAACCCACTTCGTGAAGTAATCAATCGCTACCAGGATGAAGCGATGCCCATTGGATGCCGTAGGTTTAATCTCGCTGATCATATCTATGCCCCACATTGCAAAAGGCCAAGGCGCTGTCAGGACATTTAGAGGAACTGGAGGAACATGCACCTTGTCTGCATATATCTGGCACTTATGGCATGTCCGAGAATGTTGGTAACAGTCGGCTTCCATTGTGGACCAAAAATACCCTGCCCGAAGGATTTTCTTCGGCATAGTGTGCCCACTGGAGTGTGTTCCGAAGGTCCCTTCATGTAGCTCTTCCATGATCCTTTCTGCTTCAGTCTTATCCACACAACGCAGTAAGGTCGAATCATGGTTTCGCTTATACAGAATGCCGTTGCTAAGGAAGAACTTCGCTGCGAACCTTCTCAGAAACTTCTTATCGTTGACAGATGCACCTTCAGGGTATTCCTGAGCTTCCAAGTATCTTTTCACCTCATGGTACCAAGGCTTCTCAGTTACCAATTCAGTCTCGAGATCACAACAGTATGCCGGTTCGTCCAGTTTCCAGATAATGATCCGGGGAGCCTCATTGTCCCATTTGACCTTGAACATAGAAGACATCGTAGCTAACGCGTCCGCTAACTGATTCTCCTCTCTCGAAAAGTGTTCAAAGGTTATCTCTATGAAGTGGGGGATCAAGGTCAACACACATTCTCTGTAAGGAATAAGATTCGGATGTTTCGTATCCCACTCTCCTTTGATCTGATTGATCACGAGAGCGGAATCTCCGAAGACACTCAAATACTTGATCCTTAGGTCGATCGCAACTTGTAGACCCATGATGCATGCCTCATACTCTGCCATGTTATTGGTGCAGTTGAAACATAGGCGGGCAGTAAGTGGAGTATGAGTGCCTTGAGGTGATATGATCACAGCACCGATGCCGTTACCCAGACCATTGGAGGCTCCGTCGAAGTGCATAGACCATTGGGATCCTTCCTCAGGTCCTTCATCCGGTCCAGGTACTTCACAATCAGTCACTATCATGATACTCTCGTCAAGAAATTCAAAGTTCATTGACTGATAGTCGTCTACTGCCTGATGTGCCAAGTGGTCTGCCAATACACTCCCTTTGATGGCTTTCTGAGTCGTGTACTAGATATCATATTCCGTCAAGATCATTTGCCATCTTGCTATTCTCCCAGATAGAGCAGGTTTTTCAAATATGTACTTTTTAGGATCCATCGTTGAGATCAACAAGGTAGTGTGAGTCAGCATATACTGTCTCATCCGGCGAGCAGCCCATACCAAAGCGCAGCAAGTTTTCTCAAGAAGTGAGTATCGGGTCTCACAGTCGGTAAACTTTTTGCTAAGGTAATAAATGGCATGCTCTTTTCGGCCAGACTCGTCATGCTACCCCAGCACACACCCCATTGAGTTGTCAAGTACTGTCAGGTATAATATCAGAGGTCTCCCCTCAACCGGTGGCATAAGGATGGGTGGCTCTTGGAGATACTCTTTGATTCTGTCAAAAGCAGCCTGACATTCATCATTCCAACGTACTACCTGATCTTTCTTCAGTAGCTTGAAGATTGGTTCACAGGTGGCAGTTAGGTGTGAGATGAATCGAGCAATGTAATTCAGGCGTCCTAAAAAGCCTCTGACTTCTTTCTCTGTCTTAGGAACTGGCATCTCTTGAATAGCTTTAACCTTGGCAGGGTCCACTTGAATACCCTTATCACTTACGACGAAGCCTACCAGCTTTCCAGATCTAACCCCGAAGGTGCACTTGTTCGGGTTCAACCTCAACTTGTACAACTTCAGACGGTCAAACAATTTCTGCAGATGATCTAGGTGTTCCTCCTCAGTTTGGGACCTTGCGATCATGTCGTCGATGTACACTTCTATCTCATGATGGATCATGTCATGAAATAAAGCAACCATGGCACGTTGGTAGGTTGCCCCAGCGTTTTTCAACCCGAATGGCATGACTTTGTAACAGAAGATGCCCTACTGAGTGACAAAGGTAGTCTTCTCCATGTCTTCAGGAGCCATCTTGATTTGATTATAACCTGAAAAAACCGTCCATGAACGAGAACACCTTGTGCTGAGCAGTATTGTCAACAAGGACATCAATGTGAGGTAGGGGAAGTCATCTTTGGGGCTGGCCCTATTCAGATCCCTGTAATCGACACACATTCTGACCTTTCCATCTTTCTTTGGTACTGGCACCACATTAGCAACCCACTGAGGGTAAGAAGTCACTGCAAGGAAACCGGCATCAAACTGTTTCATAACCTCGGCTTTGATATTCTCAGACATCTCTGGACGCATACGGCGGACCTTTTGCTTGACTGGAGGGCAATCTTCTTTAGTAGGCAAGTGATGGACCACAATGTCGGTATCCAAACCAGGCATGTCTTCGTAGGACCAGGCAAAGATTTCCATGTAATCATGTAGCATCTGAGTCAACCGTTGCTTCACGCTGAGCTCTAGGTTGGCACCAATCTTAACCTCCTTTCTGTCCGTATCAGTACCCAGATTTATCGTTTCCACCGGCTCTTCGTGTGGTTGAATTGCCCTCTCTTCCTAGAGTAACAGTCTTGCAAGCTCGCCAGGCACTTCGCAATCATCTTCACCTTCATATTCGGCTAAGTTGATCGGATTTTTGAAGTCATAACTGGCAGTAGCAGAGTCATTACCAGTGAGATCCAGAGTGGATTGAAACCTGTATGAGTGAGTGTGTGTAAATACAGCTGTTTTGCAATATATAAAGAAAGGAAAGAAAGAAAAGGAGCATAAGATTTGAAATGCGAGAAAACATCCAAGGTCTTTATTCATGATATATGAAATGACAATTAATATACCCTCACAAATGAAGCCACGGTGTCCCGGGTAAGACACCGGGCCATAGAGTTTTAATTCATTGTTTATTACAAATAACAAAAACAAAGGAGTTTATTACTGCGTAACAAAAGTAACAGGAGTATGATCTTTAGCGGTCCAATTGGTCAATCCACCATCAGTCGTCGGGTAAATCCAGCTATCGAACTCTGACTCCTCTACTTCATCTTCATCCCCAACAACATTCACTCCTGGATTGGTAATGAGCACAGGAGGTCTTCTGGTCTTTGCCTGGCGCACAGCCTTCTGACCCTCTGCAGTAAAACCCAGTCCAAACTTGTCAGTTTTAGGTGTAAAATCAGGGAGCCTGCCCCAGTTAGCACATTCACCTTTCTTGATCACAGCCCGGGCATCCTTCAAGGAAGCCATCTTCAATGGAAAGTCCTCTTCAACCATTGTTTCCGCTGCTACCAATGTTGGAGGTACCTCTTCAAAATGCTGAAAGGGGGTTTCAATAAACTCCCCGTCCATCTCAATATATCGGAAGGAATTCAAGTGACTAACCATATACTCCTCCTCTCCCTGCACAGTGACAATCTTCCCTCTGACAGGGTATTTTAGCTTCTGGTGTAGGGTAGAGGTCACTGCCCCAGCTTTGTGAATCCAAGGTCGACCTAGTAAGCAAGAATAAGATGGACGAATATCCATCACATAGAAAGTAGAGTCGAATACTTGAGAACCCACACGAATAGGAATATCTACTTCTCCATGGACCATCCTCTTGGAACCGTCAAAGGCTCTGACAATGATGTTGCTAGGTTTCAGCTCCAGGCCCTCACAATCCAACCGGTCTAAGGCCTTTTTGGGTAGCACATTCAGGGAAGAACCAGTGTCCACCAACACGTGCGCAAGAGTAGTGCCCCTGCATTCAATAGAGACATGCAGGGCGTCATTGTGGTCCTTTCCCTTAGCAGTAAGGTCAGCGTCCGAGAAACCCAAACCATTGTCGGCTGTCAAATTGGCTACGCAATCAGTAAACTGGACTACAGATGTCTCCCGTGGCACATGGGCCGTCTTGAGGAATGAAATCAGGGCCTTAGCATGGGCCTCTGAGCACAGCAGCAAGGAGAGCATGGAGATCTTGGAGGGGGTATGCCCCAGCTGTTCAACAACATTAAAGTCACTCTTCTTGATTATCTTCAGAATTTCCTCCATCTCTTGTTGGGAGGCCTCAGCATTCACAGATTTTGGTGCCTCCATCCGGGCAGGCTCATCTTCAATCCCTTTGCCCCGAGCATTAGATGACTCGGCAGCAGGGGACACAACTTGATCAGAAATGGGAACAGGTACACTTGCAGGTGTTATAGTGAGAGGTCTTCGAATGGCGGGTGGCGCAATGTATGGCGAGAAGAGCCTGCCACTGCGGGTTACTTTGGCTGGACCAGTGATATTGCTGATGCTGGTACCAGTGTTGAACTCTTGTTTTATTCCATGTACATACACATCTGCCCCATAGTGCCATGGGACAGCCTTATCAGATTCATAGGGGAGAGGCCCCGGAACAGTAATCACAATGGGTGCGACAGTCATGATTTTAACCGGCTTCCTTGGGAGATCCTTGATCGGATTATTAAAAATGGTAACAACAGATACTTCTTCCACAGGAACAAACGGAATAGCGGTCTTCTTGAAGAGAATCTCTTTGCTGTCCATCAGGCTTTGGATGCCTAACTTCAGCAAAGGACAACCAGAAAGGGAAACAGCACACAAAAGGCAACCTTCGCTACAACCCGGAAATAAACCGGCCAGCAGTAGGTTCCTCTTAACAGTCATCAGAGGAGTAGCTACATCATTCACAGAAACGACGTACACATCTTCATCAACAGCATTCACTCCATGCTGGGGCATAGGAGCAGTCACCACATTCGGCCTCTTAGGCGCTTCAAATTGTATCTCTTTTGCGTCAATAAGGTCTTGCACCTTATTCCTCAATGCCCAACAGTCATCAATGGAATGCCCCGGGCTATCGGAGTGATAAGCACAGCGGGCATTTGGATTGTACTTGGGAGAAGCAGTGTTTACAACCTTCGGGGCCTCTCTAACAGTCACCAAATTGGTGGATAGCAACTGCGGCAAGATTTGTGATAGGGTCATACTCAACCGGGTGAATTCTCTTCTGGGTCTTTCAGCCCTGGGTGGATTGGTTTACCGAGGAGCGGCAGCAGGCTTAACAATCATCACCGCATTGACAGATTAGCGGCGCTCAGGTTTATCATGCCTTCTAGGCCCATATACAACACTGGCCTCCTTCTTAAAGGGCTTCTTCTCAGAACTTGCAGATGCACCCTTCTGAATTTTTCCGGACTTCATTCCAGCCTCTATTCTCTCCCCAGTCAGAATAAGATCAGTAAACCCTGCAGACGAATTACCGATAAGATGATTGAAAAACGGCCCTGAGAGGGTCCCCAAGAACATATCCACCAGCTCACGGTCAGTTAACGGAGGCTGCACCCTGCCAGCCAGATCCCTCCACTTCTGTGCATACTCTTTAAAACCTTCGCTTGATCCTAGCGACATACCCTGGAGTTGGGTACGTGTAGGAGCAAGGTCGGCATTATATTGATACTGCTTATAAAAAGCAGTAGCCAACTCCTCCCAGTTACGAACCTTGGTCCCATCCAGCTGATAGAACCATTCGAGATGAGTCCCTGAAAGACTCTCCTGGAAGAAGTGGATCCACAAGTTCTTGTCCACTGAGTACGGTTGAATCTTCCGCACATAAGATCTAATGTGTAGCTTGGGACAAGACGCCCCGTCATACTTGGTGAAGGATGGTGCCTTAAATTTGTGAGGAATGATCACACCAGTAGATAAACCCAAGTCTCCGAAATCCAGCCCAGGCACTTGTTGGATCTCCATTGCATTTAGTCTGTCTTCCAACTGCTTATACCGGTCTTCAGCCGGAGGATACTGTTACTCATTAAAGTCAGTCTCGTTGTCAGAGAGTACTGGACTTGAAGCCTTTCCCTCTTGGGGACTGCCTTTGCCTACAGAAGAACCAGCTTCTTCATTTTGCAGAGTGTTGCCAAACCTTCGGCCCGAGTTGAAAAGAACATTTCTCTTCTTCTTCTTCTTCTCCTTCTTTAGGAGTAAAGCCTTCAGCTCTTCTTGGCCTTGAGCCAAACCCATGATCAGCTCTTGAAATTGTGCGTTCTGTGCCTGAAGGGCCTTGATAGACATCTCGGTTGATGATGAGTCAGGGTTCATGATGCTGAAATAAACAGAGAAGAACAGTAAGCAACCTGAAAAGAAGAAAACATGCTATGCACATGATGAATGGAATGCATATGATTTATGTTTTCAAAGACAATCGGGAATCAACTTTGTAAACAAAAAGGAACACACTTCATTAGATTCAACTTTGAAACTTAAATTGTTCAACAGGTTGCCCTTAGGCGTTACATAGAAAGGGAAATACTGAAAAAGGAAATAAAACTGTAAAAAACATCCAGAGCTCCTTATTGATCCCATGGTCTCCTCTTCTCAGTACGGATGTAATCATTCAGATCCCGCTCATTCTCTAACTGCTTTGTCAGCTTCTGGATCTTCAATTCCTGCTCGTTGAACTTTTCCCGATAAGAATCCCGTTCTTCTCGCAGTTGCGACCAAGACCTTTTTAATGTCTCATAATCAGTAGGTATCTGAGGAGGGAGGACAGTTGGAGGAGCCCTCTCTTTGTCAGGATACTCAAGAATGATGGGTCTGACAGCTTCATATGGCATACCTAACTTCTGAGCACGGATGCGAACCCATTTGTAGTAGGCTTCCATAGGTAGAGAAGTCTTTGGTCCTAACTCTTGTGGGTCAGCTTTGTGAACTCTGTCCCAAGCCTTGATGAACCTACGACGCAGCTCATCACTACCCACCTGAAACTCAAAACTGATGTGAGGCACCAGCATCTCATGAGGCCCTGCTCTTCTGGCCCTTCCAAACTGACGGAGCGCTAGACATGGATTGTAAGAGATTCCTCCTTGAGTACCAATCAAAGGAACATTAGGATATTCCCCGCAACGATCAATAACAGCTATCTCATCCAAACCTCTGAAAGTCCAAATGATGTCCTTATCAGTGAGAGACATTAACCTGTGAGCCCAACCTCTTCCTTCTTGGTTCTTCAGCACGAACTTAGGAAGGTGCGAAATAAACCACCTCACCAACAAAGGGATACAACACCATAGAGTTCCTCGTCTTCGAGCAGTACGAGCATAAAGTTGTTGCAGGATGTCACCCAAGAGAGTGGGCACAGGATTCTGAGACATGAAGATCCTTATGGCAGTGACATTGATGAAGTTGTCAGGATTAGGAAATAAGACTAGCCCATAGATTAAGAGAGCCAAGATGTCTTCATATGCCCTAAAGTCCAAGTCATTCCAGAAACTGTTAACTTTACCAATCAGAAACTTGGCCAAGAAACCCTTAACTCCGCTTCTAGTCACCCAGTTGTCCATTACTTCTTGATATGTCAAGGGAAGAGCTGTAGCAACCTCCTCAAGCCTGAGGGTCTTTTCCCAACCAGTAAAGGGAGTCTGATCCAAGATAGGGATACCAAGAAAATCAGAGAACTCTTCCAGGGTAGGGACCAGCTGGAAGTCTTGAAAGGTGAAGCACTGGTACAGAGGGTCATAGAACTGGGTCAGGACACTCATCAACTATTGATCCCGCTTTGCAGTGACTAAGTTGAGAAGAGAACCATGCCTCTGGATGAAGGAAGTGGTATTTGGAATTCTTCTAACCAACTCTTCAAGCAACTCAGGTGGGTGAACAAAGTTGAACCGGATAGTATTCCTTCGCATAGGCATCATGATGTCCTACAAAACAGAGCAAAGGTGAAACCCTCTTGTCTTTGAAATGGTCAGTCCTTATGCAGGATGCATGCAATGCTCATGATGTTATGATGTTATGATAAAGCACACCACAAATATTTACAAAGGCACACATGTAAGGCACACAAGTCACACAAGGCAAGCCCTTAAAGTTTAGGCCAGCATGAGGTCTAGGTATTACCCTCTTTCAGTTTGTTGGTTCATACTTGTCCTATCAAAGTAACCGGGTTCTTAGAGGATCCCAATATCATTGACTACCCTCAATCGGTCATAACTCCAGCATCGCAATATTTTCTTGCGGCCAGAACCATCACGAGAGTTTAGCCTCAATGGGCGTAGCATACTGCTACTGTTCTAATGGCCAAGTTGTGTCATTTAAGGTTCTAAGGTCTGTTGGTGTTTAACGACTCCTTGGAAGACCCATATTCTCCTCTTTGCGACACAAGGGATATCGGTACAGACCAAGGTGCTACACCAACGTAGCCACTGCTTCACTCGTGTCGTTCCACGCTGGACAGGTCCCTCACAGCTTATGCTACCTAAACAGGGTATCCCCAGATCCGGGTTAGGATCTATGTAACTCCCATGCAACCCACAATTTAAAGCAAACAAGTCAATACAATTGAAAACACAGTTATGAACTATCCTAAGGTACACCTCACTTTAAAAAGATCTCCCCAGCAGAGTCGCCAGTTCTGTGATCGGTGGATCTGGAACTGACTGTTTAACGCTGGTTCGCGAAATGTCGCGGAAGCAAGAGTCACCACTGTCTTTTATTTTCTCCAACATGGACAGGACAAAAGCACAGCAAAATTCCTTATGAGATAGTTTCTCGGTTCGGGAGGTAGATTTATAGAAAGGGAAGGTGTTAGCACCCTTTCTATCTATGGTTATCCATGGGCTCTTAGATACTTGCTCATTTGTGTTTTCAAAATTGTTTGTTTGCTTTTCAACTGTGGGTTTAAAAAGTTTCTTTGGAAATTTCAGTTCGACTCTTGTATCAGTCCTCAAGAGTGTTTGAAAAGTTGTTTTGAAATCTTTTTGAAAAGTGTCGGTGTGAAAAGAGTTTTTGATTTGTTTTGAATTAGAGCAAGCATCTACGAGTCATCTACCTACCCTAAGGAATTCATCTGTGTAAATGTCCTTAAAGTAGTGCCATCCCACCATTGAGAGGTAGGTAGCACCACCGTTGGAGGTGTTCGGGTCAATTCGAGGGTTCGGGACAGTGTGGTCACCAGAGCAATAGGAAGACACCTTAGAAGCTACCCTCATGCCATGTTCATGGACATGAGGACTTACTAAAACATCCTCTACTCGACGACCACATTTCGAGGGGCAAGGCAACAGTGAGACGTACCCTAGGGGTGGTGTGTGATTTGTGTGTCATTTTCAGTTATATTTGTCTTGTTCATGCATTGGTGATCTACGCTTTGTTTTTATTTTTGACATTCACTCTTTCATGCAGTTATTAACAGTTAAAAGATGCAGAATCAAAAGTCCTACGTTATTACAAAGGCGCGGGTCTACATCGCCAAATTAATCCAAGACCCGATTTGAAATAAATAAGAAATGCGGAAAGATAAATGTCCTAATTAATCTATTACAAGGCTTTGGGGTAATTACATGAAATTTATAAAAAAAGAAACAAAATAAGCGCACGAAACGGAATTATAATCGAAAACGAGGGCGTTGGACCCTTTTAAAGAAATTGAATTGAAATTATGAAATTAATTAAATTTAAATAAAAGAAAGAATTTTTTGGAGTTTTTGTATTTATGGAGTTTGATGATAAAATTAAATTGGAATAAAAAAACCTAATTCTAAACTATTTTTAATTTATTAAAAAAATGTTTGAGTTTGACCTAGTTTTACATTAATTATTTACATGGCGTATTTATTTATAAAAATAATTAATATTTAATAATGGTAAAAGAAAAGAAAAAGAATAGAAGTATTTAAAACCCTAATTCTACATTTTTTAGTTTATTAAGAAAAAACATTAAAATTAAACCTAGAATTAAAACTAAATTAATTGTTAAATTTATTTACAAAATAAACATTAGTGAATTAAATAATAAAATATATTTTTATTTTGCCTTTTCTGATTTTTTTATATTTTGTGAAAATTAATTTTGATGAATTGACTAAAATAAACAAAACAAATAAATAGAAAAAATGAAAAAAAAAAAGAAAATAATGTGCAAACCAATGGGGGGTGTTGACCCCAATTTTGGAGGTATGATCAGCAATCAGGCCCAATGAATTCAAGCCCTTGGTTGACTTTTAAAGGACGCGTGTGGATCTGCTGACCAAGGTACATGGTGGAGATCTTGTGTTGGCCCTTGGATTCATCTCCTGAGACATGTGGCGTGCCCAGAAGTAGCGTTGTTTGGTAGTCACTGAAAGGTATGCTGCACAGAAATATGGAAAGAAAAATAATATTGAGAAGGGAGGGGACCTGGGAATCGAACCCAGGTCCCAATGCTTGTGTGACAACGCAGCTACCAATTGTGCTATTTGCTTTCTTTGTCAATATAATAGAGTATGAATAATAAGAGAGAGAAAACGTGGGTTAGAGGGAGTTTAACAAAATGCGCGCCAGGATTTGAAATAGCCAACCACAGGATGACAAATCACCTTCTTCTTCGTTTGTTCTTTGTTTTGCCTGGAAAAAAAAACATCAAATAGCGGGGGTTTTAAACCCCCACTAACTCAAACCTGGAAAATAACGATTAGGCCATACTCAAATATAAAAAGGGCGCGACCTATTGAATTGAATCGTCCAGATGCCCTGAGTTCAATGATATAGGTCTTGTGGTTCAATTTTTCCCTACGAAAGAAGCCCTAATTTTTGACCTCTGAAACCCTAGAGAGCTTCCATGGCAACCTTGCATACAGGCTATAAAAACTTAATTAAAATACACCATTAGTTTCAGGGAGTGCATATTAGTACAAAACGATCATTAAAATGTATGAATATGGCATATAAATCAAAGCACGAATATGAGAAAAGTTTGAGAAAATTGGACTTTGTTCTACCACTTCTTGATGCGTGGGGATTGGAAAAGAATGCAGTTATGTCCAGGAAGGCCTCAGCAAGCTTTTTGAATCGTTTGTATGCCTTGAATCACCCTATAATGCAGTTTTCAGTTTTGAATTTTTGGACAAAAAATGCAAAGTTGGTATTTGGTTTCAGGCGTAGCTTGAAGGTTTTCAGCATTAGGGTTGCATTCTGTTTATGTATGGGAATGTTTTAGGGTAAAAAATCCAAGTCAAAAGCCTTTGCATTCATGAATCCAATATTTGATTTTCAATGAATCTTTTCAATCTTTTTTCATGCCTTTTTGATACCAATCATGGCCAAATCTTTCCAAATTGAGTGTGCACGAAATCTTGGAGTTATGATAGACCTATTAGCTGCATAAAAAGATTTAAAATGCATGCTTGAGTATTTTTGTCATATTTTATTTAATTAAATGAATTAATGGTGATAAAAATTCAAATAAATAATAAAAAATGATGAAATAAATCCCCTTTGGGTCAAATGGTCGTGCATAGCCTTTGGATGATGATTCTTGGAGGAAAATGTGGCCCATTAGCAATTTTGAGGCATTTGAAGCAAAGTTGACTTTTCAAAATTCCCAAAAATTTCCCAACTTCCACAAGGCATATCTTGCTCAATGTTTAAGCTTTGATCATGTTCTTGGACATTTTGGAAAGGTCTTGAAGTCCTCTAACCAATGCCTTTGGTCCCATGTCATTTTGATTTACCAATCTCAAGTTATGATCTTTGACTTAAAGTGCCTTTTTGTTGACTTTTGAAAATGACCTATAATGTTGAGATTGATAACTTTTTGTGAGAGCATTTATTGGACTTGAAGTATGAAGAAGAGTTGTAGGAAATGTCTTTCTCTTCAAAATGAGCTTTGTATGGTATTTTTCGGATGAACCATGTGGAAGTTATTCCTTGGTCAAGTTACAGTTGACTTTTTCAACTGTCCAAATATGGAAACTTTTGCATCTTGAGACTTTTTGAGCCATACCTTGAAAATCATGATCAAGAATTGATCAAATGATGTTTGTGGCTTCAAAATAAGATGTTGACCAAAAATTTGAACTTTTGACTGTCAAATGGCCATTTTGCCCCTGTAGTTGACTGTAGGGCAATTAGGGTTTTTGATTGTGCAATTTTGTGCTGTAAGCCTTGAAACTTGGCATGAGGATACTTGACCATGTTTGTAGGCATGTGGGACTTGATTGGACCCTTGAAAACTTCAACTTCTTTGCCAGAACCAAAACCCTAGTTTTTTTTACTGTTAGGAGGCCATTGAACTGTGCAACCCTTGAGAGATTGTGAAGCATGCTCTTTGCAAATCTTGAAGAATATGGGAGGGCAAATTTTGGGGTACAACAGTTGCCCCTGTTCAATCTTCTTAGACCTGAGGATGTAGATTGGCTGACGTGCCTTTCGTAATCCGAAGGTGGAAGATGATTGAACACTAGAGTGCCCAGAAATTTGCGCTCACATGTTGGCAGTGTGATGGTAGGAATGGGCTTATAGATGCCATTTGGAGATTGATGGATAGGAAGATGGGCTTATAGATGCCATGTTGAGAGGTGATGGGTAGGTGGATGGGATTATAGATGCCATCTGGATGTCGATCGCATAAGAGATTCCTTAGCGAGAACTTGCGTACCTGAAAAAGAAAGATGATTACCTGGCCTGTTACAGGAGCTGGTCTTCAAACTCTTTGTGTAGATGTACCCTGACTGGTTACAGGGACTGGGTCTGGAGCTTCAAAAGGTTATGAATGAACCAGGGATGGTTACTACCTCAACGGGACGGTGAGAGAACCTTGGACGATTACTACCTCAACAGGAACACTGAGAGAACCTTGGATGATTACTACCTCAACAGGAACGCTGAGAGAATCATAGGCGACTTCAACCTCAACAGTAACGCTGAGAGAATCTTGGGCGACTTCAACCTCAACAGTAACGCTGAGAGAATCATAGGCGACTTCAACCTCAACAGTAACGCTGAGAGAATCTGGGGCGACTTCAACCTCAACAATAACGCTGAGAGAATCATAGGCGACTTCAACCTCAACAGTAACGCTGAGAGAATCTGGGGCGACTTCAACCTCAACAGTAACGCTGAGAGAATCTTGGGAGACTTCAACCTCAACAGTAACGCTGAGAGAATCATAGGCGACTTCAAACTCAACAGTAACGCTGAGAGAATCTTGGATATCTTCTACTGGGATAAGAATCAGGGAGATCTTAGGGTCAATCTGACTGAACCAGAGAAGGCCTCTGACTGGATAAGAATCAGGAAAATCTTAGGGTCGATTTAACTGAATTGGGCAAGGTCTTGGAATATCTTCAACTGGATAAGAATCAGGGAGATCTTAGGGTCGATCTGACTGAACCAGAGAAGGCCTTTGACTGGATAAGAATCAGGAAAATCTTAGGGTCGATTTAACTGAACCAGACTAAAGTTTTGAAATATCTTCAACTGGATAAGAATCAGGGAGATCTTAGGGTCGATCTGATTGAACCAGAGAAGGCCTTTGACTGGATAAGAATCAGGAAAATCTTAGGGTCAATTTAACTGAACCAGGAAAGGTCTTGGAATATCTTCAACTGGATAAGAATCAGGGAGATCTTAGGGTCGATCTGACTAAACCAGAGAAGGCCTTTGACTGGATAAGAATCAGGAAAATCTTAGGGTCGATTTAACTGAACCAGACTAAAGTTTTGAAATATCTTCAACTGGATAAGAATCAGGGAGATCTTAGGGTCGATCTGACTGAACCAGAGAAGGCCTTTGACTGGATAAGAATCAAGAAAATCTTAGGGTCAATTTAACTGAACCAGGAAAGGTCTTGGAATATCTTCAACTGGATAAGAATCAGGGAGATCTTAGGGTCGATCTGACTGAACCAGAGAAGGCCTTTGACTGGATAAGAATCAGGAAAATCTTAGGGTCGATTTAACTGAACCAGACTAAAGTTTTGAAATATAGCTGAGAACTTAACTGGATCTTTCCTGAAAGGTAGAAGTCAGTCATATGCAATGCATGATATGTATCAAACAATGAGATTGTGAGATATGATGCGTATATGCATGCTATAATGTATGGAAATGCGATGTTTATGAATGTATGTTTTTCGTCTAGGAAAGTAAATCCTTGACGGGTGCCGGGAAGTCACATCCTGGGCTGATGTTGAAGAGAGTTCTTCGTTTCCGCTGGGGACGATAGTTGCAAGAATGAACCGGTAGGAGAAGATAACTCCGTTGGGGAATAAACTTGGCGAATAGATTACTCTGCAGGGAGAAAATTACTCTAGCGATCTTGCTGGGAAGCAATACTCTGTGGGAAGAGAGATACTTTGCTGGGATGTTGATGGTAACTTTGCTGGGGATACCATTGTTACGTTGGAAGTGTTAATAGACTTCGCTGGGGATAAGAAGACTTCGTCGGGGACGATCTTTCCGTGGCTTTTGGCTGAGGATAACCCAGTTATATCCTGGTAGGGAAATAACCTTTGAATAAAGTCGGGAGACGCGTTCGTGCTCTGCGAGGATAAGCTTCCAGAATCTACTGGGCATAAGCTTACTGCTTGGGGAGATGGATTCCAACTTTCCTGGGGAAATCTTGATTGGATTCTCCTGGGAAATTAATTTGATATGCTGGGGAAGTGGCTCCCTTGAATGTTTGATATACCGCCGGGGAACAATCTTTAGGTTAAGACTGCCGGGGATGCTTGTTAAGAATGCCTGTATATTGTTGGGGAATGTGGAGATCTGCTGGAGGATACCCAACTTCCTTAAGGTTTGATAATATAGCTTGGGGAGAGTGCACTGACTTGCTGGCTCACTCTCTAGGGGGTTAAGATATACTGGTTGTGTTCTTCAGTTGAACCTACCTTGATACCTTGGCGGACTGAGCAATTAGATCGCTTAGACAACTCTTTATTGCCCTTGTTTCTAATGTTACCTGTAATTAATCCTTTGTTTCGTATGCAAATATTCATGAGTTAGCAAATTATTGTCAATGCATATATCACAAATTGAACCTTGGACGTTCTTCGCAAAAACAGAACAGAAAAGGAAAAACAATTGGCAATTTTAATTGAAAAGTGATTTTTGTATTGATTTTTGAATTTGCCTGTAAAATAGGCGTTTATGTACAAGAGGCTGACGTCCTAGTAAGAGAACGCCGCTGAACAAAAGAGTTTATACAAATTTGTACAAAGGAAAATAAAACAGCTGTGTGAAATGAATGATCCCACTGGGTTCCAACTCCGCTATCGCCTTTATATCTTCGAGCGTCTCATCACTTGATGACCTAGCTGAAGATGAAGTTGATTGATCGATGCCGTCTGAACTTGATGTTGATACCGGATTCTGGATGCAAGGTGATCCAATGAGACATAGTATTACGCTTCATCCCTAACTTTTGCCTGGACCTCCCTTTCGGGTTTTCAGTCCACCGGGATACCCATTTTTGCCCAAGCCGCCTTTTTAGGTTTTCGACTTGCCGGGTGTACAGATTTTTTTATTTCATCCCTTCATTTTGCCCGAACCCTTTTGGTTCGCCGGGAAGCCCTAATTTTTGCCTAGGTATGTCAACCTAGCGGGTCTTTTTTTCATGCGTAGTATCTTTTTACTATGTCTGCATTGGCGGGGTGAGGAAGGTCGTCACCATCCATGTTGGTTAGAATCATGGCTCCTCCCGAGAACACATGTTTAACCACAAATGGCCCTTCGTACGTAGGGGTCCATTTGCCCCTTGGATCACTCTGAGGAAGGATGATGCGCTTGATTACCAGATCCCCAACTTGATATTCTTGTGGTCTGACCTTTTTGTTAAATGCCCTGATCATCCGTTTCTGATACGTCTGACCATGACAAATAGCAGCAAGTCTCTTTTCATCAATTAAGTTTAGCTGATCAAGTCGTGTCTGGATCCAATCATCTTCGTTCAGATCTGCATCCTTCATTATCCGGAGAGAGGGTATCTGCACTTCGATCGGTAAGACTGCCTCCATACCGTAGACCAAGGAGAAGGGAGTTGCCCCGGTTGACGTCCTGGCTGAGGTACGGTACCCATGTAGAGCGAACGGTAACATCTTGTGCCAATCTTTATAAGTCACTGTCATCTTCTGCACGATTTTCTTGATATTCTTATTCGCTGCTTCTACAGCCCCATTCATCTTCGGCCGGTAAGGAGAAGAGTTGTGGTGCTGTATCTTAAACTGCTCGCAGAGCTCAGTGATCATCTTGTTATTGAGATTGGTACCGTTGTCTGTAATGATTCTTTCTGGGACGCCATATCGACAGATCAGATTGTGCCGAATGAACCGTGCTACAACGTTCTTGGTTACTGTGGCGTAGGAAGCTGCTTCAACCCACTTCGTGAAGTAATCAATCGCTACCAGGATGAAGCGATGCCCATTGGATACCGTAGGTTTAATCTCGCTGATCATATCTATTCTCCACATTGCAAAAGCCCAAGGCGCTGTCAGGACATTTAGAGGAACTGGAGGAACATGCACCTTGTCTGCATATATCTGGCACTTATGGCATGTCCGAGAATGTTGGTAACAGTCGGATTCCATTGTGGACCAAAAATACCCTGCCCGAAAGATTTTCTTCGGCATAGTGTGCCCACTGGAGTGTGTTCCGAAGGTCCCTTCATGTAGCTCTTCCATGATCCTTTCTGCTTCAGTCTTATCCACACAACGCAGTAAGGTCGAATCATGGTTTCGCTTATACAGAATGTCGTTGCTAAGGAAGAACTTCGTTGCGAACCTTCTCAGAAACTTCTTATCATTGACAGATGCACCTTCAGGGTATTCCTGAGCTTCCAAGTATCTTTTCACCTCATGGTACCAAGGCTTCTCAGTTACCAATTCAGTCTCGAGATCACAACAGTATGCCGGTTCTTCCAGTTTCCAGATAATGATCCGGGGAGCCTCATTGTCCCATTTGACCTTGAACATAGAAGACATCGTAGCTAACGTGTCCGCTAACTGATTCTCCTCTCTCGGAAAGTGTTCAAAGGTTATCTCTGTGAAGTGGGGGATCAAGGTCAACACACATTCTCTGTAAGGAATAAGATTCGGATGTTTCGTATCCCACTCTCCTTTGATCTGATTGATCACGAGAGCGGAATCTCCGAAGACACTCAAATACTTGATCCTTAGGTCGATCGCAGCTTGTAGACCCACGATGCATGCCTCATACTCTACCATGTTATTGGTGCAGTTGAAACATAGGCGGGCAGTAAGTGGAGTATGAGTGCCTTGAGGTGATATGATCACAGCGCCGATGCTGTTACCCAAAGCATTGGAGGCTCCATCGAAGTGCATAGACCATCAGGATCCTTCCTCAGGTCCTTCATCCGGTCCAGGTACTTCACAATCAGTCACTATCATGATACTCTCGTCAGGAAATTCAAAGTTCATTGACTGATAGTCGTCTACTTCCTGATGTGCCAAGTGGTCTGCCAATACACTCCCTTTGATGGCTTTCTGAGTCGTGTACTAGATTTCGTATTCCGTCAAGATCATTTGCCATCTTGCTATTCTCCCAGACAGAGCAGGTTTTTCAAATATGTACTTTATAGGATCCATCTTTGAGATCAACAAGGTAGTGTGAGTCAGCATATACTGTCTCAGCCGGCGAGCAGCCCATACCAAAGCGCATCAAGTTTTCTCAAGCAGTGGGTATCGGGTCTCACAGTCGGTAAACTTTTTGCTAAGGTAATAAATGGCATGCTCTTTTCGGCCAGACTCGTCATGCTGCCCCAGCACACACCCCATTGAGTTGTCAAGTACTGTCAGGTATAATATCAGAGGTCTCCCCTCAACCGGTGGCATAAGGATGGGTGGCTCTTGGAGATACTCTTTGATTCTGTCAAAAGCAGCCTGACATTCATCATTCCAACGTACTACCTGATCTTTCTTCAGCAGCTTGAAGATTGGTTCACAGGTGGCAGTTAGGTGTGAGATGAATCGAGCAATGTAATTCAGGCGTCCTAAAAAGCCTATGACTTCTTTCTCTGTCTTAGGAACTGGCATCTCTTGAATAGCTTTAACCTTGGCAGGGTCCACTTGAATACCCTTATCACTTACGACGAAGCCTAGCAACTTTCCAGATCTAACCCCGAAGGTGCACTTGTTCGGATTCAACCTCAGCTTGTACAACTTCAGACGGTCAAACAATTTCTGCAGATGATCTAGGTGTTCGTCCTCAGTTTGGGACCTTGCGATCATGTCGTCGACGTACACTTCTATCTCATGATGGATCATGTCATGAAATAAAGCAACCATGGCACGTTGGTAGGTTGCCCCAGCATTTTTCAACCCGAATGGCATGACTTTGTAACAGAAGGTGCCCCACTGAGTGACAAAGGTAGTCTTCTCCATGTCTTCAGGAGCCATCTTGATTTGATTATAACCTGAAAAAACCGTCCATGAACGAGAACACCTTGTGCTGAGCAGTATTGTCAACAAGGACATCAATGTGAGGTAGGGGGAAGTCATCTTTGGGGCTGGCCCTATTCAGATCCCTGTAATCGACACACATTCTGACCTTTCCATCTTTCTTTGGTACTGGCACCACATTAGCAACCCACTGAGGGTAAGAAGTCACTGCAAGGAAACCGACATCAAACTGTTTCATAACCTCGTCTTTGATCTTCTCAGACATCTCTGGACGCATACGGCGAACCTTTTGCTTGACTGGAGGGCAATCTTCTTTAGTAGGCAAGTGATGGACCACAATGTCGATATCCAAACCAGGCATGTCTTCGTAGGACCAGGCAAAGATTTCCATGTAATCATGTAGCATCTGAGTCAACTGTTGCTTCACGCTGAGCTCTAGGTTGGCACCAATCTTAACCTCCTTTCCGTCCGTATCAGTACCCAGATTTATCGTTTCCACCGGCTCTTCGTGTGGTTAAATTGCCCTCTCTTCCTGGAGTAACAGTCTTGCAAGCTCGCCAGGCACTTCGCAATCATCTTCACCTTCGTCTTCGGCTAAGTTGATCGGATTTTCGAAGTCATAACTGGCAGTAACAGAGTCATTACCAGTGAGATCCAGAGTGGATTGAAACCTGTATGAGTGAGTGTGTGTAAATACAGTTGTTTTGCAATATATAAAGAAAGGAAAGAAAGAAAAGGAGCATAAGATTTGAAATGCGAGAAAACATCCAAGGTCTTTATTCATGATATATGAAATGACAATTAATATACCCTCACAAATGAAGCCACGGTGTCCCGGGTAAGACACCGGGCCATAGAGTTTTAATTCATTGTTTATTACAAATAACAAAAACAAAGGAGTTTATTACTGCGTAACAAAAGTAACAGGAGTATGATCTTTAGCGGTCCAATTGGTCAATCCGCCATCAGTCGTCGGGTAAATCCAGCTACCGAACTCTGACTCCTCTACTTCAATATTGATTAAATCAAAACAACTTTTATGTCAAAAGTTATTTTAATTAATTGAAAGCCTAAAACTAATATTTAATGATTTTTTTGTGATTTTATATGTTAGTTAAATTAATGATAGAAAATAAATCAAGTGAAAAATAAATAAATGAAAAGGGTTAGAAAAGAAAATACTCAAAAAAAGTGAAAAATGCATGGGGTGGGTGATGAACACATGCCCCTTGGGTCACAATTAGGCGCCTCATCCACCAAGCCAAGCTATTGTTTGTGATTCAAACCTATTCTACGTAACAACAAGAACTCATTTTGACAGTTAATAAACATTAGCAATACATGAAATTAATTATATGAATGTTTGAAAGAAAAGCAAATCAGAGAAGATGAGTATGCTTGTTTCAAGCATCAATGGCCATGACTTTCGACCTATTCTTACCCTTAGATACCTCAGGAATGATTTGTAATTGATGGCTTGGACTGAAAGTGGCTGGATCTTCGGTTTTGACTTTGCACTAGTTTTGACAGAATTTGTGATTTTTAGAGAGTGTTCTTGGGAAGCCAATTTCGTGCTCCCTAGTGTATGAGGGTGTTGTGTTTATATAGAGGATGAATTTAGTTTAAAAATAATGGAAGAAATCTCATGGTATCTTGAGAAATTATGAAGATTTAATTTGATTTTGGCCTTGTATGTTTTCTTTACAAAATAGCTCCAATCATGACTTTTTCAATCTAAATCATCCTTGCACGAATTACATGCCATGCTAGCTGTATATGGACTCATAATGTGCACAAAAATCCCAAGATTTGATTTGCTTTTATTATTTTACCATTTAACTTGATTTATTTTGGTTTAAATGAATAAAAAATAAAAATAAATGATAAAAATAATAAAATAATAGGTGGAAAAGCTCAGGGGTCGTGGGTCCTATTAGAAACATGCTTAAAACAAGAAAACATGGGCCCCTTTGGAAAAAATGCAAATTTGATCAATGTTGACTTTTGAAAATTTTCCAAAAATTGCCAACTTTGACAATGCACAAATCTCTCAATTTTGACCCTAGGAGGGTGTTCTCTAGACAAACCTTTTGGTTTCATCTCAACTGGATCTTCCATGTTCATGTATGAAGCTTTGACCCTAAAGGTGTTTTTGTTGACTTTTCAAAAGGACCTATAATGTCAAAATTCATATCTTTTTATGAGTGCATATTTTAAACTTAAGCGCTGAAGATGAATTGTAGGGAATTTCATCCTCTTAAAAATGAGCCTTAGATGGAAACTTTTTGATAAAGTATGAAGAAGTTAATCTTGGTCAAAGTTGGGTTGAGTTTTCCTACAAAACCCTAATTTAGCAACTTTTGGGTTTTGATGAATTTGGAGCATTCCTTGAGGAATCATGATCAACCCTTGATCAAATTATGTATATCACTTCAAAATGATAATGTTGACCAAAAATCTTGAATTTTGACTATATGTGGGCCACAATTGACTTTTGACCTAGTACAGTCGATTCTCAAGCATCTGAGCAGTTGATTGAGAAAACTTCTTGTGCAAGGCATGAAACTTGGCATGAATGATCTTGGGGACATATTAGGACCTTGGAAAGAATTTTGGACCTTTGTGGTTCACCCATCTTGATGAAGAATGAAACCCTAATTTGAGGTATACTGCCTTAGGAGAGATTTTGTCTGGTCCACTCTTGGGAAACCTTGAGCAAATTGAAGATCTCAATGGACATGTATTGAGTAAAATGAGAGGGAAAATTTTGGGGTACAACAGCTACCCCTGTTCAATATTCTTAAACCCGAGGATGTAGATTGGCTAGCCTTCCTTTCGTGATCTGAAGGTGGAAGATGATTGAACACTAGAGTGCCCAGAAATTTGCATTCGCATGAAGTGGCACTTGATTTGTGATATCGGGAATGGGCTTACAGATGCCATTTGGGGGTTAATGATAGAAGATTGTCGGAGATGGGCTTAAAGATGTCGTCCTGGATGTGACGAAGAATCGTCGGAGATGGGCCTAAAGATGCCATCTAGATAATGTGGATTTCCTGAGATATTCCTTTAATGAGAATCCCTGCTCCTGTCATTGAGGAGGAATCAGTTGAGGAATATTGGTATCTGTCTTGGGAGTAATAGAATTTTAGGAGCTTCAGTTGTCCCTTACTCTACTGGGGAATTAACTTCGGAGGTGAACTACATATCTTGGTCAGTGTATAGGCTGCATAGCAACCTACTGGGGAAAGGTGAAACCGATCGTGTTTGATCAGGTCCAGGTCTTACAGTGTTGTGGACTGCCGTATGGAGATAAGAGAAAAGAAACCTGGATGATAAGGTTATGAGAAGGAACCGGGATAGTAGGGCTTATGGGAAGGAACCTGGGTAAGGTTGTTTCATGAGGAGTTTGGGTAAAACTGCATCTGAACCGAGAAGGAACCTGGGTAAGGTTACTTTGTGAGGAGAGTGGGTAAAACTGCATCTGAACTGAGAAGGAACCTGGGTAAGGTTGCTTTGTGAGGAGTCTGTGTAGGGCTTTAGGAGGAACTCAGGTAGGGTTACTTCGGGATAAGTCTGTGTAAAACTTCGGCAGAAACCTGGGTAAGGTTACTTTGGGATAAATCTATGTAAAACTTCAAGAGGAACTTGAGTAAGGTTACTTTATGATAAGTTCATGTAAAACTTCAAAATGAACCGAGAATGGGCTTATAGATGCCATTTGGGGGTTGATGATATAAGATTGTCGGAGATTGGCTTAAAGATGTCGTCCTGGATGTGACGGAGAATTGTCGGAGATGGGCTTAAAGATGCCATCTAGATAATGTGGATTTCCTGAGATATTCCTTTGATGAAAATCCATGCTCCTGTCGTTAAGGAGGAATCTGTTGAGGAATGTTGGTATCTGTCTTGGGAGAAATAGAATTTTAGGAGCTTCAGTTGTCCCTTACTCTACTGGGGAATTAACTCCGGAGTTGAACTGCATATCTTTGTCAGTGTATAGGCTACTTCGCGACCTAGTGCGGAAAGGTGAAACTGATCGTGTTTGATCAGGACCAGGTCTTACAGTGTTGTGGACTGCCGTCTGGAGATAAGAGAAAAGAAACCTGGATGGTAAGGTTATGAGAAGGAACCTTGAAGTTTGACTGTATATGGGCCACAATTGACTTTTGACCTAGTACAATTGATTCTCAAGCATCTGAGCAGTTGACTGAGCAAACTTCTTGTTCAAGGCATGAAACTTGGCATGAATGATCTCGGGGACATATTAGGACCTTGGAAATCATTTGGGACCTTTGTGGTTCACCCATCTTTATGAAGAATGAAACCCTAATTTGAGGTATACTGCCTTAGGAGAGAGTTTATCTGGTCCACTCTTGGGCAACCTTGAGCAAATTGAAGATCTCAATGGACATGTATTGAGTAAAATAAGAGGGAAAATTTTGGGGTACAACACTCCCCCTTGAGTTGTATCCAATATCTTTGTAAGTCTTCAAGAGAGGTGGGCATGTCAGGATGTAGGATAGTGTATGTAACATCTCCTTCCATAACAGGCTCAATGATTACCGGGAGAATGGAGGGATAAGGCATCATAAGACTCTGAGCTCGAGTTCGTACCCATTTGAGGTAAGGCTCAAGAGGGATGGAATTCTTGTGCCCCAATGTCTTGCTATCTAACTTTTTCAACATCCTCCAAGCTCAGATAAACCTCTTCTGAAGACCTTGATCGTCGTTCTAATAGTCAAATACCAAACCTTGAATGAGCATCTCATGAGGGCCATCCCTTCTGGCGTAACCGGATTGTCTTAAGGCTAAGCAGGGGTTGTAGGTGATACCTCCCCTAATGCCAAGTAAAGGGACATTAGGGAATTCTCCACAACGGTCGACAATAGTAACATTCTCATGGATCGGGAACACCAATGAATGTCTGAACGTTTGAGTGTCATCAACCTTTATGACCACCTTGAACCTTTCTCATTCTTTAATACAGATTGGGGAAGATGCGAAATAAACCATCTTACCAAGAGAGGAGTGCAACACATAAGGACACCTCTTTTCCTCATAGTGCAAGTGTGAAAAGAATGTAGGATGTCCCCTAGCAAAGTAGGCATCGGGTTACGAGACATGAAGATCTTGACGGTGTTCACATCAATGAGTTAGTCAGGGTTTGGGAACAAAACCCTCCCATAGACGAGGAGAGCCACAATTTCCTCAAAGGCTTGCAAATCCAAGGAGTTCTAACAGTTTCGAGCTTTCTCAAACAAGAACATTGCTAGGAAACCCTTGACACCACTCCTTGTTTCCCATTTAGTTGTGACATCAGATGAATTCAAGTGTAGAGCTTGAGCAATATCTTCCAGCTTTGGATCTCTTTCTGTACCGTTGAAAGGTATTTGATTGAGAATGGTAATCTTCAAGAGTTGGGAGAATTCTTCCAAAGTTGGCACAAGTTGATAATCGGGAAATGTGAAGAAATGGTGTAAGGGATCAAAGAACTGAAAGAGCACCTTCATCATGTCCTCATCAGTGTTGGAAGTGACCAAGTTGAGTAGGCGACCATGCTCTCGGTAAATGGAGAATTTTCAGGAATCCTTGAAGCTAGCTCCTTAAGTTATGGAGGTATCCTTACAAGATTGACTTGAATAGTTTTCTTGCGAATAGAATCCATGTCCTACAAAACAGAACAAAAATAAATCCCAAGATCCTTTAATTGGTTAGTGAATGAATATGATGTTATGATGTTTATGATGTTATGTACAAGTAAATATACACAAGGAAAACAAGTCCTTAGGTTTAGGCTTGCATGGAGTCTCATAGGTAAGTACCCTCTTGAAGTTTAGTTGGCTCAAACCTGTCCTAGTAATAGTAACCGGGTTCTAAGGAGCTCAATATCACCGGTTTGTTTTTTTGGTCATTGTTTTAGCGCAAGCCTCTTTAATGGTGACTGATATATCCTAAAAAACCAAACCTCAATGAGTGTAGTATCGAGTATCTACCAAGTTCGGACTGCACCAAAGCCGGTCATCTCACTACATCCTAATGGCCAAGTTGGTCAAGTAAAGGTTCTAGAAGTTCATTAGTGCTTCATGACATCACTCAGCCGCCCCGTATTCTCCTTTATTAACTCAAGGGCTACCGGTACCCACAAATATGTCGCAATAACATAGCTATTTCTTAGACCATGTTGGTATACCCCGCACATTTTCCACAATGTATTGCTACTTACCTATAAGGTAACCCAAATCTGGGTAGAGGATTCAAACCCAGACAAAGAACCATAATGTAAAGCAAACAAGTCAAACAATGGAAGCAAGTAAATGTGATCTAACCCTAAGGTAACCCCACTTTTAGAATTCTCCCTAGCAGAGTCGCCAGTTCTGTGATACAGTGGGAGAACTGACTTGGGTGTTTTGCGTTTGGTCACAAATGTTGCGGTTAGCAAGAGTCGCCATCGACTTTTCTTTTATCCAAAAGGAAAGGTGAAAAAGCACGGGAAAGACCTTTGAGATTATTTCTGGAGTTTGGGGGGTAGATTATGAAAAGGGAAGGTGTTAACACCCTTTTCATCCATGGTTTTCCACGGGCTCTTAGTTACTCGCTATATCACTTGCTTTTGTTTGAAATTGTGATTTCTATGGTTTTTGAAAGTATTTTTTAAAGAGGCCATTGTTTAGGAAATATTTGTAACGATTCTCATTCGTAAGAATGTATACAAAGATGTTGATCTTTTGAAAATATTTTCAAGTTTGAAAGAGGTTTTGAAAGGTGTTGGTGTTTGTTTTGAAAATAATAAGGATGTTTTGAAATTCAGCATGTAATTAGAAACATTCTACCTACTCAAAAGTCTTTCATGTTCATTTTCTTTTTCCTTTGACAATGTTATCTTACCATTGATTTGGTAAGTAACCTTATCTTTGGATGTAAACGGGACGGGCGTGGGTCATCGTATAACCATGATTTAGCAATGTTTCAAGGTATCTTAGCATTATCTTTTAGGGACTAAGATAATTTGAAAGGCAACTTAGATAGCATCATCGAGGGACTATGATCTTGTATTTTTGCTTGTTTTTGCTAAGATACCTCACATGCGTAATATGACCATTTTGTAAAGGCAACCAAGTGGATTTACCCTAGGGGTGCTTGTGTGCAAGTGTATTATTTTCATGCTTGATTTTGTCTTGAATTAGGGTTTTCTAAGTATTGGTTTTAGTCTTTCCATACAAACCCTAATTACTAGCATGTTATATATAAAACGATAAATTGTGGAATTTAAAGTTACTACGCTATTACAATACTTGTGGGAGGGGGTGTACAAATTATAAATGGGGATTGCGAGAAAATGAACCTCATTAATATATTACAACCATATTGAATTGGTACAAGAATTGAATAAATAAATGTACAAAAATAGATAAATATGCAAAAATGTAAATGCAAAGAAAATAGATATTTGTTTGATTTTTTCATGAGAAAAGGGGTTTTGATTTTAACCTAATTAGCTAGAAGAAAATAATTATTTAAAAACAAAACCTAAATTTACTAAGAAAAGATTTTAAATAAAAACCCTAGTTTTTAATTGATTAAAAAAGAAATTGAGTTTAAGAAAAGTATTTTTTTGTATTTTTGTCTTGAAAATAATTTATGGTATTATAAAATATTTTTGGCCTTTTTTATATTAAGATACTATATTTTAATTGGTGTAAAAGAAAATAACTAAAACCTATTTTTAATTAAATTTACAAAGATAATTAGTAAAATAAATAAAGTATTGATTAAATGAAATAATTTTTTGTGACACAAATGAATAAACTATGTCAAAATACAAATCTACTATTTTTTATATTTTTTATGATTTTTTTAATATTAGAAAAATATTTAAGAAAAAAAATAAAAAATAAAAAAAGAAAAAAAGAAGAAAAAAAATTGGGCCAGGGGTGTGTAAATGAAACAGGGGGGTTAGCAACAAGAAAAAAAAATAGACCCAAAGGAAGGCCCAGCGCCTGCAAAAAGGAAAGTCAGAAAATGCAAAAATGTAAAAAAAAATCAAAAGGGTACCACTGGGGCTCGAACCCAGGTCCCAAAGGTTACATGCACGCGCTTCTACCACTGGGGTGGCTATACATCTGTTAAAATAAGCAAAACAATAAATATATGATACAAAATGCGCCCTGATTTACACTTCATCTTCAACCTCCAGCCAAACCAACTGTAACTTGTTCATTTCTCAACTATTTGCAACAAAGTAAACATGAAACTTGTGTAAAATTTTACCACGATTCTAGAAATATAAACAACTTAAACTAATTCTCAAGAATGAACATGAATTTTGAATGATACCAAATTCTGACCTAATTTTTTCAGGATGTTCAGATTCAAAATTCTAACTACTCAAGCAATATAAATGAAATCTAAAGACATGGTTAGCTTCAGAACAATGATGTCTACATTTTTCATTCACAAATTAAACATTAATAATGCTTGTATGAAGAGTTCAAAGTTGAGATAACTGACCTCAAAACTGGAAATCGTGTTCTACAAATGAGAACTTCTCAAGATATTGTGATGATCAGAATAGCTCCATTGAGGTCCTAGGAAGCTAATGCAATGATTAGCTTGGTTGGAGAGTGGCTGAAATGTCCTGGAGAAGTCAAGATGCAGACTCTGTTTTTTGGTTATGGAGGTTATGGTAAATGGTGTTACAGTTGTTTAGTAAGGGTTTGGATAGCCTCTATATGAGGGCTTAAGAGCTTTTTGATTGATTAAAAATGAAAACGCACGAGTGGATTGTGTATTTGAAGTTCAAGGTCAGAAATGACAAGTAATGGAGGTTTTTTAGTGCAAGTTCTGATTTCAAAGTGTTTGATGGCTTAAGCATTCGTGTCCTTGTGGCAAATGGTTTGTGTATGTATATACAAAAGAGTTTGAGAGCTTTGGACAATCAGAAGTACAAGTCTCAAGCTAATTGCTAGGTTACTTGATTTTGAAGAAAAGTGAGAAAATCAAGTTTCAAAGTTTGTACAAACAATGTAGACTGGTTGAATCACTTTTGTCACATTTCTTCTGACTTTGTAGATGAATTGTGATCAGAGGGAACATGTGAGAGGCTCTAGAATTGACTTTGTGCAAAAAAGCCACTTTTCCAAAATGGCAATGTTGCCTTTCTTCCTAAAATGGTATTAAGCATGGGCAATGCATTGAATGCTTGGATTAAAGCTTATAACATTTGTGTAGACATTTAATTATGGAGTGAAATACAAGTTAGAAGCCTGCAAAGTAGGATTTGTACAACATGCTTGAAGATTGGATCAAGTGTTCATCACAAAATTGACTTGTAATATAAGAATGAAACCCTAACTTCATGGCTTCGATTCTCTTAGCTCAAATATGATCTCAATTAGTTCTTGGACATTTTGGGAAGCTTGCAATGTGATCTACAATCCATATTTGAATTGCTTTTGAATATTCCCCTTGGAACTATATGAAAAAGTGCCATTATGTTAGGTCAAAATCCTAACCAAATTAGGGCAAAATTTCACTAAGTGTTTTGTTTCATGACCATGTATTCTTAAAATTATAACTTGAGATCCAAGCAATTTTGGAAGGAGTTGTGTGAAGAAAAGTTGTATATTTCATGGAGATCTACAACTTTCATGTTGGATGTTTCTCTTGAATTAACTTGCATCATGGTGAAAAATTGGTTTAAAGTTATGAAAAAACATGAAGTTTAAACACTTAGAAAAATTTCTAAGTTAGAAAACTTTGACTTTTCAAAATGAAATCTTGATTTTTTTTATTTTTTGATGAATAATTTTCATATTTTGACATGTTTTGATGAATTGTGATCTTTGACATTGAATTTTGACCAAAAAGTCAAAGTTTGACTTTTCAGTGTACAATTGACTTTTGATCAGTTAACTGCAAAATTCATCTGTCAATCCATTGGACTTGCAATGTTTAAGCCATGTCATTAGGTCAAAATTATGCAATTGGAATCTTGAGATCATTCCTTAAACCAATTGATCATTTTCTAGGTGAAAATCAGAAATTGCCCTTTCTCAGTCGAAACCCTAATTTTGACCATTTTGCCCTTTTGAAGATTTGATCAAATTTCTTGAGGAATTGTGGTCCAAACTTGACCAAATGATACATATGAGTTTATAATGTCTATGTGGATCAAAATTTATGAAGTTTGACTGTAAATTGGCCATGGTTGACTTTTTCCCCAACACAACCGATTTTTAGGTCAACTGCTCAATTGACTAAGCAAATGTGTGATCCAGAGCTTGAATCTTGACATGAGTGATCTTGAGGGTCCATAATGATCCATGAAATTCATATGGGGCATTTGAAGTTCAAAAATCCTTGTGAAATCTCAAACCCTAATTTTGGTCATCAGTGTTTAAGGAGGTGTCTTGAGCTGATCAACCCTAGTGCAGTCTTGAGCCAAAGGAGATATTGTGAGCAAAATTATTGATAAGTGAGAGGGAAAATTTTGGGGTACAACATTAACGAACAAAAGTTCCTTACGTTTACAAAACTTTACAAATGAATATTTGAAATAGAGTTGAGTAGCGTTTCTGCGTAAGTTTTATAGAGAATTATTTCTTCTTTATTCTTCCAAGTATTCCTTTTATAGCCAAAAACAAATTTGTTGAAGGGTAGAATAGGAATACTTAATTCCAACTTTTTTGTCCATAACAGTCAGTGATGAAGTGGTAGAGAACATAGTACAATAATACAATCCTTGCGCCATCATATTAGGATAATGGGAACATTTGTACCTTGTACTATTATCTCATGTAAGCCAATTTTGATCTTATCTTCTAATCTTCAGAGGCTTCTGATGGTTGATGATGAAGCATGTTTAGAAGGAACAAAACTAGAATCTTGAAAACCTAAATCTTTAGAGTCTTGAGAACTTATTCATCCAGAACCTTGTCTTCAGAGTCTTCAAAATTCGGTCTTTAGAATATTTGTCTTCAGAATATTTAGAATTTTTTCTTCAGAACCTTGTCTTTAGAATCTTCAGAACTTGGACATATAGAATATTAAAGCTTGAGAAGTATTCAACAACTCTTTCAATAGAGTCACAATCAGAACCTTTATCACTAACATTCATCAGAACCGTTGTTATAGAAACAATCTAGAACTTGATTGGGTCATTGTAAACACCACTAGTTTCTTCTTGAGTCAGAGTGCCACTACTATAAAAAGCACATTTAACATCAGACGCGAAATGCATTTTACCTCGGCTAATGAATCGAGGTAACAAAGGGCGTTATAAAAAGTCGCCACTTAACACCTCGGTGAATTAAAACCCGAGGGGGTAAAGTTATATGCACATGGGTTCAAATCCCAGTAGCAACAAATTTTACTATTTTCAAAACTAGTGTATGTTTTATCTCGGTTTATCCAAATAATTGATGAGTATGATTATTTAATTTTTATTTTTAAAAATTGTTACATTTTTTACCCAGAATAGTACATGTTTACAGAGAATATTAAAATAAAAATAAAAATAAAACTCCCTAGGGATCTAGATAAAAATCAAATTCCCTTAAGATTTAGACTTTAGATCTTTGAATTATTAAATCTAGGTGAAGATCAAATATTGGGTGCAAGATTATTCTCTAAAAATCTTGCATGCATTTGTTTTTGGTGAAAAAATGGAACAAATAATTAATATTAATAATCAAAAATATTCTTGGTACAAATAAAAATTTAGTAAAACAAACCTTAAACCCAAATGATTTTCTACTCTTGCAATCCATCGTAGAGAAATTTTCCAAGCATTCTTAGATTTCAAGCGCTTCATATGTTTCATTTAGGTTTGATTTCTAATATTGTAAGATAAATTTTATAATGGATGTCCCTTAGGTTTCACGCGGATCAGTAATGGCAGATTCTTGAGCGTTGATAACCATTATATGGATAGCAAAAATTTGTTAAGGCTGATGCATATAGAAAGAAAAAATAATCTAAACTCTCATCTCGGTCATGACAAAATACTGAGATAATAAGCATTTTTTAAATTACATTGTTTTCAAAGAATATTAAAAATACATTATATGCAACAAGATTTAGATGATATCAAGATTCCATGGAAGATACTAGAGAATTGTTATTTTGTGCATTTGCAATCCATCCAAGAGATATTAAATGGATGATGGTAAAATGTGATTATTAAGGATTAGGGAAAAATCTATCTAACAAGTGTTTTTATAGTAAAATATAATAATTATTATTATTATACCCTTTGGTTTATTTATAAAACTTAGGTATATTTTCATCTCCTTTTAGCTATCACCTCGGTTAAGGTTAAAAACCGAGGTGATAATTATTATTATTTTTTTAATATTACATTGTCTATATAGAATATTAAAATAAATTGTTTAAACAAATATTTTCAATGGTTTTTCTGCACTTGCAATCCATCATAATAGTGTTGATGCTTGAATGTTATAACTTTGCATCCAAGATTGATTGTTGATGCTATCATTATCACTGCTTTCACTAGCGTATACAATGTGCATGCTTTGAATGCATCCAACTTCTAATAAGGTGTTTGTTCAAAAAATTCGAAAGTGTTTTTTCTGCACTTGCAATCCATTAGTAAAAACTTTTAGGAATAAATTTCTCAATGTTGTCAACCCAAGAAAATCATAGTTGTTTTCTTTGATTTACAACATTGGAAGATTGTTAAAAACCTTCAACAACAACAACAATATCAACACCATTATTTGAGATGGATTACAAAAGGTGAAAAAATATTTTGTTCAAGGTAGAAGAATATTTTTTCAGTTTTGCAGTCCATCAAAAATATGATGCATGCAATAGTGGGGCGGATACAATTAAGATATCATTAGTGTAAAATCTATGTAACGAGTATTTTTTAATAAAATCTGATTATTTTATCCCTCAATTATCACTGAAACTGAAGGGTTAGATAATTTATTTTATACTTGTAAGCAAATAAAAACATAAATTGTATTAGGTGAGATTTGAATCATGTCCAGAGTGGTCTATCCCCTCGGCTTTTACATTAACCTATGGAACAAGTTGTTTTTATTTTTATGAAAAAATAAAACATGGCACGCCTTGGAATAATACCTCGATTTGTTTCTGGTTGACGGGAAAGCTTCATCATGAAAAGCGTTATTTATTATAGTGTGTGTTGTGTTTAGAACCTGGAGACATTGTCGTAACCGATAAAAATACGAGATTCGCCACGACTACTATTTTTCCTAAGGACGGGAAAGGAACGGATAAATCCTAAATTTTTAGAGATATCCTAAATTTTCAGAGATTCTAGATTCGCAAGTTAGTTAGATAAAGAGAAGGTGTTAGGAACCATTTATCTCCCTTGTTCTCAAGGGGACCCCTATTTAGGTTTAAGGCTTAATGGGATTTTCTACTTAAAGTATGTTAATATCATGTGTATATGAAAAGGATTAACTTTTTAGTTATGAGACTCGCCTTGGTTTTAACCGCGTGCCTACGTATCCTCTTATGATGAAATCCAAGTTCATTTCGTAGTTTGTATGTGTTTGGTAAGTTTTTTTTATAGGATTACGTAGAATTGCTTTTGAATTATCCTTGAACATTGTCTGGGTTTGAAAAATGAGTGATCGTGGACGTAGTTAAAAGTTTAATTTGAAAGTAAATTCACAATCCTCTTTTTGAAAATAATCTTGAATTTTTTATTATGTTAGTGAAAAATGCAATAGTTTAATGGGTAGCTATTTTAAGTTAATTTGAATTTGACAATTGAATAGATATATATCCAAAAAAATATAGTATTTGAAGTTTAAAAGAAAAAAAGTAAATGTTAAAAAAATATAAGTTAATAGAAAATGTTATAAAAACAAATAATTAGATAATATAAAAAAAATAGTTAGTAGTTTAGAAAATATTTTAGAAAATAAATTAGATGATAATAATATACAAAGTTATTATTTTTCTAAAAAAAGAAAATAGGTATTCACAATTATAAACTAAATATATTTATCTAGAAAGAAGATATCTTTGTTATTTCAATAAATATATTATGAAGTAATTTTAAAAGTAAAAAAAATAAATAAATAAACCAAATAAAATAAAATTATACGAAAATTTTATAAATAAACAGGGGGGTACATTTTCAGTCTAGGTATTAATTAAAAGGGGTGTAAATAGCAAAGGGCTTAAGCCCATAACAAAATCTGGACCCAAAGGGGTGAGGGTGTAATCTAAGTTTAGAGAAGTAAATCAGGGGTGCATTTAGTAAGGTCTTAAGCCCACAACAATTGTTTCAGTCTGTTGGGTAATGTGTGGACGGATCTACAAAGTTATGGTGCGTTGGCGAAGTAGGAAACGTTTGATCTTAATCAAATGGCTACTAGTGGTTAACTATGTGGTGTTGATTAAAACAATATAAATGGAGGACCAAGATGGAATTTTGACTAGGGTGTATGGTGGGAGAGTATGCATGGAGACCAGTAAATGGTTTCCCAATCCCATGGCTAGATGGTAGCCACGTGGTGCACATCAGGAGCGGACGAAGGGAGTACATAAGTCAAAACCCTTCACACTATCTCATTTATTATTTGCATTCTCTCTCTCTCTCTCTCTATCTCTTCATTCAAACAACTTCTCTATCTCTCTCTCTCTCTCTCTCTCTCTCTCTCTCTCTCTCTCTCTCTCTCTCTCTCTCTCTCTCTCTCTCTCTCTCTCTCTCTCTCTCTCTCTCTCTCTCTCTCTCTCTCTCTCTCTCTCTCTCTCTCTCTCTCTCTCTCTCTCTCTATCTATCTCGCTCTCTCTCTATCCCATGCTCTAACCTTTCTCTAGAATCCCCACCACCTACCACCGTCCGAAAATTGCTTCCGACGGTGGTTGTTCTTCATCCACACCCTTAGCCACCACGAAACCCAGGATTCCGGTTGATATTCAATCGAAATCTTCATCCTAACCCAGAAATCCAACCAAACCCTTAGAACCCTAGGTAGAAACCTATGAACTTATACCATAACCCCAAGAACCCTAACCCAGAAACGACAATAGTGATGAATCCTAACCATATTCTATATGAACCTAACCCTAAATAAGAACCCTACCCCTATTTATCAACCCTAAACCCCAAATTCCCTAGAAATTCAACCAATTAAACCCCAATCATTCATAAATTCAACAATCACAACAACAATTATAAAACCCTAAGTTAAGTCTCTCGGGATTACCTCTCCTGTAGTGAATCTTGTCATATAAATTCCTTTCAGTTTCTCTGATTTCTCCTCCTAATCCCTTCGTTTATTCTTTTCATGTGCAAAGGAGGAAGATCAACAACGAGGAATGAGGACTCAAATTCTTCTTCTCTAATTTCTCCTTTTCAACTTCCGCCCCTTAACTTTTTTTAGGCTTAGGGTTTATATAGTTTTTAGGATTAGTCTAATTAGGAAATAGTTTTAAGTTTGATTTGTTGTTACAATTCAATTAGGAATTATATTGAATCTGTAATTGATTTGATTTGTAAATTAATGTAGATTTGATTTGAAATTAGAATTAGGGTTTTGTTTTGTATGTATCTGGATTCCCTTTTGTATAAATTCGTTTTAATCAAATAAAAATATATTCCCAATCAAAGATTTGATTCATCATTTCTGAATTTTTGGACTATTTGAATAGCTTAAGGATGAAGAATGTAGAACATGGCTCAATTGCTAAGGGTTTCGAAAAAAACCCTAGTTGACCTTTGGTCAACTTAATAATAAAAACAATAAATAAAAAAACAATAATAATAAATAATAATAATAATAATAATAGTAAATCATAACAGTAAATAATAATAAAAATCACCAATGTTGACCCCCGGGTCAACACAATATATATGTACATATTTTTTTATTACAAGAAAAAAAAACAGTAAAACTTGAATAATAAAATTATAAATAATGTAAAAGAACCAATTTTTTTCTTTGATAATGTTGACTTTGGTCAAGAAAAAATAAAAATGATGAAATAATTTTAAAAAAATATTTATATTTTGTTTAAAATAGACTTCAACATGGGTCTCATGGCCATTTAAAATTTTAGATGAGTAGCCCAATTAATAAATAAAAAGTAACAATAATTTCACTAAATAAAACCCAATCTTGATATTTTCTATATCTAAATTAAAATCTAATATAAATAAATGTTAGTATGAGAACAAAATATTTTAAACAAATGTAATAACATCAAAAATTAGTATGAAGATGACTAAATAGGCCTAATAAAATAAATTTGACTGTTAATACCAATGCAAACAAATTTGGGGTATGACAAACATCACACACCTTAGCTACACACTAGATAGAAACCTTTAGAGTACTAAATTATTCTCTAAGATATCATGTAATGTTATCATCAAAACTTAAGGCCGGATGTAGAACCAAATTTTGTTCTTACAATTTCCCCCTTTTTGATGATGACAAAACCATATATTGATGAATAATTTATACTAGGTTTAATCACATAAAACACATTCAAAGTTATCTAACTAGCTCCCCCTGAGTTCTATACTCATAAAATTCATTTTAGCTTGTTCAGAGGTTCCCCTGAGCTCAAGACTTACAAAATAGTTTGGAAGTATAAAAAGATAGCAGGAAAGGAATACTTCCTTATTTGCAGTTTCATCAGAGTCTGACTAGAAATACATGGTTCATAATCTCAAATCCGATATTGCTATCAAAAATTGATGAAGTGTCATAACTAAGTTGTGAAGATGCACCAAGCATCAGAACCCAGTTCATCATGAATCTTGACCATGTTCAGAAATTATGAACTTTGCCTAGTTTTTCATTGATCTTGACCCTATCTTCTGAATGTTCTTCAGAATTTCTAAACTTTGCTTGTCTAGATAAATTCAGTGAACTTTCACAAAGTTCCTGAGTCAAACATTGGTTAAAAGAAAAAAATATCATAGCATGTATGGGAATTATTCTTGAGAATAGGTATATCAAAATCATCTTACTTTCTCCCCCTTTGTCAAAAATCCAAAAGACTTTAAACAAAATAACCAAGAAAGATAAACTTTATTGATTAAAAAGATATATTACAAAAAATTTAAAACAAAAGAAAAAAAAGAAACTAAGTTCCACAAAACAAAGGTAATAAAATAGGCTAGGGTTTTGGCTTCTCAAACAACTTCAAAGAAATATCTTACAATAGCTGCATAATCTCGGCATTGATAGTATGGTGTTCTTCATGCCTTTAATCTTGGATACCCAACCATTCTCTGACCAAAGCCCTCTCAGTTCTGAACTCTTCCAGAGTTTTTTAAACCAGAGTAGACAACTCCTCAGAGCCAGAAGCAAACAACTTCTCGACACCTGAAGTAGTTCCTACTTCATGTTTAGAAGGAATCTCATCCAAAGTGAGATCCTACTGTTCAGAAGCAGTCTCTTAAGCCACAATAACTTATGGAGCATAAAGAAGAAGAACTAGAGGAGGAGAAAGGCGTGCAGCAATCTCAGCATTTTGCTTCCCCATATCATCCTAGAAGAAAAATAATTGAACTTCAGAAGAGTTGGATTCCATCCACTTCTTGAAGTCATGCCAGATGGCATTGGTTACTTCAGGACTCAATCCTTCAGAGTTGTTATCCAGTATAAAGAAAAGTATATCCAGAACATCATTTTCAAAACGATATAGTAGGTTGTTTAAGGGTGGAGGACAAACATCAGTTTGAATGAGGAGATGATTAGAAGGGGCGGAGTAAATATTTGAAACTCGGTCAGGTAAGGCTATGATAGAAACAATGTTAGATGCACATACGTTATGAGGAGAGGTGAGGACAATGATACAATATTATCCATATTCGAATCAGAATCAACTGATGCAGTTACAGGTGCATTGGAATCAAACAAGGTAGCGTGAAAGTTAGATAGAGGTTCCTCTTCAGAATCAGATGAGATAACATATACCCAGTCTGAAAATTCACTGGAAGATGGATGGGTTTCAAGATAATTTTGAAAAGCACTAGTTTGGTTAATATGAGAGAAAAATGATTCTGAGATGGTATGTAAGGGTTGAGGAAGAGATGGATGAATGGGTAAAACTATATCATTATGATAAGATGTGTTGGCAGAAGACTTACTTGCAGGAGGAGGGGCTGATTTCAAGGAATCATCTACATTATCAGAAGGATTTGTAGTTCCATAAGGTCCATCTTCACGAGTTGATGAAACTTTTCTCTTCTTTCTAATAAGAGTTTCTTCAGGTTCATCAGGAAGATCGCCAACATATCCACAAGTTTCAGCATTATCATAAATGCTTCTGAGAACATGTTGAGGAATCATTCCGGGATGATTCATAATAAGTGTCACAACAACTTGAGGGGACACACTAGGTGATTCCTTCTTCTCTAAGCACTCTTCAAAATAGCATAGAATAATTATTGAGGAATCACGAGTTGTAAACAAGTATCCTTCTTCTATACCTGGTATAGAATATATATTAGCTTCGGATGCCCGATCTTCTGGAGGGTTAACAATAGAATAAATCAGATACATAAACTTCAAATTTCTCCCATCAAAGGATCTTCCAAAATATGTGCCTAAAATGTCATTCTAATTCTGATGCGAAAGAGTTTCCACCAATGTACTTTCGACTAGAAACAGTGACATAAGTCTTCCCAAAGGTATCCATATTTTGACATTAGAAGATCCATGTCTATAACTTCTAATCCTATCCCTTATATACTTAAAAAGTATTGCAGGAAGATTAATATTATTATCAGAAGCAAGAAAGTACAACATGAACTTCTCATCATTATTGATGCAATCAAGAGAATTTGTTAGAGGTTTCTGACGAATGCATCCCAGAATGATCTTAGCCCATACTCTGAGACTAGGTCGAAGATCTTTGACATACTTAGATCTCTTCTTATTCTAGAAAATATTTGATGCAACTTGTTTTAATATCTTCGAACTAATACTACCATCATCAAGGTAATAACACTTATTTCATTTATCATCATGGTTAAGAAGCTGAACAATTGATTTCTCAATGATGAAGATTCTCATACCAACCACACACATTGAGATTTCCTGTTTAGTTTCCTGATCCATAACCCAGAACTGCTTTATTAAATCTGGAAAAACTTTTCCTTTGAGAAGGTGAAAAAAGTTCTCCAGCCTTGAGAGTCCACTTCTTTAGTAAGATCATATCCACTTGCTTTGTGATTGTCGAAATATACATGCAACTCATTAAGAACAGTCAACTGAGAAACACGGATAAAACACTGAAGATCAAGAAGTCCTTCTTTCACATGTTGAGGTTGCTGAGATGATGATCCTTGTACTTTAGCAGTTGGATATTATTGTTGTTATTGAGCATCTATTTGTTGTTGTTGAGACATTGCGAGTACAAACACAAACACAAACAAGGGTTATGGTTGCAGAGGGTTTTTAAGATTTGAAAGAGTGAAAGTATGGGATAATAGTAGTGAAAGTGTTTGAAGTGAGAGTGAGTGAGTTTTAAATAGATTTTTGCAACTATTAAAATAAATTGAATAGTGCAAAAATTTCTGACAAGGAGTAAAGCAAAAATATTTTAACCTAATCCCAATAAAATCTCTTCTTCCAACGTGTCACATCAAGTGATAAGAGTGCTTCAAGAAAAGATAGTTGTATTTCTTTGAATCACTAACCTTTCACTATCCCGACAACTCATTAATGAAATAACCTCTTTAGTTTTTAGAGGACAAAATTTTTTGAAAAGAAAATATTTTGACCTAGGATGTTTCTGATACATGAGAACTTCACTCCTCATAAGACTCATATTCCAGAAGTGAATAAAATAAAACACTTCAGAGTCTTATTTTCTCATTCTGAGAAAGTGAACGTTCTGAGATTACATCTTTTTCATTATGGACAAGACACCATTTTCAGGTTCTTCAGAATGAAAACAAATTTATCTTTAGCAATGGGTTTTGTAAAGATATCAACCCATTGATGGTTTGTATCTATGAATTATAAAGATAAGATTCCCTTCTTAACATAGTCTCGTATAAAATGATGTTTAATCTCAATATGTTTATCCCTAGAATGTAAAATGAGATTCTTAGATAAATAAATTGCAGAAGTGTTATAACAGAAGATAGGAATGTTACTCTCATATATCTGGAAGTCTTCTAGTTATATTTTCATCCAGAGGATCTGAGTGCTGAATCTAGAAGCAGAAACATACTTAGATTTTGTAGTTAAGAGCGTTATTATTGATTTCCTCTTACTAGACATCGAGATCAAATTATCTCCCAGAAACTGATAGTTTTCATAAGTGTTTTTTCTCTCTAGTCTGTCTCCAGCATAATCAGCATCACAGTAACCTACTAACTTGTTTTCACTTAATTTTCTATAACACAAACCTAGGTTAGTAGTACCTTTTGGATACCTAAAAAATATCTTAACAACTACTAAGTGAGATTCTCTAGGATCTGATTGGAAGCAAGCACTCAAGCAGACACTGAATAAAATGTTAGGTCTAGAAGAAGTAAAATATAATAGAGAACCTATCATACCTCTATGCAGCTTGTGATCTACCTTACCACTTACCTCATCTTTCTCTAGAATGCAAGTAGGGTGTTTAGGGGTCTTTGTTGTCTTGCATTCTGACAAGTCAAACTTCTTCAGAAGTTCCTTGGTGTACTTGCTCTGGTGAACGAAATTTTCTTCTGGGTCTTGATTGATTTGGATTCCCTGAAAGAACTTGAGTTCTCCTATCAAACTGATCTCTAAGTCATTCTGCATAGACTTAGAGAATTCCTTGCACAAAGTTGCATTAGCCGAACCAAATAAAATATCATCAACATATATTTGAACTGCCAGAATGTCATTTTTGAAGGACTTACAGAACAAGTTGGTATCAACCTTTCCTATGGTGAAATCATTTTCTAAAAGAAAATTTCTTAATCTTTCATACTAAGCTCTGAGAGCTTGTTTCAGACCATACAATGACTTCTTGAGTTTAAAAGTAAAATCCGGATTTTTAGGATTTTTAAAACCAGTAGGTTGGTGTACATACACTTACTTTGTCATGTAGCCATTCAGAAATGCACTCTTAACATCCATATGATACAATATGATGTTATGATTAATAGCAAACAAAATTAAGAGATGAATATACTCTAACCTGGCAAATGGTGCAAAGGTTTCAATATAGTCAATCTCTTCTTGGCGACTATAGCATTGTGCAACCAGTCGAGCCTTGTTTGTTACCACTTCTCCTTTTTCGTTGAGGTTATTTCTGGAGACCCACTTAGTTCCAATCACATGTGTTCCTTTGGGTCTATGCACAAGATCCCACACATCATTAATGGAGAATTTATTGAGTTCTTCTTGCATTTCCAGAATTCACTGTGTGTCCAGAAGCACTTTATCAACAGATGTATGTTCTATGAGGGAAACCAAACTTAGAAGTGTCTCTTTAGAAGGCTTGAAAGAGGATATGGTTCTGATTGGTTCAGTCTTATCACCCATCATCAATTCTTCAGAATGTGAAGACCTTTGTTTGTGTTTCCTCAGAGGATTCTGAGCTTCAACAACTTCTAGCTAAACATTTTTAGAGTCTTTTATCTCTTGTTCTTCTACATCATCTTCACTACCTTCAGAGTCCGAATAGGTAATCTCCAGATCTGCAAACTTTTCAACTATCTTTGACTTCTCAGAGTTAAGTTTATCATCAAATCTAACATGAATTGATTCCTTAACAATAAGTGTTTCGGTGTTGTATAATATATATCCTTTTAAGAATTTATAGTATCCTAACATGATACATTTTTGTGCTTTAGAATCAAACTTGTTAAGATTCTCCTTAGTGTTAAGAATAAAACAATCACATCCAAAAGGATGAAAATATAAAATTTTGGGTTTCTTATTCTTCCATAATTAATAAGGAGTATTACCCATAATAGGTCAGATTGAGACTCTATTCTGAATATAACAAGCTGTGTTAACTGCCTCTGCCCAAAAATGCTTTGCCATGTTAGACTCATTGATCATGGTTATGACTATCTCTTGCAAATTCCTATTCTTTCTTTCTAAAACTTCATTTTCCTATGAATTTCATAGGTAGTAGAAATCATGGGAAATGTCATTCTCATCAAACAACTTCTCAAACTGTTTGTTTTCAAACTCTCCACCATGATCACTTTTGACTCTGACAATTTTAGAGTCCTTCTCATTTTGCACTTGAGAATAGAAGGTAGTGAACAAAGAATGTGACTCATCCTTGTGTATAATAAATTTAACCCATGTCCATATGTTTTAGTCATCAACAATGACTAACCCATACTTCTTACAATTGACAGAAACAATTTTCATTGGTCCCAACAAGCAATATGCAGAAGCTCCAAGGGCCTAGAGGTAGAAAAAACATTATTTGCTTTAAAAGATATTTTTGAAAAATTTCCCTTCTAACATGCTTCACAAAGAGCTTCTGGAGAGGATTTTAGATTAGGAAGGCCTCTGACTAAATTAAGCTTACTTAGCTGAGAAATCCTTATCATGCTAACATGGCCAATCGTCTATGCCACATCCATTTCTCTTCATTAACAAACATAATACATTTTATATTTTTCTCTTTAAGATTAGAAAGTCTAATCTTATAGATGTTGTTCTTCCTATTTCCATTGAAAAGGATAGAGCCGTCCTTTTGACTAACAACATTACATGATTTTTGATTAAAGATTATAGCATAACCATTGTCACTTAATTGACTTATGGACAATAAATTATGCATTAATCCATCAACAAGCAAAATATTAGTAATAGAAGGGAGAAAACCATTACCAATTGTTTCAGAGTCTATGATCTTCCCTTCTATTGGATATATGCCTTCTTCCATCATTTGTCACAAGCATCCAGAGTCCGGGTACCATGATTGGTGTCTTGACATTGATGCTTAGGATATCTACAACATAAATTATCTTCTTCTTAGGTACCCATAACTTTTTGGGTCCTTTCTTATTAGTATTCTTGGAGTTATTGTCAACTTTGGGTTTAGGAGCAGAATAATCATATTTGCAAGAATTAAAATGACATGGTTTAGCTATTCGTTTTGCCTTGGGTTTAGAAGGAGGTTTTTCCTTAAGCATAAAACCAACAGAAACAAAATGAGAATGAAGAGTATTAGGTTTATCTTATTTTTCAGAATCAGATTCTTCATAAGAATCATAACCAATACCTCTAGTCATGTTTCTGCTAATGCTATAGATCGTTGAAGCCATTAAGCTTCTTTATAGACTTCTAGCTATAAATTTCTAGAATGAGTTGTCATATTCATTTATGACATCTGTGATCGGTGTGAATGAGAACTGACTGTTTTGGAATGCTGGTTCGCGTTTGCGTTTGTTTTTGCAAAATGTCGCGGTAAGCAAGAGTCGCCACCGTCTTTTATTTTATCCAACAAGGAAAGGACAAAAGCACAGAAAAATTCCTTTTTGAGATGTTTCTCGGGTTCGGGAGGTAGATTATAGAAAGGGAAGGTGTTAGCACCCTTTCTATCCGTGGTTATCCACGGGCTCTTAGGTACTTGCTCACTATGTTTTCAAAAGTTTGCTTTTCTTTGTGTTTGTGGGTTTGAAAAGAGTTTTTTTATTTTGAAGAGAGTGTAAGTGTGAAAAGTTTTGTTTTGTTTTAAAAGGAGCAAGTACTTAATAACCTCTACCTACTCAAAAAGGAATTAAACTGTGAAAATGTCCTTTAGACAATGCTATCCCACTATTGAGGAGTAGGTAGCACCGTCGTTGGAGTTTTTCGGGTCAATTCGATTTAAGGGACGTGTGGTCACTAAAGCAATGTTAGGACGCCTTAGCGGTAACCCTAATGTCTTAGATCATTTTTATCCGAGGCAACCGTTTCGAGGCAACTTTGATCTTTGGACAGGAGGGCGACCTCTAAAACTTCCTATACTCAATGACCACGTTCGGGGCAACCAAGTGAGGTGTACCCTAAGAGTGGCATGTGCGAGTGTATTGTTTTTCAGTTATATTATCTTTGTATATGTTAATGGTGAGCTACGGTTGATTTTAATTTAAAGGTTAATCTTGTCATGCATAGCCTATTAGTCAAATATCTAGCAGTTAATGGTTGCGGAAAATAAATTGCGGAAAATAAAACTAAGCTATTACAAGGCGTCGGGTATTTACATCGCCAAAAACAAACCCTTAAAATTAAATGCGAAAAAGTAAATAAAAGCGGTAAATAAAATCCTAAGTTAAAGCTATTACATCCTCGGAGAAATTACAATTATATGGATCAAAAATAAAATGCGCGCGAGAAAATTGAATCGGAGCGTCCTAGGGTTTTGACCCTTTTTTCATTAAATAAAGCGTATTTTTGGTCTTTTTTGAATTAAGAATTAAGTCTAAATTAATAATGGAATTAATTAATTAAAAGAAAATATTTTTTGAGTTTTATTTTAATTAAGGAACTAAAATTAGAAAGGTAAAAATATGTCAAAACCCTAATTCTAAATCAATTTTAATTTAATGCAAAATATGTCAAGATTAAACCTAATTAAAAACTAAATTAATTTGCTGCAATTTATTTAAAAAAATAATAAAATAATGAAATTAAAAAATATTATTTTTTGGGGTTTTCTGATTTTATGAAAAGTTAATTAGTTAATAATAACAAAATAGAAAATAGAAAATAGACAGTAGTGAAAAGCAAAAATAAAATAAACAAACTCAGGGGGGGGGGGGTGCTGGGCCTGAAGTTGGCATTTGAATGGTAATTCCCAGGCCCAGACGTCCAGCCTGTTGGACTTTTTGTAATTCCATGCATGTTTGTTGACTGAGGACTATGATGGGCGTGCAATCTGGGTCACTAAATCTGCCTGGTGGGCCACTTGGCATGCTGATCCCTGAGTACCTGAAGAAAAAATGTAACAAAGTTTTGGGGGACCTGGGATTCGAACCCAGGTCCCAAGGGACAATTCAACTAGCGCGCTACCAACTGAGCCATGATGTTAACCTGTTAGTGGAATAAGACACAAATAATATATTCAAAACTAACAATTATTCCCTGCAAAAAATAAAAACGCGCTAATAATTCAAATGGACCAATAGATGCTAGCCACGTGATCGTCTTCTTCATATCACCCTGGTTCATTTACCTGCGGATTTTATTCCGCAGGAAGATTTATAGAACCTCTCCAAAATCCTCCCTAGGCCATATAAACGCAAGCTAAGAGTGCCAATGCACTCGTCTCTCTCCACTGAACTCATCCATGGCCATTATTTGCATTGATTTTTCCTGCAATTAAAAACCCCAAAAACGAGATACACAAACCCTAGAACTGGGCATGGCGTTACAGGCTATGAAAATAAAATTCAATGATGCCAAAAGTTTCAGAATACAACACAGAGTATGAATATGCAATTATTTCAATGAAAGGATGCAAGATTGAAGCTTTATGATTCCATGAGTATGGCGGTTCAGAGCGATACTTACAGGGATTTTTGGGGCAGGAGAGCATACAATAATGATTGGTACTGCTTCAGTGAGGTCCAAGGAAGCGATTGGAACCTTTGTTTGATCCTAAAAAGGTCTCTAAGGGCAATTTCAGATCCAAGGTTCTCAAGCTTTTTTCTCAAAGTTGTGTGGCCGTTTCTGCAGAGTTTTTATGCGTTTTTTCGTGTGTCTTTGATTTGTGAGGCTTGCTTGTATATAATGGAATGAATTAGGGTTGAAAACCTGGCCTCAATCTTCCTCCATCAATATCTTGATTCTTGATTTGATTTAGTTTGAATATCATTCCAAAAATAGCCTAATTCAATCTTTTTGTCCACACCATGCCTTTACACGGATTTGATTTGATTTCTTCATAAAGACTTTCTATTTTTGATTCAATCACGTGCCAATCTACTTTCATGCGTTACTGCCATCCTGTTATGAGCTGTTTAGGCCTCTAACATGATGAAAATAGAAGGCTGACTTACAGATCCACTTCCCTTCGATTGACACTCCCCCTGCTTCGATTGCTTCAAAGTCCCAATTCGAACTACTCCAGTTTCGATGTCACAGCCCCTTCGATTGAGACTCCCCCTGCTTCGATTGCATATTTTCAAGGGACACATGCCATTGTGAACTTTGGGTGAACCTGGACAGGTTAGGATATGTGTTTTCGCTTAGTCATGCCATCCTACTTCATTCCTTCGAATCTGCCTTCTTTGTCAGATTCAAAGTCCAATTCGAATATATTTAGAACATTCCCTATTAGACAACTTAGACCAGCCCTTGGCCTTGTGGTGAGTCTAAGTTCTGATTCGAAGTGTTCAGAACTTCCTTCATCAGAGCATCTTAGATTAAGAGAAACTCTGCACTGAAATGCCATTCGAAGGTCATTTCATTATGATGTTCTTATTAAGGGAAACTTTAAAGTTCCAGTCGAAGGACACTCTGAAGTTCAAGTCCAGGGACCTTTTGAAATGCCAATCGAAGGGTATTTGTTAAAATTCCAATCAAAATACACTGTTACAATACCGATCGAAAGGTGCTTGTTAATATGCTAATCGAAAGGCCTTGTTAACAAGCCAATCGAAGGACCTTTGTCCAGATACCAATCGAAGGGTACTAATTGAAATTCCAATCGAAAGGCTTTGTTAACCGGCCAATCGAAAGGTGATTTGTCCATGCCAATCGAAGGGCGTTGGGTAGATATCAATCGAAAAGCATTTGGGAGATGCCAATCGAAAGGAATTTTGTAGATGCCAATCGAAGGAAACTTAAAAACATTACTCACAACTTTTCCTTTTCTTTAGGCAAAGGTTTATGGCCAACCATGTAGGGGAAAATCATGGGAAACATGAGAGGGAAAATTTTGGGGTACAACAGTTGCCCCTGTTTAATTTTCTTAAACCTGAGGATATAGATTGGCTTGCGTGCCTTTCGTGATCCGAAGGTGGAAGATTATTGAACACTAGAGTGCCCAGAAATTTGCACTCGCATGGTGTAGTATCAGCATTGTGATGTCGGGAATGGGCTTAAAGATGCCATCCTGGAGATAGAAGATTTGTCGGAGATGGGCTTAAAGATGCCATCCTGGATGTGGCGGAGAATTGTCTGAGATGGGCTTAAAGATGCCATCTAGAGAATGTGGATTTCTTGAGATATTCCTTTGACGAGAGTCCCTGCTCCTGTCGTTGAGGAGGAATTTATTGAGGAATGTTGGTATCTGTCTTGAGAGAAATAGATTTTTAGGAGCTTCAGTTGTCCGTTACTCTACTGGGGAAAGGTGAAATCGATCGTGTTTGATCAGGTCCAGGTCTTACAGTATTGTGGACTGCTGTCTGGAGATAAGAGAAAAGAGACCTGGATGGTAAGGTTATGAGAAGGAACCTGGGTAAGGTTGCTTCGTGAGGAGTTTGGATAAAACTACATCTGAACCGAGAAGGAACCTGGGTAAGGTTGCTTTGTGAGGAGTTTGGGTAAAACTACATTTGAACCGAGAAGGAACCTGGGTAAGGTTGCTTTGTGAGGAGTTTGGGTAAAATTGCATCGGGACTGAGAAGGAACCTAGGTAAGGTTGCTTCAGGAGGAGTTTGGGTAAAACTGTGTCTGAACCGAGAAGGAACCTGGGTAAGGTTGCTTTATGAGGAGTTTGGGTAAAACTACATCTGAATTGAGAAGGAACCTAGGTAAGGTTGCTCCATGATGCGTTTAGGTAAAACTACATCTGAACTGAGAAGGAACCTAGGTAAGGTTGCTCCATGATGGGTTTAGGTAAAACTACATCTGAACCGAGAAGGAACCTAGGTAAGGTTGCTCCATGATGGGTTTAGGTAAAACTATATCTGAACTGAGAAGGAACCTAGGTAAGGTTGCTCCATGATGGGTTTAGGTAAAACTGCATCTGAACTGGGAAGAAACCTAGGTAAGGCTGCTTCATGAGGAGTTTAGGTAAAATTGTATCTGAACCGGGAGGAAACCTATGTAAGGTTGCTTTGCGAGGAGTTTGGGTAAAACTACATCGGGAAATTGTAAGGAGGAACCTGGGTAAGGTTGCTTCAGGATGAGTCTGGGTAAAACTACAGGAGGAACCTGGGTAAGGTTACTTTGTGATAAGTTCGTGTAAAACTTCAGAATGAACCGGGGTAAGGTTACTGTGAGATAAGTTCGTGTAAAACTTCTGGAGGAACCTGGGTAAGGTTACTTCGGGATAAGTTCGTGTAAAACTTCTGGAGGAACCTGGGTAAGGTTACTTCGGGATAAGTTCGTGTAAAACTTCTGGAGGAACCTGGGTAAGGTTACTTTGTGATAAGTTCGTGTAAAACTTCAGGAGGAACCTGGGTAAGGTTACTTTGTTATAAGTCCCTGTAGAACTTTATTCAGAAATATATGAGAAAGGACCCGTGTAAGATTCTTCAGGATAAACCCGTGTGAAGCTGCATTTAGGAGAAACCCGTGTAAGATTTATTCGTGACGAACCCGTGTAAAGCTGCATTTGATCGTGCAGATAATTACTCTATTTAGCTTCTGGAGTTAATCTTGAACTTGCAGGAAGTTGTTGATGATAACCATCTTTCCTGAAAAGGTACATGATTAATTGTATATGATGCATGACATGCATTGTAGGATGATGTTCTCAAAATAAATTAGATTATGTTGTATGCAATATGTATGTACACGTCATGATATATGAACATGAAATGCTATTGTGGTACGTCCGAGTATGGGAAAGTAAATCCCTGACTATTGTTGGAGAATAAAGAGTTTTGCTCGCTGGAGATAACGACTGAAGATGATTGGGAGAATAATCCTGCAGGAGAGAATAACTCCGCTGGGGAATGATTTTCCAATGGCGACTTCACTGGGGATAATCCTTTAGACTCTACTGGGGATAATCTTCCAGTGCTGGTGATAGATAAACTCTGCTTGGGGAGAATCTTACCGACCCATTCGTGGTTGCGAGCCTCAGCTGGGGAGAATTAACACCAATGTCCTTTTCTTACTCTGCGGGGAGTGTAGATGTTACTGGGACGCGGGCTGAGGATATGACAATGACTTTGCATCGAGACTTTTCTGCCCCTGTATCTGCGGGAGAAGGTGCCTGCGGAGGCTTTATGGATCGAGTATTATTCCAACCTATGAGGTGCTTGGTAATTGCCGATTGAAGTGACAAATCTTCTTTTGGTAGGCAAGTGACGAGATGACGGGACATAGTCGTACGCTTTGATCCCTAATTTTTGCCTGGACCGCCCTTTCGGGTTTTCAGTCCATCGGGATACCCTTTTTTGCCCAAGCCACCTTTTCAGGTTTTCGACTTGCCGGGTGTACACATCTTTTTGTTTTTATCCCTAAGTTTGCCCGAACCTTTTTGGTTCGCCGGAATGCCCTTTTTTGCCTAGGCCAGTCAACCTAGCGGGTCTTTGATTATGTGTAGTACTTTTTGACTATGTCCACGCTCTTAGGACGTAGGGAGGCGTCACTGTCGGTAGTGTTGTGTTGCCATACTACCAGAAGATCTTCGTTTGATCGTGCAAGATTCGTTGCGGGAATCCATGTCCAATGCCCCAATTGATTCAGATGGAGATTTGCCCCTGGCTATTTGGAATTTTGAGAGATTCCTTGAATCTTGACTTGACTGCCCCGTATGATGGACAATGATCATGCCGTGCCCCTTGATTGGAAGTGTTTTTCCACTTGAGGTGATCCTTTTTTATTGAAAAGGTTTTTGTTCACTAGATATTCGTCGTGCGAATTTCTCTACTGTTGAACAAATAGTCATATGCAAACAATGTTATTTTAAGAATGCAAAGCTTATGTCTGTCTTGAAGTTTTTGAAAATGTATTTTTTAGTAAAACAGGCAAATTTTGTAAAATGTGATATCAACTCAGGATTTACAACAAGCCCTACAGGAGTCAGGATACCTTTTGTGACAGTATGCTTTTGAACTAACCCATGCTTCAGCTAGGACTTTTTAAGGGTTATAACGTGGCCTGGTTCACGGTTTAAGAAACAAAGGATAAAGGCTCAAATTTTATTTGTACCCACCCGTTCTTCGTGATGTTCTTCGATCCTAAACTCAGCTAATCGTGCATTAGATCTTGTTTGAGTCTTTGCTCTGATATACCAGTGATGGTTTGGATACTGACAATTTATTTTGAACAGGAAATCCTTTTTATGAGAGTTTGTAGGACCTCTTTCTTTTTGATTTCGTTATCCCCGTCTTTTGCCTGAACTGTTTCCTTTGTGATTACAGTCAGTGGGATGCCCCAGTTTTGTAAGTCTCCTTCATAGGTTTTGACTTATTGGGCTTTTATTTTTGAGAAATAATGACTGCTTGTCCTTACGATTATACGGAACCAACACCGTCTTTTGATTCCAGAGGAATCCTTTTGATGTCGTTTGTTGTATTATGAACTGAGAGTTTTGCGACTTCAATGCGCATCTTTTGAATTAACTGAGAGACTACCTTGCCCCAGGTTTAAATTAAAGGTTTTAATTTGTGAAAAGAAAAACTCCAACTTCTTTGGCTCAAAGGGGTTGACTAGGGATTATCTTCCTTATAACTCCACTGTTTAGGATTTGAAACAATGCTTGTACCTCGTTAGCGGGGTCTGTTCAAAAGCATATTGTTGTACCCCAAAATTTGCCCTCCCGTATTTTTCAAGAAATTGCCAAGTCAAGCTGCAAAATTCCCCAAGGGTTGCACAGTGCAAAGATCTCCTATACAGTCAAAATTAGGGTTTTGATTCTGATCAAGAAAAGGAAGTTTTCAAGGGCCCAATCAAGTCTCACATGCCTATAAATATGGTCAAGCATCCTCATATCAAGTTTCAAGGCATTCAGCACAAAATTGCACAGTCAAAACCCTAAATTGCACTACAGTCAACTGTAGGGGCAAAATGGTCATTTGACAGTCAAAGGTTCCAATTTTTGGTCAACATATCATTTTGAAGCCACAAACATCATTTGATCAATGCTTGATCATGATTCTCAAAATTTGGCTCAGAAATCATCAAGATGCAAAAGTTTTCTTATTTGGACAGTTGGAAAAGTCAACTGAAATTGACCAGGGCATAACTTTCACATGGATTATCAGAAAAATTCCATCCAAAGCTCATTTTGAAGAGAAAGACATTTCCTACAACTCATCTTCATACTTCAAGTCCAAGAAATGCCCTCACAAAAAGTTATCAATTTCAACATTATAGGTCATTTTCAAAAGTCAACAAAAAGGGACTTTAAGTCAAAGGCCATAACTTGAGATTGGTAAATCAAAATGACATGGGACCAAAGAAATTGGTTAGAGGACTCAAAGACCTTTCCAAAATGTCCAAGAACATGAGAAAAGCTTAAAAATTGAGCAAGTTATGCCTTGTGGAAGTTGGGAAATTTTTGGATATTTTGAAAAGTCAACATTGATTCAAATGACCTAAAATTGCTAATGGGCCCATTTTTCTTCCACAATTCATCATTCCAAGCATGTGCATGACCACTTGGCCCAAAAGGAAGTCTTTATTCATTTTTTATTTATTTATTTGAATTTTTATTTATATTAATTCACTTAAATCAATTAAATATGTGAAAAATACTTAACTTAACCTAACAAATCTTTTTGTACATGTTTTAGTCTCAATAATTCGTGCATATGCAAATAAGGAAAGATTTGGAGAGATTGGAGCTGATTTGAACCAAAAAACACATGGAAAAAGATATGGAAATCATGGTGGAAAAATCAAATCTTCAAATTCATGAATACAAGAGATTCTGATCAAATTTGTTAACCTAATGGACTCAGTACATAAGCCTAAAGGAAACCCTAATGTTCAGACACACAGAGCTGCGCAGAAAGGCATCAAAAGAACTTGAAATTTTCTCTAAAAAAGTCAAAACTGAAAGTTCACTTCCAGGGCGATTCAAGACCTAATTCTTGTTCCATTAGCTTCCTTGAAGGTCACTGGACATATTCCAATCAGAAACAACCATCAAAACGCAAGGAATTGGTATACAACATTCAAGATATTTCATGGAAAATTCATAATCGTACTTTGAAATCTATGCATTTTTATGGCATCTCAATTATTGATTCTTATTCCTCATTTGATTCTGAAGCTAACCCATGTATTCAATTGTGTTTTTGAGCTATACACGCGATTATGCCATTGTTGATATTTAGGGTTCTTCAACCTTAGAATTAGGGCTTTTGAAATAAGGCAAAATTGGAGGCTGGGACCAAGGCCAGTGGATTCAACGTGTTTGGACGAATAGAAACCAACACTCGCGCTCAATTTATGAACACTATAGGCCTAATCGCTATTTTCCCAAAAACGGCCTAAGAGAACGTCATGAAAACCGTTGCCTGTTCTTTTATGTTTTCAGGAACATGAAGAAGACGAAGTCGTGGCAAAACGTGATAAGCTGGTTTGAATTTTCGCGCGTGGATCCACTAACCCTTTGTTTTATTTTTATAATGATTGTTAGTTGCTTATTAATCAAATGCGTTAGTTGGCACAGTTGGTAAGCGAGAACGTTAGCAACATCCATGACCTGGGTTCGAGCCCCAGGTCTGTATTATTTCCCATATTATTTTGCTATCTATGTTCCCATGCAGTGCCAGCATCAAGACGCACCATATGCCTTCAAGAATCCCACATCCACGTGCCCCTGGAGATCCAATCAAAGGCATAGATTGGAAGCGCATCATAAGCCTGGTCAAAGTGCTAACACGCTACCTGGAAAAGGTCAAACGGACCAAGGTTGTTGGGCCAGAATTCTTGGATTAAACCTCCTATTTGGGGACTACCACCCCCCCCCCCTGGTTTGCAACTCTCTATATTTTCCTTATATTTTATTTTCAATTATTATTTTATTTTCTTTATTGTTTTGATTTAATTAATTATTTCTACAAAATATAAAAAATGCATAAAAATCAGAAAAGATAAAAAATATAATAAATATTTTTATTTTAATATTTCTTGTAAATAAATGCATGTAAATTAATTAGTTTAAATTAGGGTTTTAATTTTAACTCCTTTCATAACAAAATCTAAAAAATATAGAACTAGGTTTAATAAATGTTTTATTCCTTTTAATTTTTCTTTTTCACAATAATATTATTTATTTTATTTATTTTCATAATTAAAATTGTATATAAAAATTAGGTTTAATTTAGGTTAAATTTTAACGTCTTCTTAATAAATTAAAATAAAATAGAATTAGGGTTAGCGTTTAATTGCAATTAATTTTTTCTATTAAATCCTAAAATACTAAAAAACACCAAAAAAACCAAAATCTTTCTTTCTTTCTTTTAATTAATTTCATCATGTAATTTAATTTTGCAAAAGGGTCCAACGCCCTCGTTTCGATTTAATTAATCCGCGTATTTATTTCTTTTCCGTTTAAATATTTATGTACCTCTCCCGAAGCCATGTAAATTACTTCTCGCACTTTTACTTTATTTATTTTCTGTCAAACCGGGTTCGAGAAACTTTTGGCGATGTGGACCCGCGCCGTTTGTAATAGCTTAGAATTTACTTTCCTTGCAACTTTTAACTGTTAATCAAATGACATGAAAGAATGTATGGACAAAATAAAATCAAGCGTAGAACACCAATAACATGACAAGATAAATGCAAATGAAAACGACACACAAATCACACACCACCCCTAGGGTACGCCTCACTGTTGCCTTGCCTCGAAAGGTGATCGTCGAGTAGAGGATGTCTTAGTAAGTCCTCATGATCCGGGAACCTGGCATGAGGGTAGCTTCTAAGGTGTCTTCCCATTGCTCTGGTGATCACCATATCCCGAACCCTCGAATTGACCCGAACACCTCCAACGGTGGTGCTACCTACCTCTCAATGGTGGGATGGCACTACTTTAAAGGACATTTACACAGACGAATTCCTTAGGGTAGGTAGACGACTCGTGGATACTTGCTCTAATTCAAAACAAAACAAATCAAAAATACTTTTCACACCAACACATTTTCAAAAAGCTTTCGAAAGCATTTTTCAAACACTCTTGAGGACCGATACAAGAGTCGAACTGAAATTTTCAAAGAAACTTTTTAAAACCCACAGTTGAAAAGCAAACAAACCATTTTTGAAAACACAAGTGAGCAAGTATCTAAGAGCCCATGGATAACCATGGATAGAAAGGGTGCTAACACCTTCCCTTTCTATAATCTACCTCCCGAACCGAGAGCAATCTCTTTAAGGAATTTTTCTGTGCTTTTGTCCTTTCCATTTGGAGAAAATAAAAGACGGTGGAGACTCTTGCTTACCGCGACATTTCGCGAACCAGCGTTAAACAGTCAGTTCCAGATCCACCGATCACAGAACTGGCGACTCTGCTGGGGACCAAACTTAAAGTGAGGTGTACCTTAGGATAGTTCATAACTGTGTTTTCAATTGTATTGACTTGTCTGCTTTAAATTTGTGGGTTGCATGGGAGTTACATAGATCCTAACCCGGATCTGGGGGATACCCTGTTAGGTAGCATAAGCTGTGAGGGACCTGTCCGGCGTAGACCGACACGGGTGAAACAGTGGCTACGTTGGTGTGGCACCTTGGTCTGTACCGATATCCCTTGTGTTGCAACGAGGAGAATATGGGTCTTCTAAGGAGTCATTAAGCACCAACAACCTTAGAACCTTAAATGACACAACTTGGCCATTAGAACAGTAGCAGTATGCTACGCCCATTGAGGCTAAACTCTCGTGATGGTTCTGGCCGCAAGAAAAGATTGCGATGCTGGAGTTATGACCGATTGAGGGTAGTCAATGATATTGGGATCCTCTAAGAACCCGGTTACTTTGATAGGACAGGTATAAACCAACAAACTGAAAGAGGGTAGTACCCAGACCCCATGCTGGCCTAAACTCTAAGGGCTTTTCTTGTGTGACTTGTGTGCCTTCGTACTTGACTATCTGCATGCTTGTTACCTGACACTCGTTTCTTGCAGGTTCTAGTTTGTAGTCCTTATTCGGGACTCATAACAGGGTACTTAGTTTCTTGCAGGTTATGTTTTAAGTCCTTAATCGGGACTCATGACAGGTTTACTGAGTCTGTTTGTAGGTGTTGTTTATAGTCCTTAACTAGGACTCATAACAGGGTCTACTGAATTTCCTACAGGTTTTTGTTTTAGTCCTTAACCAGGACTCATAACAAGGTGTACCAAGTTTCTTGCAGGGTTTGTCTTAGCCCTTAATTGGGACTCCTGATAGGTTTACTAAGTGTCTTGCAGGTTTTTCATTGCAGTCCTTAATAGGGACCCATGACAGGGTTACCTATATTACCCCATGCATCATGACATCATACCATTGCATACATCCTAACCCATTTCAAGGATCTCAAGGGCTTGTGATGCAGGTCATGATAAACCAACACAGCTAGCAAGGGGCAAAGAGGATTTATTTTCCTCTACCCAAGGTTGTCAGGGGCTATGACCCACTTGACATGGTGAGCCTTTGACCCTTGAAGAAAGACTCTCAACAAATATGAAGTTCTTTCAATCAAGCTACCGGACCCAAATTCTAACAAATTTTCTTGTTTATCCCGCGAGGTCCTTGAAAACATTGCACGCATATCATACATATCATTGCATTACAGGTACCCGTTCTTTGCAGGTCACTTACCCTTCTCGCTGTTTATTTCAGCAATGGCCTTCCAACCAGACAACCAGGACTTTCTTGCTCAAGAGACCAGGTTCGGGAAAATCCTCCTGAATCTATCTAAGGGGCAGGAGGAGCTAAGGACACTTCTCATGGGGACCTTTGTCGGGAACAGTGCTGAAGATGAAAGGATGAAACACCTACAAGCTGAGATGGATGCTATGAAAGCCCAAATGTTGGGGCAGAGGAATGCCATTCAAGGTATAGCTCAAAGACAAGATGAGCTCCGGTTTCTCGTCAACCAACTGCTTCAGGATAACCAACTGGGGCAAACGTCTAAGGGTGAAAAGCCAATCATCGTTTGACCATCTTTGAGACAAAGAGGTAAGGAGAAAGCTCCTCATATGGCTTCAGTATCCCCAATTCAGTATCAACCTCACCAGCTTCAACCAGACAAGCCCCAAAGGCAATTCACCGAGCTCAACGTGTCGCTGCCTCAAGCCTCACAACAACTGCTGAGGTCGAACTTGGTAACTCGAAAGAATCCTCCTAAGAATCCCAACAGGGCACCTTCGAGGTATAACCCCAACGCTCACTGCGCTTATCATTCTGATAGCCCGGGGCATGCTACAGAGGATTTTTGGACTTTGAAGAATAAAATCCAGGACCTGATCGAGGAAGGAGCTGTGGAATTCACCCAAGATGGCCAGGCTGAATGCTTCTACCATCCCTACAGGAGGCACCATTTGAAGTAACAAGCCCTGAGATGAGAAGACTTTTGTTCGTTAGGATTTTCAAGTTGTAATTTCTTTCTGTTCAAACATTTACTCATGTTAAACATTGTTATTTAATTAATGCATCGCATATGTCTATTTTGAATCAATATATTCGTATTCACTCTATGCAAATTATTTTCATATTTTTTCTGATGTCAACTCTTGATCTAAAATTCTAAGCCTCTTGAGGGAGGATGACGAAAACGATACCGCAATCATTACAGTATGCTTTTGAATGGACCCTGCTTATGAGGTACAAGCATTGTTTCAATTCCTAAACACTGGAGTTATAAGGAAGATAATCCCTCGTCAACCCCTCTGAGCCAAAGAAGTAGAAGTTTTTATTTTCGAAAATCAAAACCCTTAATCATAACCTGGGGCAGGGTAGTTCTCTCAGTTGATCCAAGTGCATAACGAATGGCACCGAAGAAGTCATTACGAGACAAAAGACAGTGATGGTTCAGAACAATCATAAAGAAAGGCAGTCATTATCTCAAAAATAAATAAATAAATGAAAAGCCCAAGAAGTCTAAACCTCCAAAGGGTACTTACGAAACTAGGGCATCCCGCTGACTGTAATCACAAAAAAACAGTTCAGGCAAAAAAGAAAGGGATAACAAAATCACAAAAGAAAGAGGTCCTACAAACCCTCGACAAAAAATGATGACTGCCTATTCAGAATAAATCATCAATGACTGAACCATCGCCGGAAAATCAGAGCAAAGACTCAAACGAGGTCTAACGTATGATCAACTGAGTTTAGGTTTGAAGAACATCACGAAGAGCGGGTGGGTACAAATAAAATTTGAGCCTTTATCCTTTGTTTCTTAAACCGTGAACCAGGCCACGTTATAACCCTTAAAAGTCCTAGCTGAAGCATGGGTTAGTTCGAAAGCATACTGTGACGAAAGGTATCCTGACTCCTTAAGGCTTACAGTAAATACGGAGTTGACATCACGTTTTACAAACATTCACTGGTTTTATGAAAAAGAATGCATTTTCAAAATCTTCAAGACAGACATAGGCTTTGCATTTTTAACATAACTTTGTTTGCATATGACTTTTTGTTTGAACAACATAGAAGTTCGCACGACGAATGCCTAATGAACAGAAGTACCTCCAATCAAGGGGCAGACATGACCATGGTCCATTATCTGGGGCAGTCCAATCAAGATTCAAGGAATCTCTCAAGATGCCAAATAGCCTGGGGAAAATCTCTGCTTGAATCACTTGGGGCACTGCAGCAACGAATCTTGCCTGATCAAACATCTTCTGGTAGCATGACAAAACACTTCTAACAGGGGCAACTCCCTACATCCTGAGAGCGCGGACATAGTCGGAAAAATACTACGCATCATCAAAGACCCGCTAGGTTGACACACCTAGGCAAAAATAAGGGCTTCCCGGCGAACCAAAAGGGTTCGGGCAAAATGAAGGGATGAAATAATAAAAAAAATCTGTACACCCGGCAAGTCGAAAACCTGAAAAGGCGGCTTGGGCAAAAATGGGTATCCCGGTGGACTGAAAACCCGAAAGGGCGGTCCAGGCAAAAGCTAGGGATCAAAGCGTACGACTATGTCCTGTCATCTTATCATCTGCCTACCAGAAGATGGTTTGTCCATCAACAACTATCAGCACCTCACAGGTCTTCCTCTCATACCTCAGAAACAGGGGCAATAAAGAGTGGTCTAAGCAATCTGATTGTTTCTGTCCTCCAAGATACCAAGGTAGGTTCAGCTAAAGAATATGACCAGTACATATTAATTCCCCAGAGAGTGAATCAGCAGCTAGTACATTCTTCCCCAAGCAGAGTTATCAAATCTTAAGGAAGTTGGGAATCCTTTAGCAGATAGCAACATTCCCCAGCAGCATAAAACTTCCCCAAGAGAGTCCAATCTAATTCCCCAGGAAAGTTGGAATCCATCTCCCCAAGTAGTAAGCTTATCCCCAGTAGATTCTGGAAGCTTATCCTCCCGAAAGCACGAACGCGTCATCCGGCTTTATTTAAAGAGTTATTTCCTTAATCGGATATAACTGGGTTATCCTCAGCCAAAAGCCATGGAAAGATCGTCATCGACAGTGTCTTCTTACCCCAGCGAAGTCTATCAACACTTTCAGTACAGCAAGGATATCGCCAGCAAATTACTACTAACAACACTCAGCAAAGCATCCCTCTTCCCACAGAGTATTGCTTCCCAGCATAGTCACTAGAGTATCTTTTCTCCCCGCAGAATCTTCCATTTGCCAAGTTTATTCCGCAACGGAGTCATCTTCTCCTACCGGTACTCTTGCAGTTATCATCCCCAGCGGAAGCAAAATCTATTCTTCAACATCAGCCCAGGATATGACTTCCCAGCACCCGTCAAGGATTTAATTTCCCATACGAAAATATACATTCATAAAACATCACATACATCATTATAGCATGCATAGACACATTATATCATACAAATCTCATTTATGTTGAGAACATCATTGCTTGATCCATATCATGCATTGCATATGACTAACCTTTACCTTTCAGGAAGGATGCAGTTGAAATTCTCAATCATATTTCACGACCTAGACCGGTTCAGTTAATCGACTCCAAAGATTTCTTATCCAGTCCCAGGCCTTCTCTAGTCCAGCTAAATCGACTCCCAACAGATTTTTCTGATAAAGACTCAGTAGAAGTTATCTCCTATGGTTCCCTCTCCGACGGTGAGTGAGGTAATAATTCCTTTCCAGATGTTTCCCTCTCTGACGGTGAGTGAGGTGATAATCTCCTATGGTTCCCTCTCCGACGGTGAGTGAGGTGATAATTCCTTTTCAAGATGTTTCCCTCTCCGACGGCGAGTGAGGTGATAATCTCCTATGGTTCCCTCTTCGATGGTGAGTGAGGTAATAATTCCTTTCCAGATGTTTCCCTCTCCGACAGTGAGTGAGGTGATAATCTCCTATGGTTCCCTCTCCGACGGTGAGTGAGGTGATAATTCCTTTTCAAGATGTTTCCCTCTCCGACGGTGAGTGAGGTGATAATCTCCTATGGTTCCCTCTCCGACGGTGAGTGAGGTGATAATTCCTTTTCAAGATGTTTCCCTCTCCGACGGTGAGTGAGGTGATAATCTCCTATGGTTCCCTCTCCGACGGTGAGTGAGGTGATAATTCCTTTTCAAGATGTTTCCCTCTCCGACAGCGAGTGAGGTGATAATCTCCTATGGTTCCCTCTCCGACGGTGAGTGAGGTAATAATTCCTTTCCAGATGTTTCCCTCTCCGACGGCGAGTGAGGTGATAATCTCCTATGGTTCCCTCTCCGACGGTGAGTGAGGTAATAATTCCTTTCCAGATGTTTCCCTCTCCGACGGTGAGTGAGGTGATAATCTCATATGGTTCCCTCTCCGACGGTGAGTGAGGTGATAATTCCTTTTCAAGATGTTTCCCTCTCCGACGGTGAGTGAGGTGATAATCTCCTATGGTTCCCTCTCCGACGGTGAGTGAGGTGATAATTCCTTTTCAAGATGTTTCCCTCTCCGACGGCGAGTGAGGTGATAATCTCCTATGGTTCTCTCTCCGACGGTGAGTGAGGTGATAATTCCTTTTCCTATGGTTCCCTCTCCGACGGTGAGTGAGGTGATAATTCCTTTTCAGATTATAATTTCCTATGGTTCCCTTTCCGACGGTGAGCGAGGTGACAATTCCCTTTCAGATTATAATTGCCTATGGTTCTCTCCCCGATACTGCGAAGATGGTAATTCCCACCAAGATTTTCTCAGCGAGCGTTGTTGAAGTTAAAGTCACCCAAGGTTCTCTTACCATTCATGCTAAGGTAGCAACCATCCCTGGTTCATTCATCATCTTTTGAAGCTCCAGATCCAGCTCCTGTAACCAGTCAGGACACATCTATATCAAGCATCTGAAACCAGCTCCTGCAACGTGTCAGGTACTCACTTTTCTATTTTGCAGGTATACAGGTTCTCGATAAGGAATCTCTTACGCAATCAACACCCAGATGGCATCTATAAGCCCATTCCCATCACTGCTACTATGTGAGCGCAAATTTCTGGGCACTCTAGTGTTCAATCATCTTCTACCCTCGGATTACGAAAGGCACGTCAGCCAATCTGCATCCTCAGGTCTAAGAAGATTGAACAGGGGCAACTGTTGTACCCCAAAATTTTCCCTCCCGTATTTTTCAAGAAATTGCCAAGTCAAGCTGCAAAATTCCCCAAGGGTTGCACAGTGCAAAGATCTCCTATACAGTCAAAATTAGGGTTTTGATTCTGATCAAGAAAAGGAAGTTTTCAAGGGCCCAATCAAGTCTCACATGCCTATAAATATGGTCAAGCATCCTCATATCAAGTTTCAAGGCATTCAGCACAAAATTGCACAGTCAAAACCCTAAATTGCACTACAGTCAACTGTAGGGGCAAAATGGTCATTTGACATTCAAAGGTTCCAATTTTTGGTCAACATATCATTTTTAAGCCACAAACATCATTTGATCAATGCTTGATCATGATTCTCAAAATTTGGCTCAGAAATCATCAAGATGCAAAAGTTTCCTTATTTGGACAGTTGGAAAAGTCAACTGAAATTGACCAGGGCATAACTTTCACATGGATTATCAGAAAAATTCCATACAAAGCTCATTTAGAATAGAAAGACATTTCCTACAACTCATCTTCATACTTCAAGTCCAAGAAATGCCCTCACAAAAAGTTATCAATTTCAACATTATAGGTCATTTTCAAAAGTCAACAAAAAGGGACTTTAAGTCAAAGGCCATAACTTGAGATTGGTAAATCAAAATGACATGGGACCAAAGACATTGGTTAGAGGACTCAAAGACCTTTCCAAAATGTCCAAGAACATGAGAAAAGCTTAAAAATTGAGCAAGTTATGCCTTGTGGAAGTTGGGAAATTTTTGGATATTTTGAAAAGTCAACATTGATTCAAATGACCTAAAATTGCTAATGGGCCCATTTTTCTTCCACAATTCATCATTCCAAGCATGTGCATGACCACTTGGCCCAAAAGGAAGTCTTTATTCATTTTTTATTTATTTATTTGAATTTTTATTTATATTAATTCACTTAAATCAATTAAATATGTGAAAAATACTTAACTTAACCTAACAAATCTTTTTGTACATGTTTTAGTCTCAATAATTCGTGCATATGCAAATAAGGAAAGATTTGGAGAGATTGGAGCTGATTTGAACCAAAAAACACATGGAAAAAGATATGGAAATCATGGTGGAAAAATCAAATCTTCAAATTCATGAATACAAGAGATTCTGATCAAATTTGTTAACCTAATGGACTCAGTACATAAGCCTAAAGGAAACCCTAATGTTCAGACACACAGAGCTGCGCAGAAAGGCATCAAAAGAACTTGAAATTTTCTCTAAAAAAGTCAAAACTGAAAGTTCACTTCCAGGGCGATTCAAGACCTAATTCTTGTTCCATTAGCTTCCTTGAAGGTCACTGGACATATTCCAATCAGAAACAACCATCAAAACGCAAGGAATTGGTATACAACATTCAAGATATTTCATGGAAAATTCATAATCGTACTTTGAAATCTATGCATTTTTATGGCATCTCAATTATTGATTCTTATTCCTCATTTGATTCTGAAGCTAACCCATGTATTCAATTGTGTTTTTGAGCTATACACGCGATTATGCCATTGTTGATATTTAGGGTTCTTCAACCTTAGAATTAGGGCTTTTGAAATAAGGCAAAATTGGAGGCTGGGACCAAGGCCAGTGGATTCAACGTGTTTGGACGAATAGAAACCAACACTCGCGCTCAATTTATGAACACTATAGGCCTAATCGCTATTTTCCCAAAAACGGCCTAAGAGAACGTCATGAAAACCGTTGCCTGTTCTTTTATGTTTTCAGGAACATGAAGAAGACGAAGTCGTGGCAAAACGTGATAAGCTGGTTTGAATTTTCGCGCGTGGATCCACTAACCCTTTGTTTTATTTTTATAATGATTGTTAGTTGCTTATTAATCAAACGCGTTAGTTGGCACAGTTGGTAAGCGAGAACGTTAGCAACATCCATGACCTGGGTTCGAGCCCCAGGTCTGTATTATTTCCCATATTATTTTGCTATCTATGTTCCCATGCAGTGCCAGCATCAAGACGCACCATATGCCTTCAAGAATCCCACATCCACGTGCCCCTAGAGATCCAATCAAAGGCATAGATTGGAAGCGCATCATAAGCCTGGTCAAAGTGCTAACACGCTACCTGGAAAAGGTCAAACGGACCAAGGTTGTTGGGCCAGAATTCTTGGATTAAACCTCCTATTTGGGGACTACCACCCCCCTGGTTTGCAATTCTCTATATTTTCCTTATATTTTATTTTCAATTATTTTTTTATTTTCTTTATTGTTTTGATTTAATTAATTATTTCTACAAAATATAAAAAATGCATAAAAATCAGAAAAGATAAAAAATATAAAAAATATTTTTATTTTAATATTTCTTGTAAATAAATGTATGTAAATTAATTAGTTTAAATTAGGGTTTTAATTTTAACTCCTTTCATAACAAAATCTAAAAAATATAGAACTAGGTTTAATAAATGTTTTATTCCTTTTAATTTTTCTTTTTCACAATAATATTATTTATTTTATTTATTTTCATAATTAAAATTGTATATAAAAATTAGGTTTAATTTAGGTTAAATTTTAACGTCTTCTTAATAAATTAAAATAAAATAGAATTAGGGTTAGCGTTTAATTGCAATTAATTTTTTCTATTAAATCCTAAAATACTAAAAAACACCAAAAAAACCAAAATCTTTCTTTCTTTCTTTTAATTAATTTCATCATGTAATTTAATTTTGCAAAAGGGTCCAACGCCCTCGTTTCGATTTAATTAATCCGCGTATTTATTTCTTTTCCGTTTAAATATTTATGTACCTCTCCCGAAGCCATGTAAATTACTTCTCGCACTTTTACTTTATTTATTTTCTGTCAAACCGGGTTCGAGAAACTTTTGGCGATGTGGACCCGCGCCGTTTGTAATAGCTTAGAATTTACTTTCCTTGCAACTTTTAACTGTTAATCAAATGACATGAAAGAATGTATGGACAAAATAAAATCAAGCGTAGAACACCAATAACATGACAAGATAAATGCAAATGAAAACGACACACAAATCACACACCACCCCTAGGGTACGCCTCACTGTTGCCTTGCCTCGAAAGGTGATCGTCGAGTAGAGGATGTCTTAGTAAGTCCTCATGATCCGGGAACCTGCATGTTTGTTGACTGTGGACTATGATGGGCGTGCAATCTAGGTCACTAAATCTGCCTGGTGGGCCACTTGGCATGCTGATCCCTGAGTACTTGAAGAAAATATGTAACAAAGTTTTGGAGACCTGGGATTCGAACCCAGGTCCCAAGGGACAATTCAACTAGCGCGCTACCAACTGAGCCATGATGTTAACCTATTAGTGGAATAAGACACAAATAATATATTCAAAACTAACAATTATTCCCTGCAAAAAATAAAAATGCGCTAATAATTCAAATGGGCCAATAGACGCTAGCCACGTGATCGTCTTCTTCATATCACCCTGGTTCATTTACCTGCGGATTTTATTCCGCAGGAAGATTCGTAGCACCTCTCCAAAATCCTCCCTAGGCCATATAAACGCAAGCTAAGAGTGCCAATGCACTCGTCTCTCTCCCCTGAACTCATCTATGGCCATTATTTGCATTGATTTTGCCTGTAATTAAAAACCCCAAAAACGAGATACACAAACCCTAGAACTGGGCATGGCATTACAGGCTATGAAAATAAAATTCAATGATGCCAAAAGTTTCAGAATACAACACGGAGTATGAATATGCAATTATTTCAATGAAAGGATGCAAGATTGAAGCTTTACGATTCCATGAGTATGGCAGTTCAGAGTGATACTTACAGGGCTTTTTGGGGCAGGAGAGCACACCATAATGATTGGTACTGCTTCAGTGAGGTCCAAGGAAGCGATTGGAACCTTTGTTTGATCCTGAAAAGGTCTCTAAGTGCAATTTCAGATCCAAGGTTCTCAAGCTTTTTTCTCAAAGTTGTGTGGCCGTTTCTACAGAGTTTTTGTGCGTCTTTTCGTGTGTCTTTGATTTGTGAGGCTTGCTTGTATATAATGGAATGAATTAGGGTTGAAAACCTGGCCTCAATCTTCCTCCATCAATGCCTTGATTCTTGATTTGATTTACTTGAATATCATTCCAAAAATAGCCTAATTCAATCTTTTTGTCCACACCATGCCTTTACACGGATTTGATTTGATTTCTTCATAAAGACTTTCTATTTTTGATTCAATCACGTGCCAATCTGCTTTCATGCGTTACTTCTAGCCTGTTATGAGCTGTTTGGGCCTCCAACATGATGAAAATCGAAGGCTGACTTACAGATCCACTTCCCTTCGATTGACACTCCCCCTGCTTCGATTGCTACAAAGTCCCAATTCGAACTACTCCAGTTTCGATGTCACAACCCCTTCGATTGAGACTCCCCCAGCTTCGATTGCATATTTGCAAGGGACACATGCCATTATGAACTTTGGGTGAACCTGGACAGCTTAGGATATGTGTTTTTGCTTAGTCATGCCAGCCTACTTCATTCCTTCGAATTTGCATTCTTTGCCAGCTTCAAAGTCCAATTTGAATATATTTAGAACATTCCCTATTAGACAACTTCGACCAGCTCTTGGCCTTGTGGTGAGTCTAAGTTATGATTTGAATTGTTCAGAACTTCCTTCATCAGAGCATCTTAGATTAAGAGAAACTCTGCACTGAAATGCCATTCGAAGGTCATTTCATTCTGATGTTCTTATTAAGGGAAACTCTGAAGTTCAAGTCGAAGGACACTCTGAAGTTCAAGTCTAAGGACCTTTTGAAATGCCAATCGAATGGTATTTGTTAAAATTCCAATCGAAAGACACTGTTATAATACCGATCGAAAGGTGCTTATTAATATGCTAATCGAAAGGCCTTGTTAACAAGCCAATCGAAGGATCTTTGTCCAGATACCAATCGAAGGGTACTAATTGAAATTCCAATCGAAAGGCTTTGTTAACCGGCCAATCGAAAGGTGCTTTGTCCATGCCAATCGAAGGGCGTTGGGTAGATGTCAATCGAAAAGCATTTGGGAGATGCCAATCGAAAGGAATTTTGTAGATGCCAATCGAAGGAAACTTAAAAACATTACTCATAACTTTTCCTTTTCTTTAGGCAAAGGTTTATGGCCAACCATGTAGGGGAAAATCATGGGAAACATGAGAGGGCAAATTTTGGGGTACAACAACATCATTACTACTTTCAAAAGCTTCTGAAGGAACTTCCTTCTTAATTTTGGAACTCATAATTTTGAGAGCAGAATTTTCATCCTTAAGAAAAAAATTTCTTCATTTGAAATGGAGAATTCTTCCTTAAGCTCACTGTGTTCCTCATAAACAAATTCATGGACCTTTTTCAATTCCTTGAATTTGGTCAGAAGCTCCTGATGTTTTTCCAAAATCTCAAATAAATAATATGTAAAATTAGAATGTGATATGTCAGAAAATACCTCTTTAACGTCTGAGTCATATTCTAATTCTGATTCTGATTGGATCTTCTCATCAAATGCTCTAATTCTCACCATGAGCGCCATAGTAGCTTTCTCTTCTTCAGAATCATCTTCTAAAGAGTCAGAATCACCCCATGTGCCATTATCCCTTTCTTCTTGCTTCTAAAGACTCGCTTCTTGGGCTTGTCATTTCTGAGATTATGAAACTCATTATTGTAATAGCCCGACTCTTTACACTCATAGCACGTGAAACCTTTGTAGCCACCAGACTTCTTTAGTCCACAAGTAGACTCGAAGCAACCACCTGTCCTTCTAGCTCCTCTGAACTTGTAACCTTACTTCCTCTTCCAGAGTTGGTTGACCCTTCTAAAAAGAAGCGATAACTCGTCTTCTTCTTCTTCTCCTTCTTCTTCTTAATCTTCTTTAGATTCTTCTTCCTCTTTAGCTTGAAGAGCGTTAGCCTTCTTAGATCTTCTACTAGATTTTAGAGCTACATATTTACCTTTTCCGAGGTTTATCTTATTCTAGCTCAATCTCATGACTTCTCAAAGAACTAATGAGTTCCTTAAGAGAAGTATTGTTCAGATATTTATCTAGTTTGAGTGCAGTTACCATAGGCCTCCACTTAGTTGGAAAGCTTATGATAATCTTCTTCACATGATCTAAAGTTGAATACCCTTTGTTCAGAACCTTTAGTTCTACAACAAGAGTTTGAAACCTTCAGAACATGTTCTCAACCGTTTCATCTTCTTCCATCTTGAAGACTTCGTATTTATGAATCAAGGAAAACACCTTGGTCTTCTTTACTTTAGTGTTACCCTCATGAGTCATTCTCAAAGAATCAAATATAGACTTAGAAGAGTCTCTATTTGTTATCTTTTCAGACTCAATATAAGAAATTGCATTCAATAGAATGGTTCTTGCTGTATGATGACTCTTATAATCTTTCTTTTGTTGCTCGTTCATCGTTCTTCTTTCAATATTGTTTCCACTAGCATCCACAGTATGTTCATAGCTATCTACTACCATATCCCATAAATCAACGTCGTGACCAAGAAAGAAACTTTCAAGTCTATCTTTCCAATAGTCAAATATTTCTCCAACAAATATTGGAGGTTTAGCATTATAGTTATCTCTATCATTGATAATGGGTGCAACTTTTGGTGGTGGAATAGCCATTGTGTTTCACAGAAAATTATGGATATTTATCTGACGCAGTTAAGTGTTTGATAAACAATCAATATTAGAACCGGAGCTCTGATGCTAACTAAAGGTGTGAGAAACACAAGAAAGGGGGTTTGAATTGGGTTTCAGGATTTAAAACAAATTTTTCCCAAGACAAAACAAAGAACACAAGAACAAAAATAAATGACACAATTATTTTTATCCTGGTTCACTGTTAACAAAGTTAATCCAATCCATCCTCCAAGGTGATTTTTCCTTCTCAAACAATGACGTAATCCATTATAACTGAACTGATTATAGACACAACAAATACCAACTATCAATGTTACAAACCATAAAGACTACTCGTCAATGTCTTCTTGAGAAATTATGACTAACACTTAGTCTCTCAAGGAATGATAAACTCAAGAGTTGAAATACAATGAGTGTGTTTACAAAGTTGCTTCTTGAAAGCAGATTACATAAGTTTGAATACAATGAAATAATACAATAGTGTTAATAGCAAGTTGAATGAACAAAAGTTCCTTGCATTTACAAAACTTTATAAATGAATATTTGAAATAGAGTTGAGCAATGTTTCAGCGTAAGTTTTGTGAATCAATTCTTCTTCATTTTTCCAAGTCTTCCTTTTATAGCCAAAAATGAATATGTTGGAGGGTAGAATAGGAATACTTAATTCCAATAGTTTTTTCCATAGCGGTCAGTGAGGGAGTGGTAGGCAACATAATACCATAGTGCAGTCCTTGTGCCACCATATTAGGATAGTTGGAACATTTGTACCTTGTACTATTCTCTCACGTAAACCAATTTTGATCTTATCTTCTAATCTTTAGAGGCTTCTAATGGTTAATGATGAATCATGTTTAGAAGGACCAAACAAGAATCTTCAGAACCTAAGTCTTCAGAGTCTTCAAAACTTGTTTATCCATAACCTTGTCTTCAGAGTCTTCAACACTTAGTTTTCATAATCTTTGTCTTTGGAATTTTTAGAACTTGTTCTTCAGAACCTTGTCTTCAGAATCTTTAGAACTTGACATACAGAATATCAGAGCTTGAGAAGTATTCAACATCTCTTCCAATAGAGTCACAATCAGAACCTCTATCACTAACGTTCATCAGAACCATTATTATAGAAGCATTTTAGAACTTGATTGGGTCATTGTAAACACCATTTGTTTCTTCCAAAGTCAGAGTGTGTTTTGTTTAAAACATGCTGAGGTCACACGCCTTATCTTCAGAGTCAGAACCTGTTAGCAAAAGCTACTCACTAGAGAGAAACCATTATAGTACTAAATTATTCTCTGAGACATCATGTAATGTTATCATCAAAACTTAAGGCCAGATGCAAAACCAAATATTGTTCTTACATACTCAACGCCTCGGCTAAGAGACTCAAAGTTTTATTAGACAGGCTCAATGTGTAACCTTTCCTGAGGGACTTAGTGTCACATCAAACATGCTCATCAAAACACCCTGCCTAAGGGACTTAAAATCGCATCAGACAAGGCCAAGCCTAAAGTCTCTCCTAAAGGACTCGACCAAAGTGTGACCAGATAAACTTATCTTAGAAGTATTTCCTGAGGGTTTAGAATGAAGTCTTGCCCCAGAGACTCAATTCCTTACTTGAGGGACTTAAAATCTCATCAAACAGGCTTAAGGTATAACCTCGTATGTGGGAATCAACATCCCATAAAACAGGCTCATATAAACGCCTCACTTGAGAGATTTAGAGTCTCATCAGAAAAGCTCAATGTATAACCTCATCTGAAGGACTTAATGTTCCATCAACATGGCTCATCTAAATTCCTCGTCGAGGTACTTATAGTCTCATGAGACGAGAACGTATAACCTCACCTGAGGAACGTAGTTTCCCATCAAATAGACGCATCTAAATGCCTCACCCGAGGGACTTAGAGTCTCATCAAACAAGCTCAGCATATAAAATTGTATGAGAGGCTTAATGTCCCATCAAATAGGCTCATCTAAATGGCCCTCCCGAGGGACTTAGAGTCCCATCACACAAGTTCAACATATAACCTTTCCTAAGGGATTTAGTGTCCCGTATAATATGCTCATCTAAATTCCTCGCTTGAGGAACTTACAATCTCGTCAAATAGACTTAATATATAACATCGCCTAAAGGACTAAGTGTCCCATCAAACAAGCTCATCAAAATGCCTCACATGTCAGACTCAGAGTCTCATCATATAGGCTCAACGTATAACCTCCCCTGAGGGACTTAGTGTTCCATCAAACAGGCTCATATAAATGCCTCACCAGATGAATTAGAGTCTCATCAAACAAGGGTCATACTAAAGTCTCGCATAATGGACTCGACCATAGTTTAACCCGAGAAACTTAACTTTATAGTCTTGCCTAAGGGTTTTGACCAAAGTCTTGCTCGAGATACTAAACACCTCGCTTGAGGGACTTAGAATTTCATCAGACATGCTCAAAGTATAACCTCGCGTAAGGGACTTAGAGTCCCATTAGACTAGCACAACATATAATCCCACTCGAGGGACTGAGGGTCTTATAAAACAAATACCCCTATCACATAACCAATTAAGCACTTCTCTCTTTACCAAACCATTATGCTTGAAGGACTCTATAGTGATATATTTACGAAAGACCCACCAAGGGATAAGAGACCATGCTGTCAACAAGGGGCGACATTGTCATTCCACCCATAATGGAAATTATCTCGCTTGTGACATTCCCAACTCGCCTAGTATAGGAAACATGGGAAAAACGTGTCTTGGTCAAAGAGAATCCAGAGTTAGAGAAACTAAACCATTTTTTCCTAGAAGTTAGGGATTCAAAAGGACCACTACCATGACTAAGTTGGCGGTTTCCATTCCCGAGACACCCTAAATATAGGCCCATTGGCCTATATAAATACCTTACACCTTGAACGAGGAAGAAAAATTCATAATACACACAAAATACTATGAAAGATACACGACTTCTCATCTCATGTGAGCTTGTTTTCTCCACATCAGAAATATCACCAAACAGGGTTCCTCACAGCCGTGAGCTTTCCCTAAGTTATTGAAATTCCTTAAGCCCTTTGTCCACCCCTACCAACATAGGGGTGTCACGCATTTGTATGTTTTAACAAGTACAATATTCAAACTTATTTAAATAATATTTAAATATGTTTGTCATACTCCAAATTTGTCCTCCTATTTCTAACAGTCAAATTATTTTTAAACTTGGGTTTTATAAATTTTTTGGTTTATACTAATATTTTAACATTAATTTATTTTGCTTATATATAATAGTTTACTTTAAATTATTTATATTTCTTAATTAGCAAATATTTTCCCACCCTTCATAAGCTTTTATGTACCTTTTTATTTTGAATAAATGTGATAACACAATTGGTAAGGAGGTAAGGCTTGCAAGTATAAGGCCACGAGTTCGAATCTCACGTGTTCTATTTTTTTAACATTTTTTATTTTATTTGTTACTAACTTTATTTCAATTTTCAGAGTCACAAAATTGCATTTTTTTTATTATTTTAATTTTAATTTTCGTTTTATTTTAGGGCATTTTTCAAAAATAAATATTTATTTACTTTTATGCATTTTGAAATTTTGACACTTGCAATAACAGAAGCCAAGACTGATGTCTCAACAACACACAATGTCACGACGAATGTTATAACATCTGCTGACAACAAACAGACTTGCTAATAACAGAAAGATTATGCAGAAAATAAATTTCAGAAATTTAAAGAACATAATCAATTGTTAACCCAGTTTGGTGCAACTTCACCTACTCTGGGGGCTACCAAGCCAGAAAAGAAATTCACAATCATTAGTATCAATTCGAAGCTAAACAAACCCAGTTTACAACTCCTAACTTAATCCCTACCTAATTCAATTTCTCCCTAGGAACCTCCTAGATATGAGAATCCCCTCTCACTTCTAATAACCACAGTGATATCAAACAATCACAATCCCATGGAATGTCTCAAGAAACCAAAAGAAGATCACTCTTCCAATACAAAATACTTAGTTTTTCTTAAAAGCTTAACTAATAATAATACTCAACTATTTGCTTAAAAGCTTAAAGAAGAACAATAACTTAATAAACAAGTAACAATCATTCAACTCAAATGCATCAAAAGATACATGAGAACGTATAAAAACACACAGAGAAACTAAGGAACTCTCAAATCCTAAACCCTTATTTACACACGGTTTTATAATAAAAATAATGCTTAAAAACTAGGTCTTAGACATCCCCTTAAATGGACTCATGCAGTGGGCTTGAACTCTTTAATCAAATCTAATCTTCAGCTCTAAATCCCTGCGAGATCTTCTCCACAAAAATAGAAACAAAAACAAATCTTTCAAATATTTCTTAAAAAGTCTCAAAGATCTTTTTTATGAAACAAATCAAACATGCAATTGTTCCTAAAAAAATCCTTAATTTCCTGTGCCTGTTATGAGTACTAGAAGCCTCCGGAAACTCATTTTTTCAAATCAAATCTTCAAGGATACATATCAGCTATATTGTCATGATGTTCTGTTGCAATGTGTTACAACATCTAATAGAACATCTGTCAAATAAGTACCAGCAGAATCTATGATACAAGTTGGTTAAGATGTTATGACATCTAGTTCAATATTAGGCTACAATACATGTTTTTCAAATCAAACATATTTTGATAAAATTGTTTCCAACTCTTTGTTTTACCAAAATTGTTGACAACCATAAAATCACATACCTAACATATTTTTTTACCAAAAATAAGTGAAAAATTATAATAAATACAAAAAAATATTTCCTTTTCTAATTAGTTGTTTCTTATTGATCAGTTTGTATTACTCTGTGTCATACTCAGCTTCTGATGGGTCAGTTTGTTGACCAAGGAAGATATGATTTATTTGATTTATTTTGTCCCTTTTTTGCCCTTTAACATTTTTTCTAACTTATTATCATCTAAGGAGATTAAAATAAGTGTTTGGATTTTGAAAATAAAATGAAATAATAAACTTGAATTTAATTCAGAAATGCAATGTTGGAATGCAGATCTCATCAATTTGTTGATACTGTTGTTGTTCCTAAAACTACCTATGGGACAATGTTTTCTCCTTTTGAAAAAGAATTAATTAAAAAGGAACTTTCGTTGTCATGTAATTGAAACCAAATTTTACTCTCTAATTTATACCAGATATGTCACATTCTCTGATTGCATTTTGCTTTAAAGAAGTAAAGATGTTTTTTATAAATTAGTTTCTTTTGCTCAGACGAAAAGTAGTTTTGATTGGAAAATTAGCCTTTAAAGGGTTCTCGGATTTCGCTCGAACAACCGGATCTTAAACTTTAAACGCGTTCGAAATAGTTTTAAAATAAATTTATAAAAATATAAAACTTTTCTAATTAACTAATAAATTGCTTTAGCAGTATTTATTAATCAAAAATCAAACAATTTCCATCTTTAGTACCGGGCGGCTTTCGCTCTTACCTGGCATATTTATGGTTCCACTTTCGTGGCAACCAATCAAATTAAGTTTCGAAAAATTGTAATAAAATCAAAACAATCCCTTAAGTATTTCTATAAAAAAATAATTAGAGTAATGTCGAATCGATAATCCTTACATTCCAACACTATAAAGTTAGTCGGACATAACAAATGATAAAACAATTGAATTTAACATGGAATTGAACATAACATGCATGGTAAATAAAGCTTTTAAAACGTGCAATTGAAATATATAAAATTAAAGTAAAGCAAGAACATACAAATAAATAGAGAGATGATATGATAAAATTAACGCGATTAAATAAAACCTGCTCCAATCAGGGACTTGAATCTGGTACAAAGTAGATTTTCTAAAAAGCTTGAAAACAAATATAAATGGAGGCAAGATAAAACTTCTACAAATTAAATGCTCAAAACTCATTACAAACTCAATTCTCTCTGGTGCTATAACCCTCTAATGTGACGAGTTATAACTTTAATCAGTAAATTTAGTGCTTAAGATTGTGCTAAGCTTGGATGGATTCCAAAGTGCAAATTAACTACTACTTATAATGTTTATAAAACCTAAAATGTCAAGTGGTGGTTGTTGATTCGTGCGAGAGGATGTAGGAAGGAGCGGAGGAAGTAGAGACCAAGCCCAAGTCCACTTTCCAACTACTTGAGAATTACAAATGATGCATGTTTTCAAATAAAATGAGCATGCGTGCTTTTGAAATCAATCAATTTGTTTCACTCTTTCATTTACCATCACTTTCCATATCCATAAATATAAACTATTTTTCATTTTCACTCTTCATTTCCATTTCTCTTTTCACTTTTAACAAACTTGGAGGAGAATGATGTACATAAAAAAATTAACATAATTTTGTTGACGTATGCTTTTTTTAGTAAGACTTAGGTGACGATGTAAGGCATTATTTCACTTTCTAAACAATGGAGAAATAACAAGTTAATTTTTAGTCAACCCCGTCGAGCAAAAAGTTGGAGTTTTTTCTATTTTTTAAAAACACTTAGTTTTAACCAAGGGCATAGTAGTCTTTCAATTAATTCAATGATACATTATATTCCCAAGAGAATCAGTCCATCTAATCAAGAGGTTTAAGCATATCCTCTTCCTCACGTACATCATTCAACATCGAGGAAGTAATGAAGATAAAAGCTCACAACATCTTCTACTTCTTCTTCATGTATACCATTCAACACTGAGGAAGCAATGGAAAGATAAAAGCTCACAACATCTTCTTCTTCTTCGCGTACACCATTCAAAATCAAGGAAGTAGTGGAAAGATAAAAGCTCACAATAACTCGCATGGAAGTCACGACATCCCTGAATCAAAAGAAAAAATATTAAAAGCAAAAATTTCAACAAAAAAAGGAAAAAAAAGCCTGCTAAGTCAAAAAGGAAAATCCAAAACGTCGATTTAGGAAAAAGTTAGGGCATCCCGAAGGAATAAAAAATCCAAAAGAATCGGCCCATGAAAAAATAAGATATTGAAAGCAAGGAAAAAAATGGAAAATAAGCTTGTGACTGCCACCACAAGAATTACCAGTGCTTCTCATCATGTGCTTGAATCGCATCAGAGCTTCTACTCATCATCGCGAGTATGAAAATTCTCTTGCATTCTGAATGCACCTGTTGCGTTAATTTAAATTATGAATGGAGAATATTATGGATAATGAGGTGGGTTAAATTTCAAATTTCGAGCCTTATAGCTTTTGTTTCTTAAACCGCGAACCAGACCATATTACAACCCTCAAAATTCCTAACTGAAGCTAGGTTCACTATGAAACATACTCAGCAAACATTTATGTTAAAATAACTCCAAATGTTTGTTAAATTATCACTAATCACCTTTTCACATCTCTATCTCTAATAATTCATTTCTATTCCATAACAAATTTCGATTTCAAAACTTGCATGTGCATCACATTAGAATTACTTTTCAAAATGTACAAGTTTATGTGCGAATCAAGACTTAGCATCAAGGAAATATCAAGAAATATCTGATCAAAGGCATCATTCCAAGAAGCTCATAACTAGGGGAAAAACACCCAGTGATCCTTTAGAGGAACACATCCTTATAGTCAAGGACACATCATCAAAAGATTCTATTGACCAGGGAAAATCATTCTAAGATTCAGTCAACATGGGTCACACCTTCAAGCACCAGTTTATTAGGGGCATCCCTTTCAAGATTCAAATATTGGGGCACACTACTGCGAGACTCAGAAATTGGTTCAAAATGGTTCATCAGAGGCAAATCATTCCAAAAGTCAATTAATTAAGGGCATAATGTTTCAAAGTGAAAAATGGTGGGACCATCTATATCAAGTGCACTATATGACCAAACTACTTCAAAACTCACATTAAGGTGAATCTATTCAAAGAACCAACAAATTGAGGCAAGACACGCCATGAATGGGAAATCTCTCATCTGTTGTACCCCAAAATTTTACCTCCCATATTCCTCAAGATATGTCAAGAATCATCTCCAAATGGTTCAAGATTGCTCAAGAGTTCGACAGTCAAGCCATCTCCTAAGCAGTAGACAGCTGAAATTAGGGTTTTGGTTCTTCTAAGGAATTTGGGGTTTTCAATGGTTCAATCAAGTCTCATAGGCCTATATACATTCTCAAGCACCTACATGCCAAGTTTCAAGACTCACAGTGCCAGTTTGCACAGTCAAAAGCTCCATTGGATCTATAGTCAACTGCAAGGGCAAAATGGTCATTTTGCAGTCAAAAGTCAGAATTCTTGGTCAACATTTTATTTTTGAGTTCACAATCATCATTTGATCAAGTCCTGATCATGATCCCACAAGAATAGCTCAAAAATCATCAAGATGCAAAAGTTACTATTTTTGGACAGTAGAAAAGTCAACTGTACTTTGAAAAAGGCCTAACTCTTTCATGGTTTATCAGAAAAATTCCATCCAAATCTCATTTTGAAGAGGATGCAATTTCCTACAATCCATCTTCACACCCCAAGATCAAGAAATGCTCTCACAAAAAGTTACAAATTTTTACATTATAGGTCAATTTCAAAAGTCAACAAAAGTACACTTTGAGTAAAAGGCCATAACTTGAGATTGGTAAATCCAAATGACATGGGACCAAAAGCATTGGTTAGAGGACTTAAAGGGCTTTCCAAAATGTCCAGGAACATGGTCATATGATCAAACTTGAGCAAGTTATGCATTGGAGAAGTTGGGCAATTTTCATGAATTTGTAAAAGTCAACTTTGCTCAAAACACCTTCTTTTTGCTAATGGGCCTCAAATCTATTTTTGAAACTTCACCCCTGACCTATGCACGACCCACCAAGTTAAATTGGATTTATTTTCTTAAATTTATTGATTAAATGGATTTTTAATACATATTAATTCATTTAATTAATTTAAATTATAAGAAAATACAAGATTTGATTCTTAAACCTATTTGTGAACCAAATATGATCCAAATATGCTGACCAATTCGTGCACAAGCTAAAAGATACAAAAATATCCAATTTTGGCAACTTGTTCAATCATGAAAAATCAAGAATATTTGATTTATCAATCAAAGATTCAATCTTCAATGCACCTGGGTATGGGTCCAAATTTTGACCTAAACTAATTCCCTTATATGCAAGCAAGCCAAGCATAACCTAATACACGACTGAAAGACTGCAGAACGTCCATACCAATTTCAAGAAATTTCAAGAAAACTCAAAACTTGTTCTTGCAATCTAGGCCAATTCAAGGTGCCTTGTCCATCCAAACACATTGCAGGAGGTACCAGGAGTGATTTGCAATCAAATTCAAGCATCAAAGCTCAAGGAATCACGAAATACCATCTTACGGTTTGCACTTATAATTCAAAACTGTATCTCTTAATTCATACGCACTTGACATGTTTTTGTGATTGATTTGCATTGCTAGAGATTATACAAAGCTAATGGAATGACTGAATTGAACCATAATGCCCTAAATCGAGAGATTCCATGATTGAATTTCTAGGGTTTTCAAGCTTTCAAATGGGGGTTTCCAAAACAGGAAAAATTGGAACCAATGGGATATATGGTTGAATTCGTGAAACCAAGACGATTGGAACACATACCTCGCGAAATATTTCTTTTTTCCCTATGTCTATTCGCTATTTTTCGTGCAGGGAGGTAGTGGAGGTTAAAAACCCCCGCTATCTGATTCTAATTATGCAGGACAAAGGTTGAAGATGATGACGTGTTGTCATCTGGTTCGTATGTTTGAAAAAACGCGCGCTTTATTTTTGTTTACAACATATTAGTTGTTTTTGTATATAATATTCTCTATTTATCCATTTAACAAAAGCGCGTCACAGCTCAGTTGGCAAAGGCGTTGATGCATAGTCCATTGGGACCTGGGTTCGAATCCCAGGTCCTCCAAAACCTTGTTATTTTTCTTCCTCAGGTATTCATATGCAGTTTGCAAAGGGAGGTCCACCATACACCTCAAATCTCAGTGCGCCAGATGTCTCCAAACCTAGATCCAATGGTCATGAACGAAGGATCATCATACTCTCTAGTCAATGCATGCATGTGAGATCCTGGAAAGTCAATGGGGCTGAGGCATAATGGGCCTGGAAATTGCTGACTCCACCACAAAATTGGGCCCAAGACCCCCTTCATGAGTTTATTTCTTTTCTTTTTCTTTTTATTTTTTCTTTCATTTAATTATTTTTATAATTATTATTTATATCACTAACAAATTAATATTTTCCCCTAATAAAATCAGAAAATAAAAAATATAATATTTTTATTTATTAAAATTAATTTCACTATTTCATTATTTTTGTAAATAAATAACTTAATTTGTTTAGTTTTAATTAGGCATAATAATAATATTTTTGCAATAAATAAAAATTGGTGTAGAATTAGGTTTTTTTAATATAATTAATCATCTTATTTTTATTTCCTTAAACCTTCAAAAAGCCAAAAAATATCTTTTTTATTTTATTAATTAATTAATTTAGGTTTAATTTAATTTAGTTCAAAATAATATAAAAATCTCTTTCTTTCCTAAAAAAGGGTCAAAACCCTAAAAAACTCTCCGATTTAATTTTTCTCGCGCGTATGATTTTTTTTATCCATATAATTGTATTTGCTCCGAGGATGTAATAGTTTTGGACTTAGGACTTTTTACCGCTTTTATTTACCTTTCCGCATTTACTTTTTCAAGGGTTTGTTTTTGGCGATGTAAATACCTGACGCCTTGTAATAGCGTAGTTTTATTTCCGCAACCATTAATTGCTAGATGTATGAATAATAGGCTATGCATGACAAGATCTATCTTAACTTAAAATCAACCGTAGCTCACCATAACATGTACAAAGATAACATAACTGAAAATTGACACATTTGCACATGCCACTCCTAGGGTACGCCTCACTTGGTTGCCTCGAACGTGGTCATTGAGTATAGGAAGTTTTAGAGGTCGTCCTCCTGTCTAAAGATCAAAGTTGCCTCGAAACGGTTGCCTCGATAAAAAATGATCTAAGACATTAGGGTTACCGCTAAGGCGTCCTAACATTGCTTTAGTGACCACATGTCCCTTAATCGAATTGACCCGAAAACTCCAACGACGGTGCTACCTACTTCTCAATAGTGGGATAGCACTGTCTAAAGGACATTTACACAGCTTAATTCCATTTTGAGTAGGTAGAGGTTCTCAGGTACTTGCTCTTTCAAAACAAAACAAATTTTTCGCACTTACACTTTTCAAACAAAGTTTTCAACAAACACTTCATACACTCTTGAGGACAGAAACAAGAGTTAAATCGAAGTTTTCAAACAAAAACTTTTTCAAAACCCACGAACACAAGAAAAGCAAAACTTTTTGAAAACATAGTGAGCAAGTACCTAAGAGCCCGTGGATAACCACAGATAGAAAGGGTGCTAACACATTCCCTTTCTATAATCTACCTCCCGAACCCGAGAAACATCTCGAAAAGGAATTTTGTTGTGCTTTTGTCCTTTCCTTGTTGGATAAAATAAAAGACGATGGCGACTCTTGCTTACTGCGACATTTTGCAAAAACAAACGCAAACGCGAACCAGCATTCCAAAACAGTCAGTTCTCATTCCCACCGATCACAGAACTGGCGACTCTGCTGGGGAATATATAAGTGAGGTGTACCTTAGGATTAGATCACTTGTGTTTTCAATTGTATGCTTTGTATGCTTTAAATTTTGTGGGCTTGTATCGGAGTTTTATAGATCCTAACCCGGATCTGGGGGTTCCCTTTTTTAGGTAAGTAGCAATAAACTGTGAGGGATATGTCCGGCGTAGACCGACACGGATGAAGCAGTAGCTACGTTGGTGTGACACCTTGGTCTGTACCGATATCCCTTGTGTTGGAACGAGGAGAATATGGGTCTTCTGAGGAGTCATTAAGCACCAACTGACCTTAGAACCTTAAATTGACCAACTTGGCCATAGAACAGTAGCAGTATGCTACACTCGTTGAGACTAAACTCTCGCGATGGTTCCGGCCGCAAGAAAAGGTTGCCAAACTGGAATTATGACCGGTTGAGGGTAGTCAGTGATATTGAGATCCTCTAGAACCCGGTTATTATTTTTAGGACAGGTCTTAACCAACTGAAACTGAAAGAGGGTAGTACCTAAACTTCATGCCAGCCTGAAATCTAAGGGCTCTTTCGTGTGACTTGTGTGCCTTTACCATGTTTGCCTTTTGTGAATACTTGTGGTGTGCCTTTACCATGACATCATAACATCATAACATCATAACATTGCATACATCCTGCATAAGGACTAACCCATTTCAAAGACAAGAAGGTTTCATCTTTGCTCTGTTTTGTAGGACATCATGATGCCCATGCATAGGAATACTATCCGACTCAACTTTGTTCAACCACCTACTTTGCTTCAAGAGTTGGTTGTCAGGATTCCAGACACTACTACCTTCATCAGGAGGCATGGTTCTCTTCTTAGTTTAGTCACCTCAAAGTGGGACCAACAAATGATGAGTGTCCTGGTCCAGTTTTATGATCCGCTATATCGTTGCTTCACCTTTCAAGACTTCCAGCTGGTCCCTACCCTGGAAGAATTCTCTGAGTTGCTTGGTATCTCTGTTTTGGAACAGACTCCATTCACTGGTTGGGAAAATACTCTTAGGCCTGAAGAGATTGCTGCAGCCCTTCACCTGACCAAAGAAGAAGTAATGGCTAATTAGGAGACTAGAAGTGGAGTTAAGGGTTTTTTGGCTAAGTTTCTGGCTGGCAAAGCTAATTGTTTCTGGAATGACTTAAACTTCAAAGCATACGAGGAAATTCTGGCTCTCTTAATCTATGGTCTGGTATTGTTTCCAAATCTTGACACCTTTGTTGATGTTAATGCCATTAGGATCTTCATCTCTCGGAACCCTGTACCCACTCTCTTGGGTGATATCCTTCATCAGCTCTATACTCGTACTGCCCAAAAACGGGGAACTTTGATGTGCTGTGCTCCCTTTTTGTCGAGGTGGTTTATTTTGCACCTCCCTAAGTCCGTACTGAAGAACAAAGAAGGAAGGGGTTGGGCTCATAGGATAATGTCTCTTACTAATAATGACATTATTTGGACTCTCAGAGGCTTAGATGAGGTGGCCGTCATTGATCGTTGTGGAGAGTATCCTAATGTTCCATTGATCGGAACCCGTGGAGGAATCTCTTATAACCCATGTTTAGCTCTCCGTCAGTTTGGAAGAGCCAGAAGAGAAGGGCCTCATGAGATGTTGATACCTCATATCATCTTTGATTTTCAGGTAGATAGCGACGAGTTGCGTCGTAGATTCATCAGGGCTTGGGATAGAGTTCACAAAGCTGACCCACATGAGTTGGGACCAAAGACTTCTCTGCCAATGGAGTCATATTTCAGATGGGTCCGCATCCGTGCCCAGAAGTTAGGTATGCCATACGAAGCTGTCAGGCCTATTACTCTTGAAGTTGTTGATAAAGACGGGGTTCCTCCAACTATTCTCCATCCTCATACGCCCACTGATGTTGGCACACTAAAGAGGTCTTGGGCGCAACTACAGGAAGAACGGGATTCTTATCGGGAAAGGTTCAATGAACAAGAACAGAAGATCCAGAAGTTGACTAAGCAATTGGAGAACGAGCGGGTCCTGAATGATTATATCCGCACTGAGAAGAAGAGGCCATGGGAGCATTGATGTACCTTTGATGATTTCTTTTACGGTTTTATTTACTTTTCAGTATTTCCATTCTTGTAACACCTAAGGGCAATTTGTTGAACAGTTTAAATTCTGAAGTTAAATCTAATAAAGTGTGTTTCCTTTCTTGTCTACAAATTTGAATCCCGATTATCTTTGAAAACATAAATCATACGCATTTCATCGCATGCACTGCATAAACAGGTACCCTTTTACAGATCACTTATCTTCTTCATTGTTTATTTCAGCAATCATCATGTCTACTGAACCTTCCACTGAGCAAGCTATCAAGGCCCTCCAGGCCCAGAATGCCCAGTTCCAAGAGTTGGTTATGAGCCTAGCTAAGGGTTAACAGGATTTGAAGACTCTGATTCTGAAAGAGAGGAAGAAGAAGAAGAAGAGGACCGTCCTGTTCAACACTGGACGCAGATTTGGAAATGGACTGCAGAATGAGGTTGACCTGACCACCTCATCTGTAGGGAAAGACAATCCACAAGAGAGAAGGGTTCCTAGCCCCATAGTTTCCGACAACGAGACAGATTATGATGAAGAACAGTATCCTCCTGCTGAGGATAGGTACAAACAGTTGGAGGACCGCTTGAGCGCTATGGAGACACAGAACATGCCCGGGCTGGACTTCGAAGACCTAGGTCTATCCTCTGGCGTGGTGATTCCCCATAAATTTAAGGCACCTGCCTTTTCCAAGTATGACGGAGCTTCCTGTCCAAAGCTGCACCTCCGATCATATGTGAGGAAGATCCAGCCTTACACAGCTGATAAGAACTTGTGGATCCATTTCTTTCAAGACAGTCTTTCAGGGACTCGGCTTGAGTGGTTCTATCAGCTGGATGGAGCCAGTATCCGTAACTGGGAAGATTTGGCTACTGCGTTCTATAAGCAGTATCAATATAATTCCGACCTCGCTCCTACGCGTACCCAACTCTAGGGTATGTCAATAGGGACGGGTGAAGGATTTAAAGAGTATGCTCAGAAATGGAGAGACCTTGTCGGAAGGGTGCAGCCACCTTTAACTGATAGTGAACTTGTGGATATGTTTTTGGGGACCCTGTCTGGTCCATTCTTTAACCATTTGATTGGAAACTCTTCAGCCGGGTTTACGAACCTTATCTTGACTGGTGAGAGGATTGAAGCTGGTATCAAGGCCGGGAAGATACATAAGGGTGCCTCATCAAGCACTGAGAAGAAGCCATTCAAGAAAGAGTCCAGTGCTGTCTATGGTTCAAGAAGACAGAATAGACCGGAACACCGCCAAGCTGTCAACGCGGTTGTTATTTCGAAACCTGTTGGTGCTCCTCGGCATCACAACCAACAAAGGGGCGAGAGACCTCGAAGGAAGTTCACTCGTCTCAGCATGACCTTGTCCCAGATCTTGCCACAGTTACTAACGACCAACCTGGTGACTCTAAAAGAAGCTCCGAAGATTTCAAACACAACATCCCCAAAGTACAATCCTAACGCCTGCTGCGCTTATCACTCTGACAGCCCGGGGCATAATACGGATGATTGTTGGGCTTTGAAGAATAAGGTTTAGGACCTAATCGATGCAAAGGAGATTGAGTTCGAGGCGCCCGAGAGGCCTAATGATGTGACTGCTCCCATGCCCAAACATGGAGTAAATGCTGTAGAGGAAGACCTGTTTGTAGCCTCTGTGGATGATATTGTTACCCCGTTGATGACCGTCAAGAGGAACCTGTTGCTAGCCGGTTTATTTCCGGGATGTAGTGAAGGTTGCCATCTGTGTTCCGTTTCACCTACTGGTTGCCCATCTTTGAAGTCAGACATCCAAAACCTGATGGATAACAAGGAGATCCTGTTTGAGAAGATTGTTGTTCCTACCACCCCTACTGAAGAAGTTTCCATTATTACCATTTTCAACAATTCCCCCAAGGCTCCCTCGAGGAAGCCTGTCAGAATTACGCCTGTTCAGAAGATTGCACCCATAATCATCACTGTTCTGGGGCCTATTCCCTACACCTCTGACAAAGCTGTCCCTTGGCACTATGGGGCAGATGTTTATGTTCTTGGAGTTAAGCAAGAGTTTGATACTAATACCGGTGTCAACAACATTACCGGGCCTTCTAAAGTCACCCGCAGTGGTAGACTTTTCTCACCTGATATTGCGCCACCAACCGTCCAAAGACCTATTGTCATCACACCTGCAAGTGTACCTACTTCCCTTCCTGATCAGGTTCCTATTTCTACCCCTATCTCCGAGTCATCTGACGCTCGGGGCAAAGGGATCGCCACTGATATGCCTGCCCAGACGGAGGCACCAAAGATAACCACTGTTGAAGCTTCCAAGCAGGAGATGGAAGAGATTCTGAAGATCATTAAGAAGAGTGATTATAATGTAGTTGAGCAATTGGGGCAAACCCCATCCAAGATTTCGATGTTATCACTGTTGTTGTGTTCAGAGGCCCATGCCAAGGCTCTGATTACCTTCCTGAAGACGGCCCACGTGCCACAAGAGACATCAGCTAATTAGTTTACCGATTGTGTGGCCAATTTAATTGCTGATAACGGTTTGGGTTTCTCCGACGCTGATCTGACTGCTAAAGGGAAGAACCATAACGATGCCCTGCATGTCTCTATTGAATGCAGGGGCACTACTCTTGCACATGTGTTGGTTGACACTGGTTCCTCATTGAACGTCTTGCCCAAGAAAGCTCTAGACAAGTTGGATTGCGAAGGGTTGGAGCTAAAGCCAAGTAACATTGTTGTCCGGGCCTTTGATGGGTCTAAAAGGATGGTGCATGGTGAGGTCGATATTCCAATTAGAGTTGGTTCTCAGGTCTTCGACTCTACATTCTACGTAATGGACATTCGATCGTCCTATTCTTGTTTGCTGGGTCGTCCATGGATCCACAAAGCTGGAGCGGTGACCTCCACACTCCATCAAAAGCTGAAATACCCGGTCAAAGGGAAGATTGTGATAGTTCAAGGGGAGGAGGAATACATGGTCAGCCACCCCAACTCGTTCCGGTACATAGAGATGGATGGGGAGTTCATTGATACCCCATTTCAACACTTTGAAGAGGTTCCTCAGACACTAGCCTCAACTGAGACTGTGATTGAAGATTCTCCTTTGAAGATTGCTTCCTTAAAGGATGCCCAGGCTGTTATTGAGAAGGGTGAGTATGCAAACTGGGGCCGACTTCCTGATTTCACTCAGAAGACTAACAAGTTTGGTTTGGGTTTCACTGCAGAAGCTCAAAGGGTTGTTCGTAGTACAAGGATTGGAAGACCTCCTGTGTTCATCAACAACTCGGGAGTAAATGCCATCGAAGATGATGTGGAGGAATCTGAATTCGACAGCTGGATCTACCCTATGACCAACGGTGGACCAAACAACTGGACAACAAAGGACTTCGTCCCTATTACTTTTGTTACTCAGTAATGAACTCTTTTGTTTTGAATTTGTAACAGACAATATTGTGAAACTTTATGGCCCGGTGTCTTACCCGGGGCACCGTGGCTTCATTTGTGAGGGCTTTTGTGTGCCATTTTCATATATCATTAATAAAAGCATTGGACGTTTCTTGCATTTCAAATTTTGCGCTCCTTGTCTTTCTTTATTATATATTGCAAAACAGCTATTTACACGCACTCACATATACAGATCACAATCCACTCTGGATCTCACTGGTAACGACTCTGCTACTACCAGTTATGACTTCGAAAATCCGATCAACTTAGCCGAAGATGAAGGTGAAGATGATTGCGAAGTGCCTGGTGAGCTTGCAAGACTGCTACTTCAAGAAGAAAGGGCCATTTAGCCACATGAAGAGCTAGTGGAAACAGTGAATCTGGGTACTGAGACAGACAAAAAGGAAGTCAAGATCGGCGCAAATCTGGAGCTTAGTGTGAAACAACGGTTGATTCAGATGTTTCATGACTACATGGAAATCTTTGCCTGGTCTTACGAAGATATGCCTGGGTTGGATACTGACATCGTGGTTCATCGCCTGCCAACCAAGGAAGACTGCCCTCCGGTAAAACAGAAGGTTCGCCGTATGCGTCCAAAGATGTCTGAGAAAATCAAGACCGAAGTTATGAAACAATTTGACGCCGGTTTTCTAGCAGTAACTTCTTACCCTCAGTGGGTCGCCAATGTGGTTCCAGTGCCGAAGAAAGATGGTAAGGTCAGAATGTGTGTTGACTACAGGGATTTGAACAGGGAGAGCCCTAAGGATGACTTCTCTCTGCCTCACATCGACGTTTTGGTTGACAACACTGCTCAGCATAAGGTATTCTCCTTCATGGACGGTTTCTCCGGTTATAATCAAATAAAGATGGCTCCCGAAGACATGGAGAAGACCACTTTTGTTACTCAGTGGGGTACCTTTTGCTACAAGGTCATGCCTTTTGGGTTGAAAAATGCTGGGGCAACGTATCAACGTGCCATGGTGGCGATGTTTCATGATATGATCCATCATGAGATTGAAGTATACGTCGACGATATGATTGCAAGGTCCCAAACTGAGGAGGAACACCTTGACCATATACAGAAGTTGTTTGGCCGGTTGAAGTTGTACAAACTGAGATTAAACCCGAGCAAGTGCACCTTCGGGGTGAGATCTGGAAAACTACTAGGTTTCGTCGTAAGCGACAAAGGTATTCAAGTGGACCCTGCCAAAGTGAAAGCCATACAAGAGATGCCAGCTCCCAAGATAGAGAAAGAAGTCAGAGGCTTTCTAGGACGGCTGAACTACATTGCCCGATTCATCTCGCACCTAACTGCTACTTGTGAACCAATCTTCAAGCTACTGAAGAAAGATCAAGTAGTATGTTGGAACGATGAATGTCAGGCCGCTTTCGAAAGAATCAAAGAGTATCTCCAAGAGCCACCTATTCTTATGCCACCAGTTGAAGGGAGACCTCTAATCTTATACTTGACAGTACTTGACAACTCAATGGGATGTGTGCTGGGTCAGCATGACGAGTCTGGCCGAAAAGAGCATGCTATTTATTACCTTAGCAAAAAGTTTACCGACTGTGAGACCCGATACTCACTGCTTGAGAAAACTTGCTGCGCTTTGGCATGGGCTGCTCGCCGGCTAAGACAGTATATGTTGACTCACACTACTCTGTTGATTTCAAAGATGGATCCAATCAAGTATATCTTCGAAAAGCCTGCCTTGTCCGGAAGAATAGCAAGATGGCAGATGATCTTGACTGAATATGACATCCAGTACACGACTCAAAAAGCAATCAAGGGAAGTGTGTTGGCAGACCATTTGGCACATCAGGCAATGGATGATTACCAGTCTATGAACTTTGAATTTCCAGACGAGAATATCATGGTAGTAACTGACTGCGAAATACCTGGACCGGATGAAGGACCTGAGGAAGGATCCCGATGGTCTATGCACTTTGACGGAGCCTCAAACGCTTTGGGTAATGGCATTGGCGCTATGATCATATCTTCTAAAGGTTCACATACTCCACTTACCGCCCGACTATGTTTCAACTTTACCAACAACATGGCGGAGTATGAAGCCTGCATTATGGGTCTCCGAGCTGCAATTGACCTAAGGATCAAGTTTCTGAGCGTCTTCGGAGATTCCACTCTCGTGATCTGTCAGATCAAAGGCGAGTGGGATACGAAACACCCAAATCTTATTCCTTACAAGGAGTATGTGTTGACGTTGCTTCCCCACTTCGAGGAAATAACCTTTGAACACTTCCCAAGAGAGGAAAATCAGTTGGCGGACGCGCTAGCTACGATGTCTTCTATGTTCAAAGTCAAGTGGGACAACGAGGCTCCCCGGATCATTATTTGGAAATTGGATGAACCTGCACATTGTTATGACCTTGAGACCGAAGAGGTAACAGAAAAACCTTGGTATCATGAAGTAAAGAAGTACCTTGAAGCTCAAGAATACCCCGAGGGTGCATCTGTTAATGACAAGAAGTTTCTGAGAAGGTTCGCAGCAAAGTTCTTCATCAGCAATGGTGTTCTTTACAAATGTAACCATGATTCAACCTTATTGCATTGTGTGGATAAGATTGAAGTAGAAAGGATCATGGCAGAGTTGCATGATGGTACCTTCGGAACTCATTCCAGTGGACATACCATGGCAAAGAAAATCCTTCGGGCAGGATATTACTGGTCCACAATGGAAGCCGACTGTTATCAGCATTCTCAGACATGTTACAAGTGCCAGGTCTATGCTGATAAGGTGCACATTCCTCCAGTTCCTCTGAATGTCTTGACGGCACCTTGGCCTTTTGCAATGTGGGGCATTGATATGATCGGCGAGATCAGACCTACGGCATCCAACGGGCATCAGTTCATCCTGGTAGCGATTGATTACTTTACGAAGTGGGTTGAAGCAGCTTCCTTTGCCACCGTAACCAAGAACGTCGTGGCACGGTTCATTCGGCACAACCTGATCTGTCGATACGGTGTACCAGAGAGGATCATTATGGATAATGGTACCAATCTTAACAATAAGATGATCACTGAGCTCTGCGAGCAATTCAAGATACAGCACCACAACTCTTCTCCCTACTGGCTGAAGATGAATGGGGCTGTAGAAGCAGCTAATAAGAACATTAAGAAGATTGTGCAGAAGATGACAGTGACTTACAAAGATTGGCATGAGATGTTACCATTTGCTCTTCATGGGTACCGTACCTCAGCACGGACGTCAACAGGGGTAACACCATACTCCTTGGTATACGGCATGGAGGCAGTCCTGTCCATTGAAGTTCAAATACCCTCTCTCTGAATCATGAAGGATGCGGGTTTAAGCAAAGACGACTGGATCCAGACCCGGCTTGATTAATTAAACCTAATCGACGAAAAGAGACTCACTGCTATTTGTCATGGTCAGACGTACCAAAAACGGATGATCAAGGCTTTTAACAAGAAAGTCGGACGATAAGAGTATCAAGTCGGGGACCTGGTAATCAAGCGCATTATTCTACCTCAAGGTGATCCCAGGGGCAAATGGACCCCTACGTACGAAGGGCCATTTATGGTTAAGAACATCTTCTCAGGAGGAGCAATGATTCTAACCACCATGGATGGTGACGACCTTCCTCACCCCGCCAATGCAGACATAGTAAAAAGATACTACGCATAATTAAAGACCCGCTAGGTTGACTGGCCTAGGCAAAAATAAGGGCTTCTCGGCGAACCAAAAGGGTTCGGGCAAAAATAAGGGATGAAAATGAAAAAATATGTACACTCGGTAAGTCGAAAACCTGAAAAGGCGGCTTGGGCAAAAATGGGTATCCCGGTGGACTGAAAACCCGAAAGGGAGGTCCAGGAAAAAGTCATGGATTAAAGCGTAATACTATGTCTCATTGGATCACCTCGCATCCGGACTTCAGTATCGACTATCAAGCTCGGACGACACCGGTCAATCAGATTTATCTTCAGCTAAGCAGCAAAGTGATGAGATGCTTGAAGATATAAAGGCGATAGCAGAGTTGGAACCCAGTGGGATTATTCACATAGCTGTTTTGTTTTCTTTTCACAAATTGTATAAATTCTATTTGCTCGGCGGTGTTCTCTTACTAGGACGCCAGCCTCTTGTACAAAAACGCCTATTTTCAGGCAAACTTCAAAATCAATACAAGTTCATTTTTCAGACAAATTGAAAATTGTTTTTTCCTTTATCTGTTTTGTTTTGCAAAGAACGTCCAATGTTCATTTTTGATATATGCATTTGAAATTAATTGTCGATCATAAATATTTGCATGCGAAACAAAGAACTAATTACGGGTGATATCAGAAGTAGGGGCAATAAGAATTGTCTAAGAGGTCTAGTTGCTTTGTCCAACAAGGTACCAAGGTAGGTTCAGCTGAAGAATAGGACCAAGATACCATCACTCCCCGCAAAGTAAAACAGTAATGGTAGCTCTCCCCACTGAGACTTGCAACTATGAACGAATCAGCAATGCTCTCCCCAAGCAGAGTTAGTATACCATCATCCCTGAAAAGGCTTGGTATCCCCAGAAGGTCTTAATATTCCCCAGCGGAGTATAGGATATTCCCCAGCAAGATATAAGAGTATCCCAAGCAGTCTTAATATACCTCGACAGAGTATAAGAATGTTCCCCGGCAGAATACAAGATACCCCCAGTGGAGCCATTTCCCAGCGCAGTCTAAAAAAGCTTCCCCGCCAGAGTTGAATCATCTTCCCCAGTGGATTCTGGAATCTTGTCCCCTGTAGAGCATAAATATATCTCCCCAGCCATATTCAGAGGTTATCCCCACGAGAGTCTAACTGGGTTATCCTCAGCAAGTTGCGACTGAAAGATCATCCCCAGCAAAGTTCTTTCTATCCCCAGCGGAGTTTATCATCAAAATCCCCAACAGAGTTTATCAACAGAATCCCCCAGCGGAATTATCGTTAAAATCCCAGCGAAGTACATCTCTTCCCACAGAGTAATTCCCCGCAGAGTAATCTCTTCACCAGGTTTATTCCCCAACGGAGTTATTTTCTCCTACAGGTTTATTCTCACAACCATCTTCGTTCATCATCCCCAGCGGAAACGAAGAATCCAGCTCTATTCTCCAGCAGCTCCGGGATTTATTTTCCCCAGCTAAAAACATCACATCTTCATACATCATGACGTGCATACGCATAATACAACACAAATCTCATTTATTTTGAGAACATCATGACATCATGCATTTCATACATCATGACATTGCATACAACTAACGTTTTACCTTTTTCAGGAAAAGGTCAATCCAAAGATAGCTACCATCAACCTTTTTAAGTTCCAGATAAATACCTGTAACAAGCCAGGAAAATTCTGTGGACGACTGATTGTAGATCAATACCTGAAACAAGCCAGGAAAGTTATCTACATGAAGAGATTGAAGATCAATACCTGTAACAAGCCAGGAAGACCATCTTTCTTTCTCAGGTCAGAGATCAATACCTGTAACCAGCCAGGACAACTATCTCATCGGCCAATCTTTTCAAGTTCCAGATTAATACCTGTAACAAGCCAGGAAAAGCATCTGTGGATGACTAATTCCAGATTAATACCTGTAACAAGCCAGGAAAAGCATCTGTGGACGACTGATTGTAGATCGATACCTGAAACCAGCCAGGAAAGTTATCTACATGAAGAGATTGAAGATCAATACCTGTAACAAGCCAGGAAGGCCATCTTTCTTTCTCAGGTCAGCGATTAATACCTGAAACCAGCCAGGACAACTATCTACTTGACCATCATCAGGAAACCCTACACCGGTTCCTTCTCTCTTTCATATGAAGTTTCACACGGACTCATCATCAGGCAACCCTACACCGGTTCCTTCTCTTTTAGATGCAGTTTTACACGGTCTCATCATCAGGCAACCCTACACAGGTTCCTTCTTTAAACTTACAAAATTACAATTCAACAAACAATCTTCAGATGGCATCTGTAAGCCCATTCCCAACATCACATTGCTGATACTACACCATGCGAGTGCAAATTTCTGGGCACTTTAGTGTTCAATCATCTTCCACCTTCGGATCACGAAAGGCACGCAAGCCAATCTACATCCTCAGGTTTAAGAAAATTGAACAGGGGCAACTGTTGTACCCCAACATTTTCCCTCCCATATTCCTCAAGATATGTCAAGAATCATCTCCAAATGGTTCAAGATTGCTCAAGAGTTAGACAGTCAAGCCATCTCCTAAGCAGTAGACAGCTGAAATTAGGGTTTTGGTTCTTCCAAGGAATTTGGGGTTTTCAATGGTTCAATCAAGTCTCATGGGCCTATATAAATTCTCAATCACCTACATGCCAAGTTTCAAGACTCACAGTGCCAGTTTGCACAGTCAAAAGCTCCATTTGATCTACAGTCAACTGCAAGGGCAAAATGGTCATTTTGCAGTCAAAAGTCAGAATTCTTGGTCAACATTTTATTTTTGAGTTCATAGTCATCATTTTATCAAGTCTTGATCATGATCCCACAAGAATAGCTCAAAAATCATCAAGATGCAAAAGTTACTATTTTTGGACAGCAGAAAAGTTAACTGTACTTTGACAAGAGCATAACTCTTTCATGGTTTATCAGAAAAATTCCATCCAAAGCTCATTTTGAAGAGGATGTAATTTCCTACAATCCATCTTCACACCCCAAGATCAAGAAATGCTCTCACAAAAAGTTACAAATTTTTACATTATAGGTCAATTTCAAAAGTCAACAAAAGTACACTTTGAGTCAAAGGCCATAACTTGAGATTGGTAAATCCAAATGACATGGGACCAAAAGCATTGGTTAGAGGACTTCAAGAGATTTCCAAAATGTCCAAGAACATGGTCATATGATCAAAATTGAGCAAGTTATGCATTGGAGAAGTTGGGCAATTTTCATGAATTTGCAAAAGTCAACTTTGCTCAAAACACCTTCTTTTTGCTAATGGGCCTCAAATCTCTTTTTGAAACTTCACCCCTGGCCTATGCACGACCCACCAAGTTAAATTGGATTTATTTTCTTAAATTTATTGATTAAATGGATTTTTAATACATATTAATTCATTTAATTAATTTAAATTATAAGAAAATACAAGATTTGATTCTTAAACCTATTTGTGAACCAAATATGATCCAAATATGCTGACCAATTCGTGCACAAGCTAAAAGATACAAAAATATCCAATTTTGGCAACTTGTTCAATCATGAAAAATCAAGAATATTTGATTTATCAATCAAAGATTCAATCTTCAATGCACATGGGTATGGGTCCAAATTTTGACCTAAACTGATTCCCTTATATGCAAGCAAGCCAAGCATAACCTAATACACAACTGAAAGACTGCAGAACGTCCATACCAATTTCAAGAAATTTCAAGAAAACTCAAAACTTGTTCTTGCAATCTAGGCCAATTCAAGGTGCCTTGTCCATCCAAACACATTGCAGGAGGTACCAGGAGTGATTTGCAATCAAATTCAAGCATCAAAGCTCAAGGAATCACGAAATACCATCTCACGGTTTGCACTTATAATTCAAAACTGTATCTCTTAATTCATACACATTTGACATGTTTTTGTGATTGATTTGCATTGCTAGAGATTATACAAAGCTAATGGAATGACTGAATTGAACCATAATGCCCTAAATCGAGAGATGCCATGATTGAATTTCTAGGGTTTTCAAGCTTTCAAATGGGGGTTTCCAAACCAGGAAAAATTGGAACCAATGGGATATATGGTTGAATTCGTGAGACTAAGACGATTGGAACACATACCTCGTGAAATATTTCTTTTTGCCCTGTGTTTATTCTCTATTTTTCGTGCAGGGAAGTAGTGGAGGTTAAAAACCCCCGCTATCTGATTCTAATTATGCAGGACAAAGGTTGAAGATGATGACGTGTTGTCATCTGGTTCGTATGTTTGAAAAAAATTCGCGCTTTATTTTTGTTTACAGCATATTAGTTGTTTTTGTATACAATATTCTCTATTTATCCATTTAACAAAAGCGCGTCACAACTCAGTTGGAAAAGGCGTTGATGCATAGTCCATTGGGACCTGGGTTCGAATCCCAGGTCCCCCAAAACCTTTTTATTTTTCTTCCTCAGGTATTCATATGCAGTTTGCATAGGGAGGTCCACCATACACCTCAAATCTCAGTGCGCCAGATGTCTCCAAACCTAGATCCAATGGTCATGAACGAAGGATCATCATACTCCCTAGTCAATGCATGCGTGTGAGATCCTGGAAAGTCAATGGGGCTGAGGCATAATGGGCCTGGAAATTGCTGACTCCACCACAAAATTGGGGCCAACACCCCCTTCATGAGTTTATTTCTTTTCTTTTTATTTTTATTTTTTCTTTATTTTAATTATTTTTATAATTATTATTTATATCACTAACAAATTAATATTTTCCCCTAATAAAATCAAAAAATAAAAAATATAATATTTTTATTTATTAAAATTAATTTCACTATTTCATTATTTTTGTAAATAAATAACTTAATTTGTTTAGTTTTAATTAGGCATAATAATAATATTTTTGCAATAAATAAAAATTGGTGTAGAATTAGGTTTTTTTAATATATTTAATCATCTTATTTTTATTTCCTTAAACCTTCAAAAAGCCAAAAAATATCTTTTTTATTTTATTAATTAACTAATTTAGTTTTAATTTCATTTAGTTCAAAATAATATAAAAATCTATTTCTTTCCTAAAAAAGGGTCAAAACCCTAAAAAACTCTCCGATTTAATTTTTCTCGCGCGTATGATTTTTTTTTATCCATATAATTGTATTTGCTCCGAGGATGTAATAGTTTTGGACTTAGGACTTTTTACCGCTTTTATTTACCTTTCCGCATTTACTTTTTCAAGGGTTTGTTTTTGGCGATGTAAATACCCGACGCCTTGTAATAGCATAGTTTTATTTTCCGCAACCATTAATTGCTAGATGTATGAATAATAGGCTATGCATGACAAGATCTATCTTAACTTAAAATCAACCGTAGCTCACCATAACATGTACAAAGATAACATAACTGAAAATTGACACATTTGCATATGCCACTCCTAGGATACGCCTCACTTGGTTGCCTCGAACGTGGTCATTGAGTATAGGAAGTTTTAGAGGTCGTCCTCCTGTCTAAAGATCAAAGTTGCCTCGAAACGGTTGCCTCGATAAAAAATGATCTAAGACATTAGGGTTACCGCTAAGGCATCCTAACATTGCTTTAGTGACCACATGTCCCTTAATCGAATTGACCCGAAAACTCCAACGACGGTGCTACCTACTTCTCAATAGTGGGATAGCACTGTCTAAAGGACATTTACACATCTTAATTCCCTTTTGAGTAGGTAGAGGTTCTCAGGTACTTGCTCTTTCAAAACAAAACAAATTTTTCGCACTTACACTTTTCAAACAAAGTTTTCAACAAACACTTCGTACACTCTTGAGGACAGAAACAAGAGTTAAATCGAAGTTTTCAAACAAAAACTTTTTCAAAACCCACGAACACAAGAAAAGTAAAACTTTTTGAAAACATAGAGAGCAAGTACCTAAGAGCCCGTGGATAACCACAGATAGAAAGGGTGCTAACACCTTCCCTTTCTATAATCTACCTCCCAAACCCGAGAAATATTTCGAAAAGGAATTTTGCTGTGCTTTTGTCCTTTCCTTGTTGGATAAAATAAAAGACGGTGGCGACTCTTGCTTACCGCGACATTTTGCAAAAACAAATGCAAACGCGAACCAGCATTCCAAAACAGTCAGTTCTCATTCCCACCGATCACATCATCCTACTTTCATGATCCCCAATGAAGCTCTCTCATATGTCAGCAATCTTCTAGTTTAAGACGAGTTTCGAGAAATCATGTTAGCCCAACATCCTACTTACTTTTGACAAGCAACCTTGTTATATAAGCAACCCCTCTCTAAGCCTTAACAGGGCACGACCCACCATATGGGCACCATTCAAAAACATCAAACTCATCATAAATCATTATCACACATTAATCATATCCCTGCGCTCTAACATCATGCATATCATCTCTTACATATTCCTACAACATAATCTAACCTCTACAAAAGCCAAAATTCACTTGGCATCTACCACTTCAAAGATCAACCTCATTTGGAATTTACAAAAAAATTTAGATTCCCACAAAGCCCAACCTTACTTGGCACCCAATACCTACATATCAAAGGCTCAATCTTCAGTGGTAAAACCCCAGATTAACACCTCACATGCATCAATCATCACACTTTATGCATTGGTAAAATGCAAATCTCATTCAACTATCATGCATAGCAAGTCGCTCTCCTTCATTCTTAAAGACCGACTGTCGTCAGCACTATGCATTCAGGTTTCTCAAAACCCAATTGGCACTTCAAAGTCCAACATTCATCGAGACATATTCAAGTTACATACATTGATCAATCATTACATTTCATTCATCAATCAAAATGCACAACATACAAGCATAACCAAATAATGTTTCATATGAAGATAATCATCATTGTCATTAATTATCTACTCTACATTGAATCTCATCAGTAGATTCCCCTGGTTGATCTAGGCAGATGATTTTCTAGAAGACCTTGATAGAAGATAGTTCTTAACAAAATATCAACAGTAGATTCCGCTGGTTGATCTTGACAAGTTATTTTTTCCAGAACACCTCGGGAGTAGGTAGTTTCTTAACAAAATCTCGGTAGTAGATTCCCCTGGTTGATCTAGTCAGAAGATTTCTAGAAGACCTCGGCATAAGGTAGTTATTAACAGAATCTCAACAGTAGATTCCCCTGGTTGATTTTCCAAAAGACCTCGGCAGAAGGTAGTTCTTAACAGAATCTCGATAGTAGATTCCCCTAGTTAATCTTAGTAGATGATTTTCCATAAGACATTGGCAGAAGGTATTCCTCAACACAATCTTGGTAGTAGATTCCCCTGGTTGATCTTGGCAGATGATTTTTTAGAAGACCTCGGCAGAAGGTAGTTCCTCAAATGAATCTCGACAGTAGATTCCTTGGTAAATCTCGATAGTAGATTTTCGATTAAGAGCCTCACACATATCATTATTCGTTCATAAGCATAATTAAATTAAGCATACATTATAAAATCATATTGTGCAACAACATGCATAACCATATCAAACATGCAATATATGCATTACATTCAATCATAAAGGCCCAGAAACACTTCAAAAAATCTCAAGGCCTATTTTACAGCTAAGTCACCCACGCAAATCGTAAATTCAAACCTTAGCATTGTTCACCCCATGACATTAGATACCTCGGTTAATAACAGACATAACATTTAGATGTACCAAAATCAAAGTTATACTAGACAGTATACCTATGATTCATATCTAAATCCTAGTCATCATCAGCCTACGGGAAAACTATTCAAGATTTCAATTATAAGATTCCAGTTATTAAATTTCAATTATCAAATTCCGATTATCAAATTTCAAGTTTCCAATTTTCAAAATTAAAATTGCATTATTTATCCTCTAGGTTGTGGTATATGTGTAAATTGGTGATATAACTAGCCACGTTAGTCCCTGAGAAATGATAATTTATTTTTACAAAATTTTCGATCTTGTTGGATTAGTCCCTTTGAAAAAGATAAGATCGATATTACATTATTCATTGCATGAGTCCCTTGGCAAAGATGAATATGAAAAATATGATATGTAACCTACTATGTTAGTCCCTGAGCATTAGCAAGTTGTTTTTTTCAAACCTTTCAACCCTATTGGATGAGTCCCTCGGAAAAGATAAACTTGATGCCTGCATTATTTACCCCATAGATTGTGGTAGAAATACAAAATCTACGATATAGCCTGTTATGTTAGTCCCTGAGCAGTAATAAGCTATCACCAGTGTCCTTTTTCATATTTATCCGACCAGGTAGATATGTTAATCCATGCTTCAGGCATTGATAAGTTATATGTGTCATCCTTGCCTTCCTTTTTCCATTTTTACTTGATTTAATTTTAAACGGTTTTTCAATAAAAAATTCAAAAGAGTCTTTGGTCAAATCACGGGGCATTCCATTATTTAATTACCCTCTGATCTGAACATGCGAGAATTTCATATTCTTGCATCCTTCAACCAAATAGTAATTAAATAGGGGAAACTTTCATACTCTAAAATTTTCCACCCTATTTCTAACAGTCAAATTATTTTTAAACTTGGATTTTATAAATTTTTTGGTTTATACTAACATTTTAACATTAATTTATTTTTCTTATATATAATAGTTTACTTTAAATTATTTGTATTTCTTAAATAGAAATATTTTCCCACCCTTCATATGCTTTCAAGTGCCTTTTTATTTTCAATAAATGTGATAGCACAATTGGTAAGGAGGTAAGGCTTGTAAGTATAAGATCATGAGTTTGGATCTCACTTGTTTTATTTTTTTACATTTTTTCTTTTATCTGTTACTAACTTTATTTCAATTTTCAGAATAACAAAATTGCATTTTTATTATTTTAATTTTAATTTTCGTTTCTATTGGGAATTTTTCAAAAATAATTGTTTATTTAATTTTATGCATTTTTTTACCAAAAAGAAGTGCAAAAATTATAATAAATATAAAAAATATTTTCTTTTCTGGTTAGTCGTTTCTTATTGGACAGTCTGTGTCACTTTGTGTCATACTCAGCTTATAATTGGTCAATTTGTTGACCAAAGAAGATATGATTTATTTAATTTTATTTTGTTCCTTTTTTGCCCTTTAACCTGATTTTCCCACTCTATAAATAACTTTCTATTTTCACACTATTGGACATCCGTATCATCCACAATTTTCAACTCTCACACACTCTTGTTTTTTTGTCCATAATTTTATAATTTCACTCTTCTTCTTTCACAAACACATTCTCACTAAATTTGCAAACCCTTTTTTTACACACTTTAATCCCTCTCAAAATATTTTTGCAATTTTCTTTTCAAAGTTTCTTTTCAAAACTACAACTTCCTCTGAAAACAACCCAAGTAACCGCAACTTCGTCTTCTTCAAACATCTGGCGAGTATTACCCCACCAATCCTCTGCTTCCTCTTCAAGCATATGGGTATGAAACTGCATCCTCTGTGCATCTGAACAATTCATGACTCGAAAGATCTTCTTAATCACTTTCAGCCATGCTTGTGCATTGTCAGGTTCATGCGGTCCCTCGAAAATTGGCGGATTGCTACTCCGAAGCTTCCCCAAAGCATGAAGCTCATCATCATTCTTGTTCGCAACATTCACATTAACGTGCGGCTGCTGTCCAATTTCTCCAACCAACATTTCCAAAGCTTCAACAATCGCGTCGTCATTCCTTCCTCTAACCATTGTTCTGAGAATTTCAAGCAACAAATTCTCGTTAGAACAAACAATACCGATAGTGTCACATACACATATCGAATATAAAATGGAATACTCATTAACAACTCGGTCAACTGATCGAAAATGCTCTGATACCATTAATGTAACACCCTTTTAAAACCCCACATAATATTATAGAATAATTAAAGTTAATATAACATGCATATCACATAAGGGTGTCACACATAATTCAAAATCACACATTGCACATGTCATACTCAAATAAAACTAAATTAAATTCATGCTTTTCATATCACTTCACAAAAGCATGTCACAGCAGAATCACTTTCATTAAGAATATCATAATATTCAAATCTCAAATAAACTTCATTCATTTAATCAACTTAGGCATAAAAGTCACTTCACCACATAATTCAATTAAAATTAACAAAAATAGAATATAATACATAAAGTATATCTCCAAAAACATGAATCCAAACGTTTCCCCAGTGTTACATGACCAGATTATGACTCAACCTAAAATAAATACGGAAATAAAATAAGCTAACTCCTTCAGGTACACTTGTTGTACCCTAAATTTCTCCCCTTACTTTTTCAGTCGCACTTTCATATCATATTTTGTCGTTTGTGCACAATCTTTGAAAAAACTGTGTTTTCATCCTTCAAAAATCTTTAAAAAAAATTAGTATGTGTCGACACATATGTGTTATGTGTCAACTCATCCTGTTTTGTATAACTAGCATGTGTCGACACATACATGTTATGTGTCGACTCATGCAAATTGATTGATTCTGTATTATGCTGACAAAAGCAGCTTGCATCGATCCATAGAAGCTTGCGTCGACTCATGTTGTGTTATACAACTAGAATGTATCGATGCATACGACTCTTGTGTCGACTCATAGCAGCAAAACACACGTGAAAGTTGAAAAGATCAGCATTTCAAGCTTGTCAAATTTTTGGCTCCAATTTGGCTCTAATTTTTGAAAGAATTATCATTAATTCAAATTTTGGCTCCAAGAATCAATTACCAAATTACCACTAATCCCAATCCTAAACTCTATAAATAGAGCCCTCATTTCATTCAAATTATAAGCTTTTGATAGCGAAACTCATTTTGCTAAAAAATCTCTCAATTCTCTACATCTACCAAATTCACTCAAAGCTCCATTTTCAAAAAAAGGATAGTAAGCTTTGCATTGAAGCTTACTAATCTTTGAGCAAAACCTTCATCCAAATATTTTTTTCTTCATCAATTCTCTACATCCAAGCTTTGGTAATTGATTCTTATGGTCGAATTGAAGTAAATTCTGGAAGTTGTTTGATAATTCTCTAATTCTACCTTTGGTAAGTTGGATCATCATCTTTCACAATGTGATCTCTTATGGATTTCTGGTTTTGATTCATTGAGCACTGTTTTATGATTCCATTAGTGCTATTTTCTCATAATTTGATGGAATTTTCATGCTCAATTGGATCCATGATCATAAGGTGTTTGATGAAAAGTTGGAACAAGAATTTGATTCTTGAAATGCTGTTTTCTATTGATTTTAATAGGTTGCAATCAATTGTTGTAACATTGCAATCGATTGTCACAGAAAATTGATTTGAAAAAAAAAACTGCACTGATGCAATTGGTTGCTGTCTAAGCACAATCGATTATAACAGTGCCAAAAATACTTTTTCTTCCTTATTTTGGGGCTGTTTTGACTCAAATATTTTTTCTACTCACTCTCTTTGATGGATAATTTGGATTACAATTTTAAATGTCCAATTTCTCTTTAAGTTCAATGGACTTTGTGATGTAGATGGAGTTGGATAAATGTTCATCAATTCAAATCTACCTAAGATTGAATTATTTAATTCATTTTTGGTGCTTTGGATTAATGATATGTTTAGTGCTTTAATCCATCTAGAGGAGTGGTTGAATTTAAAGATGAAAGAATTTTGAGGTGGTAATCCAAATTAGCTTATCATTCCCCCCCTCCCCCCCCCCCCTCTTCATCTTATCCCTTTCTTTTTTAATTGTTTTACATGTTAAGGGGTGATGATCTCTATATCATTTATCCAAACATGAATTACATAGATTGCTATTGACCGACCTCAAAATAGGTGCGACTTCTACATAAGTCCACTTACGATTGTTTAACATAGCGCTAAATTTTGTCCCGATTCGAATAAATGATCATTCGTGGACCAAACCTATGTTTGCAAGCCCAAGTATGTTAATTTGATCTCTTGGATCCAATAACCTTGAGATTCATTGTGTGGAGGCTTTGGTTCTACCAATCCTCTAATGGATCTACATCACTTTTGGTCAACGCGGATCACTTAAACATCGTTGATCATTACATGTTACTTTTTGAGGATTCCAAAATGGATGATATACTTGACAAAAAGCAAATGCAACTTGTTGTGTGGAGGCTTTGGTTCTACCAATTCTCTAATGAGTTCCAAATGCAAGTTTCAAGATGGTCATCCAACTAACCATTAATTTCTAACAATTGACTTTACTTTATGCTTTTATTTTTATGATTTATGTACCATTTACTTTAAACATTTACATTTCATGCCATTTTTATTTTTTGCTCACTTGAGCATTTATTTCATGCTATTTTCATCTTTGCTCACTTGAGCATTTACTTTTATGTCTTTTTTATTTTTCTCACTTGAGCTTTTCTTTTCCTTTTGAAGACACTTAATAATCAACATGAACCATGAAAAGCATTAATGATACTCGGACTATTTGGTTACTATCCTTGGCATTATGGAGTATTGGACTTCTTGGACTTAGGATTAAAAACCTTGGCCTATGTTGGAGACCTTGGACCTTAATTGATATTTTTTCTGGAGTTCTTGAGGTTTACCTCAAGACATTGGGTTGTTTGTTTGTTTTGTGTGCAGGTTATTGTGATTACATAATTTGTCTGTGTGATACAGTGGGAGAACTGACTTGAGGTTTTGCATTTTATCGCAAATGTTGCGGTTAGCAAGAGTCGCCACCGACTTTTCTTTTATCCAAAAGGAAAGGTGAAAAAGTACAGGAGAGACCTTTGAGATTTTTTCTTGAGTTCGGGGGGTAGATTATGAAAAGGGAAGGTGTTAGCACCCTTTTCATCCATGGTTTTCCATGGGCTCTTAGTTTCTTGCTTAGATCACTTGCTTTTGTTTGCTTGAAATTGTGTTTGGTATGGATTTGAAAGTATTTTGTAAAAGAGGCCATTCGTTTAGGCAATCTTTGTAATGATTCTCGTTCGTAAGAATGTATACAAATATGTTTGTCTTTTAAAAAATGTTTTCAATATTTGTAAGGTGTTTTTGAAATGTGTGTGTGTTTGTTTTTGAAAATAGCAAGGATTGTTGTTTGAAAATGCAGCAAGTAACTAGAAGCTATCTACCTACATAAAGGTCTTTCTTGTTCATTTTCTATCCCTTTGACATTGTTGTCTTATCATTGATTTGGTAAGCAACCCTATCTTTGGATGTAAACGGGACGGGCGTGGGTCATCGTATAACCATGATTAGCAATATTTGCAAAGTATCTTAACATTTTTTAGGGACGATGATCATTTTGTAAGGCAACTTTTAAATAGCGTCATCGAGGGACTATGATCTTATATTTGTTTTGTTTTGCCAAGATACTTCGCATGCGTAACATGGCCATTTTTGTTGTAGGCAACCAAGTGGGAGAAACCCTAAGGGTGCTTGTGTGCAAGTGTGTCATTTTCATGCTTTTGATTTTGTCTTGTATTTAGAGTGTTCTATTTTGTTTTGTTTGGTTCTTGTCATACAAACCCTAATTATTAATTGTGATCGGTGGATCTGGAACTGACTGTTTAACGCTGGTTCGCGAAATGTCGCGGTAAGCAAGAGTCGCCACCGTCTTTTATTTTCTCCAAATGGAAAGGACAAAAGCACAGAAAAATTCCTTAAAGAGATTGCTCTCGGTTCGGGAGGTAGGTTATAGAAAGGGAAGGTGTTAGCACCCTTTCTATCCATGGTTATCCATGTGCTCTTAGGTACTTGCTCAATGTGTTTTCAAAATATTTTGTTTGCTTTTCAATGTGGGTTTAAAAAAGTTTCTTTGAAAGTTTCAGATCGACTCTTGTGTCAGAGTGTTTGAAAAATTGTTTTGAAAGCTTTTGAAAAGTGTCGGTGTGAAAAGATTTTTGAATGTTTTTGAAATTAGAGCAAGTATCTACGAGAACCTACCTACCCTAAGGAATTCGTCTGTGTAGATGTCCTTTAAAGTAGTGCCATCCCACCATTGAGAGGTAGGTAGCACCACCGTTGGAGGTGTTCGGGTCAATTCGAGTTTATAGGGACATGGTGATCACCGGAGCAATGGGAAGACACCTTAGAAGCTACCCTCATGCCAGGTTCCCGGATCATGAGGACTTACTAAGACATCCTCTACTCGACGATCACCTTTCGAGGCAAGGCAACAGTGAGGCGTACCCTAGGGGTGGTGTGTGTGATTCGTGTGTCGTTTTCATTTGCATTTGTCTTTTGTCATGTTAAAGTGTTCTACGCTTGATTTTATTATGGTCATTCATTCTTGCATGCTTTGTTTAACAGTTAAAATATTTGCGGAAAAGTAAATCTAAGCTATTACAAATGGCGCGGGTCCACATCGCCAAAATTAAACCGGACCCGACTTGACGGAAAGTAAATAAGAGTGCGAAAAGTAATTAACGTTACAAGGCTTCGGGAGAAGTACACAATTATTCAAGCGACATAAAATAAATACGCGAATTTAAACAATTAAGAACATGGGCATTGAGCCCTTTTGCAAAATTAAATTAATAAGGAATTAAAATTAATATTAAAAGAAAATGTTTTTGGTATTTTTGTGTTTTTTAGATTTTATGGAAAAAGAATTAATTAAAACTAAAACAAAATGTTAAACCTAGTTCTGATTATTTTTTAAGCTATTAAGAAAAATATTGAATTTTAACCTAATTTATACCTAAGTTAATTTACATGCAAGTTTAATTATAAAAAATAAAATAGATATTATTATTGTGAAAAAGGAATATTAAAAAAAAGAATAAAAATTAACTAAACCTAATTCTACATTTTTTAGATTTTATTATGAAAAGAATCAAAATTGTAACTTAATTTAAAACTAATTAATTACATGCTAATTTATTTACAGGAAAACATCAAAATAAATAATCATTATATTTTTTATCTTTTTCTGAGTTTTTATGTATTTTTATTATATTTTGTAAAAAATAATTAATTAATCTAAACAAATAATAATTAAAACAATAATTGAAAATAAACAATAAATAAAGAAAATGTATAGAATTTGCAAACCAGGGGGTGGAAATCCCAAATTGTGAGGGGTAATCCTAGAATGCTGGCCCAAAACCCTGAGTCCATTTGACTTTTGTGAGTAACGTGTGGGATGGTTGACCTGAGCTTATAGTGGACCTTCAATCTCAGCCTTTGATCTGAAGCAACTAGACGCGTGGCTGGCTTGATGATGATGGAACATGGTGCTCTATGACGCTTACGCTGCATGGGAATACACATGGAAAAATGATATTGAAATATGCAAGACCTGGGACTTGAACCCAGGTCATGAGCGTCACCAGTTAACACCTGTACCGCTGAGCCACTATCACGCATTCGTTAATTAAATAAACAACAAATATAATGAAAGAAAACAACGCGTTAGTGGACCCACGCGCGAAAATATTTAAACGTGCCAATCAGTTCTTGCCACGACTCCGTCTTCTTCGTGGCCTTTTTATTTTTTCTGAAACATGAACGCATTGGCCACGGTTTTTCCCCGTTCTCTTAGACACGTTTTGAGAAAATAGCGATTAGCCCCTCAACGCTCATAAATTGAGCGCGAGGGTGCCATCGTCTTCGTCTTCATGCGCTGAATCTAATGATCAAAGTCATATGTCCCAATTTTGCCTGGCTTTAAAATCCCCAATTGGAAGCTCTGCAAACCCTAAATTTTAACAATGGCGATTTCTTGTACAGCTCATAAAAACACGATTAATTCATCCAGTTAGCTTCAGAATACATTATTCAAGATAAATGCATAATCAAAATGCCATGAAAACTCTTAAATCTGGAAATACGAATTTGAAAAATATAAGAAAAAAGTGGATTTCTGTATACCAATTCAACGCGTTTGGGTGGCTGTTCTGGATTGGAATATGATCAGTGAAGCTTCAGGAAGCTATTGAAATAGTTTGTGTGCCTTGAATCGCCCTGAAAAGGGGTTTACAGTTTTGACTTTTTTCAACAATTTTTCAAGTTTGTTTATGGCCTTTGAGCGCAACATTCAGTCTCTTATGATTAGGTTTTGATTCATGCTTATGTACTGAGGCTATTAGGTTAACAAAACTTAATCAAATCCATGGCAATAATGGTTTTGCATATTTGATTTTCTTAAGATCTTTTCATATCTTTTTCAAGTGTATTTTGTGTCAATTATGCTCAAATCAATCCAATTCTTTCCTATTTTGCATGTGCACGAAATCTTGATGGCAAAACCTGTATAAAAAGATTTGTTAAGGCATATTAGATATTTTTCATATATTTTAATGATTTAAATGAATTAATATAAATAATAATTCAAATAAATAAATAAAAAATGAGAAAATATCTCCCTTTGGGCCAAGTGGTCGTGCATATGCTTAGAATGATGAATCATGGAAGAAAAATGGGCCCATTAGCAATTTTAGGTCATTTAGATCAAAGTTGACTTTTCACAATATCCAAAAATTTCCCAACTTCCACAAGGCATAACTTGCTCAATGTTTAAGCTTTTCTCAAGTTCTTGGACATTTTGGAAAGGTATTTGAGTCCTCTAACCAATGCCTTTGGTCCCATGTCATTTTGATTTACCAATCTCAAGTTATGGCCTTTGACTTAAAGTCCCTTTTTGTTGACTTTTGAAAATGACCTATAATGTTGAAATTGATAACTTTTTGTGAGAGCATTTCTTGGACTTGAAGTATGAAGATGAGTTGTAGGAAATATCTTTCTCTTCAAAATGAGCTTTGGATGGAATTTTTCTGATAATCCATGTGAAAGTTATGCCCTGGTTAATTTTAGTTGACTTTTTCAGCTGTCCAAATAAGGAAACTTTTACATCTTGATGATTTCTGAGCCAAATTTTGAGAATCATGATCAAGCATTGATCAAATGATGTTTGTGGCTTCAAAATGATATGTTGACCAAAAATTTGAACTTTTGACTGCCAAATGACCATTTTGCCCCTACAGTTGACTGTAGTGCAATTAGGGTTTTTGACTGTGCAATTTTGAGCTGAATGCCTTGAAACTTGATATGAAGATGCTTGACCACATTTGTAGGCATGTGAGACTTGATTGGGCCTTTGAAAACTTCATTTTCTTGATCAGTACATAAACCCTAGTTTTGGCTGTATAGGAGACCTTTGCACTGTGCAACCCTTGGGGAATTTTGTAGCTTGACTTGGCAATTTATTGGAGAATATGGGAGGGCAAATTTTGGGGTACAACACTAATCATGGCATATAAAGCGATAAATTGCGTAATATAAATATTACTAAGCTATTACAACAATTTATGGGAGGGGAGAATACAAGTTTGAATGGGGATTTTGCTAGAATATAAAGCTAAATAAATTATTACAACCAAATCGAATTTGTACGAATTTAGAATAAATACAATACAATATTTAGAAGGCAATGCAATGTACATGTAAAAAAGGTTTTTGTGTCTTATTTTTATGTAAAAGAAAATTTAATCTAAACCTAAAAATATAAAAGAGGAATTAATTTTATAAAAAAGGTTTAACCCTAATTATTATTTAAGAGAAAATAAAGTTTCTATATTATTTTGTGCATTTTCTTGTATAAAAATAATAAATAATATTGTATATAAATATTAAAATTAAACATATGCAAAAATAAGTATTTATAAGTATGAAATGAAAAATAAATTGAAATAAATATGTTTAAAAATATTTACAAGTTTATTAAGAAAATGAATGATATACTATTTAAAATAAAATGTATTTTTATGTGCAAAATAAACTAAAATAAAATAAAAATGCAATATGATTAAATTTACTTTTTTTTTTGGGATTTTTATATATTAAAGAAAATATTAAAAATATTAAAAATGAAAATAAAACAAATAAAAAATAAAAGTATAAAAGTTGGCAAAGGGGGGTAAGGTAGAAGATTAATGGTGATGATGATAGCAAAAAAAATCTGGCTCAAAAGACCAAGCCCAACCTTCAAAAATGTGAAATGGAAAAGAAAAAGAGTGAAAAATATAAAAGTAGCGCGCCCAGGTTCGAACCCAGGACATGGGACTCACCAGCACGCTACTTTGCCACTGGGGTGGCTATACTTCAATTATCATCAGTGAAACAAAAATAACATATTACAAAACGTGCCCTATGCCATGTTTCATCTTCTTCCTCAAGCTTTGGCCAGACATCCTGTAACTTCCTCATACTTCCATAAAAATGAAAATGCATAACAGGAAAATTGTAGTACTTGAACTCACGATTCCAACCATGTAAGCTATGTAATCTAACTATCAAAGATCAAAGAGAATTTTAAAAGCCCTAAATCTTAACCTAATATTTTCAGAAATGTCAACTTCCAAATTCTCTTAGCTCAAGTAAAATCAATGCAAGATAATGGTATGTACAGCTTCGTTATGATGAGGACTACATTTTTTATTCACAAATCGTGGCCTAAGGTTGCCTGTATAAAGAGATAGAGTTTGATATTTTACCTCCTTCAGCTGGAATCGTGTATGAAAATGGAGTGACTTTAATGGAGGCCTGGTGCTTGCTTGAGCTTCCTTGAGCTTCCCTGAATGTATTCCAACCCTTGCCTTGCTCTGAAAGTAGCCAGAACTCCTTGGCCAAGTCCAACTGCAAATCTAAAGTTAACAATGGCAGATAGTGGAGGAGTGATTACAGAACAGGGATGAAGGCCTGGATTGAATAGGTATCAAGTTTGTAAGGTGTTTGAATGGTCTAAACTCAAAGCGCACGAGCCAAATGGAAGATGGATGTGCTTGTGCAGAAAAATGTAGGTTTGAATAGTTTTTTGGTGTTTTTCAGCTTGGGAGTGTTTTAGGTCCTTGCCAATCGTTTTATGTGTTGCATAATGTTTATATATTAGTATGGAAATGGTCTTAGGTCAGTTTCCCAACAGATCTGCCAATGCTAGCCTTTTTGCCAACTTTCTTGTACTTGAAGCAAAGTGATAAGACCAAAGCTTCACATGCTTGTACCAGCTTGCTTAGGGTTGGTATGAGTTTGTACAACTTACTTGAGACCTGTGAGATTTGTATGCACCAAGGGGACAGGTCCAAAGCTCAAAATTGTAAATTTTGCAAAAGTTGCTCTTTTTCAAAATGGCAATGGAACCTTTTTGCCATAAATGGATTTACAAGTTGGATAAAGGTTCAAAAGCATGGATCAAAGCTTTGTCAACTGAATAAGCATTTAATTAAGGATTGTGGAACAAGTTTAGGACCTGTACAGCATGAATTAACCAGCATAGGATTGATTTGCAACCTTGTTCTTCATAAAATGGCTTGGATAAAAAGTGAGAAATGGCCAACTTCATCTCTTCGATTCTCTCTACTCAAAAATGATCTTGAGGAGTTCTTAGAAATTTTGGAAAGCTTGAAATGTTCTCTATAGTTCATCTTTGAAATGCATTTTGAGATACCTCTTGGAACTAGGTTAAAAGTTGTTATGAAGTTGGGTCCAAAACCTGCCTAAATTAGGGCAAAATTTCACTAAGTTAATAAGTTCATGACCATGTATTCACAAATTTATATCTTGAGATCCAAACATCTTTAGGGAAAAGTGTTTGAAGAAAAGTTGTATATTTCATGGTGGTCTACAACTTTCATGTTGGGAACTTTCCTTGAATCATTATGCATCATGGTGAAAAAATGGTGTAAAGTTAAGAAAAAATAAGAAAATTTTCTATACTTAGAAAATTTTAAGTTAGAAAAATTTCAAATTCAAACCCTAATTTTCAAATTTGGTTTTCTTGGGGAACAAGTTTCACATTTTTACACTTTTTGATGAATTATGACCCTTGATACTTGATTTTGACCAAAAGAAGTCAAAGTTTGACTTTTCAATGTACAGTTGACTTTTGATTAGTTGATTGCAAATTTCATCTGTCAATCCAATGAATTTGAGATGTTTTGCGCCATGTAATTAATTCAAGATGATGCCATTGAATCCTTGAAATCATGTTTGAACTCAATTGGCCATTTGCTAGGTTAAAAATCAGAAATTGCCTTTCCTCAGTCAAAACACTAATTTTGACCTTTTTGCCCTTTTTGTGATTTGATCAAATTCCTTGAGGAGTTGTGATCCAAAATTGATCAAATGATACATATAAATTTAAAATGTTGATGTAGATAAAAAATTATGAAGTTTGACTGTAAATTGGCCATGGTTGACTTTTCCCCCAATACAATTGATTTTTAGGTCAACTGTTCAATTAACTGATCAGAAATATGGTTCAAGTCTTGAAACTTGTCATGAGTGATCTTAGGGGTCCCTAATGATGTTTGAAAGTCATATGAAACAATGATAGTCCAAAAATCCTTATGCAAACACAAACCCTAATTTTAGGTTATCAGTGAAAGATGAGATGTCCTAAGCTGACCAAACCCTAATCCAGTCTTGAGCCAAAGAGATCTTGTGAGAAAAGTTTTGATAAATAAGAGGGCAAATTTTGGGGTACAACAGCTGCCCCTGTTCAATCTTCTTAAACCTGAAGAGTTAGATTGGCGAGTTTTGCCGTTCGTGACTCGAAGGTGAAAGATGATTGGACACTAGAGTGCCCATAAATTTGCACTCGGCAACGTGTAGTTGAGGGAATGGGCTTAAAGATGCCATTCGGAGAAGTGATAGAATCTTGCTAGAGATGGGATTGTAAATGCCATCCATGAATGTTTTTTGGATTGTAAATTGTAAGCTGAAAGAACGAGTATCAGAATGGTGTCCGCGTCTGGAACGTATCTGAGTTGTATCTGAACTTGTCATCTGAATGAGTATAAGAGTGACATTCGTGTCTGGAGCATATCTGAGCTTGAAATCTGAATAAGTATCAGAATGGAATCCATGGTTGGAGCGTATCTGAATTGTATCTGATAGTTGAAATCTGAATGAGTAACAGAATGGCATCCGTGTCTAGAGCGTATCTGAACTGTATCTGAACTTGAAATCTGAATGAGTAACAAAATGAAATCTGTGTCTGGAGCATATCTGAATTGTATCTGATAGTTGAAATCTGAATGAGCAACAAAATGGAATTTGTGTCTGGAGCGTATCTGAACTGTATATGAACTTTGACGTTGAATGAGTAACAGAATGGCATCCGTGTCTGGAGCGTATCTGTACTGTATCTGAAAGCTGGATCTGAATGAGTAGCATAATAGCATCTGTATCTGGAGCGTATCTGAACTGTATCTGAACTTTGACGTTGAATGAGTAACAGAATTGCATCCGTGTCTGGAGCGTATCCGTACTGTATCTGAAAGCTGGATCTGAATGAGTAGCAGAATAGCATCCGTATCTGGAGCGTATCTGAACTCTATCATGATTGTATATTGTTAATGGTAGCTCGTTAATCTTATCCTGAAAAAGGGTAAAATGTTAGTTGGAACACAAAATTATGTTGCATGAAATGTATGAAGCAATATATGTGTTCTATCAATGTTTATGATATGTGGATGTAATGTATGCGCATGTAAGCTAATTTGCTGTATTGCTGCATGATTGAGAAAAATAAATCCTTGACTGCTGCTGAGGATATATGGACTCTTCATGTTGGAGTATTGACAAAAATTCTGTTGTATACTGCTTGAGGAATCTACTTGGGGAATCCAGAGAATTTTGATGACTTCTACTGGGGGTTAATAATGGGAGTCTTCGTTCTGTTGGGGAGTATCAGAAGTCAACTGCTTATCCGAATGGATTTCAGGCTTTAAACAAACTTGCTGGGGAATTTGGAGGAACTGGATGGTTTCCACCGGGGATTTAATAGTTTGAAGTTTAAGTTCCGCTGGGGATTTAAGTGACATACTGTGGAGATTGCTCATGGAATATCCTAAAGACGTTTTCCTATTCTTTCAACCTGTCAGTAATTGTCTTTTTTCATTTTGTTTATTTGTAAACAGTAATTATGTTCAAATGCATATGTTCATTAATGAATCATCGGACGTTTTTGCAAATAAAACACAAGTGTAAAGGAAAAGGAAAAATAGTTTTCTGTACTTTAAATAGATATCTTTGTATTTACTTTGAATAAGCATTTGTTGTAAAAGAGACAGTCATCCTAGTAAGAGGATGGTGTCATAAAAGTAAGAAACAACTTATACAAAGAAAGATAGCTATGTGTGATAATCCCATGGGGTTCCCATTCTGCTATAGCCTCCGTATCTCCAAATATCTTGTCTATTTGTCGCTTCGTCCAAAGATGATTGAATTGATCAGCAACTCCGAGCTTGTCAGTGAAGAGATTGTCCTCAAAGTGATCCGACGGGACATAGTCATACGCTTTGATTCCCTAACTTTTTCCTGGACCGCCCTTTCGGGTTTTCAGTCCATCGGGAAACCCTTTTTTTCCCAAGTCTCCCTTTTCGGGTTTTCAACTTGCCGGGTGTACAGATTTTTTTTATTTTATCCCTAATTTTTGCCTGAACCTTTTGGTTCACCGGGATGCCCCTTTTTTTCCTGGATGTGTCAACCTAGCGGGTCTCTTATGCGTAGTATCTTTTGACTATGTCCGCGTTCGCAGGGTGCGGCAAGTCATCGTCGTCCATGGTGGTTAAGATCATTGCCCCACCGGAGAAGATGTTCTTGATTATAAATGGTCCTTCATATGTAGGAGTCCATTTTCCCCTGGGATCACTTTGTGGCAAGATAATGCGTTTGATCACTAGATCTCCAACTTGATATATTTGGCGTCTGACTTTCTTGTTGAAAGCCTTGATCATCCATTTTTGATACATCTGACCATGGAAAACAGCAGTAAGTCTCTTTTCATCAATTAAGTTTAGTTGATCAAGTCGAGTCTAGATCCAATCGTCCTCATTCAAACCTGCGTCCTTCATAATTCTCAAAGAAGGGATCTGAACCTCAATAGGCAAGACAACCTCCATGCCATAAACCAAAGAATAGGGTGTTTCCCCAGTTGATGTGCGAGCCGTGGTACGATACCCGTGGAGAGCAAATGGCAACATCTCATGCCAGTCCTTGTAGGTGACTGTCATTTTCTGTATGATCTTTTTAATGTTTTTATTAGCAACTTCGATGACACCATTCATCTTTGGCCAATAGGGGGACGAATTGTGATACTGAATTTTGAACTGCTCGCACAAGGCGGTGATTATAGTATTGTTAAGATTTGTACCATTGTCAGTGATGATCCTTTCTGGGATACCGTACCGGCAAATGAGATTCTGCTTGATGAAGTGGGCAACAACATTCTTAGTAACGGATACGAAGGAAGCTGCTTCGACCCACTTGGTAAAATAGTCAATGGCCACTAGGATGAAGCGGTGTCCATTGGAGGCTGTAGACTTGATCTCCCCAATCATATCAATTCCCAACATAGCAAGGGGCCAAGGAGCCGTCAAGACATTTAGAGGAACCGGAGGTACATGCACCTTGTCAACATAAATTTGACACTTATAACAGGTCTGGGAGTGTTGATAGCAATCTGCTTCCATGGTAGACCAGTAATAGCCTTCCCGTAGGATTTTCTTTGCCATCGTATGCCCGCTGGAGTGAGTGCCAAAGGTACCTTCATGTAATTCAGCCATGATCTTTTCAGCCTCAATCTTATCCACACAACGAAGCAGAATAGAGTCATGATTGCGCTTGTACAGGATGCCATTACTCAGGAAGAACTTAGTAGAGAATCTCCTTAAGAACTTTTTATCATTGATTGAAGCTCCTTTTGGATATTCTTGAGCCTCGAGATACCTCTTGACTTCATGAAACCAAGGTTGGTCCACTACTTCTTCAGTATTAATCTCATGATAGTGTGTTGGTTCGTCCATTCGTTCAATGGTAATCTGGGGAGCCTCATTATCCCAATTAAGTTTAAACATAGATGACATTGTGGCTAGAGCATCTGCTAGCTGATTTTCTTCTCGCGGGAAGTGCTCGAAGGTAATCTGCTCAAAATGTGGTAGCAATGTAAAAACATGTTCTTCATAAGTGATAAGGTTTGGATGCTTAGTGTTCCACTCTCCTTTGATCTGACTGATGACCAAAGATGAATCTCCAAACACATCTAAAGATTTGATTCCCAAGTCTATGGCAGCCTTGAGACCAAAGATACATGCTTAGTATTCTGCCATGTTGTTCGTACAGTTGAAGCAAAGTCTGGCAGTAAAGGGAGTATGATACCCTTCTAGAGATATGAGTACAGCGCCGACACCATTACCAAGTGCATTGGATGCCCCATCAAAGAACAGGGCCCATCGGGATCCTTGTTCAGGTCCGTCATATGGTCTAATTTCTTCACAGTTGTCTAATGTCATGATGTCTTCGTCTGGGAATTCAAACTTCATGGAATGATAATCTTTTACAGCTTGATGAGCAAGATGATCAGCTAGCACACTGCCCTTTATAGCTTTCTGGGTAGTGTATTGTATATCATATTCTATTAGGATCATCTGCCATCTAGTTATCCTTCCAGAAAGAGCAGGCTTTTCGAAGATGTACTTTATCAGATCCATCTTAGATATCAACAAAGTGGTATGAGTCAACATATACTGTCTTAGCCGGCGAGTAGCCCATTCCAGAGCGCAACAAGTTTTCTCGAGCAGTGAATATTTGGTTTCACAGTCGGTAAACTTTTTGCTCAGGTAGTAAATAGCATTCTCTTTTCGTCCAGACTCGTCATGCTGCCCCAATACACACCCCATTGAGTTCTCTAAAACGGTCAAATACATGATCAGTAGTCTTCCCTTGACTGGTGGCATCAAAATAGGAGGCTCTTGTAAATACTCCTTAATCTTGTCAAAAGCAAACTGGCATTCATCATTCCATCTGACTACTTGATCTTTCTTCAATAGTTTGAAGATTGGCTCACAAGTAGCTGTCAAGTGAGAAATGAATCTGGAAATATAGTTCAGGCGTCCCAAGAATCCTCTTACTTCCTTCTCAGTGCGAGGAGCAGGCATTTCTTGTATCGCTTTAACCTTGGCAGGATCAACCTCGATACCTTTATTGCTGACAACGAAACCTAAGAGTTTACCGGAACGGACTCCGAATGTAAACTTGTTTGGATTCAGTCTTAACTTGTATTCCTTCAATCTTACAAACAACTTTTGCAAGTGATCCAGGTGCTCCTCTTCAGTTTGTGACCGGGCTATCATGTCATCTACGTAGACCTCTATCTCATGATGTATCATATCATGAAACAAAGCTACCATGGCGCGTTAATAGGTTGCCCCGACATTCTTCAGTCCGAATGGCATCACTTTGTAGCAGAACGTGCCCCACTGTGTGACAAATGTAGTTTTCTCCATGTCCTATGGTGCCATTTTGATTTGATTATAGCCTGAGAATACGTCCATGAAGGAAAACACTTTGTGCTGGGCTGTATTGTCAACCAGGATGTCGATGTGGGGAAGTGGAAAATCATCTTTAGGGCTCTCCCTGTTTAAATCTCTATAATCCACGCACATTCTTACTTTGCCATCCTTTTTAGGCACGGGAACAATGTTGGCAACACATTGAGGATAGGAAGTGACAACCAAAAATCGAGCATTGAACTGCTTCATGACTTCCGCTTTGATCTTCTCTGACATGTCAGGTCTCATGCGGCGGACTTTTTGTTTCACCAGTGGACAGTCTTCTCTTGTGGGTAGACGATGTACCATGATGTCTGTATCAAGTCCTAGCATGTCTTCGTATGACCAGTCAAAGATCTCAACATAATCATGTAATAGCTGAATTAGACGTTCCTTGACACTTGGATCTAGGTTGGCACCCACCTTTATTTCCTTTTTATCCTCCTCGGTACCCAAATTGATTGTATCCAACGATTCCTCATGAGGTTGAATAGCTCTTTCCTCTTGTTGTAGTAGTCCGGCCAATTCCCCTGGCACTTCACAATCTTCCCCACCTTCGTATTCGGCTTGATATACTGGATCTTTAGAGTCACTAAAGGCCATAGCAGTATTGTTACCCATGGGATCCGGAATGGAGGGGTACCTGCATTTGTGAGTGTGGGTGTGTGTAAGGGTATAGCCATCTTTAAACAATAAAATGTAAAAGAAAGACAATGAGCACAAAAGGTTTGTATGTGGAAAAACGTCCATGATTCATTGAATGTCATATGAAGATGAAAATAAAACCCTTACAAATGGACCATTGTGCCTCGGGTAAGACATAAGGTTTTAAAGTGAGAATTGTTTATGAATATTACAAGTCCAACAGAAATGTGAAAGATAAATTACTGAGAGATGAAAGTTATTGGGACAAAGTCTCTGGCTTCCCAGTTGCGGAGTCCTCTGCTGACAGTAGGAAATATCCAATCTTCCAAGCTGCCATCCTCTTCAATATCTTCCACTGCGTTAACCTCCCGGTTACTAATCTTCAAAGGTGGTCCTCCCGCACGGGCACGACGCACAGCCTTCCGAGCAGTTGAAGTAAACCCCAAGCCAAATTTGTCTGATTTATACGGGATGTCCGGAAGCTTCCCCCAGATGGTGCATTCACCCTCTTCTACTACTGCCTTGACGTCTTTTAGAGATGACATCTGAAGCGGAGGTCTTGTGATCTTGGGAATCAGGGATACCACCTTGGTTACTGCTACTTCTTGGGAGACCTCCTCGAAATGTTGAAAAGGAGTTTCAATGAACTCGCCATTCAACTCCACATATCGAAAGGAATTTAGATGACTAATCATGTACTCCTCCTCTCCATGGACAGTTATGATCTTTCCTTGGACCGGGTACTTCAACATCTGGTGTAGTGTGGAGGTGACAACACCGGCATTATGGATCCAGGGTCTTCCCAATAGACAAGAGTAAGAGGGACGGATGTCCATCACATAGAAGGTTGAATTGAACATCTGAGTTACCACCTTTATCGGGATGTCCACCTCCCCGTGGACCATCCTCTTCGAACCATCAAATGCTCTCACAACTATATTGCTGGGTTTTAATGTCAAACCTTTGTAATCCAATATGTCAAGGGCTTTCTTCGGTAAGACGTTTAAAGATGAACCCGTGTCCACCAACACATGGTCCAGAGTCGTTCCTCTACACTCCACAAAGATATGTAATGCCTCATTATGCTTTCTCCCTCTGGGTGTCAAATCAGCATCAGAGAAGCCTAGGCCGTTATCAGCTGTCAAATTGGCCACACAATCTTAGAATTGGTCAGCAGACGTTTCTTGTGGCACGTGGGTTGTCTTCAGAAATTTTACCAGAGCTTTCGCATGTGCCTCAGAGCACAGCAGCAATGCTAGCATGGAGATCTTGGAGGGAGTTTTCCCCAACTGTTCAACCACATCATAGTCACTCTTCTTTATTATCCTTATGATCTCTTCCATTTCCTTCTTGGATGTTTCAGGGATAGCTAGTGATTGAACCTTCGTCCAGACAGGCTCTTCTTGAATGCTTTTTCCTCGATATTCAGTAGTAGAAGTGTTGGTAGGGATAACAGCAGGGGTTGTGTCGTCTTTGTCGGTAGGTGCACTTGCAGGCATGATTATTGGTACAAAGGTAATCTTCGAAATGACCACGGGTCCAAAAACTGCCTTTGGAGGGGAAATCTCTGGAGAGAAGATTCTACCGCTACGGGTAATCTTACTAGTTCCAGCAATATTGCTAATGTCGGAGTCTTCTTCGAAGCTCACTTCTTCGGTGGTCAACCCATATTGTTTAATACCATGGTAGTAGATTTCTCCACCGTAATTCCACGGTACTGTTTTGTCTGATTCGTATGGGACCGGCCCGGGAATTGTAATTATGAGAGGAGTAGTCTTCGGAGCTGATGTAATCCTAACGGGTCTTTTGGGGACCCTGGAAGGATTGGCGGAGATGGTTATGATTGAAACGTCTTCAATAGGAATGGGTGAAACAGGAGCATTTTCAAACAGAATTTCTTGGTTGTCAATCAGGCGTTGAATACCTATCTTCACACAGAGGGCAATCAGTTGATAAGGATAAGCAAATATGGCAGTCTTTATTACAACCTGGGAATATACCAGCTTTTAACAATTTCATCTTAATGATCGGGAGCGGAGTCAAGAGTTCATCTATTGTAGCAACAAACAAGTCTTCCTCGATAGCATTAGCGTTGTGACCATGTCTAGGCATAGGAGCGGAAATGACATTTGGTTTTTCCGGTGCATCAAACTCAATTTCTTTTGCATCTATAAGGTCTTGAATTTGTTTTTCAAAGCCCAACAGTTGTTAGTGTCGTGACCCGGACTTTCAGAATGATATGCGCATCTGGCATTTGGGTGATAATGAGGGGACGCAATGTTGGGATTCTTTGGTGCTTCTTTTAAAGTTTCCATATTAGATTTCAGAAGATGTGGTAAAACCTGGGCCAGAGTCATATTAATTCTGGTGAATTGTCGGACTGGCCTCTCCACCCTTGGTTGGTTACTTCTTGGTTGATCAAATGTAGGCTTTGGGATCATAACAGCTCCTACCATTAGTCAGCGCTCAGCTCTCCCTTCGTTCCTTTATGGATAAACAGCAGATATCTCCTTCTTCCCGGTGAAAGGCTTTCTCACAGCTGTAGAGGTAGATGAATCTTTCTGAATCTTTCCACTTTTGATGCCAGCTTCCACCCTCTCTCCGGTTAGTATTAACTCAGTAAATCTAGCAGATGAGCTCCCAATCAGATGGTTGAAGAAAGGGCCCGATAAAGTGCCTAAGAACATATCCACCAACTCCCTTTCAGACAGAGGGGGTTGCACTCTCCCAGCTAGATCTCTCCATTTTTGCGCATAATCTTTGAAACCCTCATTTGAATCCATAGCCATACTCTGAAGTTGAGTACGGGTAGGCGCCAAATCTGGATTGTACTGGTACTGTTTATAGAAAGATGCAGAAAGGTCTTCCCAGTTGTGGACGTCGGCCCTTTCTAATTGGTAAAACCAATCAAGTTGTGTTCCGGATAAACTATCTTAGAAAAAATGCACCCACAGGTCCTTATCAGTAGAGTGCGGCTGAATCTTTCTCACGTATGATCGGAGGTGCATTTTAGGACATGACACCCCATCATATTTTGCAAACAACGACACTTTGAACTTTGGCGGGATTATAATTCCTGACACTAGCCCAAACTCTTCAAAGTCTAGACCTGGTACCCTTTGTATTTCCATAGCGCTTAAACGCTCTTCAAGATGTCTGTACTTATCATCAGCCGGAGGGTATTGTTCCTCGGAGTAGTCTTCCTCTTTTTCCTCCTCTTCAGATTCTGACGGAACCGCTGTTTCTTTTCCTTTCCCTTCTCCTTCCCCGGAAGTGGTTGAAAAATTCAGGGTCCTTCTAGTCTGTCCCTGAAATCTTCTCCCCATATTCAAAACCCCAGTGGCTTTCTTTGTTTTCTTCTTTCTTTCTTCAGCTAACATAGTCTTTAACTCCTCTTTCCCCTTGGCTAGGGTCATGAGTAACTGCTGAAACTGCATGTTTTGAGCTTGAAGATCTTTGACCGTTTGATCGAGATCCATCTTACTGAAATAAACAGTAGAGAGATGAGGAAACTCGTTATAAAAGACTTGTTTATGTCATGATGAATGATATGTATTCATGCAATGCTTTCAAGGATTTAAAGAAATTCAAAATTGTTTTAAACAAAAAGAAACACACGTTATATTAATAAGATAGAATTTTGAGTACATCAATGCCCCTTGGGCAAAATAATACAAAATTCTAAGATAAAAAAGTATTACGCATCCTCTTTGGTGCTATGTAGGTATCTAGAGTCTGCTCCTCATGAAGTAGCCTAATGAGTTCCAAAATCTTCTTCTCGCTTGCGTAGAATTGGGCTTCGAAAGTATCTCGCTCTCCTTTGAGTTGTATCCAATCCCTTTGTAGACCTTCGAGTGATGTGGGCATGTCAGGATGTAGGATAGTGTATGGAACTTCTCCTTCCTTAACAGGCTCGATGATCATCGGGAGAATGGAAGGATAAGGCATCATAAGACTTTGAGCGCGGGTTCGTACCCACTTGAGGTAAGTCTCAAGAGCGATGGAATTCTTGTGTCCCAAAGTCTTGCTATCCACCTTGTTTAGCATCCTCCAAGCTCGGATGAATCTTTGGCGAAGACCTTGATATTCGTTGTCGTAGTCGAATACCAAGCCTTGAATCAGCATATCATTCGGGCCATCCCTTCGGGCATAACCAAACTGTCTTAGAGCTAAGCGTGGGTTATAGGTGATTCCTCCCCTAATGCCAAGTAGAGGGACATTAGGGAATTCCCCACAACCGTCAACAATGATAACATTCTCTTTGGATCGAGAGCACCAATAAATATCTAAATGTTTAAGCATCATTAACCTCTATGACCACCTTAATCCTTGCTCATTCTTTAAGACCGATTGGGGAAGATGAGAAATAAACCATCTTTCTAGGAGAGGAGTGTAACACATAAGGACCCCTCTTTTCCTTATTGTACGAGTGTGAAAAGAGTGTAGGATATCCCCTAGCAATGTAGGCACCGGATTGCGTGACATGAAGATTTTGACGACACTTACATCTATGAGTTGGTCAGGATTGGGGAACAAGACCATCCTATAGATAAGAAGAGCCACAATCTCCTCAAAAGCTTGCAAGTCTAGGGAATTCCAACAGCTTTGGGCTTTCTCAAACAGGAACTTTGCCAAGAAGCCTTTGACACCACTTCTAGTTTCCCAATGAGTTGTGACATCAGATGAGTACAAGTGCAGAGCTTGAGCAATCTATTATTGCTTTGGATCTCTTTCTGAACTGTTGAAAGGTAGTTGATTAAGAATAGGAATCCTCAAGAGTTGAGAGAATTCTTCCAAAGTAGGCATAAGCTGATAGTCAGGAAATATGAAGCATTGATGCAAAGGGTCAAAGAACTAGAAGAGAACCTTCATCATATCTTCCTCTGTGTTGGAGGTGACCAAGTTAAGTAGACGACCATGCCTCTCGGTGAATGGAGAATTCTCAGGGATCCTTGAAGCTAGCTCCTTGAGCTGTGGAGGAATTCTTACAAGGTTGATTTGGATAGTTTTCCTGCGAAGTGAATCCATATCCTACAAAACAAGAACAAAGATGAATCTCCAAAATCCTTGAAATGATTAGTGAATGCATATGATGTTCATGATGCCCATGATGTTATGCACACGTATGCATATACAAGCAAAGCAAATAAGTTCTTAGTTTAGGCTTGCACGGGGTTTTATAGGTAAGTACCCTCTTGAAGTTTAGTTGGCTCAACCTGTCCTAATAATAGTAACTGGGTTCTAAGGAGCTCAATATCACTGGATTGTTTCCTTGGTCATTGTTTCAGCTCAAGCCTCTTTAATGGTGACCGAAATATCCCAAGAAACCAACCCTCAATGAGTGTAGTATCGAGTATCTACCAACTTCGTACTGCACCAAAGTCGGTCATCTCACTACATCCTAAAGGCCAAGTTGGTCAAGTAAAGGGTTCTAGAAGTTCATTAGTGCTTCATGACATCACTCAACGGCCCCTTATTCTCTTTGATTAACTCAAAGGCTACCGGTACCCACAAATATGTCACACTAACATAGCTATTGCTTAGACCATGTCGGTATACCCCTCACAGTTTCCACAATGTATTGCTATTTACCTATAATGTTTCCCAAATCCGGGTAGAGGATTCAAACCCAAACAAAGAACCATAATGTAAAGCAAACAAGTCAAACAATGTAAGCAAATAAATGTGATATAAACCCTAAGGTAACCCCACTTTTATAAAATTTCCCCAGCAGAGTTGCCAGTTCTGTGATACGGTGAGAGAATTGACTTGAGGTTTTGCGTTTTATCGCAAATTTTGTGGTTAGCAAGAGTCGCCACTGAATTTTCTTTTATCCAAAAGGAAAGGTGAAAAAGCATAGGAAAGACCTTTGAGATTGTTTCTTGAGTTCGGGTGGTAGATTATGAAAAGGGAAGGTGTTAGCACCCTTTTCATCCATGGTTTTCCACGGGCTCTTAGTTACTTGCTTAGATCACTTGCTTTTGTTTGCTTGAAATTGTGTTTGGTGTGGTTTTGAAAGTATTTTGTAAAAGAGGCCATTCGTTTAGGCAATCTTTGTAATGATTCTCGTTCGTAAGAATGTATACAAAGATGTTTGTCTTTTTAAAAATGTTTTCAATGTTTGTAAGGTGTTTTTGAAATGTGTGTGTGTTTGTTTTTGAAAATAGAAAGGATTGTTGTTTGAAAATGGAGCAAGTAACTAGAAGCTATCTGCCTACTCAAAGGTTTTTCTTGTTCATTTTCTATCCCTTTGACATTGTTGTCTTACCATTGATTTGGTAAGCAACCCTATCTTTGGATGTAAACGGGACGGACGTGGGTCATCGTATAACCATGATTAACAATGTTTGCAAAGTATCTTAGCATTTTTGAGGGACCAAGATCATTTTGTAAGGCAACTTTTGAATAGCGTCATCGAGGGACTATGATCTTATATTTGTTTTGTTTTGCCAAGATACTTCGCATGCGTAACATGGCCATTTTTGTTTTAGGCAACCAAGTGGGAGAAACCCTAAGGGTGCTTGTGTGCAAGTGTGTCATTTTCATGCTTTTCATTTTGTCTTGTATTTAGAGTGTTCTATTTTGCTTTGTTTGGTTCTTGTCATACAAACCCTAATTACTAATCATGGCATATAAAGCGATAAATTGCGTAATGTAAATATTACTTAGCTATTACAACAATTTATGGGAGGGGGGAATACAAGTTTGAATGGGGATTTTGCAAGAATATAAAGCTAAATAAATTATTACAACCAAATCGAATTTATACGAATTTAGAATAAATACAATACAATATTTAGAAGGCAATGCAATGTACATGTAAAAAAGGTTTTTGTGTCTTGTTTTTATGTAAAGGAAAATTTAATCTAAACCTAAAAATATAAAAGAGGAATTAATTTTCTAAAAAAAAGTTTAACCCTAATTATTATTTAAGAGAAAATAAAGTTTCTATATTATTTTGTGCATTTTCTTGTATAAAAATAATAAATTATATTGTATATAAATATTAAAATTAAACATATGCAAAAATAAGTATTTATAAGTATGAAATGAAAAATAAATTGAAATAAATATGTTTAAATATATTTACAAGTTTATTAAGAAAATGAATGATATACTATTTAAAATAAAATGTATTTTTATGTGCAAAATAAACTAAAATAAAATAAAAATGCAATATGATTAAATTTACATTTTTTTTGGGATTTTTATATATTAAAGAAAATATTTAAAATATTAAAAATGAAAATAAAACAAATAAAAAATAAAAGTATAAAAGTTGGCAAAGGGGGGTAAGGTAGAAGATTAATGGTGATGATGATAGCAAAAAAAATCTGGCCCAAAAGACCAAGCCCAACCTGCAAAAATGTGAAATGGAAAAGAAAAAGAGTGAAAAATATAAAAGTAGCGCGCCCAGGTTCAAACCCAGGACATGGGACTCACCAGCACGCTACTTTGCCACTGGGGTGGCTATACTTCAATTATCATTAGTGAAACAAAAATAACATATTACAAAACGTGCCCTATGCCATGTTTCATCTTCTTCCTCAAGTTTTGGCCAGACATCCTGTAACTTCCTCATACTTCCATAAAAATGAAAATGCATAACAGGAAAATTGTAATACTTGAACTCACGATTCCAACCATGTAAGCTATATAATCTAACTATCAAAGATCAAAGAGAATTTTAAAAGCCCTAAATCTTAACCTAATATTTTCAGAAATTTCAACTTCCAAATTCTCTTAGCTCAAGTAAAATCAATGCAAGATAATGGTATGTACAACTTCGTTATGATGAGGACTACATTTTTTATTTACAAATCGTGGCCTAAGGTTGCCTGTACAAAGAGATAGAGTTTGATATTTTACCTCCTTCATCTGGAATCGTGTATGAAAATGGAGTGACTTTAATGGAGGCATGATGCTTGTTTTAGCTTCCTTGAGCTTCCCTGAATGTATTCAAACCCTTGCCTTGCTCTGAAAGTAGCCAGAACTCCTTGGCCAAGTACAACTGCAAACTCTGAAGTTAACAATGGCAGATGGTGGAGGAGTGATTACAGAACAGGGATGAAGGCCTGGATTAAATAGGTATCAAGTTTGTAAGGTGTTTGAATGGTCTAAACTCAAAGCGCACGAGCCAAATGGAAGATGGATATGCTTGTGCAGAAAACTGTAGGTTTGAACAGTTTTTTGGTGTTTTTCAGCTTGGGAGTGTTTCAGGTCCTTGCCAATCGTTTTATGTGTTGCATAATGTTTATATATTAGTATGGAAATGGTCTTAGGTCAGTTTCCCAACAGATCTGCCAATGCTAGCCTTTTTGCCAACTTTCTTGTACTTGAAGCAAAGTGATAAGAACAAAGCTTCACATGCTTGTACCAGCTTACTTAGGGTTCGTATGAGTTTGTACAACTTACTTGAGACCTGTGAGATTTGTATGCACCAAGGGGACAGGTCCAAAGCTCAAAATTGTAAAGTTTGCAAAAGTTGCTCTTTTTCAAAATGGTAATGGAACCTTTTTTCCATAAATGGAATTACAAGTTGGATAAAGGTTCAAAAGCATGGATAAAATCTTTGTAAACTGATTAAGCATTTAATTAAGGAGTTTGGAACAAGTTTAGGACCTGTACAGCATGAATTAGCCATCATAGGATTGATTTGCAATCTTGTTCTTCATGAAATGACTTGGACAAAAAGTGAGAAATAGACAACTTCATCTCTTTGATTCTCCATACTCAAAAATGATCTTGAGGAGTTCTTGGACATTTTGGAAAGCTTGCATTGTGATCTATAATTCATCTTTGAAATGAATTTTGAGATACCTCTTGGAACTAGGTGAAAAGTTTCCATGAAGTTGGGTCCAAAACCTGCCTAAATTAGGGCAAAATTCCACTAAGTTAGCAAGTTCATGACCATGTATTCACAAATTTATATCTTGATATACAAGAATATTTAGGGAAGAGTGTGTGAAACAAAGTTGTAGATTTCATGGAGGTCTACAACTTTAATGTTGGGAACCTTTCTTGAATCATTATGCATCATGGTGAAAAAGTGGTGTAAAGTTGAGAAAAAATAAGAAAATTTTCTATACTTAGAAAATTTTTAAGTTAGAAAAATTTCAAATTCAAACCCTAATTTTCAAATTTGGTTTTCTTGGTGAACAAGGTTCACATTTTGACATGTTTTGATGAATTATGACCCTTGATACTTGATTTTGACCAAAAAAGTCAAAGTTTGACTTTTCAGTATACAGTTAACTTTTGATCAGTTGACTGCAAATTTCATATGTCAATCCAATGAATTTGAGATGTTTTGAGCCATGTAATTAATTCAAAATGATTCCATTGAATCCTTGAAATCATGTTTGAACTCAATTGGCCATTTGCTAGGTTAAAAATCCGAAATTGCCCTTCCTCAGTCAAAACCATAATTTTGACCATTTTGCCCTTTTTGTGATTTGATCAAATTCCTTGAGGAGTTGTGATCCAAAATTGATCAAATGATACATATAAATTTAAAATGTTTATATAGATAAAAAATTATGAAGTTTGACTGTAAATTGGCCATGGTTGACTTTTTCCCCAATACAGTTGATTTTAGGTCAACTGTTCAATTGACTGATCAGAAATGTGGTTCAATTCTTGAAACTTGTCATGAGTGATCTTAGGGGTCCCTAATGATGTTTGAAAGTCATATGAAACAATGATAGTCCAAAAATTCTTGTGCAAACACAAACCCTAATTTTAGGTTATCAGTGAAAGATGAGATGTCCTAAGCTGACCAAACCCTAATCCAGTCTTGAGCCAAAGAGATCTTGTGTGAAAAGTTTTGATAAATGAGAGGGCAATATTTGGGATAAAACAGTATGTAATTTGGAATTCACCCGTATACAACCGTTACTCTGCCCAATTTTTTCGAATACTTGATACACTTGAAGTTTGGTCTTCTCAAGAGGTCTTGTATCTTTGCTTGCTTGGTTTCAATCCAAAGAATGGTAATTCTATCTTGACCCATAATGTCAAGTATTGGCTTTGTGTTTGTTAGACGGTTCTCTTCCTTAGCTTTTACCTTATGTTTTAGGATAGTCCCTTCATCTCCTTCCATCTTCTTTAATTTTCAAAACCTTCTCATCTTCTTTCAAAATCTTCTTTGTTTTTAAACTCGAACCGCTTTCATAATAAACCTCGACCTTGTCGAGTGCCTTTTATTTTAAAAATTATTTTCTTTAAACACTTCAATTCATTTAATCATACTTTGACATCTTTCAAAATTAACAAAAACACTTCAAATCAACTCTTTTGTGCGCTCGAGCACCTTTTACATTCAAAACTTTTTTCAAGATGAGACATGATTCATTGATAGTCGAGCAACATTCTCCTACCTCCATGGTTATAAAGGTGTCAACTTTTCCACTTGAGTTCTAGAGGTGTGCTCAAACCCTCACTCTTGCTGACGCAGGGTCCATCTTTCCCACACCTTGTGGGTGTTAGTCGAGATTTCTCTCCTAACAATGACGACTTGTCTCCTTGTTTAAAATCAACCAACAGATAAGTCTTTTCTAGCCGAACTACGGTGCTCTGACTTTCCCATTGCACGAGGGATTATGTAGGCACTAAGTCTTACGATCCAAGGCGAGCAACAAAAATAATAAAAATACATTTCATTTTCTTTTGTTTATAAATACTCATTCATCCTTTTCCTTTAGCAAGTAAACCTTTACATATCACTCCTTTTAAAAGAAACCAAACAAAGTGGATCCTGCGGAATACCGTAGATGCTTAGGGTGCTAATACCTTCCCTTTGCATAACCGACCCCCGTACGTCGATCTCTGATCTTTTTGGGTTTTGTTCTCTTTTTTCCCATTTCAATTTGGAAACAATAAAGTGCGGTGGCGACTTCATTGTGTTGAGATAAGTCAACTGATGGCTTAATCTCAAATCTTTACTGCTACATTTCTTTACATATCATCACTGTGGCAATTGAGCGCTAGAAAAGTGTGCGACAGGAAAGTGGCGACTTCACTGGGGATAGATTGACCTATTGTTGGTCCATTCCTAAGTGGGTCAATCCTAGATTTGTTTGTTTCTCTTCTATGAGTGTGTATATATTGTTTTACTTTCTTTTTATTACTTCCCATTATGTTGTATATATGTTTTTCTGGATTTTTCTGGTTTTCAGGGGGTTGGTGATTTCTTATAAGTCTTCTACCCGGACTTTGGGCAAACTTAAGATAGGACGGGCGGTATAGTCATGTTAACTTTGAGGGAGTATTCCCAAAGAAGGAGACATGAGATCCCCCACTCAGCAGAGGCCCCTTTGATTGTAGTTTCATTTACCGAGTAATCGAGAAGACGTACTGCTTTCGACCTGGGAGCCTACTGAAACTGAGGACTGTAGATTACCTAACCCATCTTGGCCTTTTAGGTGTAGTGCGGAAGCTATGACGGAGTAATCCGGAAATAGTTGTCACGCGATACTACGCTCAGACGAGTTTTTCCTGAGAATATTACTAATTAGCGAGTTAATCAGGATGTTGGTAATATCCGAAGGAAGGATGCAGACTCTGGGAACTTCTTATAACCTTGTTCGGCAAGTGATAACCATTAGTCCATACCTTATGGGTTGTACCTTTGACTCCAGGCTCGTAACTCTGAACCATGTGATCTTGTTACTGTGTTATGTATTGCATAACATTGCATATCATTTGCATCATCTGCATCATTCTACATAGATCCAGGTTATTCAGGATCTTATTCCCAGTTGCTTCTTTCTTCTAGTTAATCGTCTACCGTCAAGTTGATTCCTCAACACAATTATGGGACTAGAGCTGCTGTCAGATTGAGAATGGAAAACGAAGAATAACACAACATTGAAGTCAGAATGGAAATCAATGATTTAAAGTCAAGCATGGCCAAAATTACTGAGATGATACAAGTCCTGATTTCTAGAGGAGAGCCACCTCAAAGGACTGTGATATCTGAAATCCCAATTGCTGCTGTTGATACTCAACATATCTAGCATACATCTACTACATGGCCAGAGTTTGGGTTGCCTCATAACTACTCTCCTCCTGTTGCAATTACTTCAATGGTTGGCCAGTCTTCCCGACCAGTCTTTCAGGCTCCGGTTTTCACTGAACCTCGGCCAATCGTTCATACTGCTTCTCGTCAACCGGCTGCACAAGCTACTTTTGGGAACCCTCTCTTTTTGTACCATGCTGCCAGTCCTCGAAGTGTGAGTCAGGGAGACTTTGGTGAGTTTAAAGAGTTCAAAGAACAATATCAAACTTTGGAGAAGAAACTCCCGGGCTATGGAAGGGAATGAGTTATTCAGTGTTAATGCTAACAACATGTGCCTAGTTTCTGATATGTTTATGCCTGCAAAGTTCAAGACTCCAAAGTTTGAGAAATATCGGGGGCACACTTGTCCAAGAAGTCATTTGGTGATGTACTTTCGAAAGATGTCTGCTTACACAAAGAATGACAAGCTGCTTATCCATTGTTTCCAAGATAGTCTGAGTGGAGCTTCATTGAAATGGTATATGGGACTTGAGAAAGGCCGTATCCAATGCTTCCAAGATCTTGTTGATGCTTTCATAAAGCAATACAAATACAACCTTGACATGGCACCTGATCATCTCCAACTACAAAATATGTTTCAGAATGAGAAAGAATCTTTCAAGGAATATGCTCAACGATGGAGAGAATTGGCATCTCAAGTTGAACCACCTCTGGCAGAGAAAGAGCTAACTGGATTGTTCATGGATACTTTGTCCCATTTCTTTTGGTAGAAGATGATTGGTAGTGTGTCCTCCATCTTCACATACCTGGTGACTATCGGCCAAAGATTAGAAGAAGGAATCAAGAGCGGAAAAGTGTCTAAAGCTGATGAATCTTCTAATGGTGCAAAGAAATACCTTGGGAACTTTCAAAAGAAGAAAGAGGTAGAATCCAATGTTGTCTCAACTGAGAGAAGAGAGCCTCTCCTTAGGCCTCAATACATTGATCAATCACAAGTAGCGGCTGTTACTCCCTCGGTCAATGCTCAACCAATTCAGGTTCCTCAACAACAGAATATTGTGCAGAATCAGAATCAGAATAGGGCCCAGTTTTATCCCATCCCTATGAAATACACTAAATTATGCATAAAGACTTGATTACAACTAGGCCTCTGATTCCTCGAAATCCTCCTCCAACTGGGTTCAGATCTGACCTTCTCTGTGAGTTTCATCAGGGAGCTGTCGGTCATGACTTAGAGAGCTACTATGCATTGAAAAATAGAGTGCAAGAATTGGTGAAAGCAAATATTCTTATTTTCAAAGAGGCAGGTCCTAATGTTGTCAACAATCCTTTTCCAAAACAAAGTGGCTGAAGACTGAGTCGGGGTACCCTTAAGTCACTTCCTAAAGCCAGTGTTTCAGACAGGATAGCTCATCCTTGTTACTGATTAGTCACTAGGCCATCTTTCTTTCTGTTTGCATTTTCCCTTGTTCATGATAAAAAAAATTCTTTCAAATTCTGTTTATACTTTCATGTTAATTCTAATGAAATGAGCATTGTAATATTTTGATTCAAATCATTTTCATTTAATGCTTTCAAATATATTTCTCTTGTTTACTCTCTTTATCAAGATTTTGTTTATGCAAATATTAGAGGGAGGATGATGAAAACGAAATACCCATAATTGTTGTTGGTATGCTTTCGAATAAAACTTTGCTGAGGATATACAGGCATTGTTTCAACTCCTAAACACTAGAGAAATAAGGAAGTTAATCCCTCGTTCACCCCTTTGAGCCTAGAAGTTGGAGTTTATTTCTATACGAAAAACCTGCAATCTTAACCTGGGGATGGGTAGTTCTCATTTAATTTGGTTGTGCATCCAATTACAAGAGAAATCGTGCAAGACACCTTTCAATAAAGGTCGCGATCAAGCATTCCTTTGCACACAACCAGAAATGTTGAAGATGCTCTCAAATAAAAAATGATAAAGATGGTTCCCTGTAATCCTTGAGCAAGGCAGTCATTATCTTTCCAAAAAGAAAAATGAAATGAAAAGAAAAAAATCAAAAGAAAAATCCCACTAAGTAAAAACCTCTGAAGGAGACTTAGGCAAAAAACTAGGGCATCCCGCTGACTGTAATTCCAAATGAAACAGTTCAGGAAAAAGTTGGGAATAATAAATTCAATTAGAAGAGGTCTTCAAATCCTCAAAATTCTCCACCAGAGTTGACAAAAGTCCTCAAAACAGCAAAAAGATGTAAGAAGAAATTACTGTCGTTCTCAAGAATCCTTTAGCTTTTGATCCATCTTCATTGTTGCCATCAATGCAATTCCAAAATCTCTTGGAACCTGAATGCATATTCTAAATTAACTGAATGTAGGACTGAAGAACATCACAAAGATTGGGTTGGGTGAAAATAAACTTTGAGCCTTTATCCTTTATTTCTTAAACCGTGAACCAGACCATGTTACAAACCTTAAAATACCTAATTGAAGCTAGGTTTATTTTGAAAGCATACTACATCAAGTTTGCGTAAACTGACTCCTATGATCTTTTGCGAATCTTTTTTTTTGGTTTCATGCCTTTGCTTTATCTTTCACTTTAAAAGTATAAACCATTGTGTTTTAACCAGTGATATATTTTTTGTACACCAATAACATCATTTCAAAAATGATTTTGGATTCAAAACTTTTGCATGAACTTTGCATTAAAATTACCATGTTTGAATAAACAATTTTGCTTGCAAACAAGTTTTCCTTGTCAAGGAATTTCAAACAGCCGAGGAACTTGGTCAGTGACCCTATTAGGGGAAAGTATCTTCCAGGTCCAATTGCCAATCAGTTTAAGATTTATTGCTCAGTGCAAGTTTTGTCAGAATTGGTTAGTCAAAAGATCATTTTTAAGACTCATACTTGGGAATTCCTTTACAAAAATCATCCAAGAGCTGAAGCCATGATCATTTTATCTCTAATAGTCATTTCAGAGCTGAAGCCGTGATCATCTCATTACCAGCAACTTTCGACTGAAGCCATGATCAGTTTATCTTCAACAGTCAGCTAATCTGGGACAAATCCCCAAGCAGCTTTCCAAGTCTTTCCTCAGAGGATCATCAGTTCAATACAGTTTACAAGTGTGACAAATTTGGGGTTCAAGACATTTTCTTTCCAATCAAATTTGGCAGAGTTCTATGTGTTAAGGAATCAAACTTCCAATGTTACCTCTACAAAAGTGTCAAACTCCATTGTCATAAACGTTTGCGTTACATGCATAGATCATTTACATATCATGCATAACAAAATTCATACATAATGCATAACAAGAGTGTTTCATCCTCATTTGCATTTCCCGAGGTCTTGTTGTAGTTGACATGTCACCTTGAGATCAGAGTCCAACTTACTTGGCACCTACCAAAGCAAACGTTAGTTCAGTTGTCTCTCTTTCATCCAATGCTAATCTTGGATAAGCTGTTTCTCTCTTTCGTCCAATGCTAATCTTGGATATAAGATCTCTTTTTCCATCCAAAGCCAATATTGGATATTGTTACCTTCTCCTTCATTAAAAGCCAGTATTGAATGTCAAGATCTCTTTTTCCATCCAAAGCCATTATTGGATATTGTTACCTTCTCCTTCATTCAAAGCCAGTATTGAATGTCAAGATCTCATTTTCCATCCAAATCCATTATTGGATGTTGTTACCTTCTCCTTCATTCAAAGCCAGTATTGAATATCGAGATCTCTTTTTTCCATCCAAAGCTAGTATTGGATGTTGTTACCTTTTCTGCCGTCCAAAGCCAGTATTGGACACCTTGAGCTTTTCTTTCCTTCAAATCCAGTATTGAATGTCAATATCTCTTTTTCCATCCAAAGCCAATATTGGATGTTGTTACCTTTTCTGCCGTCCAAATCCAGTATTGGACACCTTGAGCTTTTCTCTTGTCTAAAGCCATTATTAGACGTTGAGGTTTTCCACTCCTTCAAAGCCAGTATTGGATGTTGTGATCTTTTCTCTCGTCTAAAGCCAGTATTAGACGTTGAGCTTTTCTTTCATTCAAAGCCAGTATTGAATGTCAGGATCTTTTGTTTCCATCCAAAGCCATTATTGGATGTTGTGTTTTTTTCTCTCATCTAAAGCCATTATTAGACATTGAGTTTTCCCTTCGTCCAAAGCCAGTATTAGATGTCGTGTTTCTTTTCCGTCCAGCGTCTTTCTTGGACGACTCTAATGTAGCTTCAGATTTGGTCTCATCCCACATCTAATGTTCTTCTAGATGTTTCTGATTTCCTTTTCCAGAGAGTTTCTCGCCTCATTCAATGCCATTCTTGGATGTCGCTGCTTGCCTTCTCAGGTTTTTATCTTTTTCACAAGTATTGCTGGCTAGTCCTTGTCACTCTGACAAATATCCAAAAATATCTTGTTGTTTCCCTAGCGTGTTTTTCCACGTCATTTTGTCTGAACTACCATAAATTTCCAGTTTCGAGTCTTTCCATATTCCCAGAGTCTGTCTCATCTCATACGTTATTCAAAAAAATGTATATGTCAAAAAAGAGTCCATGCATTAACTCATAACATATGATATCATCTCATCGCATCAGGGACGAAATTCAGGTATGTTTGTATTTAATTACTTTTCGCCTATCTAGCAGAAATATAATTGAATAGGGGCAGCTGTTGTACCCTAAATTTTGCCCCTAACTTTTACAATCACACTTTCATATCATATTTTGTCGTTTGTGCACAATCTTTGAAAAAAACTTTTTCAGCCTTCAAAAATCTAAAAAAAATTTAGTATGTGTCGACTCATCCTGTTTTGTATAACTAGCATGTGTCGACACATACATGTTATGTGTCGACTCATGCAAATTGATTGGTTCTGTATTGTGCTGAAAAAAGCAGCTTGCATCGATCCATAGAAGCTTGAGTCAACTCATGTTGTGTTATACAACTAGAATGTATCGACGCATACGACTCTTGTGAAATTTGAAAAAATCAGCATTTTAAGCTTGTCAAATTTTTGGCTCCAATTTGGCTCTAATTTTTGAAAGAATTATCATTAATTAAAATTTTGGCTCCAAGAATCAATTACCAAATTACCACTAATCCCAATCCTAAACTCTATAAATAGAGCCCTCGTTTCATTCAAATTATAAGCTTTTGATAGCCAAACTCATTTTGCTAAAAAATCTCTCAATTCTCTCCATCTACCAAATTCACTCAAAGCTCCATTTTAAAAATAAAGGATAGTAAGCTTTGCATTGAAGCTTACTAATCTTTGAGCTAAACCTTCATCCAAACACTTTTTCTTCATCAATTCTCTACATCCAAGCTTTGATAATTGATTCTTGTGGTTGAATTGAAGCAAATTTTGGAAGTTGTTTGATAATTCTCTAATTCTACATTTGGTAAGTTGGATCATCATCTTTCACAATGTGATCTCTTGTGGATTTCTGGTTTTGATTCATTGAGCACTGTTTTATGATTCCATTAGTGCTATTTTCTCATAATTTGATGGAATTTTCATGCTAAATTGGATCCATGATCATAAGGTGTTCGATGAAAAGTTGGAACAAGAATTTGATTCTTGATATGCTGTTTTCTACTGATTTTAACAGGTTGCAATCAATTGTTGTAACATTGCAATCGATTGTCACAGAAAATTGATTTGAAAAAAAAACTGCACTGATGCAATTGGTTGCTGTCTAAGCACAATCAATTATAATAGTGCCAAAAATACTTTTTCTGCCTTATTTTGGGGTTGTTTTGACTCAAATATTTTTTCTACTCACTCTCTTTGATGGATAATTTGGATTACAATTTTAAATGTCCAATTTCTATTTAAATTCAATGAACTTTGTGATGTAGATGAAGTTGGATAAATGTTCATCAATTCAAATCTACCTAAGATTGAATTATTTAATTTATTTTTGGTGCTTTGGATTAATGATATGTTTAGTGCTTTAATCCATCTAGAGGAGTGGTTGAATTTAAAGATGAAAGAATTTTGAGGTGGTAATCCAAATTAGCTTATCATTTCCCCCCCCCCCCCTCTTCATCTTATCCCTTTCTTTTTTAATTATGCTACATGTTAAGGGGTGATGATCTCTATATCATTTATCCAAACATGAAGTACATAGATTGCTATTCACCGACCTTAAAATAGGTGCGACTTTTCTACAAAAGTCCACTTACGATTACTTAACATAGCGCTAAATTTTGTCCCGATTCGAATAAATGATCATTCGTGGCCCAAACCTATGTTTGCAAGCCCAAGTATGTTAATTTGATCTCTTTGATCCAATAACCTTGAGATTCATTGTGTGGAGGCTTTGGTTCTACCAATCCTCTAATGGATCTACATCACTTTTGGTCAACGCGGATCACTTAAACATCGTTGATCATTACATGTTACTTTTTGAGGATTCCAAAATGGATGATATACTTGACAAAAAGCAAACGCAACTTGTTGTGTGGAGGCTTTGGTTATACCAATCCTCTAATGAGTTCCAAATACAAGTTTCAAGATGGTCATCCAACTAACCACTAATTTCTAACAATTGACTTTACTTTATGCTTTTATTATTATGCTTTATGTACCATTTACTTTAAACATTTACATTTACATTTCATGCCATTTTTATTTTTTGCTCACTTGAGCATTTATTTCATGCTATTTTCATCTTTGCTCACTTGAGCATTTACTTTTATGTCATTTTTATTTTGCTCACTTGAGCTTTTCTTTTCCTTTTGAAGACACTTAATAATCAACATGAACCATGAAAAGCATTAATGATACTCGAACTATTTGGTTACTATCATTGGCATTATGGAGTATTGGACTTCTTGGACTTAGGATTAGAAACCTTGGCCCATGTTGGAGACCTTGGACCTTAATTGATATTTTGTCTGGAGTTCTTGAGGTTTACCTCAAGACATTGGGTTGTTTGTTTGTTTTGTATGCATGTTATTGTGATTACATACTTTGTCTGTAATCTGGAATTCACCTGTATACAACCGTTACTCTGCCAAATTTTTTCGAAGACTTGATGCACTTGAAGTTTGGTCTTCTCAAGAGGTCTAGTATCTTTTATTTCTTGGTTTCAATACAAAGAATGGGAATTCTATCTTGACCCATAATGTCAAGTATTGGCTTCGTGTTGGTTAGACGGTTCTCTTCCTTAGCTTTTACCTTATGCTTTAGGATAGTCCCTTCATCTCATTCCATCTTCTTTAATTTTCAAAACCTTCTCATCTTCTTTCAATATCTTCTTTGTTTTTAAAATCAAACCGCTTTCATAATAAACCTCGACCTTGTCGAGTGCCTTTTCTTTTAAAACTTCTTTTCTTTAAACACTTCAATTCATTTAATCATACGTTGACATCTTTCAAAATTAACAAAAACACTTCAACTCATTCAAACTCTTTTGTGCGCTCGAGCACCTTTTACATTCAAAACTTTTTTCAAGATGAGACATGATTCATTGATAGTCGAGCAACATTCTCCTACCCCCATGGTTATAAAGGTGTCGACTTTTCCACTTGAGTTCCAGAGGCGTGCTCAAACCCTCTCTCTTGCTGACATAGGGTCCATCTTTCCCACACCTTGTGGGTGTTAGTCGAGATTTCTCTCCTAACAATGACGACTTGTCTCCTTGTTTAAAATCAACCAACAGACAAGTCTTTTCTAGCCAAACTACGATGCTCTGACTTTCCCATTGCGCGAGGGAATACGAAGGCACTAAGTCTTACGACCCAAGGCGAGCAACAAAAATAATAAAAAAACATTTCATTTTATTTTGTTTACAAATACTCATTCATCCTTTTCTTTTAGCAAGTAAACCTTTACATAACACTCCTTTTAAAAGAAACCAAACAAAGTGGATCCTGCGGAATATTGTAGATGCTTAGGGTGCTAATTCCTTCCCTTTGCATAACCGACCCCCGTATCTCGATCTCTGATCTTTTTGGGTTTTGTTCGCTTTTTTTCCCATTTCCCTTTGGAAACAATAAAGTGCGGTGGCGAATTCATTGTGTTGAGATAAGTCAATTGATGGCTTAATCTCAAATCTTTACTGCTACATTGATGGCCAGAAAAGTGTGCGACAACACTCTCACTAGAAGAAGCTCTAATCTTTAGTACCTGAGCGATATCATAAAACATCATTCCAACTGAAGGGTGAGAATTCACATAATTATTGAAATCATATAAAAATATATAATGTATAACATACATGCATAAAAATAATATTCTCACTTCATATGCTTTATAAAACAAAACATCACCCAATTAATCATGTTATTCTCAATTACACATCCACAATTTCTCAATTTCACCAATATATAAATTCTAGATAATTCACACAGTTTCATATCGCAAACATAAACACAATATGAATCAAAGAAACTCAAATACAATACTCATGCATGTGGTATCTGTCACTGTTATTATTACTCGGTTTTTACTTTAAATTGGGTCCATCCTCTAGACCAATAACATACAAAAAAACCCGTCCTCTAAGATTTCAAACTCCTCTATAGGTTTGGGACAAATCACTAGCTCTCTCGGAACTAACAAGCATGTCTCCTGATAACAAATGATGCATGTGCAATTACAACAACCATATGCAATTAAGACCATTCTATAATCTTAATATTCATGCATATCTTCAATAATTTATCACACTTGAATTACCACATATTTGCACACACAAACAAATATTCATAATCATAACATCCATGCTCCAAACATCATCACCACACATAGCAAGTAATACACATAGTATCATCACAATCCAACCTCAATTCACAAAACACGCATCACTGATTAAACATATAATAATTAATCCATCATTAATAATTAAATCACATGCTGCCAGCAAAAATATTTTTATTTAAAAGATTATGGCACTAGCTTTCTAACGCTTCAAACGATACTCAAAACGAACTCACGGTTTGGAAGTTATGAATTCTTGAAGTTTTGAGAAAAAATATGTCAGACTCGGCGGTAACCGATTACCCTCAGACTGGTAATCGGTTACACTTTGTTAAAACGCCCAAAAACACCATTTTCGAGCAGTACCCTAATAACAAAAACCATATTCTTATGTTACGAAACTCAATTCCAAAACCCCAAACCTCTTCTATCAACAAACCAATGTTTCATGTCATTAGCACAACATATATGCATCAATTTTCACCCAATTCATCAATCCAAACACAATTAATCATCACATATCAAGGATTATCACCAAAACTTAACAATTACAAAACCATGGAAATTTAGGGATTTCATCCTAAACATGTTTCTACCCATCATACATTATCATACAATCTCAATAACCATATAAAAACTCATTCTTACCTTCATTGTCCACAAACTCTTCGAATCTTCTCCTTAGGGTTCTCTTCTCCTCTTTCTCCTTTTCTCTACTTTAGTCTCTTTTCTCCTTATTCTCTTACTAACTTCTATTTTTCTTTTTTTATTAAATCTTTAACAACACACTAACTTAGTAATCACTATTGGGCTTACTAACACCCCCTCACATTTATTCTTCATATTTCATCATTAGACTCAGTTACTTATTATTCTACTATTTTTTACAATTCTTATTTAATAAAACAGTTTTATCATAAATCGACATTATTACTAATTATAATTCTACGGTTCGACATATTTAACTCGACTAACCCATCACATAACACACCTATCAAATAATTTAAATAAAACCAATTACTCAGAAAAATGAAACAACTAATTAATTAATATAATATATATATATATATATATATATATATATATATATATATATATATATATATATATATATATATATATATATATATATATATATATATATATATATATATATATATATATATATATATATATATATATATATATATATATATATATATATATATATATATATATATATATATATATATATATATTGCATAATTGATTTGAAATATTACAAAAATATATTTTAATTATTTCAAACTTTTATTTCAGTTATCTCTCTTGCACACTCATGCTCTATTACATTTTTATTTTATTATTTCATATTTTATATTTAATAATATTAATTTTGTCATAATTAACCGTCTTAATTATTTATTAGAAAAAATTAATATGTTTTAAGACATTAATATTTTAAAATTTTAAATATAATTTTATTATATTTAATTAAATTTAAATTTTTCTAATTATAATATTCTTAACATGGAGTACATGTTACCATTACTCTTATTTATTTATCCATAATTCTCTTGTCGCCATTATTGATCAATAAAGACAACGTTCCCTCATCTTTCTCATGGCTCAGATAAACCTTTTTCACTTTCTCTTACGATGAGTATCTTTGATAGGAAGTCCAAAAGAATTTTAACAAAACCTTTTTGGATGAAATATTATGAGTTTTAAATATTTGTATCTTTATTTTAAATTCTGTTTTATCCCTAAAAAGGGTTTGGCCCATTAGTTTCTTTTTCCTCAAAGTGGCTTAAGCACATTAGCTGTTAGTATTTATATTATATTTGTGGGACTGATTATGCTATGGAAAATTAGAATTTATTTATTTCTTTTTTGTTTTAATTTTATTTCTGAAAATGTCTCATGGTGAAACCCTAATAGGGCAGTAGCTGCAGAACCAAACATCTACCAATGGTGTTTTCATTACCTTCTTCAATGCCTCCTAAAAAAGATACTTCTAACCCAAAAGATTTTGATGCGTCCATTCAACACACAAATCTAAGGCTGGATGATCTCATTTTGTCCAACCAAAACTTTGAAGCTACCATGGAACAAGACAACTGCAACCTTGCACGCCAAATCTGTGAATTAGACAGCAGCATTAACGAAAGCTGCAGATTGGTTTTGCGGAACTCAATAAACAAATCACTCAACAACTCAGTCAACAGTTTTTTGCCATGGCAACATCTAATTCTCCTAGCAGATCTGCCACACCAAGTATTGCTAGCTCCTTTTTACACCCAACAAGCTCCGAAAATGTTGTTATTAGCACATTTTTTCCATTATTACACATCCCCATACCCACCAGCCAAGCTTACAACCGTGCCAGTCCCTCTAACAGCCAACTTTCTATACCACAACCACAACCACACCCCTTCATTCTCCAAACACAACCCATGGTCTACCCTGGAAGTTCTTCCTTTTCAACTTATCAAACAACTTCCATTCAACCCCCATTTTCTCAACCCATTCACACAACCTCTTTTCAAACCTCGTTTTCCCAGCCTAGTCTTACAGACCAATTCAAACCCCTTTTACCGAACATAATCAATTTTTCCCCAATTTTTACATCAACCCAACTATACTCACAATGAAATGTGGAACCCTAAAATTGAATTGGGAATTTTTGACGGTACAGATGCTTTGGAATGATTATTAAAATTAGAACAATTTTTTGGATTTTACAATATTCCAATTGAAAATCGACTACCTATGACTGCTTTTTACATGAAGGGAGAAGCACTTGGTTGGTATAAGTGGATGTTTCAAAGTCACCAATTAACAGATTGGAATTCCTTCGCAAGTGCCCTCGAATTACGTTTTGGACCATCCACTTATGAGAATCATCAGACCCAGCTTTTTAAGCTGCAACAACATGGGTCAGTGGCTGAGTATCTAGCAAATTTTGAGAAAATAAGCAACCGAGTGCTGGATTTACCACCAGAAGCAATGCTTAATTTTTTTATTTCAGGTTTACTTCCGGAAATTAGAAACGAAATTTCTATTCATCAACCATACACCATCTCCTCAAATCCTCCTCACAATTCCCATCTGTTTCCTATAACACGAATAGCATGAATCCTAAACCCATTACCACACCAACACCTTCTTCCACTAACATTCAATTACTATCACAAAACCGCAACCCAATTTCGAACCCCCAAACCATTTCCATAACCACAAATCATTTTCCAATCCGCTGAATTACCACGGCTCAACGGGAAGAATGTAGAGCTAAGGGCTTATGTTTTAATTGCGATGAAAAATTTATTCCTGACCACCGTTGTAGTGTCGGAAAATTTCTTTTACTTATGGTTGATGAAGACACTAACATTGACGATGATATCACTGTTGAAGTAAAAGAAACAACTGAAGAAGTCACCAATTCCGAAGAGACTTACTTCCAATTATCCCCTCAGGTAGTTAGTGGACAATTTTCCCCAAAAACCTTAAAATTCCAAGGTATTATAGATGGCTTAAATGTCACAATTTTAATTGACACCGGCAGAACTCACAACATACTCCAACCACGCATCGCTTAACACCTTAAGATTCCTACAAAACCCATCCCAATTTTTTTGGTCATTGTTGCCAACGACTCTCAACTTAGTTGTTCCGGATTATGCCCTCAAGTTTCTATCACCTTACAAAACCACTTATTTTTCATTCCTTTCTACTTGCTTCCAATTGAAGGGCCTGGTGTAGTGTTACGTATGGAATGGTTGCGTACTTTGGGTCCCCTACTTACAGATTTCTCCATCCCAAAAATCTCTTTCACTCATAATAACAAGGAGGTTACTATTACGGGTGATCCAAAAACTGGCCCAACTCAGTCTACCTACAAACAAATTTGTCACCTAGTTCAAACTGATTCCATTGCATCAATGCACCTGCTTCTATACCAACCAACACAAATAAATCCTAGTCAAACCAGCGACAAAACCATTGACCCAATTACAGTTTTTTCACCAACATTTCCCAACGAAATAAAAGAATTTTTACACTCATACTCTTCCATCTTTCAAAAACCCTAAAGGCCTTCCCCCACCCCGCCCACATGACCATCACATTCCCTTAGCTCCCAATTTTGCTCCGGTAAATATTAAACTGTACCGCTATCCCCACTCTAAAAAATAAGCAATGAGTAAAATCATATAGGATATGCTACAGGATGGAATTATTCAACCTAGCAATAGCCCCTACTCTTCACCTATCCTGCTAGTGCGATAAAAAGACGGTTCATGGCGTTTCTACCATTGATGAACACTTTAATGAGTTAGGTTATGCATCTTTGTTTACAAAGATTGACCTTCGGTCAGGCTACCACCAAATTCAGTTAACACCAGAAGACACTCACAAGACAGCGTTCAGGACTTTCGACGACCATTATGAGTTTTTGGTTATGCCATTCAGGATGACTAATGCTCCTAGTTCTTTTCAATCAACCATGAATGATTTGCTCCGGCCTTACTTAAGATGGTTTGTTTTGGTTTTCTTTGATGACATTCTTATTTACAGTTCTTATCTATCGGATCACATACGTCACTTACGATTAATTTTAGGGTTGCTTTCTACTAATCAGTTTTTTGCCAAATTGTCCAAATGGAGATGTCCTCTCCCAAGCAGGTCACCCTCTTTCCTTCTTCAGCAAAAAGATATGCCCTCGTATGCAAGCATCGTCCGTCTATGTTAGGGAAATGCACACCATCACGAAATCTGTAAAAAAATGGAGGTAATACTTAATAGGGAGACACTTTCACATTTTTACCGACCAAAAAAGCTTGAAGAACCTACTAGTCCAAACCATACAAACCCCATAACAACAGAAATGGGGATAAAAATTACAAGGATTCTATTTTGATATTTTTTACAAACCTGGTAAGAATAATCAAGTTGCAAATGCGCTGAGTCGCAAACATACAAAGGACAATGTCATGTTTTTCACTCTTTCATCTCCAGTTCCTTCAATCTTACAGGAGCTCAGGAAACACTACAAAGACAATGACGACTTACATTTGTTAGATAAGTAGATCTTAGATCCAACCTTACAGAACTTTTTCAAGCTTCAAGATGGAATTCTATATTATAAGGATCGAATATACATACCACATGATTCTGCGTTTAGACAAACACTTCTCCCCGAGTACCACGCCACACCTAATACAGGACATTCTGGCGTTCAACCAACCTATGCAAGACTTTTAGCTTCCTTCAATTGGCCAGGTCTATACAAGGATGTCAAAACCTTTGTTCAGTGCTGCTCCATCTACCAAAGAAGTAAGTATTACCAAAGAAAAAACAAGGGTTACTACAACCTTTGCCAGTTCCAAATCAGGTATGGGAAGAATTGACAATGGATTTTATTACTCATTTACCTTCCTCGTTCGGCCATACAATTATTTGGGTCATCTGTGATCGCTTGTCCAAATACGTCAATTTCTTAGCCTTGCCTTCACGTTTCACAGCTCCAGATCTTGCCACCAGGTTTTCCTCTGAGATATGTCGCCTCCACGGTAATCCCAAGTCTATTGTCTCCAATAGAGACCCTCTTTTCTTCAGTGCTTTTTGGAAGGAACTTTTTCGCCTCCAAGGGACGACCCTGAAACACAGTACTGCTTATCATCCCGAAACGGACGGACAAACAGAAGTAGTGAATCGAAGCCTAGAAACGTACCTTCGTTGTTTCACAGCAGATCAGTCGAAATGTTGGTTCAAATTTCTTCATCTCACGGAATTTTGGTACAACTCTTACCTTCATTCGGCCATCGGAATGTCGCCTTTCGAAGCTCTCTATGGCAGACCCCCACCAACCTTGCGTGACTACACAAAAGGGTTATCAGAAAACTCATCAGTGGACGAGATCTTGACAAACAGACAAGAGATTATTGACATCTTAAAGGATAATCTACTAAAAAGCAAAACACAAGTGACAGATCAAGAGAATAAAAAGAGAACCGACGGCACCTTCAAAGTTAACGATCTCGTCCTTCTCCGCTTACAACCCTATCGCCAACTTTCGGTTCAGAAAAGCGCATCCCAAAAGCTAGCACCAAGGTATTTTGGCCCTTTCTCCGTGCGGCGGCGTATAGGGGCGGTAGCTTACGATTCGGATCTCCCTTCATCAGTGAAAATCCATCCGGTGATTCATGTCTCTCAACTAAGACACTACAACGACTCCATTCCTCCATCTGATTTCTCGCCTTTACCACCAGATCTGGAAAATGCGCATACAGAAAAACAATAATCAGTCAATAATTTTCCTAAACAAGATCAAAGAGAAGAAAATGATGATCTGATCTTTTTACCTTCGTCACCTGAAAATCGTTAGGTCGTAGCAACCGACACCACTGTTTCCTTGCATGGAGAAAGAGAGCACAGTTGCAATCAGAAGACAACAAAAGGTTATGCTCCAAGTGAAAAAGGGTTTGTGTTTACAACACAGAGGAAGAAAGGAAATATAGTGCAACAAAGTGAAGTGAGGCTTTCAAGTACTATATCACCACGTGACTGGACAGTAACCACAGCTGGATTATTGCCAACACATGATACCCAGGATCCTCCCTTCAATGCACACAAGGCTCAAGACTACAATTTTCAAGACCCACTTGCTCCACCAAATTCCTGCACGTTTTCTAACCAAATGGGCTCTCCTCCTCTAAATGAGCCGCATTGTGAACAAAATCTTGTGGACAAGGTTTTAATTGGGCCGAAAAGTAGTGATAGGAAGTCCAAAAGAATTTTAACAAAACCTTTTTGAATGAAAGATTATGAGTTTTAAATATTAGTATCTTTATTTTAAATTTTGTTTTATCCCTGAAAAGGGTTAGGCCCATTATTTTCTTTTTCCTCAAAGTGGCTTAGCCCCATTAGCTGTTAGTATTTATATTATATTTGTGGGACTGATTATGATATGAAAAATCATAATTTATTTATTTCTTTTTTGTTTTAATTTTGTTTCTGAAAATGTCTCATGATGAAACCCTAATAGGCCAGTAGCTGCAGAATCAAACATGTATTAATCTTAGTGACATCAGTCGATCTCCACTTGCATCGACTATTTCATCCCAACTACACGGCGTTAAGATTCGGATTAAACCATATTGTTCATCTATCATTCGATTGGATAAACATGGTTGTTGATCTTTAAATTGAAGGCCCCCATTCACAATTTCAAAACCTTTGGTTCTAATCATCATGATAGCCACATTCATAGAGTTCTTTTTTAATCGTATTCTCATCTCCATTGATAAAAGTTTCAACTATTGAACATATGCATTGATGATTAATTTAACAAGTGTAGTAAATCCGGTAATAAAATTAAGTTTGTATTTATATGAATTGTTTCAATCTTAACTCAACAACACTATGTACTAAAAATATTAAATTGGGGGGTTTTTGCATACATGTTGTTTATTAAAAAATAAAATAGATTAAATTTATCAGTGATTAAAAATGATCGTTCCTTTTCGAGTCCTTTATTTCTTACTATTTAATAATTACATTTATTGTTCAAAATTACTTCTCTAGTATCACAATGGTTAGCCAAATAATTATGATCAATTTCTTGATTAATAGCATTCTCTTTCAATTACAAATGTCAAATGTCTTAGGTGAATTCATAACTCAATGAGGTTTTATTGGACGCTAATTCCTATATCACACCTAGATTATTCAATATGTTTAAAGTAATTATTGACTTAATACTTAAATTAGATGAGTTTTAAAGTTAGGGTTAATAATCAATATCAAATTGAAATCAATTTATACATTCTTCAACATATAAAAAACCTTGAACACAAATTTAACTGAATAATACTAGATTTGCAATTTTTCAAATAATATTTAATAATCTTTGCATGTGGAATTCGTTTTGTAGGTCATATGTCATACCAATTTCTGTCACCTTACCAACACATGCATTGCTGATTCTTCTTAGTTTTTCCTCTTCAACGGTGTTATTTAAACAAACTTCAGAATATGTGAGTGTAAATTTTAATAAAATTTAATTTTTGTTCAATATAATTTTATTTTATTAGATGGATTAGTTGTCACAATTGTGTTAACCGAAAAATACCAGATAATATCTAAAATAAATAAAGGATAACCAATTTATTTTGAAATACATGAAGTATAGAGAAGTTGACTTTTGAGCCCTAGATGTTGAACTCTTCAATGGCTTCACACTAACGCTCTCATTGTTACTAACAATGAGGCTGTAAGTTGGTTGTTGAGATATCATAAGACTTTGAAGATACTATAAATTATTGAAATCATTGTGTTCTTTTAATTATTTTTAGTATAGATCCGCTTAACATGTCTAGAAATTTAATGCAGGTGTCTTTTAGAAAAATATATACAGCCAGAAACTAAATATTCAAATAGTATAATTATAATTGAAGTATTTGCACATAAATTAATTAATTATTTAGTTTTTGACTTTAATTGAAGTATTTGCACATAAATTAATCAATTATTTAGTTTTTGACTTTTCAAAATAAATGTGTCAGTCAAACATTCACTTGCTTTAAACACACATAGGTGACATATTGATTCCTTTTATGTTAAACGTACAAACACATTACCCTTCTTATTTTTCCAGTATTTCGGCGTGTGTGGGAATTCTACAAGTCATCAAAATTGAAATTAATGAATCACTCGATATCAAAGATGTCAAAGAATTAAAGAACCTAAACAATAATAAGAGTGTTGGATTTGGATTCCTTTTTTATATGTGCAGAAATATTTAATTTCTCCAGGTTAAACAGCTATTTTAAACTCTTGTAATCACTAAACACCTCGAATCTGGAGCCATAGAGGTAAGGCCTCCAAATATTTAGAACAAACACTAATGTAGCCAGTTTTAAATCACGTGTAGGATAATTTTGTCCATGAATCCTCAATTGCCTCGACGTATAAGCTACTACTTTATCATTCTGCATAAGCACACCACCTAAACCCAACTTAGAAGCGTCATGATACAATAAATTTTTTTTTTCCGTGTTAGGTAATATCAAAATCGGAGTCGTCAATTTCTTCTTTAGCTCGATAAAACTTTCCTCACACTAAATATCTCACACAAATGCTTTACCCTTGCAAGTCAACTGAGTTAACGAAAGTGTTAACTTAGAAAATCCTTCAATAAATCTTATGTAATAACCAACTAAGCCTAAAAATCTTATAATCTCCGTAACTGATTTTGGAGCCTCCCACTGCAACACTGCATATACCTTAGATGAATCTACCGCAATACCATCACCTGAAATGATGTGGCCAAGAAAACTAACATTTTCCTACTAGAACTCACACTTTGACAACTTATCATATAATTTTCTCTATTTCAACACTTGCAAAAGAATTCACAAATGCTCAACACGCTCTTCTTCTGATTTAGAGTAAATCAAAATATCGATAAAGACTACCACAAACTTATCTAGATACTCATGAAAGATTATGTTCATGTATTCCATGAATACACCTGGTGCATTAGAAACCCCGAACGACATCCCAATATACTCATAATGCCCATACCATGTCCTGAAAGCTGTCTTCTGAATATCATCGTCTTTTACTCGAATATGATGATAACCCAACCTCAAATCAATTTTGTTAAACACGTGGGTACCCACCAACTGATCTATCAAGTCATCTATTCTTGGAAGTGGATACTTAGTGTTGATCGTAACTTTGTTTAATTTTTGGTAATCTACACATAGTCTCATACTACCGTCTTTCTTTTTTACCAGTAATACCGGAGCTCCCCAAGGCGATACACTTGGTCTCACGAATTTCTTCTCAAGCAAATCTTCTAATTGCTTCTTCAACTCTGTTAATTGAGATGTCAATATCCTGTATGGTGCCATTGAAATGGGTCTAATACCAGGAACAAGGTCAATAGAAAATTCCACTTTTTTTTCGGCTGAACATCTGAAATTTCATCTGGAAAAAATTTAGAAAAATCGTGTTAGAACAAGATTTGGTTCTGCAATATTATCTCTGAGTTTTGATGATAACAAATGAGTATGTTTGTGTGAATAATTTTTTTGTACTAATGTTTGTTATTGTTGAGTACTTAACAAATAGATTTTGCTTCTGATGGATGGCGTGGCCAAGAAATTAGAAGAGAATTAGTTCCGCTTTTGCGCTACACAAGTTCTGTTGAACAGTAGCAAGACACTCCAGAAGACTCTGGAGTGTAAGCTCTAATATTTGTCTAAAGAAACCAGTCAGAAGATCTGAAGACAAAAGTTGCTACTTAAGTCCAAATGCTGAAGACTAATTATAATACGGTGGGAGAATTGACTTTTTTTGGTATTATCCAAATGTGCGGATAGCTAGAGTCACCACCGACTTTTCTTTTATCCAATATTTAGAAAAGGTGAAAAGAACATGAAAAATCTTTGATATATTTTGAGTTCGGGGGGGGGGGGGGGGATAAGATATGAGAATGGAAGATGTTAGCACCCTTTTCACCCGTAGTTATCCACAGACTCTTAATTACTTAGCTCACATTTTGAAAACTTGCTTCGTGTGTGTGATTTTTTTGAAAATATTTTGAAATGCCAATATAAGGCAGACTTTGTAATGATTCTTGTATCCGTCCTCAAGAATGCGTACAGTGTTTTGAAAATATTTTTTTGAAAATATAGTGTGAGAAAATGTTTTGAGTTGTGAGAAAGCATTTAAATTTTTTTTACCCACTAAATATGTTCTTTCTTGTTATTTTCCTTCTCCTTTGGAGATAGTACTATCCATACCATTAGTTGGTAGGTAACCCTATCTATTGGATATGAAGGGACAAGCGTAGGGTCATCATATGATCATCGAAGGCAACATGTAAGGATACTTTAGCAATTGTATCGAAGGGACTATCATCATTTTGCTCATAGGTTCATCGAGGGACTAGATCATTTTCGCAGGCAACTCGAGGGATATTGAAGAACTATGACTTTTTGTATCGTAGGGACTATGATGATTTATTATCGAGGATCTTTGCTAAAGTATTCCCGCTTTTGAGGGACGTGACCATGTATCGTAAGGTAACAAAGAGAGGTTACCCTAGAGGTGAAGTGTGCAAAGTGTATTAATTTCAGTTATGTTATCTTGAAAATTAGGGTTATCTATGTTTGATTTTATTCTTATAATACAAACTTATTTACTAGCGGTTATATATATATATATATATATATATATATATATATATATATATATATATATATATATATATATATATATATATATATATATATATATATATATATATATATATATATATATATATATATATAAAGACAAAAGATAAAGCGAGAATGTAAATCTATGCTATTTCAGGGCTTTAGGAGAGTTACATAATTATACTTTGTAAAAGATAAAAGCGTAGAATTAAAGGTTCTCATTTATAACCCTATACATCAATTGTTACGAATGCGATAAATTACGATACAGAAATAATAGGATGAATTAAAATAAAAGAAAGACAAACTTGACTCAAAAGTTGTTTTCTAAACCCTATAAGACTAAGAACCCTAATATAATTTTTTGGTATTTTTTGAATTGATTTTAGATGGTGAAAAACAACCTAATGTCTAAATTAATGACAAGTTAATTAAAAATAAATCCTAAATCTATTTAATTTAATTAAAAGGTTGTGTCAAAAATTGCATCAATTAATGAAAACCTGAAATAAAATATTTTTTGATTTTTATATGGCTTCTTTCTGATTTTTTATGTATAAATTTTGATTAAAAACAAGTTAATTAATAATAAGTAACAAAAAAAATGGAAAATGAAGAAAATAAAATAAAAAAGGGTTTTGACATCGCTAGGGTTCAAACCCCCCCCCCCCCCCCCCCCCCTTCTGTTCACACTCTTGGTTCCTTACCACTAAGTCATCACTTGTTTTGCATTATACATTCAACCAGCAATCCATATAAAATAAACAAGTGTGATACGGTGGGAGAACTGACTTTTGGGTTTTGCATTTTATCGCAAATGTTGCGGATAGCAAGAGTCGCCACCGACGTTTCTTTTATCCAATAAAGGAAAGGGTGAAAAGAACATGAAAGATCTTTTGAGAATTTTCTGAGTTCAGGGGGTAGATTATGAAAAGGGAAGTTGTTAGCATCCTTTTCATCCGTAGTTATCTACGGGCTCTTAATCGCTAGCTCACTTTGAGAAAATGTTTTGTGTTTGTGTATGTTTGAAAATATTTTGAAAATGCTCAAGTGCGACAATTTTGTAATGATTCTCGTATCGTTGAGAATGTATACAAAATGTTTTTTTGGAAAATATTTATTGAAATAAAGTGTTGTTTTTGTGAAGAGATGTTTTATTTTGAAAAGTTTGTGAGCAAGAAACTATGATCGTTCTACCTACTAAAAAAAGTCTTTGTTCTTTTCCTCCTCCTTTAGATAGTGCTACCCTACCATTAGTTAATAGGAAAACCTATCGTTGGATGTGAGGGACAGGTGCGGGTCATCATAAAGTCATAGAAGGAAACTTGTAGGACACTTTAGCAATTTTAATAAGGGACTTAGATCGTTTACCAAAGGCAGCATCGAAGGATCATCGAGGGACTATGATCTTTTTAATCGAGGCTCTTTGCTAAAGCATCCCGTGTTTGAGGGACATGACTATTTTTAAATCCGAGGCAACAAGTGAGGGTCACCCTAGAGGTGTGCGTGTGCGAAGAGTGTTATGTTTCAGGTATTTATCTTGAGATTAAGTTTTCTAACGTTTATTTTTTATGTCTTGCCATGCGCACATAATTTAATCTAACAGTTAAATATATACAAGTGCGAAAAAATAAAATGCGGGAAATAAAGTCTATGCTATTACATTGCTTTGGGGATGTGGAGTACAAACCATAAAAAAACGGGGAGGAAAGCAATAAACCCTAATTATCTATTACAAACCATTAACAATTACATAATATTGGAAAAAAATGCGAAAAGGTAAACGAGCGCGCAAAGATTGAAAAGGGAAAAGATATTTAAAAAACCTAAAATATTTTTGGTGTTTTATTTATGAGGAAAAGAAATAATTTAAAATGATAATTAAAAAAACAAATAAAGCCTAATTATTTCTAATTAATTTTATCTTTTTTAAACAAAAATAATTTAATTAATTAATTAATAAAAAATGTCTAATTATTTTTATATCAATTAATTAATAAATAAATAAACCCTAAGTCTATTTATTATTATTTTTAATTAAAATATTTAAATAGAATAAATAATAAAAAAACATAGAAAACAAAAAAACATGTTGGGTCTGCTGAAGTAGAAAAAAATGGCGGTGTGAGAACAAAAGTTTGTTGGGCCCAAAGAGACAAGGCCCAATGCTTGCGTTGGATCCAATGCAGCTGGCTCCAAAGGTTCCATGACGCACATGCGAATCTGAAGCGTTAGACTTGACTTGATGAACATCTGATGATGAGGAGTTAAGAGCGCAGGGTGAGCTTATGGAAGTTTGGCACGCTAGATCTGCAAGCAAAAATATGTAAAAATACAAAAGGGTATCATTGGGGCTCGAACCCAGGCCCCTAAGGTTACACGCGCACTTGTTTTAACACTGGGGTGGCTGTTTCATCCGGTTATGAAACGTCCCCCCGGTAAATATATTATAAAAACAAGTTTAAAAAGATTGAAATTTGCTATCTCCTTCTTCTTCTTCCCCGCGTTATACAACAACATAACTTCCATTTTTTGAATTTGAAAATCTCCACTTATCAACCAAATTGAAAACTTCCAAAATCAAACTTTCTTGATTTTTTTCAAGGAATGCAACCATATAACTTATTTTAACCAACACTCAAAGATAAGCAAGAGTTTCTGTTGGTACCAAAAACGAACCCTAACGGTTCAGAGGCAAACTTCTCAACACACAGACAACATAAATGAAAACTAAGGACATGGTTAGCTTTAGAGGCATGATATCTATATTTTTGCTTTAGAAATTGAAAGCAAATGATGCGTGTATATGGAGTTTTGAAATTCAACAAAACTTACCTCTTGCAGCAAAACTCAGAACTCGTTCCACCACTCCCAGAGACAATGTAATGGTACAAAAAGTTTCCTTGAATTCCCAGGAAGCTAATGATATGCTCAACTTGCCTTAGAACCCTATAAAACTTTCCAACCAAGTCAAGTTGCAAATGGTGAAAGTGAGGTTTAGAAGATGATGGTGGAGGTATTACATTTGTGCCAAGAATATTTGGACAACTACTATTTAATGTATAAAAGGTATTTGAATGATAAAAAGGGAAAACACACGAGTGGATTGAGAGTTGGCTTCTTAAGGCTCAAGATATGCACTAATGGAGTTTTCTTGGTGATTATGAGTTTGAGAGTGTATGAGAGGTTTAAAAGGCTTATCCAATCCTCCTTCGGCTTGCTAATGACCTCTCTATTTATAGGAAAAAGGTTGTAGAGGTTGAAGTAAGTAGATCTTTAAGATAGCAAGTTATGGTTTAAAAAGTGAAAAATCAAGTTTTAATGAATTTCCATGGTTCCAAGGTTCAAGTACAAGCATGGCATGAGTTTGTTGGGTGCAGAGGGTCTGCTTATTCACTTTCCTATTAAGTGTGATCAAAGGGAAACAAGTGAGAGGCTCAAGGAGAGTTGACAATTTCATAAATCATGCTTTATGAAAATGGAAATGGTGTTGTTGTACCCCAAAATTTTTCCTCTCATTTATCAAGATTTTTCCTCACAAGACTTCTTGGACTCAAGACAAGATTAAGGTTTGCTCAGCTCAAGACCTCACCTTGCATTGATGACCTGAAATTAGGGTTTGACTTTTCACAAGGACTTTTGGACCATCAATGCTTCATGTGACTTTAATATACCATCTTGTACTCCTAAGATTTCTCATACCAAGTTTCAAGCCTTGAATCACATTTTTGCCCAGTCAATTGGACAGTTGACCTAAAAATCAACTGTATTGGCGAAAAAGTCAACCATGGCCAATTTACAGTCAAACTTCATAATTTCTGATCTACAACAACATTATAGGATCCTATGTACCATTTGACCAAGTTTGGACCACAACTCCTCAAGAAATTTGATCAGATCATCAAAAGGGCAAAATGGTCAAAATTAGGGTTTTGACTGAGAAAGGGCAATTTCTGATTTTTAACCTAGCCAATGACCAATTGGGTTCAAGCATGATTTCAGGGAATCAATAGCATCATCTTGACCTAATCACATAGTTCAAAAGATCTCAAATGCATAGGATTGACAGATGAATTTTGTAGTCAACTGATCAAAAGTAAATTGTGCACTAAAAAGTCAAACTTTGACTTTTTGGTCAAAATCAAGTGCCAAGGGTCATAATTCATCAAGATATGTCGAAATGTGAAACTTGTTGACCAAGAAACCTAAAATTGCAAATTAGGGTTTTAATTTGAAATTTTTCATAACTTAGAATTTTTCTAAGTTATGGAAAATTTCTTATTTTTCCCCAACTTTCCACAACTTTTTCACCATGATGCAATTGGATTCAAAGAAAACTTCCAACATGAAAGTTGTAGTCCTCCATGAAATATACAACTTTGATTAGAAATGTTTTCCCAAAAGATGCTTGGATCTCAAGTTATGATTTTGTGAATAGGGGTCCATAAACTAAATAACTTAGTGAAATTTTGCCCTATTTTAGGCAGGTTTTTGACCTAACTTCATGACAACTTTTCACCTAGTTCCAAGAGGTATATCAAGTTTCATTTCAAATATGGATTGTAAAGAATGTTACAAGCTTTCCAAAATGTCCAAGAACTCCCTAAGATCATTTGTGGTTAGGGAGAATCGAAGAAGAGAAAATGGCAATTTGTCACTTTTGTTCAAGCCATGTTTACAATGTTACAAGTTGCAAATCAGATCTTAGAATGCTTGTACCTTGCATTACAGGTCCTAATCCCTTCTACACTTCATAATTGAATGCTAACTCAGTGGATAAAGGTTTTGTTTTCACTTTTGGAGCTTTGCACAAAGAATTATTTCAAAAATGGCATAAAGTTCATAATACCATTTTGAAAAAGCAAGACTTTTACAAATTTGCAATTCTTGAGCCATGGACCTGAACTTTTGTTGTAAGCAATATCCACAATTATCAGGAAGAGCATACCAACTCCTTTCAGCCCTAGAACTAGCAAGTACAAGCCTTTTGCATTGCCACTTCAACCTTTCTTCAAAAACAAGAAAGGTGGCCAAAAGTCAAGAAACTTGTGCGTCTGATAAAGAGAAGGTTTGGCTTCATTTCAAACAACTTCAGAAACTTGTTGCAAGCAAATACACGATTGCCTAACATCCCAAACACTCTCAAACACCAAAATCACATTTTTCTGTCCAAACAGGGCCGCTCCTGCAAATTTCTTGCCAACTCAATATTGGCTCGTGCGTTTCTTGATTCAACACTTGAAACACCTTCCATATATCACATCTAAACTATCCAGGCCCTTGTCTTGCAACTGTAACCCCTGTTTCAAACTTCACCATTTTCATTTTTGAAGGTTGCAGGTTGACTTCTACAGGAAGTTTCAAGCATCCTCAAGGCAAGCTGAGCATTGTGATAGCTTGAGGGAACTTCAAGGAAGCTCACACGATCTTCAGGCCTCACTCAAAGCCCCCACATTGCCATATCCAAACTCAGCTGAACAAGGTATTTTTCAAATCTCTATCTCCTTATTTAGGCATCCTTAAGTCACGATTTGTGAAGCAAAGATGTAGTCCTTAACTTGCTTAAGCTGTACATATGCATAGTTGTTATTTATATTAACTGAGTAGTGAGAATTTGAAGCTTGAAGTTCATGAAAAATTTAGGTCAGAAATTAGGGGTGATAAAATTCTCCTTGATCTTTTAGAGTTAGGTTTCAAATCTTATATCATTGGAATCGTGAGATCATAAGCTACATGTTTTGTGTTATGATTTTTTTCTTTTGTGCATGTATGTGAGAGTTGCAGGTTTGAAAAATGTGCGCTGGAAAGGAACCAAGGACAGGGACGAAGATGCTGTCTTGGGCTTTTTTGTTTCTACTTTTTGCACCCCCAGTTTACTTTTACACCCCCTGACCATTTTCTTTTATTTTTTTTTATATTTTCTTGCATATTTTATATTTTTGACTTGCATTTATTTTTTCTGAACTTTAGAAAATCACAAAAAATATTTTCTTTATTTTTTGCATTTGTATTTTATTTTTATTTTATTTTTTTGCATAATAAAATAGTTTACTAGAATAAATAGAAATTCATTTTCTTAAAAAAATAGTAAAAACATTTAAAAATACCATGCATTTTTATTTTATTATTTTTCACACATAAAATATTATTTTCGTACATATATATTTTTTTAATACTTGTAAATAATTTTATTTATTATTTCTTGTAAAAAATGGACAAATGAATAATATAGAACATATTTTCTTTTAAATCAAAATTAGGGTTTCCTCTTCCAAAAAATAACAATATTTTTTTTCTTCTTATTTTTAGGACTTAAATAATTTATTTTTATCATACATAAAATAAATACAAAAACATTTTTGCATCCATACATTTTATTGCATATTTAAATAATTGCTTATTTATTTATTGTACAAAAATTCAATTGGGTTGTAATAATTTTTTTAGGGTTTTATTTTGAGCAATATCCCCCATTCAAAACTTGTATCCCCCCTCCCATAATATTGTTGTAATAGCTTAGATTTACCTTACGCAATTTATCGCATTATATACATGTTTAGTAAATTAGGGTTTGTATGATAAGACAAAAATCAAAACAAATAGCATGACCTAATACAAGACAAACAAATGCATGAAAATGACAAATACATTGCACACAAGCACCTCTAGGGTTTTACCCACTTTGTTTCCTAAAAATAGCCACGGTATGCATGCAAGGTATCTTGGCAAAACAAAACAAACAAAAAGATCATAGTCCCTCGATAACGCTAGACAAGGTTGCCTGAAACAAATGATCTTGGTCCCTCAAACATGCTAAGATACCTAGCAACATTGTTATCATGGTTATTTGATGACCCGCGCCCGTCCCGTTTATCATCCAAAGATAGGGTTGCCTACCAAAACAATGGTAGGTCAACAACATCAAAGGAATAAAAATGTACAAGAAAGACTTTTGAGTAGGTAGATGGTTCTAAGTTACTTGCTCCAATTCAAAAAAAAATCCTTGCTATTTTCAAACAAACACACACATTTCAAAACATTTCCAAACAACTTTCAAAACATTGAAACATTTTTCAAAAGACAAACATCTTTGTATACATTCTTATGAATGAGAATCATTACAAAGATTGCTAAAACGATGGCCTCTTTTCAAAATACTTTCAAAACCACACAAAGCACCATTTCAAACAATTCCAAAAGCAAAGTAAGTGATCTAAACAAGTAACTAAGAGCCCATGGAAAACCATAGATGAAAAGGGTGCTAGCACCTTCCCTTTTCATAATCTACCCCCCGAACTCAAGAAAACATCTCAAAGGTCTTTCCTGTGCTTTTTTACCTTTCCTTTTGGATAAAATAAAAGTTGGTGGAGAATCTTGCTAAACCGAAACATTTGAGACAAAACACAAAACCTCAAGTCAGTTCTCCCACCGTATCACAGAACTGGCGACTCTGTTGGGGAATATTCTAAAAATGGGGTTACCTTAGGGTTTAGATCACCTTTATTTGCTTACATTGTTTGCCTTGTTTGCTTTACATTTTGGTTCTATTGCTTGGGTTTTAATCCTCTACCCGGATTTGGGAAACATTTATAGGTAAATAGCAATACGTTGTGGAAACTGTGCGGGGTATACCGACATGGTCTAAGTAATAGCTATGTTAGTGTGACATATTTGTGGGTATCGGTAGCCTTTGAGTCAATCAAAGAGAATACGGGGCCGCTGAGTGATGTCATGAAGCACTAACAAACTTCTAGAACCTTTACTTGATCAACTTGGCCTTTTAGGATGTAGTGAGATGACCGGCTTTGGTGCAGTCTGAAGTTGGTAGATACTCGATACTACACTCATTGAGGGTTGGTTCCTTGGAATATTTCGGTCGCCAGTAAAGAGGCTAAATTGAAACAATGAACAAGAAAACAATCCAGTGATATTGAGCTCCTTAGAACCCGGTTACTATTTACTAGGACAGGTTGAGCCAACTAAACTTCAAGAGGGTACTTACCTATGAAACCTCATGCAAGCCTAAACTAGGAACTTGTGTGATTTACTTGTATATATATACTTGTGCATAACATCATGGACATCATGAAGCATCATATGCATCCACTAACCATTTCAAGGATTTTTGAAATTTATCTTTGTTCCTGTTTTGTAGGTTATGGATTCACTTCGCAAGAAAACAATCCAAGTCAACCTTGTAAGAATTCCTCCGCAACTCAAGGAGATAGCTTCAAGGATTCCTGAGAATTCTCTGTTCACCGAGAGGCATGGTCATCTTCTCAACTTAGTCACTTCCAAGACAGAGGAAGACATGATGAAAGTTCTTTTCCAATTCTTTGACCCTTTGCATCACTGCTTCACATTTCCTGACTACCAGCTTGTGCCAACTTTGGAGGAATTTTCTCAACTCTTAAGGATTCCTATTCTCAATCAACTACCTTTCAATGGTACGAAAAGAGATCCAAAGCCAGAAGAGATTGCTCAAGCCTTACACTTGCACTCATCTGATGTCACAACCCATTGGGAAACTAGAAGTGGTGTCAAAGGCTTCTTGGCAAAGTTCTTGTTTGAGAAGGCTCAAAGCTGTTGGAATTCTTTGGACTTACAAGCTTTTGAGGAAATTGTAGCTCTTCTCATCTATGGGATGGTCTTGTTCCCTAACCCCGACCAACTCATAAATGTGAGTGCTGTCAAAATCTTCATGTCTCGCAACTCGGTGCCTACATTGCTTGGGGATATCCTCCACTCTTTTCACACTCGTACGATAAGGAAAAGAGGTGTTCTCATGTGTTGTACTCCTCTCCTGGCAAGATGGTTTATTTCTCATCTTCCCCAATCAGTTTTGAAGAATGAGCAAGGTTTGAGGTGGTCACAACGATTGATGACTCTTACACATTCAGATATTCATTGGTGTTCTCGATCCAAAGAGAATGTTATCATCATCGACCATTATGGGGAATTCCCTAATGTCCCTCTACTTGGCATTAGGGGAGGCATCACCTACAACCCCTGCTTGGCTCTGAGACAGTTTGGTTATGCCCGAAGCGATGGCCCACATGACATGCTGATTCCATACTTGGTTTTTGACTTCGACAACGACAATCAAGGACTCCGACAAAGGTTCATCCGAGCTTAGAGGATGCCAAACAAGGTAGACAGTAAGACCTTGGGACACAAGAATTCCACCCCCTTGAGCCTTACCTCAAGTGGGTACGAACCCGCGCCCAAAGTCTTATGATGCCTTACCCCTCCAATCTCCCTGTGATTATAGAGCCTGTTATGGAAGGAGAGGTTCCATACACCCTCCTGCATCCTGACATGACAACATCACTCGAAGATCTGTAAAGGAGTTGGATACAGCTCAAGGGAGAACGCGATACTTTTGAAGCCCAATTCTACGCAAGTGAGAAGATAGTTTTAGAACTCACTCGGTTACTTCACGAACAGCAGACTCTCAACACCTACATTGCACCAAAGAGGATGCGCAACGTCTTTTTATCTTAGAATTTTGTACTATTTTGCCCTAGGGGCATTGATGTAAACAAATTCTATTTTATTAATATAACGTTTGTTCCTTTTTGTTTAACAAATTTGAATTTCTGAATCCTTGAAAGCATTACATGAATACATATCATTCATCATATGCATAAACAGGTCTTCACACCAAGTTTCCTCATCTCTTTGCTGTTTATTTCAGCAAGATGGATATTGAACAAACGGTCAAAGACTTGCAAGCTCAGGATTCACAATTTCAACAGCTACTCTTGACCTTGGCTAAGGGGCAAGAGGAGCTCAAAACTCTGCTAGAGAAAGAGAAAGAGAAAAAGAAGAAGAAGCGAGCCGGTGTAGCTATCTTGGGCAGAAGGTTTGAAGGACAAGCCAGACGGACCTTGGATTTTCCATCTACCTCTGAGGAAGGAGAGAGAAAAGGTAAAGAGACTGCAGTGCCATCTGAATCTGAAGCTGAAGAAGAGGAAGATGAGGATTACTCCGAATAACAGTATCCTCCGACCGATGACAAATACAAAAACATGGAAGAGCGTCTAGCTGCTATGGAGATACAGAGAGTGCCTGGGATGGACTTTGAAGAGTTAGGGTTGGTATCTGGAATTGTAATCCCTCCTAAGTTTAAAGTGCCTCTATTTCCTAAGTACGATGGGTTATCTTGTCCCAAGATACACCTACGATCTTATGTAAGGAAAATTCAGCCACATTCTGCGGACAAAGATTTGTGGGTCCACTTTTTCTAGGACAGTTTGTCAGGGACGCAGCTAGATTGGTTCTACCAGTTGGAGAGGTCTGATGTGCATAATTGGGAGGATTTGGCAGCCGCCTTTTATAAACAGTATCAATACAACGCCGACTTGGCACCAACCCGTACTCAACTCCAGAGTATGGCGATGGTATCCAATGAGGGCTTCAAAGACTACACGCAAAAATGGAGGGATTTAGCCGGAAGGGTGCAACCACCTTTATCTGAAAGAGAGCTAGTGGACATGTTCTTGGGGACTCTGTCAGGTCCTTTCTTTAATCACCTAATTAGAAGCTCCTCTGCAGGTTTCACTGAGTTGATTCTAAATGGCGAGAGGATAGAAGCCGATATTAGGAGCGGGAAAATTCAGAAAGACGCATATACCTCTGCTGCTGCAAAAAAGCCCTTCACTGGAAAGAAAGAAGTGTCTGCTATCTATGCTCAGAGGAATCAGGGAAAAACTGAGCGACGACCAACTGTGGGGGCCGTTATAATTCAAAAGTCTGCATCAGACCAGCCAAGAAACAATCAGCCGAGAAACGATCAGCCGAGAAACGATCAGTCGAGGAATAACCAGCAAAGGGTGGAAAGGCCTGTAAGGCAATTCACCAAGATAAACATGACTCCTACTCAATTCTTACCACATCTCCTGAAGTTGAATTTGGCCATGCTAAAAGAGGCCCCTAAAAATCCTAATACTTCATCTCCGCACTACCATCCGAATGCCAGGTGTGCTTACCATTCAGAAAGTCCAGGGCACGACACCAATAACTTTTGGACCCTGAAGAATACGATTCAAGATCTGATTGACGCAAAGGAAGTTGAATTTGAAGCTTCTGAAACACCAAATGTTATCTCCGCTCCAATTCCTAGGCATGGACACAATGCCAGTGTTGTGGAAGAAGACATGTTTGTTTCTACTGTGGATGAACTGTTAACTCCTCTCCTAACCATCAAGTTAAATTTGTTGAAAGATGGGGTGTTCCCAGGTTGTGACCAAGATTGCCTGCTTGGCTATCCTCCCTATTTGAATGTCCTATGTTGAAGAAAGGAATCCAACAATTGATTGATAATCAGGAAATTTTGTTTGAGAAAGCTCCTGTCTCACCCATTCCAATTCCAGAAGTTTCAATAATAACCATATACGCCAATTCTTCCAGGGTTCCTAAGAAACCCGTTAGGATTACATCCGCTCCTATGACTACTCTGTTGAAGATAACAATGCCCGGGCCTTCCCCATACAAATCCGATAAAATGGTACCATGGAACTATGGTGGAGAAATCTACTATCATGGTGTCAAACAGATTGAACAGACTGCAGATGAAGAGAGTTCTGAAGAAGACAATTCCGACATCAGTAACATTGCTGGCACAAGAAAAATTACTCGTAGTGGAAGAATTTTCTCTCCAGAGATTGCACCACCAAAGGAAGTCTCTGGACCCGTGGCCATTCCGAAGATAACAGTTGTACCCGTGATTACACCTACAAGTGTACCCTCCAACAATGACAATGCAATTCCAATCCCTACTTCCGCTGCTGAGAATAAAGGAAAGAATGTTCAAGAGGAGCCTGTCTTGACGAAGGCTCAATCACTTGTTATTCCTGAGACATCCAAGAGGGAGATGGAATAAATCCTGAGGATTATTAAGAAAAGTGATTATGATGTGGTCGAACAACTGGGGAAGACCCCCTCCAAAATCTCTATGTTATCCCTGCTGCAGTTCTCTGTGGCACATGCTAAGGCCTTGGTCAAGTTTTTGAAGACAGCGCACGTGCCGCAAGAGACTTCAGCTAATCAATTCCAGGAGTGTGTGGCCAGTCTGACAGCTGACAATGAACTGGGATTCTCTGATGCTGACTTGACCTCTAAAGGGATAAAACATAACAACGCACTACATGTCTCGGTGGAGTGTAGGGGAACCACCCTAGCTCATGTTTTGGTTGATATTGGATCATCTCTAAACGTCTTACCGAAGAAAGTCTTGGATAGGTTGGATTGTGAAGGCCTAACCTTGAAACCCAGTAATATCATTGTGAGAGCATTTGAAGGCTCTAAAAGGATGGTCCATGGAGAGGTGGACATCCCGATCAAGGTGGATACCCAAACGTTCAGTTCAACATTTTATGTGATGGACATCCATCCTTCATATTCTTGCCTGTTGGGACGTCCCTGGATTCACAATGCCGGTGCGGTCACCTCGACTTTGCATCAGATGCTGAAGTACCCTGTCCAAGGGAAAATCATAACTGTCCATGGTGAAGAGGAATACATGATTAGTCATCTGAATTCTTTTCGATATGTAGTAGATGGTGAATTCATTGAGACCCCTTTCCAACATTTTGAAGAAGTTTCTCAGGAAATAGAGGCAACCAAGGCGGTGTCCTCAACTCCTGTGATCACAAGACCTGTACCTCAGATGTCTTCTCTAAAAGATGCAAGGGCAGTAGTGGAAGAAGGCGGATCCACTATCTGGGGGCAGCTACCAGACTTTCCTTTCAAATCAGACAAATTTGGCTTGGGATTTACCTCGACTGCTCAGAAGGCCGTACGCTGCGCCCGTGTTGGAGGGCCTCCTGTGAAGATCAGCCATCAAGGGGTTAATTCACTAGAGGACAGTGATGAAGAGGGAAGCTTGGAAGACTGGATTTTCCCTACTATTGGCAGAGGACTGTGCAACTGGGAAGCAAAAGACTTTGTTCTGATTACTTTCATACCGCAATAATTTATCTTTTTGCATTTCTGTTGGATCTGTAATAATTCACAAACAATTCGTACTTTTTCAACCTTGTGTCTTACCTGAGGCACATAGGTCCATTTGTAAGGGTTCTTATTTCATTTTCATATGTCATTTTAATGAATCATGGATGCTTTTCATATATAAACCTTTTGTGCTCATTGTATTTCTTTTACATTTTGTTGTTTTAAGATGGCTATGCCCTTACACACACCCACACTCACAAATGCAGGTACCTTTCCACTCAGGAACCCATGGGTAACGATACTGCTATAGCCTTCAGTGACTCTGAGGATCTAGTCTACCAAGCCGAATACGAAGGTGAGGAAGATTGTGAGATTCCAGGGGAATTGGCCAGACTTCTACAACAAGAGGAAAGAGAAATTTTGCCTCACGAGGAGCTGTTAGACACAATCAACTTGGGTACAGAGGAAGACAAGAAGGAAATCAAAGTGGGTGCCAATCTAGAGCCGAGTGTCAAGGAGCGCCTAATTCAGTTGTTGCATGATTATTTTGAGATCTTTGCCTGGTCATACGAAGACATACCGGGACTTGATACAGACATTGTGGTACACCGTCTACCCACAAGAGAAGACTGTCCACCAGTTAAACAGAAAGTCCGCCGCATGAGGCCTGACATGTCCGAGAAGATCAAAGCCGAAGTTATGAAACAATTCAATGCTGGATTTCTGGCTGTTACTTCCTATCCTCAATGGGTTGCTAATATTGTTCCCGTGCCTAAGAAAGACGGAAAAGTGAGAATGTGCGTGGATTATAGAGACTTAAATAGGGCCAGCCCTAAAGATGACTTTCCACTTCCACACATCGACATCCTGGTTGACAATACAGCTCAGCACAAAGTATTTTCTTTCATGGACGGATTCTCAGGCTATAACCAGATCAAAATGGCACCTGAGGACATGGAGAAAACTACTTTTGTTATACAGTTGGGTACGTTCTACTACAAAGTGATGCCATTCGGACTAAAGAATGTCAGGGCAACCTATCAACGCGCCATGGTAGCTTTGTTTCATGATATGATACATCATGAGATAGAGGTCTACGTAGATGACATGATAGCCCGATCACAAACGGAATAAGAACACCTTGATCACTTGCAAAAGCTGTTCGCCAGGTTGAAGGAGTACAAGCTAAGGTTAAACCCTAACAAGTGCACATTCGGAGTCCGGTCCGGTAAACTCTTGGGTTTCATTGTCAGTAAAAAAGGCATCGAGGTTGATCCTGCCAAAGTCAAAGCTATACAAGAAATGCCTGCTCCTCGCACTAAGAAGGAGGTCAGAGGTTTCTTGGGACGCCTGAACTACATTGCTAGGTTCATTTCTCACCTAACATCTACTTGTGAACTAATCTTCAAGCTGTTGAAGAAAGATCAGGTAGTTCAATGGAATGATGACTGTCAAATTGCTTTCGATAAAATCAAGGAGTATTTACAAGAACCTCATGTCTTGATGCCACCCGTCGAAGGAAGACCGCTAATCATGTATCTGACCGTCTTAGAGAATTCAATGGGGTACGTACTGGGGCAGCATGACGAGTCTGGCCGAAAAGAGCATGCCATTTATTACCTTAGCAAAACGTTTACCGACTGTGAGACCCGATACTCACTGCTCGAGAAAACTTGATGCGCTTTGGTATGGGCTGCTCGCCGGCTAAGGCAGTATATGTTGACTCATACCACTTTGCTGATATCTAAGATGGATCCGATAAAGTATATCTTTGAGAAGCCTGCTTTGTCTGGAAGAATAGCTAGATGGAAGATGATCATAACAAAATACGATATATAGTACACGACCCAAAAAGCTATAAAGGGGAGCGTGCTAGCCGATCGTCTGGCTCATCAAGCTGTCGAAGATTACCAATCCATGAAGTTCGACTTCCCTGAAGAAGACATCATGACATTGGATAACATTGAAGATTTCAGACCATATGACGGACCTGAACAAGGATCCCGATGGACCCTGTACTTTGATGGGGCCTCCAATGCACTTGGCAATGGTATCGGCGCGGTACTCATCTCCCGATAAGGTTGCCATACTCCTTTCACCACCAGACTTCGTTTCAACTATACGAACAACATGGCAGAGTACGAGGCATGCATCTTTGGACTCAAGGCTGCCATAGACTTGGGAATCAAATCTTTAATTGTGTTTGGGGACTCAGCTTTGGTCATCAGTCAGATCAAAGGAGAGTGGGATACTAAGCATCCAAACCTCATCCCTTGCAAAGAACATGTCTTGACATTTTTACCACATTTCGAGCAGATTACCTTCGAGCATTTCCCGCGAGAAGAAAATCAGTTAGCAAATGTTCTAGCTACAATGTCATCCATGTTTAAACTTAATTGGGATAATGAGGCTCCCCAAATCACTATTGAACGGATGGATAAACATGCACACTATCACGAGATTAACACCAAAGAAGTAGTGGACCAGCCTTGGTTTCATGAAGTCAAAAGGTATCTCGAGGCGCAAGAATACCCTGAAGGAGCTACAGTCAATGACAAAAAGTTCTTAAGGAGATTCTCAGCTAAGTTCTTCCTAAGTAATGGCATCCTGTACAAACACAATCATGATTCTATTCTGCTCCGTTGTGTGGACAAGATTGAATCTGAAAGGATCATGGCTGAACTGCATGAAGGTACCTTTAGCACTCACCCAAGCGGGCATACGATGGCTAAGAAGATTCTACGGGCAGGCTATTACTGATCTACCATGGAAGCTGACTGCTATCAACACTCCCGGACTTGTCATAAATGTCAAATCTATGCAGACAAGGTACACGTGCCCCCAGTTCCTCTAAATGTCTTAACAACTCCTTGGCCATTCGCTATGTGGGGAATCAACATGATTGGAGAGATCAAGCCTACAACCTCCAATGGACACCACTTTATTCTAGTGGCCATTGATTATTTCACAAAGTGGGTCGAAGCAGCTTCCTTTGCATTCGTTACTAAGAATGTTGTTTCCCGCTTCATCAAGAAGAATCTTATTTACCGGTACGGTATCCCCAAAAGGATCATTACTGACAACGGTACAAACCTTAACAATACTATAATCACCGCCTTGTGCGAGCAGTTCAAAATTCAACATCACAATTCATCTCCCTATCGGCCAAAGATGAACGGTGTTGTCGAAGCTGCGAACAAAAATATCAAGAAGATCATACAAAAGATGACAGTCACCTACAAGGATCGGCATGAGATGTTACCATTTTCTCTCCATGGGTATCGTACCACGACGCGCACATTAACTAGGGCAACACCCTATTCCTTTGTATATGGCATGGAGGCTGTTTTACCTATCGAGGTTCAGATTCCCTCTTTGAGAATCATGAAAGTTGCTGGTTTGAGTGAAGACGATTGGATTCAGACCCGACTTGACCAACTTAACTTGATTGATGAAAAGAGACTTACTGCTGTTTGCCATGGTCAGACGTATCAAAAATGGATGATCAAGGCTTTCAACAAGAAAGTCAGACGCCAAACATATCAAGTCAGAGATCTTGTAATCAAGCGCATCATCTTGCCGCAAAGTGATCCCAGGGGAAAATGGACTCCTACCTACGAAGGACCATTTGTAATCAAGAACATATTTTCTGGTGGGGAAATGATCTTAACCACCATGGACAGTGATGACCTGCCGCACCCTGCGAACGCATACATAGTCAAAAGATACTACACATAAATGACCTGCTAGGTTGACACACCTAGGAAAAAAAGGGAATTCCGGTGAATCGAAAACCCGAAAGGGAGATTCAGGCAAAAATTAGGGATAAATAAAAAAATCTGTACACCCGGCAAGTTGAAAACCCAAAAGGGCGACTTGGGCAAAAAAGGGTTTTCTGGTGAACTGAAAACCCGAAAGGGCGGTTCAGGCAAAAGTTAGGGAATTAAAGCGTATGACTATGTCTCATCGGATCACTCTAAGGACAATCTCTTCACTGGAAAATCTGGAGCTTCTGATCAATCCAATTATCTTCGTACGAAGCAACGAATGGACAAGATATTCGGAGATACGAAGGTTATAGAAGAATGGGAACCCCATGGGATTTTTTTACACATAACTATCTTTCTTTGTATAAATTTTTCTCAATTTTTATGACACTATCCTCTTACTAGGATAACTGTCTCCTTTGTACAAAATACCTGTTCAAAGTAAATACAAGGATACCTCTTTAAAGTGCAGAAAACTATTTGCCTTTTTCTTTTTACACTTGTGTTTTATTTGCAAAAACGTCCAATGATTCATTAGTGAACATATGCATTTGAACATAATTACTGTTTACAAATAAATAGGAATGAAAAAGAATAATTACTGACGGGTCGAAAAGTTAGGAAAATGTCTTTAGGCTATTCCAGGAGCAATCCCTACAGTACATCATCTAGATCCCCAGCGGAGCTAAATTTCAAACCCTTGATCCCCATCAGAGTTAAAACTTCAAACTCCCAATCCCCAGCGGAGCAAAAACTTTGAACTACAGATCCTCAGCGGAGATGAAACCTTCTTCCCCAAGTCGAGTCAAGATTTCCAACTATCAGCGGAGACCATGCAGTTTTCTCCAAATCCCCCAGCAAGTTGTCTTGAAGTCTGAAGATCAACCAGATAACAATTAACTTTTGTCTCTCCCCAATCTAGTATAATTCCCTAGTAGAGTGTCATACAACCCAAACTCCTGAACTTACTCCCCAGCAGTAAGCCTTATTCCCCACAGAGTTTTTATTACTCCCCAGTGAAGTCGCCAGAATGAAGATTCTCATTCTTAAACTCCCCGCAGAAGTCATCAGAGTTTTCTCTTTTCCTCAGCAGAGCAAGGATTCCCTTTGTATAATCCCCACTAGACATCAGCAAAGTTCTCTAGATTCCCCAAGCGGATTACTCAGGCAGTACATGGTATTACTTTCTCAACAGAACTTTTGTCATTACTTCAAGACATGAAAGGATCCCTATATCCCCAGTGAAGTCATCAAGGGTTTATTATCCCCAACAGTCGCCCAGGATTTCTTATCTCCAGCAGCGGTCAAGGATTTATTTTCCCAGCAGCAGTCAAAGATTTTATTATCCCCAGCTATCAAGGATTTATTTTCCTCAGCAAAACATCGAATCAGCTTACATGCGCATACATTACATTCACATCTCATAAACATTGATAAAGCACATATATTTCATACATTTCATGCAACATAACTTTGTTTTTTAGCTAACATTTTACCCTTTTACAGGATAATATTAACAACTATCATTAACAATGTTCGAAGATTTTAGATACAGTAAAGATACACTTCAGACATGGAAGTCATTCTATTACTCATTCAGAATTCAAAGTCAAGATACATTCCAGATACACTCCAGACACGAAAGTCATCGTGTTACTCATTCAGATTTTCAAGTTCAGATACACTCTAAACACGGAAGTCATTCTGATACTTATTAAGATTTCAAGTCAAGATACAGTTCAGATACGCACCAGACATGGATGCCATCCTGATACTCATTCAAATTCAGCTTGCAGATCTCTTATTCAGATTCCAGTCCAGATAAGCCCTAGACACGGTTGCCATTCTGTCACTTATTCTGATTTTCCCCAGCTTAGAGAGGCTCCTGACATGGATGCTATTCTATCGCTTATTCAGATTTCAGATTATGATATAATACAGATACACTCCAGACATAGAAGTCATTCTGTTATTCATTCAGATTCAAATATAGACACAGCTCGGATACGCTCCAAACACGGACGCCATTCCATTGCTCATACAGTTTCAGACTCCAGATACAGTTCAGATACGTTCCAGATACGGACACCATTTTGATGCTCATTCTCTTGATATACCACAAACATTCTTGGATGGCATCTACAAGTCCATCTCCAACAAGATTCTATCACCTCTCCAAATGGCATCTTTAAGCCCATTTCCTCAACTATACTTTGACGAGTGCAAATTTACGGACACTCTAGTGTCCAGTCCTCTTTTACCTTCGAGTCACGAACGATAAAACTCGCCAATCTAACTCTTCAGGTTCAAGAAGATTGAACAGGGGAAGCTGTTGAACCCCAAAATTTTCCCTCTCATTTATCAAGATTTTTCCTCACAAGACTTCTTGGACTCAAGACAAGATTAGGGTTTGCTCAGCTCAAGACCTCACCTTGCACTGATGACCTAGAATTAGGGTTTGAGTTTGCACAAGGACTTTTGGACCATCAATTCTTCATGTGACTTTCATATACCATCTTGGACTCCTAAGATTTCTCATACCAAGTTTCAAGCCTTGAATCACATTTTTGCCCAGTCAATTGGACAATTGACCTAAAAATTAGCTGTATTGGGGAAAAAGTCAACCATGGCCAATTTATAGTCAAACTTCATAATTTTTGATCCACAACAACATTTTAGGCTCCTATGTACCATTTGACCAAGTTTAGACCACAACTCCTCAAGAAATTTGATCAGATCATCAAAAGGGCAAAATGGTCAAAATTAGGGTTTTGATTGAGAAAGGGCAATTTCTGATTTTTAACCTAGCCAATGACCAATTGGGTTCAAGCATGATTCAAGGACTCAATAACATCATCTTTACCTAATCACATAGTTCAAAAGATCTCAAATGCATAGGATTGACTGATGAATTTTGTAGTCAACTGATCAAAAGTCAACTGTGCACTGAAAAGTCAAACTTTGACTTTTTGGTCAAAATCAAGTGCCAAGGGTCATAATTCATCAAGATATGTCAAAATGTGAAACTTGTTGACCAAGAAACCTAAAATTGCAAATTAGGGTTTTAATTTGAAATTTTTCATAACTTAGAATTTTTCTAAGTTATCGAAAATTTCTTATTTTTTCCCAACTTTCCATAACTTTTTCACCATGATGAAATTGGGTTTAAAAAAAACTTCCAACATGAAAGTTGTAGTCCTCCATTAAATGTACAACTTTTATTCACAAACTTTTCCCAAAAGTTGCTTGGATCTCAAGTTATGATTTTGTGAATAGGGGTCCATAAGCTAAATAACTTAGTGAAATTTTGCCCTATTTTAGGCAGGTTTTTGACCTAACTTCATGGCAACTTTTCACCTAGTTCCAAGAGGTATATCAAGTTGAATTTCAAAGATGGACTGTAAAGCATGTTACAAGCTTTCCAAAATGTCCGAGAACTCCCCAAAATCATTTGTGGTTAGGGAGAATCGAAGAAGAGAAAATGGTAATTTGTCACTTTTGTTCAAGCCATGTTTACAATGTTACAAGTTGTAAATCAGATCCTAGCATGCTTGTACCTTGTATTACAGGTCCTAATCCCTTCTACACTCCATAATTGAATGCTAACTCAGTGGATAAAGGTTTTGTTTTCACTTTTGGAGCTTTGCACAAAGAATTATTCCAAAAATGGCATAAAGTTCATAATACCATTTTAATAAAGCAAGGCTTTTACAACTTTGCAATTCTTGAGCCATGGACATGATCTTTTGTTGCAAGAAATATCCACAGTTATCAGGAAAAGCATACCAACTCCTTGCAGCCCTAGAACTAGCAAGTACAAGCCTTTTGCATTGTCACTTCAACCTTTCTTCAAAAACAAGAAAGGTGGCCAAAAGTCAAGAAACTTGTGCATCTGATAAATAGAAGGTTTGGCTTCATTTCAAACAACATCAGAAACTTGTTGCAAGCCAATACACGATTGCTTAACATCCCAAACACTCTCAAACACCAAAATCACATTTTTCTGTCCAAACATGGCATCTCCTGCAAATTTCTTGCCAACTCAATATTGGCTCGTGCGTTTCTTGATTCAACACTTGAAACACCTTCCATACATCACATCTAAACTATCCAGGCCCTTGTCTTGCAACTGTAACCCCTGTTTCAAGCTTCACCATTTTCATTTTTGAAGGTTGCAGGTTGATTTCTACAGGAAGTTTCAAGCATCCTCAAGGCAAGCTGAGCATTGGGATAGCTTGAGGGAACTTCGAGGAAGCTCACACGATCTTCAGGCCTCACTCAAAGCCCCCATATTTCCATATCCAAACTCAGATGAACAAGGTATTTTTAAAATCTCTATCTCCTTATTTAGGCATCCTTAAGTCACGATTTGTGAAGCAAAGATGTAGTCCTTAACTTGCTTAAGTTGTACATATGCATAGTTGTTATTTATATTAACTGAGTAGTGAGAATTTGAAGCTTGAAGTTCATGAAAAATTTAGGTCAGAAATTAGGGGTGATAAAATTCTCCTTGATCTTTTAGAGTTAGGTTTCAAATCTTATATCATTGGAATCGTGAGATCATAAGCTACATGTTTTGTGTTATGGGTTTTTGCTTTTGTGCACGTATGTGAGAGTTGCAGGCTTGAAAAAACGCACGCTGGAAAGGAACCAAGGACAGGGACGAAGATGTTGTCGTGGGCTTATTTGTTTCTGGCCTTTTTTGTTTTTACTTTTTGCACCCCCAGTTTACTTTTACACCCCCTGACCATTTTCTTTTATTTTTTTATATTTTCTTGCATATTTTATATTTTTGACTTGCATTTATTTTTTCTGAACTTTAGAAAATCACAAAAAATATTTTCTTTATTTTTTGCATTTTTATTTTATTTTTATTTTATTTTTTTGCATAATAAAATAGTTTACTAGAATAAATAGAAATTCATTTTCTTAAAAAAATAGTAAAAACATTTAAAAATACCATGCATTTTTATTTTATTATTTTTCACACATAAAATATTATTTTCATACATATTTTTTATTTATTTTTAATACTTGTAAATAATTTTATTTATTATTTCTTGTAAAAAATGGACAAATGAATAATATAGAATATATTTTCTTTTAAATTAAAATTAGGGTTTCCTCTTCCAAAAAATAACAATATTATTTTTTTCTTATTTTTAGGACTTAAGTAATTTATTTTTATCATACATAAAATAAATACAAAAACATTTTTGCATCCATACATTTTATTGCATATTTAAATAATTGCTTATTTATTTATTGTACAAAAATTCAATTGGGTTGTAATAATTTTTTTAGGGTTTTATTTTGAGCAATATCCTCCATTCAAAACTTGTATCACCCCTCCCATAATATTGTTGTAATAGCTTAGATTTACTTTACGCAATTTATCGCATTATATACATGTTTAGTAAATTAGGGTTTGTATGATAAGATAAAAATCAAAACAAATAGCATGACCTAATACAAGACAAACAAATGCATGAAAATGACAATACATTGCACACAAGCACCTCTAGGGTTTCACTCACTTTGTTGCCTAAAAATGGCCATGGTATGCATGCAAGGTATCTTGGAAAAACAAAACAAACAAAAAGATCATAGTCCCTCGATGACGCTAGACAAGGTTGCCTAAAACAAATGATTTTGGTCCCTCAAACATGCTAAGATACCTAGAAACATTGCTATCATGGTTATACGATGACCCGCGCCCGTCCCGTTTAACATCCAAAGATAGGGTTGCCTACCAAAACAATGGTAGGTCAACAATATCAAAGGCATAACAATGTACAAGAAAGACTTTTGAGTAGGTAGATGGTCTAAGTTACTTGCTCCAATTCAAAAACAAATCCTTGCTATTTTCAAACAAACACACACATTTCAAAACATTTCCAAACAACTTTCAAAACATTGAAACATTTTTCAAAAGATAAACATCTTTGTATACATTCTTACGAATGAGAATCATTACAAAGATTGCCAAAATGATGACCTCTTTTCAAAATACTTTCAAAACCACATAAAGCACCATTTTAAACAATTCCAAAAGCAAAGCAAGTGATCTAAACAAGTAACTAAGAGCCCATGGAAAATCATGGATGAAAAGGGTGCTAGAACCTTCCCTTTTCATAATCTAACCCCCGAACTCAATAAAACATCTCAAAGGTCTTTCCTGTGCTTTTTTACCTTTCCTTTTGGATAAAATAAAAGTCGGTGACGACTCTTGCTAAACTAAAACATTTGCGACAAAACGCAAAACCTCAAGTCAGTTCTCCCACCGTATCACAGGTGCCTTTGTGCCATTTGTTGTACCCCAAAATTTGCCCTCCCATATTCTTCAAGAATTGCAAAGAGCATGCCTCAAAATCTCCCCAAGGTTTGCACAGTTCAAGGGCCTCCTAACAGTCAAAAACTAGGGTTTTGGTTCTGACAAAGAAATTGAAGTTTCCAAGGGTCCAATCAAGCCCCACATGCCTATAAACATGGTCAAGCATCCTCATACCAAGTTTCAAGACTTACAGCACAAAATTGCACAGTCAAAAACCCTAATTGCTCAACAGTCAACTGTAGGGGCAAAATGGTCATTTGACAGTCAAAAGTTAAAATTTTTGGTCAACATCTCATTTTGAAGCCACAAACATCATTTTATCAATTCTTGATCATGATTTTCAAAGCTTGGCTCAAAAAGTCTCAAGATGCAAAAGTTTCCATATTTGGACAGTTGGAAAAGTCAACTGTAACTTGACCAAGGCATAACTTCCACATGTTTTATCAGAAAAATTCCATCCAAAGCTCATTTTGAAGATAAAGACATTTCCTACAACTCCTCTTCACACTTCAAGTCCAAGAAATGCTCTCACAAAAAGTTATCAATTTCAACATTATAGGTCATTTTCAAAAGTCAACAAAAAGGGACTTTAAGTCAAAGGCCATAACTTGAGATTGGTAAATCAAAATAACATGGGACCAAAGGCATTGGTTAGAGGACTTCAAGAACATTCTAAAATGTCCCGGAAAATGATCAAAGCTTAAAAATTGAGCAAGATATACCTTGTGGAAGTTGGGAAATGTTTGGGCATTTTGAAAAGTCAACTTTGCTTCAAATGCCTCAAATTTGCTAATGGGCCACATTTTCATCCAAGATTCATCATCCAAAGCATATGCACGACCATTTGGCCCAAAAGGGATTTATTCATCATTTTTATTTATTTATTTGAATTTTTAATTGCTATTAATTCATTTAATAAAATAAAATATGTGAAAAATACTAAAACAAGCTTTTCAAATGTTTTTATGCATGGAATACCTTTAAGATTTCGTGCCCTATCTAATATGGAAAGAATCAAGGTGATTTGATCATAATTGGCACCAAAAGCACATGAAAAGATTTGGAAGATATGCCATGAAAATCAAATATCTTATACATCAATGCAAAGGGTTTTGGATCAAAATTTCAACCCTAATCTGATCCCATACATATACTAATGCAAACCTAATGCACAAAGACCTTGAAGCTGCGCCCAAAAGCCATAAACAACTTTGCACTTTTTGTGAAATTTTTCAAAACTGAAACCACGATTCTAAGACGTTTCAAGGCCAAATAACTATCCCATTGCATTCCTGAGGCTTCAAGGAACGTATACTGATCAAAACCATTGTCCCTAACGCAGGAAATTGGTAGAACGATCTTGTCCTGTTCATGCTTTTTTTTTCATATTCTTGTATCATAATTCATGCATTGTTTGCAATTTTTAATGTTTGATTTGTATTCAGTGGATCGTTCTGAAGCTAACCATATTGTTTAATTGAGTTTTTCTTGCCTATACGCGAAATCACCATTGAAGCTCGCTAGGGTTTCCAAACTGCAAAATTGGGGCTTTACGTTTAAAGAAAAATTGAGACACGAGACTTGTACCATTAAAACCAGGAGCTTCAGACGAACTCAATACACTAATCGCGCCTAATTTATATGGCCTCATAAGCTAATCGCTATTTTGGAAAAGGTTACATTTTGGGGGGGGGGGGGGGGGTTTAAAACCCCCGCAATCTTGTTTTATATTTTCAGGTCAAAAGCAAACCAACGAAGAAGAAGGCCTGCTGTCTCAACGCCATTGGTCAATTCAAGTTTAGCGCGTTTTTTTTAGTTAATAGCATCAACGTTTGTTTTTTTTATATATTATTTATCTTCCATTATAATGACAAAGAAAGCGTTTGGCACAAGTGGTGGATGTGCTGTCCTATAACTACTGGGACCTGGGTTCGATTCCCAGGTCCCCTTACTTTCTTCATATATTTTGTTTCAGCATAATCTCATGCAGTTTCAAGCCTGAGAGTCCAACGTACACTCCATATCCACGCTTGCCACGCGCTCAATAATCTAAATCCATTGGTCCAGATCTAAAGCCTATGGAATGATTCAGTCAATGCCTATACACGTGATTACCAGAAGTCAACGAGGCCAGGAATTCAATGGGCCAAAAATGCTGGATGATACCTTCAATCTGGGGTCAACACCCCCAAGGGTTTGCTTTTCTTTTCTTTTTTTCTATTTTTCTATTATTTGTCTTAATTTAATTATTTCCCTTTAATTCTCTAAATTAATTTATTTTCATAAAATATAAAAATAATATAAAAATCAGAAAAGACAAAAAAATAAAGTATATTTGATTTAATATTTTTTTGTAAATAAATCTTATTAATTAATTTAGTCTTAATTTTAGGTTTAAATCTTAATGTTTTTTTTATCAACTTAAAAATTGTAGAATTAGGGTTTTAATTACTTTTATTTTTTTTCCTTTTCTTTTATCATCACTAATAATTAATTATTTATTTTTGTAAATCAAATTGTATTAATTAATTAGGTTAATTCTAGGTTTAACTTTAACATGTTTTTTTTAATAAATTAAAAATAGCTAGAATTAGGTTTAAATTCCATTTAATTCTCATAAAAATCCATAAATACAAAAAACTCCAAAAATCTTTTCTTTTTTATTTTAATTTTATTAATTTGTTAATCGTAATTTAATTTCATTAAAAAGGGTCCAACGCCCTCGCTTTCGATTATTAGTTCGTTCGCGCATTTATTTCCTTTCTTATAATATTCATGTAATTCTCCCGAAGCCATGTAAATCAGGCATTTATCTTTTCCGCACTTTATTTTATTTCAAATCGGGTCCTGGATTAAATTTGGTGATGTAGACCCGCGCCTTTGTTATAACGTAGGAACTTTTAATTCTCGCATCTTTTAACTGTTAACTATTGCATGAAAGAATGAATGTAAAAAATAAAAGCAACGCGTAGATCACCCATGACATGAACAAGACAAAAATATCTGAAAACGACACACAAATCACACACCACCCCTAGGGTACGCCTCATTGTTGCCTTGCCCCTCGAAAGGTGATCGTCGAGTAGAGGATGTTTTAGTAAGTCCTCATGATCCGGGAACCTGGCATGAGGGTAGCTTCTAAGGTGTCTTCCTATTGCTCTGGTGATCACCATGTCCCGAACCCTCGAATTGACCCGAACACCTCCAACGGTGGTGCTACCTACCTCTCAATGGTGGGATGGCACTACTTTAAAGGACATTTACACAGACGAATTCCTTAGGGTAGGTAGAGAACTCTGGATACTTGCTCTAATTTCAAAACAAATCAAAAATACTTTTCACACCGACACCTTTTCAAAAAAGCTTTCGAAAGCAATTTTTCAAACACTCTTGAGGACCGATACAAGAGTCGAACTGAAATTTTCAAAGAAACTTTTTAAAACCCACAGTTGAAAAGCAAACAAACCATTTTTGAAAATACAAATGAGCAAGTATCTAAGAGCCCATGGATAACCATGGATAGAAAGGGTGCTAACACCTTCCCTTTCTATAATCTATCTCCCGAACCGAGAGCAATCTCTATAAGGAATTTTTCTGTGCTTTTGTCCTTTCCATTTGGAGAAAATAAAAGACGGTGGCGACTCTTGCTTCCGTGACATTTCGCGAACCAACATTAAACAGTCAGTTCCAGATCCACCGATCACAGAACTGGCGACTCTACTGGGGAGCTAAACTTAAAGTGAGGTGTACCTTAGGACTAAGATCACTGTGTTTTCAATTGTATTGACTTGCTTGCTTTACTATTGTGGGTTGCATGGGAGTTACATAGATCCTAACCCGGATCTGGGGATACCCTGTTTAGGTAGCATAAGTTGTGAGGGACCTGTCCGGCGTAGACCGACACGGGTGAAGTAGTGGCTACGTTGGTGTGGCACCTTGGTGTGTACCGATATCCCTTGTGTTACAACGAGGAGAATATGGGTCTTCCAAGGAGTCATCAAGCACCAACAGACCTTAGAACCTTAAATGACACAACTTGGCCATTAGAACAGTAGCAGTATGCTACGCCCATTGAGGCTAAACTCTCGTGATGGTTCTGGCCGCAAGAAAAGATTGCGATGCTGGAGTTATGACCGATTGAGGGTAGTCAATGATATTGGGATCCTCTAGAACCCGGTTACTTTTGATAGGACAGGTATGAACCAACCAACTTCAAGAGGGTAATACCTAGACCCCATGCTGGCCTAAACTCTAAGGGCTCTTTTGTGTGACTTGTGTGCCTTTGTACTTGACTATTTGCATGCTTGTTGTCTAACACTTGAGTTTCTTGCAGGTTTGTGGTCCTTAATTAGGACTCATAACAGGGTTTACTGAGTTTCTTGCAGGTTTTGTTCATGGTCCTTAATTGGGGCTCATAACAGGGTTACTTACATTACCCCATGCAAAGCATAACATCATACCATTGCATGCATCCTACATAAGGACTAACCCATTTCAAGGATCTCAAGGGTCTGTGGTGCAGGTCACGATGAACCAAACTGTCTAGCAAGGGGCAAAGGGGATTTATTTTCCTCTAAGCCAAGGTTGTCAGGGGCTATGACCCACTGAATATGGTGAGCCTTTGACCCTTGAAGAAGGATTCTCAACAACATGCAGTTCCTTCAATCAAGCTACCGGATCCAAATTCTAACGAATTTTCTTGTTTATCCCATGAGATCCTTGAAAACATTGCATGCATATCATACATATCATTGCATTACAGGTACCCTTATTACAGGTCACTTACCTTCTCCACTGTTTATTTCAGCAATGGCTTGCCCACAAGACAACCAGGACTTTCTTGCTCCAGAGACTCGGTTCGGGGAAATCCTCCTGAATCTATCCAAGGGGCAGGAGGAGCTAAGGACACTCCTCATGGAGACTTTGGTCAGGAACAACGCTGAGGACGAACGACTGAAACATCTGCAAGCTGAAGTGGATGCATTGAAAGTCCAAATGCTGGGACAGGTGACTATCATTCAAGGTTTAGCTCAAAGATAAGGAGAGCTCGGAGTTCTCGTCAACCAACTGCTTCGGGGTAACCAACTGGGGCAAACATCTAAGGTTGAAGGTCCAGTCATCATTCAACCACCTTTGAGACAAGGAGATAAGGGGAGAGCTCCTCAAATGGCTTCAGGGTCACAAACTCAGCAACAACTTCACCAGCTTCAGCCAGACAAGCCCAGGAGGCAATTCACCCAGCTCAATATGTCGCTGTTTCAAGCTTTACAACGCCTGTTGAGATTGAATCTGATCACATTAAGGGCTCATCCCCGGAACCCCAACACAGCATCTCCTATCTATGATCCCAATAAAAGGTGTGCCTACCACTCTGCCAGTCCAGCACATGATACAAACGAGTGTTGGGCTCTGAAGAACAAGATCCAGGACCTGATTGATGAAGGAGCATTGGAGTTTACACAAGATGGTCAGGCTGAGTTCTTCTACCATCCCTCCAAGGCTCACCATTTGAAGTAACAAGCCCTGAGACGAAAAGACTTTTGTTCATTAGGATTTTCAAGTTGTAATTTTCTTCTGTTCAAACATTTACTCATGTTAAACATTATTATTTCATTAATGCATCGCATATGTCTGTTTTGAAGCAATATATTCGTATTCACTATATGCAAATTATTTTCATATTTTTTTTGATGATCGACGCTCGATTAATAATTCTAAGCCTCTTGAGGGAGGATGACGAAAATGATACCACAATCTACAGTATGCTTTTGAACAGACCCCGCTGATGAAGTACAGGCATTGTTTCAAATCCCTAAACACTGGAGTAATAAGGAAGATAATCCCTCGTCAACCCCTTTGAGCCAAAGAAGTAGGAGTTATTCTTTTCGAAAATTAAAACCCTTAAACATAACCCGGGGCAGGGTAGTTCTCTCAGTTGATCCAAGTGCATAACGAATGACACCAAAGAGGTCCTTACAAAAAAAAAAGAAGACAGCGATGGTTCCGAATAATCAATAAAGAAAGGCAGTCATTATCTTTCAAAAACTAAAGCCCAATAAGTCAAAACCTATGAAGGAGACTTACAAAACTGGGGCATCCCGCTGACTGTAACCATAAAAGAACAGTTCAGGCAAAAAAATACGGATAACAAAACCAAAAAGAAAAAGAGGTCCTACAAATCCTCAACAAAAAAATGACTGCCTATTCAAATAAACTTTCAACATCCGAACCATCACTGGAATATCAGAGCAAAGACTCAAATAAGGTCTAACGCACGATCAACTGAGGTTAGGATTAAAGAACATTACGAAGAGCGGGTGGGTACAAATAAAATTTGAGCCTTTACCCTTTTTTTCTTAAACCGTGAACCAGGCCACGTTATAACCCTCAAAAGTCCTAGCTGAAGCATGGGTTAGTTCGAAAGCATACTGTTACGAAAGGTATCCTGACTCCTTAAGGCCTACGGTAAAATACGGAGTTGACATCACGTTTTACAAACATTCACTTGTTTTATGGAAAAAATGCATTTTCAAAATCTTCAAGACAGACATAAGCTTTGCATTTTTAACATAACTTTGTTTTCATATGACTGTTTGTTTGAACAGCAGGGAAGTTCGCACGGTGAATACCTAGTGAACAAAAGCACTTCCAATCAAGGGGCATGGCATGACTATTGTCCATCATCTGGGGCAGTTAAGTCAAGATTTGGAGAATCTCTCAAAGGCCAAATAGCCTGGGGCAAATCTCCGCCTGAGTCACTTGGGGCACTCCAACAACGAATCTTGCCTGATCAAACACCTTCTGGTGGCATGACAAAACACTTATAACAGGGGCAACTCCCTACATTCTGAGAGCGTGGACATAGTCGAAAAAAATACTACGCACAATCAAAGACCCGCTAGGTTGACATACCTAGGCAAAAATAAGGGTTTCCCGGCGAACCAAAAGGGTTCGGGCAAAATGAAGGGATGAAATGAAAAAATCTGTACACCCGGCAAGTCGAAAACCTGAAAAGGCGGCTTGGGCAAAAATGGGTATCCCGGTGGACTGAAAACCCGAAAGGGCGGTCCAGGCAAAAATCAGGGATCAAAGCGTACGACTATGTCCTGGCATCCCGTCACTTGTTTACCAGAAGATTTTTCAATTACCCCCACATGTATCTTCTTCCCTCACCTCCGAAACAGGGGAAATAATGAGTTGTCCAGGCGATCCAATTGCACTGTCAACCCAAGTACCAAGGAAAGGTCAATATAAAGATGATTACCATCTACCTTTACAAATTCCAGATCATGGGTTAACATCCAAAACCAAGCAGGACAATTATCTACTTGATCATCCTCAGGCAACCCTACACCGGTTCCTTTTCTTTCAGAAGAAGTCTTACACGGACTCATCAACAGAAGCCCTACACAGGTTCTCTCTTTCCAAAGATGCAGTTTTACACAGACTCATCGTCAAGGTAACCCCACACAGGTTCCCCTCTCAAACTCCGGACGTAGTTTTACACGGACTCGTCACCCAGAAACCCTACACAGGTTCTCTATTTTCAAGGATGCAGTTTTACACGGACTCGTCATCAGTAAACCCTACACAGGTTTCCTTCTTAGCTCTAGATGCAGTCTTATACGGACTCATTATCAGTAAACCCTACACAGGTTTCCTCCCTCCAAAGATGCAGTTTTACACGAGCTCATCGTCAAGCAACCCTACACATACTCTCCCCAAGCAGAGTTAGCCTGCAGTCAACCCAAGGAAGTTGGATTATCCCTAGCAGATCTCAACATTCCCCAGGAGTATACAAATATTCTTAGCAAGCATCCCCGGCAGTCTTGATCTAAGATTGTTCCCCGGCGGTATACCAGACATCCAGCGGGGCCACTTCCCCAATACAGTTCAAAAATTTCCCCAGGAGAGTCCAGTCTGAAGTTTCCCCAAGAAAGTGGAATCCATCTCCCCAGCAGGAAGCTTATCCCCAGTAGATTCTGGAAGCTTATCCCTGGTAGAGCACGAACGCGTCTCCCCGGCTTTATTCAGAAGGTTATTTCCCCACCAGGATATAACTGGGTTATCCTCAGCCAATAACCATGGAAAGATCGTCCCCGGAGAAGACTTCCCATCCCCCAGCGGAGTTCATCAATTCCTTCAACATAACTCAACAATGGTATCCCCAGCGGAGTTATCATCAATCATCAACCTCAGCAAAGAATCTCTCTTTCCCCACAGAGTCTCTCCCTGCAGAGTATTCTATTCGCCAAGTTTATTCCCCAACGGAGTCATCTTCTCCTATCGGTTTATTCTTGCACTCATCATCCCCAGCGGAGACCGAACTCTACTCTTCAACATCAGCCCAGGATTTAACTTCCCGACACCCGTCAAGGATTTACTTTCCTAGACAAAAACATACATTATAGCATGCACATACACATCATATCTTACAAATCTCATTTATGTTGAGAAAATCATTGCTTGATCCACATCATGCATTGCATATGACTGACCTTTACCTTTCAGGAAAGATTCAGTTAAGTTCTCAGCTATATTTCAAGACCTTGACCGGTTCAGTTAAATCGACCGTAAGATTTTACTGTTTCTTATCCAGTCAAAAGGCCTTCTCTGGTTCAGTCAGATCGACCCTAAGATCTCCCTGTTTCTTATCCAGTTGAAGATTTCAAGACCTTGTCCGGTTCAGTTAAATCGACCCTAAGATTTTACTGTTTCTTATCCAGTCAAAGGCCTTCTCTGGTTCAGTCAGATCGACCCTAAGATCTCCCTGTTTCTTATCCAGTTGAAGATTTCAAGACCTAGACCGGTTCAATTAAATCGACCCTAAGATTTTTCTGTTTCTTATCCAGTCAAAGGCCTTCTCTGGTTCAGTCAGATCGACCCTAAGATCTCCCTGTTTCTTATCCAGTTGAAGATTTCAAGACCTAGACCGGTTCAGTTAAATCGACCCTAAGATTTTTCTGTTTCTTATCCAGTCAAAGGCCTTCTCTGGTTCAGTCAGATCGACCCTAAGATCTCCCTGTTTCTTATCCAGTTGAAGACATTTCAAGACCTAGACCGGTTCAGTTAAATCGACCCTAAGATTTTACTGTTTCTTATCCAGTCAAAGGCCTTCTCTGGTTCAGTCAGATCGACCCTAAGATCTCCCTGTTTCTTATCCAGTTGAAGACATTTCAAGACCTAGTCTGGTTCAGTTAAATCGACCCTAAGATTTTTCTGTTTCTTATCCAGTCAAAGGCCTTCTCTGGTTCAGTCAGATCGACCCTAAGATCTCCCTGTTTCTTATCCAGTTGAAGATTTCAAGACCTAGACCGGTTCAGTTAAATCGACCCTAAGATTTTTCTGTTTCTTATCCAGTCAAAGGCCTTCGCTGGTTCAGTCAGATCGACCCTAAGATCTCCCTGTTTCTTATCCAGTTGAAGATTTCAAGACCTAGACCGGTTCAGTTAAATTGACCCTAAGATTTTTCTGTTTCTTATCCAGTCAAAGGCCTTCTCTGGTTCAGTCAGATCGACCCTAAGATCTCCCTGTTTCTTGTCCAGTTGAAGATTTCAAGACCTAGACCGATTCAGTTAAATCGACCCTAAGATTTTCCTGTTTCTTATCCAGTTAAAGGCCTTCTCTAGTCCAGTTAAATCGATCCCTAAAAGATTTTCCTGATAAAGACTCAGTAGAAGACATCCAAGATTCTCTCAGCTTTACTGTTGAGGTTGAAGTCGCCCAAGATTCTCTCAGCGTTACTGTTGAGGTTGAAGTCGCCTATGGTTCTCTCCCCGTTACTGTGGAGGTAGTAATCGCCCAAGGTTCTCTCAGCGTTCCTGTTGAGGTAGTAATCGTCCAAGGTTCTCTCACTGTCCCGTTGAGGTAGTAACCATCCCTGGTTCGTTCATCACCATTTGAAGTCCCAGATTCAACTCCTGTAACCAGTCAGGACGCATCTGCATAAGAGTTTTAAAACCAACCCTTGTAACAGGTCAGGTAATCATTTTCTTTTTCAGGTACGCAAGCTCTCGCTAAGGAATCTCTTACGCGATCAACATCCAGATGGCATCTATAAGCCCATCCACCATCCATCATCTCTTAGCATGGCATCTATAAGCCCATCATCCTATTCATCAATCTCCAAATGGCATCTATAAGCCCATTCCACCATCATACTGCTAACATGTGAGCGCAAATTTCTGGGCACTCTAGTGTTCAATCATCTTCCACCTGCGGATTACGAAAGGCACGTCAGCCAATCTGCATCCTCAGGTCTAAGAAGATTGAACAGGGGCAACTGTTGTACCCCAAAATTTGCCCTCCCATATTCTTCAAGAATTGCAAAGAGCATGCCTCAAAATCTCCCCAAGGTTTGCACAGTTCAAGGGCCTCCTAACAGTCAAAAACTAGGGTTTTGGTTCTGACAAAGAAATTGAAGTTTCCAAGGGTCCAATAAAGCCCCACATGCCTATAAACATGGTCAAGCATCCTCATACCAAGTTTCAAGACTTACAACACAAAATTGCACAGTCAAAAACCCTAATTGCTCAACAGTCAACTGTAGGGGCAAAATGGTCATTTGACAGTCAAAAGTTCAAATTTTTGGTCAACATCTCATTTTGAAGCCACAAACATCATTTTATCAATTCTTGATCATGATTTTCAAAGCTTGGCTCAAAAAGTCTCAAGATGCAAAAGTTTCCATATTTGGACAGTTGGAAAAGTCAACTGTAACTTGACCAAGGCATAACTTCCACATGGTTTATCAGAAAAATTCCATCCAAAGCTCATTTTGAAGATAAAGACATTTCCTACAACTCCTCTTCACACTTCAAGTCCAATAAATACTCTCACAAAAAGTTATCAATTTCAACATTATAGGTCATTTTCAAAAGTCAACAAAAAGGGACTTTAAGTCAAAGGCCATAACTTGGGATTGGTAAATCAAAATGACATGGGACCAAAGGAATTGGTTAGAGGACTTCAAGACCTTTCCAAAATGTCCAAGAAAATGATCAAAGCTTAAAAATTGAGCAAGATATACCTTGTGGAAGTTGGGAAATGTTTGGGCATTTGAAAAGTCAACTTTGCTTCAAATGCCTCAAATGTGCTAATGGGCCACATTTTCTTCCAAGATTCATCATCCAAAGCATATGCACGACCATTTGGCCCAAAAGGGATTTATTCATCATTTTTATTTATTTATTTGAATTTTTAATTGCTATTAATTCATTTAATAAAATAAAATATGTGAAAAATACTAAAACAAGCTTTTCAAATGTTTTTATGCATGGAATACCTTCAAGATTTCGTGCCCTATCTAATATGGAAAGAATCAAGGTGATTTGATCATAATTGGCACCAAAAGCACATGAAAAGATTTGGAAGATATGCCATGAAAATCAAATATCTTATACATCAATGCAAAGGGTTTTGGATCAAAATTTCAACCCTAATCTGATCCCATACATATACTAATGCAAACCTAATGCACAAAGACCTTGAAGCTGCGCCCAAAAGCCATAAACAACTTTGCACTTTTTGTGAAAATTTTCAAAACTGAAACCACGATTCTAAGACGTTTCAAGGCCAAATAACTATCCCATTGCATTCCTGAGGCTTCAAGGAACGTATACTGATCAAAACCATTGTCCCTAACGCAGGAAATTGGTAGAACGATCTTGTCCTGTTCATGCTTTTTTTCATATTCTTGTATCATAATTCATGCATTGTTTGCAATTTTTAATGTTTGATTTGTATTCAGTGGATCGTTCTGAAGCTAACCATATTGTTTAATTGAGTTTTTCTTGCCTATACGCGAAATCACCATTGAAGCTCGCTAGGGTTTCCAAACTGCAAAATTGGGGCTTTACGTTTAAAGAAAAATTGAGACACGAGACTTGTACCATTAAAACCAGGAGCTTCATACGAACTCAATACACTAATCGCGCCTAATTTATATGGCCTCATAAGCTAATCGCTATTTTGGAAAAGGTTGCATTTTGGGGGGGTTTAAAACCCCTGCAATCTTGTTTTATATTTTCAGGTCAAAAGCAAACCAACGAAGAAGAAGGCCTGCTGTCTCAACGCCATTGGTCAATTCAAGTTTAGCGCGTTTTTTTTAGTTAATAGCATCAGCGTTTGTTTTTTTTATATATTATTTATCTTCCATTATAATGACAAAGAAAGTGTTTGGCACAAGTGGTGGATGTGCTGTCCTATAACTACTGGGACCTGGGTTCGATTCCCAGGTCCCCTTACTTTCTTCATATATTTTGTTTCAGCATAATCTCATGAAGTTTCAAGCCTGAGAGTCCAACGTACACTCCATATCCACGCTTGCCACACGCTCAATAATCTAAATCCAATGGTCCAGATCTAAAGCCTATGGAATGATTCAGTCAATGCCTATACACGTGATTACCAGAAGTCAACGAGGCCAGGAATTCAATGGGCCAAAAATGCTGGATGATACCTCCAATCTGGGGTCAACACCCCCAAGGGTTTGCTTTTCTTTTCTTTTTTTCTATTTTTCTATTATTTGTCTTAATTTAATTATTTCCCTTTAATTCTCTAAATTAATTTATTTTCATAAAATATAAAAATAATATAAAAATCAGAAAAGACAAAAAAATAAAGTATATTTGATTTAATATTTTTTTGTAAATAAATCTTATTAATTAATTTAGTCTTAATTTTAGGTTTAAATCTTAATGTTTTTTTTATCAACTTAAAAATTGTAGAATTAGGGTTTTAATTACTTTTATTTTTTTTCCTTTTCTTTTATCATCACTAATAATTAATTATTTATTTTTGTAAATCAAATTGTATTAATTAATTAGGTTAATTCTAGGTTTAACTTTAACATGTTTTTTTTAAATAAATTAAAAATAGCTAGAATTAGGTTTAAATTCCATTTAATTCTCATAAAAATCCATAAATACAAAAAACTCCAAAAATCTTTTCTTTTTTATTTTAATTTAATTAATTTGTTAATCGTAATTTAATTTCATTAAAAAGGGTCCAACGCCCTCGCTTTCGATTATTAGTTCGTTCGCGCATTTATTTCCTTTCTTATAATATTCATGTAATTCTCCCGAAGCCATGTAAATCAGGCATTTATCTTTTCCGCACTTTATTTTATTTCAAATCGGGTCCTGGATTAAATTTGGCGATGTAGACCCGCGCCTTTGTAATAGCGTAGGAACTTTTAATTCTCGCATCTTTTAACTGTTAACTATTGCATGAAAGAATGAATGTAAAAAATAAAAGCAACGCGTAGATCACCCATGACATGAACAAGACAAAAATATCTGAAAACGACACACAAATCACACACCACCCCTAGGGTACGCCTCATTGTTGCCTTGCCCCTCGAAAGGTGATCGTCGAGTAGAGGATGTTTTAGTAAGTCCTCATGATCCGGGAACCTGGCATGAGGGTAGCTTCTAAGGTGTCTTCCTATTGCTCCGGTGATCACCATGTCCCGAACCCTCGAATTGACCCGAACACCTCCAACGGTGGTGCTACCTACCTCTCAATGGTGGGATGGCACTACTTTAAAGGACATTTACACAGACGAATTCCTTAGGGTAGGTAGAGAACTCTGGATACTTGCTCTAATTTCAAAACAAATCAAAAATACTTTTCACACCGACACCTTTTCAAAAAAGCTTTCGAAAGCAATTTTTCAAACACTCTTGAGGACCGATACAAGAGTCGAACTGAAATTTTCAAAGAAACTTTTTAAAACCCACAGTTGAAAAGCAAACAAACCATTTTTGAAAACACAAATGAGCAAGTATCTAAGAGCCCATGGATAACCATGGATAGAAAGGGTGCTAACACCTTCCCTTTCTATAATCTATCTCCCGAACCGAGAGCAATCTCTATAAGGAATTTTTCTGTGCTTTTGTCCTTTCCATTTGGAGAAAATAAAAGACGGTGGCGACTCTTGCTTCTGCGACATTTCGCGAACCAGCGTTAAACAGTCAGTTCCAGATCCACCGATCACACCATTAATGGAATGATCACTTGGACAATGGCTTGAACACTTGGATAATAGCTAACAATAGTTTGTAATCTTCTGATTATGGCAATATTTAGGAGTTTAGAGGCCTGCAAATTGATATTACAAGGCATGGATATGAGATTTGATAATGAGTTCATCACAAAATGACCTATAATTCAAGTTTGACATGCCATCTTCATCTTTTCGAAACTTCTAGCTCAAGTATGATAAATTTTTGTTCTTTGACATTTTAGGAATATTGCATCAAGATCTACAACTTTCATGTTTTGATTTTTTGCTAAATCAATTTGGATTTTAGTGAAAAATAGCCATAAAGTAGTGACTTTGTTAAGAACAAAACACTTAGAAATTTTTCTAAGTGTTGGGTAAAAATATCAGAACTTCAAGGGCCCATATATCTTAATCCAATAACTTTTTAGTATCATCCCACATTAACAAAGTTGTATAATTCATTAATCCCTACAACTTTCATGTTGAAAGTTTTCCTTGAATCAGCTTGTATCTTGAAGAAACTTGCTTCTGAAATTAGGGTTTTCTAAGCACAAAAACATGAATTTTTTCAAAGTGTTTGGAAATATTCACTTTTGACTTTTGTTGACTTTATTTATTCTCTTTATTATTGATGATAAAGTTTTATAGTTTTGAATTTTTTTATGATTCTTGATTTTTGAATTCCAATGTTGACCAAAAAGTCAAAGTTTGACCTTTGTATGACTATTGAATTTCGATCAATTGATTCAAATCTTCAACTATCAATCACTTGTATATTTGGAAATATCTTGAGACATGTAATTAAGTCAAGATGTTGTATTTGATCCCTTGATATCATGCTTTAAACCATTAGGTCATGCACTAGGCCAAAAGTCAATGATGAGTCATCTTCAATCAAAACCCTAATTTGGAAATTTTTTGACCTTTGATGATTTGAGGGCTTTCCTTAAGGAATAATGATCAACCCTTTATCAAATGATGAATATTACCTCAAAATGTTTATGTTGAAAAAAATCTTGAAGTTTGACTGTATGTTGACCTCAGTTGACTTTTTTTATCTAATATAGTTAATTTTCAATCATTTGAGCCATTGATTGAGCAAACATGTGATGGAAGACTTGAAAGTTTTCATAAAAATTATTGAGGGCCTATGATGAACCATGAAAGTCACTTGTGACCCTTGCAACCCAATCTTCTTTGAGAAGTACCAAACTCTAGTTGAAGACCTTTGCTTAGGAGGTGGTTTGACCAATCAACTCTTGAGTGGCTTTGAGTATTTGAGACCTTTGTGAGCATGTTTTTTTGAAGAAAATGGTAGGGAAAATTTTGGGGTATAACATCTACCCCTGTTCAATCTTCTTAAACATGAAGAGTTAGATTTTCATGTTCATCATTCGTGACTTGAAGGTAGAAGATGATTGAACACTTAAGTGTCCAGAAATTTGCACTCGCTGGTGCACGAAGTAACATTGTTGTTTGATTATAACGGGAATGGGCTCAAAGATGCAATTTGGAGAGGTAATAGTGAGTCATCAGACATGGGCTTATAATGCCATATAAAGTAACTATTGATAGAAATTATACTAAATCTGCATTCGACTTCAACTAAAAGAAGTATCAAAATAAATCTACGATGGACTTAATATGAGCCAGAAAACGTCTATTGGAAGAAGTATCAGAATAAATCTATGGTCGATTTAATCTGAGCCAGAAAATGTCTGCGTCCATCTTTAACTGGGAGAAGTATCACAATAAATCTATGGTCGATTTAATCTGAGCCAGAAAATGTCTACTGGAAGAAGTATCAGGAATAAATCTATGGTTGATTTAAACAGAGCCAGAAGATGTATGCATCCGTCTTTAACTAGGAGAAGTATCAAAATAAATCTATGGTCGATTTAATATGAGCTAGAAAATGTATACTGGAAGAAGTATCAGAATAAATCTATGGTCGATTTAATCTGAGCCAGAAGATGTCTGCGTCCGTCTTTAACTGGGAGAAGTATCAAAATAAATCTATGGTGGCTTTCATTTGAGCCAGAAAATGTATACTGGAAGAAGTATCAGGAATAAATCTATGGTTGATTTAAACTAGCCAGAAGATGTCCGCATCTGTCTTTAACCGGGAGAATTATTAGAATAAATCTATGGTGGATTTAATCTGAGGCAAAAAATGTCTATTGGAAGAAGTATCAGAATAAATCTATGGTCGATTTAATCTGAGCCAAAAGATGTCTGTGTCCGTCTTTAACTGGGAGAGGTATCAGAATAAATCAGTGGTCGATTTAATCTGAGCCATAAAATTTCTACTCGAAGAAGTATCATAATAAATCTATGGTCGATTTAATCTGAGCCAGAAGATGTCTTTTCTGAGCATGATCTTCTGAGAAAATTGTTGAAATAGCCCTTTGTCAGATGTAGCCTTGGAGAAGACTCTCAGGTCATATAAGTAGTTGATGATGTTTGTCTGTTGATTGATCTTTCCTAAAAAGGTAAAGAGTTAGCTGTATGTGATGTCATGATGTATGAAATACATTGCATAATGATGTTCTCAAAATAAATGAGATTGTGCTATATGCGTTTCGTATGCATATGCTATGATATTGGTAAATGATGTATGAATGTGAAATGTTGTGGGAAGGATGTTTCACAATATTCCTCACCTACGTCCTCAGCTTGGTAGATAGGATTTTCAAAGTCATAAGCAGCAATAGCATAATTGTTATCAACAGGATCCAGAGTGGATGGGGATCTGCAAGGTAGTGTGTGTGTGTGTGTGTATGTGTAAGAACGCATAGCTATTTGAAAGTGCAATAAATTAAAATAAAGACATAGAGCGCAAAATTTGAATGCAAAACATCCAATGTTTTCATTAAATGAAAATATGACATATGAAATGACAACCCTTAACAAATGAACTATTGTGCCCTGGGAAAGACACAATGTTTAAAGTCATTGTTTTAAAAGAAATTACATAACCAAACTTCTTAAAGCAATAAAACATAAATAGCTATTACTCCTGACCAAAGGAGATTGAGATAATGTCTTCCGCCTTCCAGTTGCTAAGCCCGTTGCCAATGGTAGGAAAGATCCAGCTATTGAAGTCACTATCATTGTCAGCATCCTCTATAGTGTTGACTCCATTATTTCTGATATAAAATAGAGGTCTTCCAGCTAGAGCGCGAAGAACAACCCTTTGTTCTTCTGCAATAAAGCCTAAACCAAACCTATCAGATTTGTAGGGGATATCAAGAAGCTGACCCCAAATAGTGCAACCACCTTCTTCTATAGTAGCTTTGGCATCCTTCAAGGAAGTCATCTTGTGCACAACCCTGCTAGTCTTTTGAATGGCAGAAACATCTTCAACAGAAGTAGGGGAAATTACTTCAAAGGTCTGACATGGAGTCTCGATAAATTCTCCATCCATCTCTATGTACCGGAATGAATTCAGGTGGATAACCATGTACTCCTCTTCTCCATAGACAGTAACAACCTTCTCTTTTACAGGATACTTTAATTTCTGGTGCAAGGTAGAGGTAACAGCGCATGCCCCATGGATCTAAGGGCGTCCTAATAGACAATAATAAGCTGGCCGGATGTCCATTACATAGAATGTGGATTCAAAGATCTGTGAACCCACTTTGATAGGAAGATCCACTTCTCCATGTACCATTCTTTTGGACCTGTCAAAGGCTCAAACTATAATGTCACTGGGTTTCAGCACAACCCCTTCACAATCTAGTCTGTCAAGAGCGCCTTTTGGCAGGACATTCAGGGAAGAGCCAATATCAACTAACACATGAGCCAATGTAGTGCCACTGCATTCAATGGAGACATACAGGGCCCTATTATGATTTCTCCCCTTTAGAGTCAGGTTAGTATTGGAAATCCTAATCCATTATTAGTTGTTAAACTCGCTACATAACTTCCAAACTGATCAGCCGAAATTTCTTGCGGCACATGAGCAGTCTTCAAGAATTTTACTAAAGCCTGCACATGGGCTTCAAAACACAGTGGTAAAGAGAGCATGGAGTTTTGGATGGGGTCTGCCCCAATAGTTCAACAATTTTATAGTCGCTCTTGCGGATGATTTTCAAAACCTCTTCCAACTTTTGTCCAGAGGTATCCTTGACTATAACTTCTTTTGGTGCCTCTATCTGGACAGGCTCTATCATTGGCTCTTTACCCCGAGCTTCGGAATTTGTTTTGGCAACTGTGACTTCAATAGGTGGAGACATTTATGGGGAGAAAATCCTTATGCTTCTAGTAATTTTGTTGGTCCCCGTAATATTGTCAATATTAGGATCAACCTATTCATCATCTTCGTCAAACAACTCTTATTTAATGTCGTGGTAATAGACGTTAGACCCATAATTCCATGGAATAAACTTCTCTGAGGAATATGGGACGGGGCCAGGTGTTGTAATGATTAAAGGAGAAACTTTTGGATTGGCCGTACTCCTTATAGGACCCTTGGAAGTGATCCTGAAAGGAGTACTAGATATGACAGACAAATCTCAGCCTAAATTCTCAGCATATGGAACTTTCTCAATCAAAATTACAAGTTTATCCATCAGGCGCTGAACGACTTCCTTCAGTAATCTGCAACCATTGGGTTGAACTGCACAACAATAACATTCTTTAACACAACCCGAAAATAAACTGACTCGTAGAAAATTCTCCTTGATCGTTGAGAGAGGAGTAACCACATCACTTACAGAGGTAACATACAAAACATCTTCAATAGAACTTATGCCTTTGTCATGTTTAGGCATAACTGCAGTAATCACGTTCAGAGTCTCCAGAGGATCAAACTCAATTTCCTTATTATCGATCATATCCTGCATCTTGCTTTTCAGGGCCCAACAGTTGTTGGTGTCGTGCCCAGGACTGTTCGAATGATAGGCACACCTCGCATATAGATTGTACTTTGGAGAGGATGTGTTGGGATTCTGAGGAGGATCCCCTAGTGAAATGAGTTTATCCTTTAATAAATGTTGCAATGCTTGAGATAAAGGCATGTTGATCTTGGTAAACTGCCTTGACGGAGTGTCTGACCTTCAATGGTTTCCCTGTTGTGATTATTGAATAGGCGCTGGATTAGAGATCAATACCGCTCCCACTGACTGATGGCAGTAATTTTTACTATGGCCTTTCTGACCATAGATAACATTGGCTTCTTTTTTACCAACGAAGGGCTTCTTCACCGCATTAGAAGATGCAACCATTGGAATCTTCCCACTCTTAATACCACTTTCAACTCTTTCTCCTGTCAGAATTAACTTAGTAAATCCAGGTGAAGAACTCCCAATCAGATGATTATAGAATGGGCATGTCAGAGTACCCATTAACATATCAACTAATTCCCGACCAGACATGGGAGGTTGGACTCTTCCAGCTAAGTCTCTCCACTTCTGGGCATACTCTATGAACCCTTCATTCGAGCCCATGGACATGTTTTGAAATTGTACACGAGTCGGTGCAAGGTCTTCATTATATTGATACTACTTGTAGAAAGCAGCAACTAAGTCTTCCTACGTGTGAATGTTGGTTCCTTCCAGCTAGTAGAACCATACAAGTTGAGCACCGCACAAATGTTCTTGATGGAAATGGACCCATAATTTCCTGTCAGCAGTATGCGGTTGGCTTTATTGAACATATGACCTCAGATGAAGTTTGGGATAAGAGACCCCATCATATTTAGCTAAGATAGGGACCTTGAATTTTTGAGGGATGACCACCCCCGTGATCAGAGCTAACTCTCCAAAATCTAATCCAGGCACTTTCTGGGTTACCATAGTGTTGTACCCCATAATTTTCCCTCCCATATTTCTCAAGACATTTCAAGAAGGATACTCAAGTTGCTCAAGGAAGTCCTAGGGTTGACCAGACAAGTTCCCTCCTAAGGCAGTCTACCTAAAATTAGGGTTTCACATTGCTTCAAGATACTTGAGTCCAAGGGATCCCAAAAGCTCACCATTGTCCTAATATGTTCTCAAGATCATCCATGTCAAGTTTCAAGCCTTGTAGAGGAAATTTGCTCAGTCAATTGCTCAAAGGCCTGAAAATCGACCGTGCTAGGGCAAAAGTCAATTGTGGCCCACATACAGTCAAACTTAAAGATTTTTGGTCAACATCCTTATTTTGAAGTATTATCCATCATTTGATCAAGGGTTGATCATGATACATCAAGGATTTCTCAAAATTCATCAAGAACCAAAAGTTGCTAAATTAGGGTTTTGTAGGAAAAGTCAACTCAACTTTGACCAAGCATAACTTTCTCATACTTTATGATAAATGACCCATACAAATCTCATTTTGAATAGGATTCCATGATCCACAATCCATCTTCAGTTCCCAAGTTCAAAATATTCACTCACAAGAAGTTATGAATTTGGACATTATAGGTCATTTTGAAAAGTCAACAAAAACACCTTTTTTGTCAAAGCTTCATACATGAGCATGTAATACCAAATTAAGATGAGACCAAAAGGGTTGCTTAGAGGACATCTCAAGATTTCTAAAAAGTACAAGAACACCTTAAAAGAGTCAAAATTGAGGAAGTTATGCATTGCTGAAGTTGACCCTTTTTGCAAAATTGTCAAAAGTCAACTATGCCTCAAATTGAAATTTTTGCCAAATGGGCCCAATCTTTTGCACTTGTTTTGAGTTGGTAGCATAGTCCACGAGCTCTAGCCCTTGCCACTTGTCATTATCTTGTTTTTATTATTTATTTTGATTTTTATTTGAATTAAATCAATTTTAATCAAAACAAATAATGGAAAAATCTAAAACATTGAAATCTCAAGATCTTGTACATGTTTCAGGTCCTATATACAGCTAACATAAGATTGAATTCGTGCAAAGCCTTGGTGTGCACAAAAATGTTGAGTTTGGCCTATTTTTGGAATGTTTTTTTAAGGGAATCAAATCAAGATCAAAATCAATAATGGAGGAAGATTGAGACCATGTTTTGAACCCTAATCCAATCCTTGATATATATTGAATATTTACAGACCTAAAACAAGGCTAGAGAGAGGCGCAAGAACAAGAACCAAACTTGAAAAAAAATCACAAAAAGTGCTGAGTCGAATTCATACTTCCAAGTAATTACAAAGCTTCCTGACCATCCCAATCGCTTCCTGGGATCACCAGCAAGCAAAACCAATCAAGAACAAGCGCTTTCAGGCACTACAACGCACTGTAAGTCAGCCACGAACTTGGTTCTTTCTTGAATTTGAATTGCATCATTCTGATACTTATAGCATGAAATAATTGTATATTGTTGTTCAACATCACATCTGTAAGCTATCTGGAACGTTTAATTGCATTTTTATGGACTATATGAGATTTCACCATTGTTAGGGTTTGTGGCTTCGATTTGGGATCTTTATGTACAGGTGAGATTGGGCCATGAAAGGGGAACAATTGTGCTCAGCAGGTCCAGACGAATCTATCCATGGCCTTAGTTCTTATTTATCTTGCTCATGCTTGATTTTGAGAAGTTGTAGGGATGTAGCGACGGACATATGTCCGTAGGTAAAAGTTTTCAACTTTTACCAACAGAGCAAGGTTGGGGATGACCTGCGTGGCACCCTTCTATTGGGTCATTTGAATTCTGGCGCAATTTTGTTTTTCTCTCTCCACTAACGCCCAATATTGCATATTACTTATTATTATTATTTTATGTACAAGAAGCAAAGCCAGCGCAGTTGGTAGTGGAGTAGTGGGAAAATGCTTTGGGGCCTGGGTTCGAATCCCAGGTCCCCCAATTCTTTCATAATATTTTTCTTTCAGTGATCCAGTGCACACACAAAGACCAAGGACCACCATGTGACTTCATCATCCAATCTGCCAAGTGTCCAAGAGGCCAGATCTGATAGCCATGATGTGGTGTCCATGGTACACCCTTGTCAAAGCAAAGCATGGGATCTTACAAGTCAACGTGGATCATTCATTTTGGGCCCAGAAATCTGATTTTTACACCCCCCATTCTGCTGACTTCTCAGACCCAATTTCTCTTTATCTTTTCTTTTTTATAATTTTATTTAATTAATTTAATTTATTTATTTTACTAACAAAATTAATTATTTCTTTTATCAAAAAAATCACAAAAAAATAATATTTTCACCCAATTAGATTTAGGTTTATTTTTTATCAATAAATTAATTAATTAGATTATTTAATTTCTAGGGTAATTTTAATTCTTTTAGTAAATAAATTTAAAAATAATTAGAACAATTAGGGTTTTGTTTATAATTTAATTATATTTTCTTTTTTCTTAAAAATAGCCAAAAACACAAAAATGGGTTAAAATTAGTTATTTTCTTTAGTTAATTTAATTACTAATTAATTTTGTATTTAATTTTAAAACCTAATTCTTTTTCTTAAAAATAATTAAAAACAACAAAAGCATTTTTTTCCAATTAGGTTAGACGGGGTCAAAACCCTAATCTCTTATCGTTCTTAGTTTCCTCGCGCGCGCTTTATTATTTATTTTTACCATATTGGTGTAATTGCTCACAAGTTGTAATAGTTTAAATTAGGGGTTTTACTTTCATTTATCGCTTTATTTTTAAGGGTTTGATTTTGGCCATGTAAATACCCGAAGCCTTGTAATAGCGTAGATTATTTTCCGCACTTTAAATTTCCGCAAATATTAAACTGTTAGATGTATGATAATAAGGATGCATGCCAAGAATGTACAATTAACTTTAAAACGGTTAGCAAACCTTAAACGTGCAAAGATAATAACTTGAAATTAAATCACTCGCACATGCGCACTCCTACGGTACACTCCCACTTCGGTTGCCTTCGGTAAACGGTCATTGAGTATAGGATATTTTAGTGGTCGCCCTTTTGTCTCAAAGATCAAAGTTGCCTCGGAAAGGTTGCCTCGGATATTGTTACCTCGAATAATTGATCTAAGACATTAGGGTTATTACTAAGACATCCTAACATTGCTTTAGTGATTGTACGTCCCTTTCGAATTGACCCTCAAACTCCAACGACGGTGCTACCTACTCACTAATAGTAGGATAACGCTGTCTAAAGGAAACGAACATAGAACAGTTCTTTTTTCGAGTAGGTAGATTAGTTCTTAAGTACTTGCTCAATCCAAACAAACTTTTTCACACTTACATTCCTTTTCAAACAATGTTTTCAAAAATACTTCGTAACACTCTTGAAGACATAAGCAAGGGTTAAATCGAAGTCAAAGCAAAAACTTTTCAAATCACACAAACACAAAGAAGAAATTTTGAAAATGATGAGCAAGTACCTAAGAGCCCGTGGAAAACCACGGATATAAAGGGTGCTAATACCTTCCATTTCTATAATCTACCCCCCGTACTCAGAATATCTCGAAAAAGGAATTTTTCTGTGCTTTTTTACTTTCCTTGTTGGATAAAATAAAAGTCGGTGGCGACTCTTGCTTACCGCGACATTTTGCGAACACAAACGCAAAATACAAACCAGCATTACGAAAAAATCCCGGTTCTGGCCACCGTATCACAGAACTGGAGACTCTGCTGGGGAGTTAATAAGTGGGGTATACCTTAGGATTAGTTCATCATATTGTTTTCTATTGTTTGATTTTATTGCTTTATTTTTGTGGGCTTTGTATCGGAGTTACTATAGATCCTAACCCGGATCTAGGGAACACCTTTTAGGTAAGTAGCAATAAACTGTGAGGGAACTGTACAACGTAGACCGATACGGTTGAAGCAGTAGCTACATTGATGTGGCACATTAGTTGGTACCGATATCCCTTGTGGATGAACAAGGAGAATACAGGGCTGCTATATGGGTCGTTAAGCATCAAATGACCTTAGAACCTATAATTGACCAACTTGGCCATAGGAAGTAGTGAGATAGCCGGTCTCGGTGTAGAGCTGGGAACTGGTTGATACTCGATACTACACTCATTGAGACCATACTCTCGAGATAATTCTGGCGGCAAGAAAAGATTGCGTGAGCTGAAACCATGACCGATGGAGGATGATCAGTGATATTGAGAACCTATAGAACCCGGTTACTATTATTAGGACAGGTTAAACCAACTGAACTTCAAGAGGGTAGTACCTAGACTCCATGCAAGCCTAAACTCAAGGGCTATTGTGTGACTTGTTTGCCTTTACCATGTTTGATACCTTCTATACCTGTTGTGTGTTTTATCATGACATCATGCATCATGGCATAGCATGCATATTTCATTAGACTAACCATTTCAAAGACCGAGGGGATTCATCTTTGTTCTGTTTTGCAGATTATGGCTTCTATGCGCAGAAATACCATTCGAGTCAACTTCGTGCAAATCCATGCTCAACTCAGAGAGTTGGTCTCAAAAGTTCCTGATACTTCTTCATTTGTTAGAAGACATGGTCATCTCCTTAGCCTGGTTACTTCAAAGTTGGACAAGCAAATGATGAGCGTCCTTTTCCAGTTCTTTGATCCGTTGCATCATTGTTTCACCTTCTCGGATTATCAGCTAGTCCCTACTTTGGAGGAGTTTTCTGATTTACTAGGTATATCCATTCTTGAGCAGACACCCTTCACAGGTTTGGAGGAGGTTCCATAGACAGAGGATATTGCTTCAGCCCTACATCTAAAAAGGGTTGATGTAGTGTCCAACTGGGAAACACAGAGTGGGGTTAAAGGTTTCTTGACTAAGTTTCTAATGGATCAGGCTCAACAGTTCGGGGATAGCTTGGATTTTCAAGAATTTGAAGACATCTTGGCTCTCCTCATCTACGGGTTGGTTCTCTTCCCAAATCCGGATGCCTTCATAGATGTGAATGCAGTTAAGATCTTCTTGTCTCGTAATCCAGTGCCTACTCTCTTGGGTGACATTCTGCATGCTCTTTATACTCGTACTGTAAGGAGAAGGGGGACCCTCATGTGTTCACGCCACTACTGGCGAGGTGGTTTATTTCGCACCTCCCCAAGTCTGTATTGAAGAATGAGGAATGTGTAGGTTGGGCTTACAGAATCATGACCCTTGCTCATACGGATATCCTTTGGAGTTCTAAGGATATGGAAAGAGTAGCTGTCATTGATCGATGTGGGGAATACCCTAATGTCCCTTTGCTTGGAATTAGAGGGGGAATAACTTACAATCCTTGCTTGGCTTTACGACAGTTTGGTCGCGCTCTGAGAGACGGTCCTCATGAGCTGCTGCTTACAGATATTGTCTTCGACTATAAGGGGGATGTTAATGAGCATCGCCGAAGGTTTATACGAGCCTAGGACAGGGTGAATAGGTCTGACCCACATGAGCTAGGACTGAAGACTTCTCTCCCGATGCAAACTTATCTCCAGTGGGTTCGAGCCCGTGCTCAAAAGCTGGGGATGCCATATGAAGTTGTTTTGCCGGTGATTGTAGAGCATACTAATGAAGAAGGGGTTCCTTATATAGTCCTCCATCCCTATATGCCTACTGATCTGGGGGCATTGAAGAGATATTGGATCTAGTTAAAGGAAGAAAGGGATACCTACAGGGAGAAGTATCATGAGCAGGAGAGGAAAACCTTGAAGCTTACAAGGCAACTTGAGAATGAAAGGACAATCAACGATTATGTCAGCACGAAGGGAAAACGACCATGGGATTTCTGATGTCTTTTATTGTTTCTAGTTTAGAATTGCTTTTCAGTTATTTCTTTTTGTAACGCCTTAAAGGCATTGTTAAACATTGTTACAAGTTTTAATCTAATAAAGTGTGTTTTATTTTGGTTTACAAATTTGAATCTCCCAAAGTCTTTGAAATCATTTCATACGCATTCCATTACCATACACCTCATTACAGGTACCATTACAGGTTTCTTATCTTCTTCGCTGTTTATTTCAGCACAGAATGTCTTCTGAAACACCTACTGATCAAGCCATCAAGGCTCTTCAAGCACAAAATGCACAATTTCAGGAGATGTTCTTGAACTTGGCCAAAGGACAACAAGATTTGAAGACTCTCATCCTGAAGGACAAGAATAAGAAGAAGAAGAAGAAAGTGGTTCTGCTGAATATGGGTCACAGGTTCGGGAATAGGTTGCGACATGAAGCTGATCTGTCTCATTCATCTGGAGGAGGAGAGAATCAAGAGGAAAGAAAGGGTCCTAGCCTTGTGGTCTCTGATAATGACATTGACTTTGATGATGAACAGTACCCTCCTGCTGAGGATAGGTACAAGCAACTTGAAGACCGTTTGAGTGCCATGGAGATTCAGAAGGTCCCGAGTTTAGACTTTGGAGATCTGGGGCTAGCATCAGGGGTGGTGATCCCTAAAATATTTAAAGCTCCTATCTTTGCTAAGTATGATGGAGTATCTTGTCCAAATCTCCACCTCCACTCACACGTCAGAAAAATTCAACCCTATACTACTGATAGAAACCTGTGGGTCCTTTTCTTTTAAGATAGTCTGTCAGGAACTCAACTTGAATGGTTCTATCAATTGGAAGGAGCTAATGTCTGCAACTGGGAGGACCTTGCTGTTTCTTTTTACAAGCAATACCAGTAAAATGCCGACCTTGCTCCCACGCATACTCAACTTCAGATTATATCCATGGGTGTGAGTGAAGGTTTTAAGGACTACGCTCAGAAATGGAGAGATCTGGCTGGAAGAGTCCAACCCCCTCTGTCTGATAGGGAGTTGGTGGATATGTTTCTTGGGACTTTGTCTGGTCCATATTTCAATCATTTGATTGGTAGTTCATCGTCTGGGTTCACTGAATTGATTATGACCAGGGAGAGAGTAGAGGTGGTATCAGAAGTGGCAAAATACAAAAATGTGCTTCATCAAGTACAGAAAAGAAGCCTTTCAGGAAAGAAGCTAGTGAAATTTACAGCTCGAGGAGCCAAAACCGACCTGAGCACCGCCAAACAGTTAATGCGGTAGTAATATCAAGACCCAATGTTGCCCCACAGCGCAACAATCAGCAAAGAGTAGAGAGACCGCAAAGACAGTATACTCGGCTCAGTATGACTTTATCTCAAATTTACCGCAGTTATTGAAGACCAACCTGGTAACTCTGAGGGAAGCTCCGAAGAATCCCAGTACCACCTCTCCGCTGTATAATCCGAACGCCAGCTGTGCCTATCACTCTGATAGCCCAGGGCATGATACCAACAACTGCTGGGCCTTGAGGAATAAGGTACAAGATTTGATTGAAGCTAAATAAATTGAGTTTGACACACCATAAAAGCCTAATGTCATGACTGCTCCTATGCCCAAGCATGGAGTAAATGTTATGGACGACGATTCATTTGTGACCTCCGTGGAAGACATTGCTACTCTGTTGATGACCGTTAAGAAGAACCTATTGTTGGTCGGTTTATTTCCGGGATGTGGCAAAGGTTGCCACCTATGTTCCATTCTGCCTGCTGGTTGCCATTTACTGAAATCAGGTGTTCAGCGCCTGATGGATAACAAAGAGATCTTGTTCGAGAAAACTTTGATTCCGTTGATTCCTGTTGAATATATTTCCATAATAACCATTTCAGCCAATTTTTCCAAGGCTTACTCGAGAAAGCCTGTTAGGATTACATCTGTTCCGAGAGTTGCTCCATTAATCATTATTATTCCTGGTCCTATCCCATACACTTCGGATAAGGCTGTCCCGTGGCACTATGGGGCCGATGTGTATTATATGGGATCAAATAAGACTTGAAGATTGAACAGGTTGATACTGATGTCAGCAATATTGTCGGGTCTAGCAAGGTCACCCGAAGCGGAAGACTCTTCTCTTCTGAGATTTCTCCTCCGACTATTCAAAAGCCTGTTGTCATTCCATCGACCAGTACATCAGTTGTTGTTCCAATTCTTACTCCAGTTATCACCCCTGTCGTTGAGTCTTCCGACGCTCGGGGAAAAGAAGTTACAGGTGAGCCTTCCCGGACGGAGGCGCCTAAGAATGTCATCGTTGAAACCTCTAGGCAGGAGATAGAGGAAATTCTGAAGATTATCAAGAAAAGCGACTACAACATAGTCGAACAGCTAAGGCAAACCCCGTCGAAGATATCCATGTTGTATTTATTGTTGTGCTCAAAAGCCCATGCAAAGGCTTTAATTGATTTCCTTAAAACTGCACATGTGCCGCAGGAAACATCTTCTGACCAATTCAAAGACTGTGTGGCTAGTTTAACCGCTGACAACGGATTGGGTTTCTCCGACACAGATTTGACTGCCAAAGGAAGGAATCACAATGATGCTCTGCATGTTTCGATCGAGTGCAGGGGCACTACTTTGGCCCACGTGCTGGTGGATACTGGGTCCTCATTAAATGTTTTACCCAAGAAAGCATTAGATCGGCTGGATTATGAAGGGTTGGTTCTGAAGCCCAGTAATATCGTGGTTAGGGCCTTTGACGGGTCCAAAAGGATGGTTCACGGGGAGGTGGATGTCCCTGTTAAAGTTGGTTCCCAGACTTTTGCGTCTATGTTCTATGTGATGGACATTCGACCATCTTATTCTTGCTTGCTAGGTCGCCCATGAATTCATAAGGTTGTGGCAGTAACCTCTACGCTCCATCAGATGTTAAAATATCCAGTAAAGGGGAATATTGTTACAGTACAAGGAGAAGAGGAGTACATGGTGAGCCACCTTAACTCTTTTCGGTATGTGGAGATGGATGGGGAGTTCATTGAAACCCCGTGCAAGAACTTTGAAGAGGTCCCTCACACTCTGGCATCGACTGAAACTATTGCTGAAGAATTTCCAATGAAGATGGCTTCCCTCAAGGATGCCAGGGCTGTTATTGAAAAAGGTGGGTGTGCAAATTGGGGCCAACTCCCTGAATTTGCACACAAGACTGACAAGTGTGGTTTGGGTTTTACTGGAGAAGCTCAAAGGGAGGTTCGACGTGCGCGAATTGGAAGACCTCCTCTACGCATCAGTAATCCGGGAGTGAATGCAATTGAAGATGATGATGAAGAGTCATATTTCGACAACTGGATTTACCCAACTACCAACGGTGGCTTGAACAATTGGACGGCAAAGGACTTCATGCTCGTTTCTTTTATTACACAATAATAGACTTTTGTTTTGAGACTTGTAACAAACAATTTGAAACTTTTACGGCCCGATGCCTTGCCCGAGGCACCTTGGCTTTGTTTGTGAGGGATTATTATGTGTCATTTCCATATATCATCAATAAAGCATTGGAAGTTTCTCTTGCATTACAAATTTGGTGCTCCTTGTTTTTCTTTTCTATCTTGCACTTTATCAAAACATCTATTTGTCTTACACACACTCACATATCATAATACAGGTCCACATCCACTCTGGATCCCACTGATAACAACTCTGCTACTGCCAATTATGACTTCCAAAATCTGATCAACCAAGTCGAGGACGAAGGTGAGGATGATTGTGAAGTTCCTGGAGAACTTGCTAGACTGTTACTTCAGGAAGAGAGGGCCATACAGCCGCATGAAGAGCCAGTGGAATCAGTGAATTTGGGTACGGAGGAAGACAAGAAAGAGGTCAAGATAGGTGCAAATCTGGAGCCTAGTGTCAAGCACCAATTGATACAGATGCTACGAGACTATGTTGAGATCTTCGCCTGGTCTTATGAAGATATGAATGGTTTAGACACTGATATTGTGGTTCACCGCTTGCCGACTAAGGAAGACTGTCCTCCGGTGAAGTAGAAAGTTCGCCGAATGCGCCCAAAAATATCTCAGAAAATCAAAGCTGAGGTCATGAAATAGTTTGATGCCGGTTTTCTAGCAGTTACTTCTTACCCACAGTGGGTTACCAACGTGGTTCCGGTACCGAAGAAAGATGGTAAGGTACGTATGTGTGTAGACTATAGAGATCTGAACAGGGCGAGCCCCAAGGATGATTTCCCTCTGCCTCATATCGATGTTTTGGTTGACAACACTGCACAACATAAGGTCTTCTCCTTTATGGATGGTTTCTCCATTTACAATCAGATTAAGATGGCTCCCGAAGACATGGAGAAGACAACTTTCGTTACACAGTGGGGTACCTTCTGTTACAAAGTAATGCCTTTCGGGTTGAAGAATGCTGGGGCAACTTATCAGCGCGCCATGGTCACTTTGTTCCACGACATGATTCACCATGAGATTTAGGTATACGTTGATGACATGATTGCAAGGTCCCAGACTGAAGGAGAACATCTTGACCATCTTCAGAAGCTATTTGACAGGTTGAAGATGTACAAACTTAGGTTAAACACGAACAAGTGCACCTTTGGAGTGAGGTCTGGTAAGCTGCTAGGTTTTTTCGTTAGTGATAAAGGTATTCAAGTGGATCCTGCAAAGGTGAAGGCTATACAGGAGATGCTAGCTCCCCAAACAGAAAAGGAAGTTAGAGGCTTTTTGGGACGGTTGAATTACATTGCCCGTTTCATCTCACACTTGACTGCTACTTGTGAGCCAATCTTCAAGCTGCTGAAGAAAGATCAAGTGGTAAGATGGAATGATGAATGTCAAGCCGCTTTCGAAAGGATCAAAGAATATATCCAAGAGCCACCTATTCTGATGCCTCCAGTTGAAGGAAGACCTTTGATCTTATACTTGACAGTACTCGATAATTCAATGGGGTGCATGCTGGGGCAGCATGACGAGTCTGGCCGAAAAGAGCATGCTATTTACTACCTTAGCAAAAAGTTTACCGACTGCGAGACCCGATACTCATTGCTCGAGAATACTTGTTGCGCTTTGGCATGGGCTGCTTGTCGAGTGGGACAGTACATGCTAACTCACACTACCCTATTGATATCAAAGATGGACCCAATCAAGTATATCTTCGAAAAGCCTTCCTTATCCGGAAGAATAGCAAGATGGAAGATGATCTTAACTGAGCATGACATCTAATACACAACCCAAAAGGCAATCAAGGGGAGTGTGTTGGCAGATCATTTGGCGTATCAGGCAGTGGATGATTACCAGTCTATGAATTTTGAGTTTCCAGATGAGAGCATCATGTTGGTGACTGATTGTGAGAAACCTGGACCGAATAAAGGACCCGAGGAGGTATCCCGATGGTCTATGTACTTTGATGGAGCTTCAAACACTTTGGGTAATGGCATTGGCGCCGTGATCATATCTCTTGAAGGTTGTCATACTCCGCTCACCGCCCGATTATGTTTTAACTGCACCAACAACACGACGAAGTATCAAGCGTGCATCATGGGCCTTCGAGCAGCTATTGACCTAAGGATTAAGTTCTTGAGTGTGTTTGGAGATTCCTCTCTCGTGATCAGTCAGATTAAAGGCGAGTGGGATACGAAGCACCCAAATATTATTCCTTACAAAGAATATGTGCTGACGTTGCTTCCACACTTCGAGGAAATAACCTTTGAACATTTCCCTAGAGAAGATAATCAGTTAGCGGATGCGCTAGCCACCATGTCTTCTATGTTCAAGGTCAGGTGGGACAATGAAGCTCCCCAGGTTACCATTGAGAGGTTGGACGAACCCGCACATTGCTGTGATATTGAGACTGAAGAGGTAGCAGATAAACCCTGGTTTCATGAGGTAAAGAGGTATCTTGAGGCTCAAGAGTACCCTGAGGGTTCATCTGTTAATGATAAGAAGTTCTTGAGGAGGTTCGCGGCGAAGTTATTCATCAGTAATGGTATCCTTTACAAGCGTAACCATGATTCGACCTTACTGCGATGTATGGATAAGAGCGAGGCAGAAAGGATCATGGTAGAGTTACATGAAGGTACTTTCGGAACTCATTCCAATGGACATACTATGGCGAAGAAAATCCTACGGGCAGGATATTATTTGTCCACTATGGAAGCCGACTGTTATTAGCATTCTCGGACCTGTCATAAGTTCCAAGTCTATGCTGATAAGGTGCATATACCTCCAGTTCCTCTGAACGTATTGATAGCACCTCGGCCTTTTGTAATGTGGGGCATCGACATGATTGGTGAGATCATACCTACTGCATCCAATGAGCATCATTTCATTCTGGTAGCAATTGATTACTTTACAAAGTAGGTTGAGGCGGCTTCCTTTGCTACAGTAACCAATAATGTCGTGGCGCGGTTCATCCGACACAATCTGATCTGTCGATATGGTGTACCAAAGAGGATCATTACGGACAATGGTACAAATCTCAACAATACAATGATCACCGAGATCTACAAGCAGTTCAAGATACAGCATCACAACTCTTCTCCTTACCGACTGAAAATGAATGGGGTTGTTGAAGCGGCTAATAAGAACATCAAGAATATTGTGCAGAAGATGACGGTGACATACAAAGACTATCACAAGATGTTACCATTCGCTCTTCATGGGTACCGTACCTCAGCACAGACGTCAATAGGGGCAGAACCCTATTCCTTGGTATATGGCATGGAGGCAGTCTTGCCCATTGAAGTCCAGATACCCTTTCTTCGGATTATGAAGGGTGCATGTTTGAGCGAGGATGATTGGATCCAGACCCGGCTTGATCAGCTGAATTTAATCGACGAGAAAAGACTTACTGCTATTTATCATGGTCAGACGTATCAAAAGCGAATTATCAAGGCATTTAACAAGAAAGTCAGACGACAAGAATATCAAGTTGGGGATCTGGTGATCAAACACATCATACTACCTCAAGGTGATCGCAGGGGAAAATGGACCCCTACGTACGAAGGGCCATTTGTGGTTAAGAACATTTTCTCGGGAGGAGCTATGATTCTAACCACCATGGATGGTGACGACCTTCCTCACCCCGTCAATGCACACATAGTGAAAAAATACTATGCATAATCAAAGACCCGCTAGGCTGACTGGCCTAGGCAAAAATAAGGGCTTCCCGGCGAACCAAAAGGGTTCAGGCAAAAATAAGGGATGAAAATGAAAAAAATATGTACAACCGACAAATCGAAAACCTGAAAAAGGCGGCTTGGGCAAAAAAGGGTATCCCGGTGGACTGAAAACCCGAAAGGGCGGTCCAGGCAAAAATTAGGGATCAAAGCGTAATACTATATCTCATTGGATCATCTTGAAACCAGACACCGGTATCAACTATCAAGCTCGGACGACACTAATCAATCTGATCTACCTTCAATCAAGTAGAAAAGTGATGAGATGCTCGAGGATATAAAGGCAATAGCAGAATTGGAACCCAGTGGGATTGTTCACATAGCTGTTTTTCTTTGTTTTTCACAAATTTTATAAATTCTATCTTTCGGAGGAGTTCTCTTACTAGGACGTCAGCCTCTTGTACAAAAACGCCTATTTTTCAGGCCAATTTCAAAATCAATACAATTCATTTTCACAAATAAATTTCAAATTGTCTTTCTTTTTCCGTTTTGTTTTGCAAGAACATCCAATGATTCATTTTTGATATATGCATTTGACAATAATTATTGCTCATAAATATTTACATGCGAAACAAAAGACGATTACTCATAATATCATAAACAGGGGCAAATAAGAAATATCCAAACCATACAGTTGGTCTGTCCACCAGGTATAGGGATAGACCTATTTGGAGAAAACGATTGAAGGAACATTCACTCCCTGCAGAGTAAGAAAAAGATAGTGATATTAACAGTCCCGAACAGGACACCACTCTCCCCAGCCGAGGCTCGCAACCGCGAATGAGTCGACAGGATTCTCCCCAAGCAGAGTTTATCTATTTCCCGCACTAAAAGATTATCCCCAATGAAGTCGCCACTAAAAGATTATCCCCAGTGGAGTTCATTTCTTTCACAAATAAAAACTCAATCCCAAACAGAGTTCATCATTGCCAGCAATGATAATTCATCCCCAACCGAGGTTGTTCCTCCAAATCAATAGGTCCTCTAATAGAGCATCTCTTTCCCACATAATCATTTTCTCGCCGGTTTATTCTCTAGCAGGATTAGTCTCACAATCATCTTCATTCACTACCCCCAGCGAGAACGAAGAATTCAACTTTTGTTTTCTCCAGCAGCAATCCGGGATTTATTTTCCCCAGCTAGAGATTGTCATAAAAACATTACATATCCATACATCATGACATATGCATACGCTCCATACGACCCAATCTCATTTATTTTGAGAACATCATTGCTTGATATGTATCATACATTACATCCGATTAACCCTTTACCTTTCGGGAAAAATACAGTCAAATTCTCACTAAGTTAAAGCTATGAATCCCGGATCCTACCGGATAGTACCTTGATTTCTACAACATATTGTGAAGCCCGGATTCGACTGGATAGCAGTATCGAACACCGCGAAGCCTGGATTCGACCAAATAGTATTTTATCTTTAAGCTATAAAGCCTGGAGAACGACTGGATAATAGTTTAATCCCCAACAAGCCGTGAAGATGGATTACGATCGGATAACAGCTCAGCAAGTTATTATGAAGCCTAGATTATGACTAGATAGCAATACAAGTTTCTATGAAGCCTGGATTACGACCAGATAGCAGCTAAAGACACCGCGAAGCCTAGATTATGACCAAATAGTGGTATATCTTTAACACAAGTTATGAAGCCCGGATTACGACCAGATAGTATCTTGATTTCCTCCGAACACCGTGAAGCCTGGATTCGACCAAATAATGGTATGAGACATCGCGAAGCTTGGATTACGACCAAATAGCGGTAAAAAGCACTGAAGCCTGGATTACGACCAGATAACAGTGAGGGACACTGTGAAGCTTGGATTACGACCAAATAGAAGTCTACTCGGCCAATTACTATGAAGCTCGGATTCGACCGGATATTAGTAGGCCCAAAAGTCAAATGGAAAGCTCGGATGCGACCGGATAACCACTTGATTTCTTCTGAAGCCTGGATTTCGACCAGATAAGAAGTGAGGTATTGTGAAGCCTGGATTCGACCAGATAGCAGTACAGAACACCATGAAGCCTAGATTCGATCAGATAATGGTATAAAGCATCGTGAAGCATGGATTACGACCAGATAACGATAAAAAGACTGAAGCCTAGATTACGACCAGATAACAGTACAAGACACTGCGAAGCTTGGATTTCGACCAAACAACAGTTTACCTGGACAAATACTAAGAAGCCCGGAGTCGACCGATTATTAGTATGCCCTAAATTCAAATTTAAGCCCGGATGCGACCGTATAACAATTGAATTCCTTCTGAAGCCTGGATTACGACCAAATAAGAATTAAGAAATTACGAAGCCTGGATTACGATCAGATAGCAAGTTTAATCTCATCTCCCCAGTAAGTCACTGTAAAGCCTAGATTACGACCAGATAGCAGCCAGTCTTATCACCATGAAGCCTAGATTACAACCAGATAGTAGTTCATTCTCACCTCTTCAACTAAGAGGCGATTCCTCAGTAGAATAACGGACGACCGAAGCTCCTAAAATTCAACTTTTCTCAAGAAAAAGAGACGATTCACCATTAGAATAATGGATGACCAAAGATGGACGACAGAAGCTCCTAAAATTCTATTTCTCCCAAAAAAACAAAGAACAGCGTTCCCCAGCGGAATCTTCCTCAACAACAGGTATACAAGCTCTCGCCAAGGAATCTCTTATGCGATCGAAACTCCTTCGGATGGCATATTTAAGCCCATATCCTATCATTCATTTCCAAATGGCATCTATAAGCCCATTCCCGACATCACAAGAAAAGTACCACTTCATGCGAGTGCAAATTTCTGGGCACTCTAGTGTTCAATCATCTTCCACCTTCGGATCACGAAAGGCAAGCCTGTCAATCTACATCCTCAGGTTTAAGAAGATTGAACAGGGGCATCTGTTATACCCCAAAATTTTCCATCCCATATTTCTCAAGACATTTCAAGAAGGATACTTAAGTTGCTCAAGGAAGTCCAAGGGTTGACCAGACAAGTTCCCTCATAAGGCAGTCTACCTCAAATTAGGGTTTCACATTGCATCAAGATACTTGAGTCCAAGGGATCCCAAATGCTCACCATTGTCCTAATATGTTCTCAATATCATCCATTTCAAGTTTCAAGCCTTGCAGAGGAAATTTTTCCAGTCAATTGCTCAAAGGCCTTAAAATTGACTGTGCTAGGGAAAGAGTCAATTGTGGCCCACATACAGTCAAACTTCAAGATTTTTGGTCAACATACTAATTTTGAAGTATTATTCATCATTTAATTAAGGGTCGATCATGATTCATCAAGGATTGCTCACAATTCATCAAGAACCAAAAGTTGCTAAATTAGGGTTTTGTAGGAAAAGTCAACTCAACTTTGACCAAGCATAACTTTCTCATACTTTATGAGAAATGACCCATCCAAATATCATTTTGAATAGGATACCATTCTCTACAATTCATCTTCATCTCCCAAGTTCAAAATATGCACTCACAATAAGTTATGAATTTGGACATTATAGGTCATTTTGAAAAGTCAACAAAACACCTTTTTTGTCAAAGCTTCATACATGAGCATGGAATACCAAATTGAGATGAGACCAAAAGGGTTGCTTAGAGGACATCTCAATATTTCTAAAAAGTCCAAGAACACCTTCAAAGAATCAAAATTGAGGAAGTTATGCATTGCTGAAGTTGATCCTTTTTGCAAAATTGTCAAAAGTCAACTATGCCTCAAATTGCAAATTTTGCCAAATGGGCCCAATCTTTTGAACTTGTTTTGAGTTGGTAGCATGGTCCACGAGCTCTAGCCCTTTCCACTTGTCATTATCTTGTTTTTATTATTTATTTTGATTTTTATTTGAATTAAATCAATTTTAATCAAAACAAATCATGGAAAAATCTAAAACGTTGAAATCTCAAGATCTTGTACATGTTTCAGGTCCTATATCCAGCTAGCATAAGATTGAATTCGTGCAAAGCCTTGGTGTGCACAAATATATTGAGTTTGGCCTATTTTTGGAAGGTTTTTTAAGGGAATTAAATCAAGATCAAAATCAATAATGGAGGAAGATTGAGACCATGTTTTGAACCCTAATCCAATCCTTGATATATATTGAATATTTGCAGACCTAAAACAAGGCTAGAGAGAGGCATAAGAACAAGAACCAAACTTGAAAAAAATTCACAAAAAGTGCTGAGTCGAATTCATACTTCCAAGTAATTACAAAGCCTCCTGACCATCCCAATCGCTTCCTGGGATCACCAGCAAGCAAAACCAATCAAGAACAAGCGCTTTCAGGCACTACAACGCACTGTAAGTCAGCCACGACCTTGGTTCTTTCTTGAATTCGAATTGCATCATTCTGATACTTATAGCATGAAATAATTGTATATTCTTGTTCAACATCACATTTGCAAGATATCTGGAACGTTTAATTGCATTTTTATGGACTGTATAAGATTTCACCATTGTTAGGGTTTGTGGCTTCGATTTGTGATCTTTATGTACATGTGAAATTGGGCCATGAAAGGGGCACCATTGTGCTCAGCAGGTCCAGACGAATCTATCCATGGCCTTAGTTCTTATTTATCTTGCTCATGCTTGATTTTGAGAAGTTGCAGGGATGTAGCGACGGACATATGTCCGTAGGTAAAAGTTTTCAACTTTTACCAACGGAGCAAGGTTGGGGATGACCTGCGTGGCACCCTTCTATTGGGTCATTTGAATTCTGGCGCAATTTTGTTTTTCTCTCTCCACTAATGCCCATTATTTCATATTACTTATTTATTATTATTTTATGTATAAGAAGCAAAGCCAGTTGGTAGTGGAGTAGTGGGAAAATGATTTGGGGACTGGGTTCGAATCCCAGGTCCCCTAATTCTTTCATAATATTTTTCTTTCAGTGATCCAGCACGCACACAAAGACCGAAGACCACCATGTGACTTCATCATCCAATCTGCCAAGTGTCCAGGAGGCCAGATCTGATGGCCATGATGTGGTGTCCATGGTACACCCTTGTCAAAGCAAAGCATGGGATCTTACAAGTCAACGTGGCTCATTCATTTTGGGCCCATAAATCTTATTTTTACACCCCCCATTCTGCTGACTTCCCAGGCCCAATTTCTCTTTATTTTACTAACAAAATTAATTATTTCTTTTATCAAAAAAATAATATTTTCACCCAATTAGATTTAGGTTTATTTTTTATCAATAAATTAATTAATTAGATTATTTAATTTCTAGGGTAATTTTAATTCTTTTTGTAAATAAATTTAAAAATAATTAGAATAATTAGGGTTTTGTTTATAATTTAATTCTATTTTCTTCTTTCTTAAAAATAGCCAAAAACACAAAAGTAGGTTAAAATTAGTTATTTTCTTTAATTAATTTAATTACTAATTAATTTTGTATTTAATTTAAAAACCTAATTCTTTTTCTAAAAAATAATTAAAAACAACAAAAGCATTTTTTTCCAATTAGGTCAGACGGGGTCAAAACCCTAATCTCTTATCGTTCTTAGTTTCCTCGCGCACACTTTATTATTTATTTTTACCATATTGATGTAATTGCTCACAAGTTGTAATAGTTTAAATTAGGGTTTTTACCTTCATTTATCGCTTTATTTTTAAGGGTTTGTTTTTGGCTATGTAAATACCCGAAGCCTTGTAATAGCGTAGCTTATTTTCCGCACTTTAAATTTCCGCAAATATTAAACAGTTAGATGTATGATAATAGGGATGCATGCCAAGAATGTATGATTAACTTTAAAACGGTTAGCAAACCTTAAACGTGCAAAGATAATAACTTGAAATTGAATCACTCGCACATGCGCACTCCTAGGGTACACTCCCACTTCGGTTGCCTTTGGTAAACGGTCATTGAGTATAGGATATTTTAGTGGTCGCCCTTTTGTCTCAAAGATCAAAGTTGCCTCGAAAAATTTGCCTCAGATATTGTTGCCTCAAATAATTGATCTAAGACATTAGGGTTATTACTAAGACATCCTAACATTGCTTTATTGATTCTAAGTCCCTTTCGAATTGACCCTCAAACTCCAACGATGGTGCTACCTACTCATTAATAGTAGGATAACGCTGTATAAAGGAAACGAACATAGAACAATTATTTTTTCGAGTAGGTAGATTAGTTCTTAAGTACTTGCTCAATCCAAACAAACTTTTTTACACTTACACTCCTTTTCAAACAAAGTTTTCAAAAAATTTTCGTAACACTCTTGAAGACAGAAGCAAGGGTTAAATCGAAGTCAAAGCAAAAACTTTTCAAATCACACAAACACAAAGAAGAAATTTTGAAAATGACGAGCAAGTACCTAAGAGCCCGTGGAAAACAACAGATAGAAAGGGTGCTAATACCTTCCCTTTCTATAATCTACCCCCCTTACTCAGAATATCTCGAAAAAGGAATTTTTCTATGCTTTTTTCCTTTCCTTGTTGGATAAAATACAAGTCGGTGGCGAATCTTGCTTACCGCGACATTTTGCAAACACAAACGCAAAACACAAACCAACATTACAAAAACAGTCCCGGTTCTGGCCACCGTATTACACATAGCTTTGAGACAGTCTTCTAACTGCTTGTACTTGTCATCTACAGGAGGGTACTATTCGTCAGAGTAGTCTTCATCTTCAGGAATATTCTCAGAACCCTGGTTATTTTTACCTTCACCCCTGACATTTCTGCCATCCTCCTCTTGGTGTTCGTCTTCCTCAGAGGAAACATCATCCGCTTGAACCAGGTGAGAAGGACCTTTGAATCTTCTCCCCATATTGAGGATGACAATCGACTTTCTAGTCTTATTTTTCTTGGCGAGGAGCGCCATCATCTCTTGTTTCCCTTTGGCCAGATTCAGAGGAGTCTCTTAAAATTATGCATGCTGAGCCTAGAGATCCTTGACAGTTTTTTCGAGGGCCATCTTATACTGAAATAAACAGTAAATAGATAAGGAAACCTGTATTAGAAAACCTGTTCATGAAATGATGCATGATATATAGATGAAATGTTTTCAAGGACCTTATGAGATTTAAAATCATTAATCAAAAGGAAACAGAAATAAAGACTTCATTAGTAAGTTCAAAATTACAATTGCCTCTTAGGCTTACAATGAAAACAAAAGGGTATCAAGGAGACAACAATATAAACTCCTAAAACCTAAGATTCAAGTCTCTCACAGACGCTTCCTCTTCGTGTCGATGTATGCATTAAGGCTTTGCTCCTCGTGAAGTTGCTTGATGAGATCCAACACTTTCTTTTCACTTGCATAGAATTGAGATTCAAATGTATCACGTTCTTCCTTGAGTTTAATCCAAGACTTCTACAATTCTTCGAGGCCAGTGGGCATGTCCGGATGGAGGATGGTGTGAGAAATGTCTCCTTCGACAACAGGATCTATGATCAACGTTAAAATAGTTGGATATGGAATCATGAGGTTTTGAGCGCAAGCTCGCACCCATTTGAGGTAAGGTACCAAAGGGATGTAATTCTTTTGACGATAACTTTGAAAATCATTCTCGTAATCGAATATAATACCCTGGATAAGCATGTCATGAGGACCATATCTTAGAGCATAATCAAATTGGCATATAGCTAGATAAGGGTTGTAGGTAATACCTCCTCTAATTACAAGGAGTGGAACATTAGGGAATTCTCCGCAACGGTCAATGATAGTAACATGTTCCAGAGATCGGGAACACTAATAGATATACAAATGAGAGTGCGACATCATCCTTTGATACCACCTTAATCCTTTTTCACTCTTCAATACTGATCAGGGAAGGTGTGAAATAAATCACCTGGATAGCAAAGGTATGCAACACATAAGAGTCCATCGCTTCCTCATAGTACGAGTGTGAAGAGAATGCAAAATATCTCCAAGCAAAGTAGGCACAAGGTTACGAGAAAGAAATATTTTGATGGCGTTCACATCTATGAGTTGGTCTGGATTATGGAATAACACCAAACCATAAATCAACAAAGCCAAGATTTCCTCAAAAGCCCGAAAACTCAAAGCATCCAGAAATAACCGAGCCTTCTCTAATAGAAATTTAGCAAGAAAACCCTTGACTCCACTTCTTTTTTCCAAATTAGCTACAATGTCGGACCGCTTCAGATGTAAGGCTGCTGCAATTTCTTCAGGTTGTGGATCTTTCTCTAAACCAGTGAAAGGTGTCTGATCAAGAACATGTATTCCCAGTAGCTTAGAAAACTCTTACATTGTGGGTACCAGCTGATAATCCGGAAAGGTGAAACAATGATGTGCGAGATTAAAGAACTGCAATAAAACACTCATCATGTCTTCTTCAAAAACCGAAGTAACCAAACTGAGTAAATGGCCATGCCTTTTGATGAATGGAAAACTTTAGGGAACCCTGGAGTCTAACTCTTTAAGCTGAGAAGGTATCCTCACAAAACTGATCCAGATAGTATTTCTGCGAGTAGAGGCCATAACCTACAACAAAGAACAAATATAAATCCCTAGGTTCTTGAAATGGTTAGTGAAAATGACATGTGTAATGATGTCATGATGTCATGATGTCATGCTTGCACAAATTTAATCAAACATAAACAAGACACATAAGGCCTTAGGTTTAAGCTTGAATGGAGTTTGTAGGTAAATACCCTCTTAAAGTTTTAGTTGGCTCAACTTGTCCTAAAATAAGTAATCGGGTTCTAGGAATCTCATATCACTTATTTTTTCTCTTAGGCATTGTTTCAGCTCAAGCATCTAAATTGCAGCTGAAATATCCCGAGAGTCCAATCTCAATGAGTGTAGCATCGAGTATCTACCAACATCAATCTGCACAAAAGTTGGCTATCTCACTACTTTCTAATGGCTAAGTTGTGTCAACTAAGGTTCTAACGTCAATTAGTGCTTATGACACCATGCGGCAGCCAACATTCTCCTTGACTGACTCAAGGGACACTGACACCAACCAATGTGTCGCACTAACGTAACCATCATTTCAACCATATCGGTCTACGCCATACAGTTTTCACGATCTATTGCTACTTACCTAAAATGCCCCCAGATTCCGGTATAAGATCTATACAAGAAATAAACCCAAGCATATCCCAAAATATAAAGCGTACAAAGCAAACAAGTAAAGCAATAAAGGTGAACTAGATCTAAAGGTAACCCCACTTTTAGTATTTCCCCAGCAGAGTTGCCAGTTTTGTGATACGGTGGGAGAACTGACTTTTGGGTTTTGCGTTTTATCGCAAATGTTACGGATAGTAAGAGTCGCCACCGACTTTTCTTTTATCCAATAAAGGAAAGGGTGAAAAGAACAGGAAATACCTTTTGAGAATTTTCTGAGTTTGGGGGTTAGGTTATGAAAAGGGAAGGTGTTAGAACCCTTTTCATATAGTTATCTACGGGCTCTTAATCACTAGCTCACTTTGAGAAAATGCTTTGTGTTTGTGTATGTTTGAAAATATTTTGAAAATGCCTAAGTGCGGAAATTTTGTAATGATTCTCATGTCGTTGAGAATATATACAAAATGTTTGTTTTGAAAATATTTATTGAAAGAAAGTGTTATTTTTGTGAAGAGATGTTTTATTTTGAAACATTTGTGAGCAAGCGACTACGAGCGTTCTACCTACTAAAAAAAGTCTTTGTTCTTTTCCTCCTCCTTTAGATAGTGCTACCCTACCATTATTTAGTAGGAAACCCTATCGCTGGATGTGAGGGACAGGCGTGGGTCATCGTACAGTCATAGAAGGCAACTTATAGGACACTTTAGCAATTTTCATAAGGGACTAAGACTGTTTATCGAAGGCAGCACCGAAGGGTCATTGAGGGACTACAATCTTTTTAATCAAGGGTCTTTGCTAAAGCATCTCACGTTCGAGGGACATGACTGCTTTTAAATTTGAGGCAACATGTGAAGGTCACCCTAGAGGCGTGCGTGTGCAAAATGTGTTCTGTTTCAGGTATTTATCTTGAGATTAGGTTTTCTAACGTTTGTTTTTTATGTCTTTTCATGCACGCTTAATTTAATCTTGCAGTTAAATATATACAAGTGCATAAAATAAAATGCGGGAAATAAAGTCTACGCTACTTGTTGTACCCCAAAATTTGCCCTCCCATATTCTTCAAAATTTGCCAAGTCAAAGGTTCAAAAAGTTCCCCAAGGGTTACACAGTTCAAGGGCCTCCTAACAGTCAAAATTAGGGTTTTGGTTCTGACAAAGTAAATGAAGTTTCCAAGGGTCCAATCAAGTCCTACATGCCTACAAACATGGTCAAGCATCCTCATGCCAAGTTTCAAGACTTACAGCACAAAATTGCACAGTCAAAAACCATAATTGCACTATAGTCAACTGTAGGGGCAAAATGGTCATTTGGCAGTCAAAAGTCCAAATTTTTGGTAAAAATCTCATTTTGAAGCCACAAACATCATTTGATCAATGCTTGATCATGATTCTCAAAGCTTGGCTCAAAAATCATCAAGATGCAAAAGTTTCCATATTTGGACAGTTGAAAAAGTCAACTGTAAATTGACCAGGGCATAACTTCCACATGGATTATCAGAAAAATTCCATCCAAAGCTCATTTTGAATATAAAGACATTTCCTACAACTCCTCTTCACACTTCAAGTCCAAGAAATGCTCTCACAAAAAGTTATCAATTTCAACATTATAGGTCATTTTCAAAAGTCAACAAAAAGGGACTTTAATTCAAAGGCCATAACTTGAGATTGGTAAATCAAACTGACATGGGACCAAAGACACTGGTTAGAGGACTCAAAGAACTTTCCAAAATGTCCAAGAACATGAGCAAAGCTTAAAAATTGAGCAAGTTATGCCTTGTGGAAGTTGGGAAAGTTTTAGGTATTTTGAAAAGTCAACATTGCTTCAAATGACCTAAAATTGCTAATGGGCCTCTTTTTCTTCCACAATTCATCATCCAAGGCATGTGCACGACCATTTGGCCCAAAGGGAAGTTTTTTATCATTTTTATTTATTTATTTGGATTTTTAATCATTAATAATTCATTTAATTAAAATAAATAGGTGAAAAATGCTAAACCTAATCTTTTGAATCTTTTTATGCATAAAATAATCTCAATATTTTGTGCAAATCAGGTTAGGAAAGAATCAAAGGTGATTGGATATGATTGAGGCCAAAATAGCATGAAAAAGATTTGAAAATTATGGCATGGAAAATCAAATATTGTTTCATCAATTCCTTGATTCTTTGGCTCAAATTCTTTGACCTAATCACTCACATACATATACACATGCTAACCCTCGTGCCCTTAGACTCCAAGCTGCGCCAGAAAAGCATAGAGAAACTTGAGGTTTTTGCAAAAAAGTTAGAAACTGAAAACTAGGTTACAGGTTAATTCAAGCAAAGAGACTTGTTCCATCATCTTCCTGAGGTTTCAAGGAAGGTTTTCAAATCAAAACCAACCATCCTAACGCCCTGAATTGGTAAAATGATCGCACCCTGTACAGGATATTTTTTGCATTCTTGCATAATGATTCATACGTTTTCTGCAGTTTTTGATATTTGATTTATGTTCTTTGACTCATTACGAAGCTAACCACATGATCCAATTGAGTTTTTAGGAATTATGCGTGATTTCACCATGGTTATATGCTAGGGTTTGCAGAACCTTGAATTAGGGCTTCTTAGTTAAGGAAAAATTAGCACTCGAGACCTGGACCATTGAAACAAGCGTGCTTGGACGAAAAGAACCCAACCCTCGCGCCTAATTTATGAGGCCATATGGCCTATTCGCTATTTTTTGGAATGATGCATAAGGGAACGATTCAAAACCGTTGCCCATTCTTATTTTATTTCAGGAAAAAAACAAAGCCATGGAGAAGACGATGAAGTGGCAAGCGTTGGTTGGTCCATTTGAAAATTCGCGCGGAAAAGTAACTAACGCGTTGGTTTATTTTATAATAATTGTTGGATATTTAATATACAAAGAATGCAAGCGGAGCAGTTGGCAAAACATATTGATGGTAATCCCTGGGACCTGGGTTCGAGCCCCAGGTCCCCACCCCTTCCATATTATTTTTCATTTAACGCTTGTATGTGGTTTCAGTGCTAGGGTGTATCATACATCCCCCTTATCAAGCCTTCCACGTGCATCCTGAGATCAATCAAAGGGCCACAATTTGAAGAATACCATGGACCTGAGTCAACGCACCCACACGCGTCCTGAAAAGGTCAAAAGGGCTTGATATATGTGGGCCAGAATTGCTACAATGAACCCTCCACTTGGGGACAGAACCCCCTAGGGTTTGTTTCTTTTATTCTTTTTATACTTTTCTTTTCTTTATTTTAATTAATTTCTTTTAATGCTTTAATTTAAATACTTTCATAAAAAACATAAAAACAATATAAAATCAGAAAAAGACAAAAATAAGCATTTTCATTTAATTAATATATTTTTTTGTAAATAAAATTCATTAATCAACTTAGTTTTAAATCTAGGATAAATCTTAATGTTTTTTCAATAAAAATCTAAAATTGGTAGAATTAGGGTTTCAAGCATTTTTCATCTTTTTTTATTTTTACTATATTAATTATTAATTCTTAATTAGTTATTTTTATAAATCAAATTGCATGTAAATAATTAGGTTAATTTAGGTTTAACTTTAATATTTTTTCTTAATAAATAAAAGCTATAGAATTAGGGTTAATTTAATTTTAATTTCATTTAATCTTTCTCATTAAAATCATAAATACAAAAAATCTCAAAAAAAACAATCTCCTTTTCTTTTAATTTAATTAATTTAACAATTTAATTTAATTCCATTAAAAAGGGTCCAACGCCCTGGTTTCTAATTTAAATTTCAATTCGCGTATTTATTTCTTTTCCTTTTAATATTTATGTACCTCTCCCAAAGCCGTGTAAATTTATCTCTCGCACTTTTACTTTATTTCTTTATTTTTTGTCAAATCGGGTTCTGGAAATTTTGGCGATGTGGACCCGCGCCTTTTGTAATAGTTTAGAACTTTTATCTTTCCGCACTTTTTTAACTGTTAAATAAATGCATGCAAGAATGAATGGCCTTAAATAAAAAACAAACGCGTAGATCACCATGACATGAACAAGACAAAAATAAATGAAAACGATACACAAATCACACACCACCCCTAGGGTACGCCTCACTGTTGCCTTGCCTCGAAAGGTGATCGTCGAGTAGAGGATGTCTTAGTAAGTCCTCATGATCCGGGAACCTGGCATGATGGTAGCTTCTAAGGTGTCTTCCCATTGCTCTGGTGATCACCATGTCCCGAACCTCGAATTGACCCGAACACCTCCAACGGTGGTGCTACCTACCTCTCAATGGTGGGATGGCACTACTTCAAGGACATTTACACAGACGAATTCCTTAGGGTAGGTAGACGACTCTAGATACTTGCTCTAATTTCAAAACAAAATTCAAAAATACTTTTCACACCAACACATTTTCAAAAAGCTTTCAAAAGCATTTTTTCAAACACTCTTGAGGACCGATACAAGAGTCGAACTGGAATTTTCAAAGAAACTTTTTAAAACCCACAGTTGAAAAGCAAACAAACCATTTTTGAAAACACAAATGAGCAAGTATCTAAGAGCCCATGGATAACCATGGATAGAAAGGGTGCTAACACCTTCCCTTTCTATAATCTACCTCCCGAACCGAGAGCAATCTCTATAAGGAATTTTTCTGTGCTTTTGTCCTTTCCATTTGGAGAAAATAAAAGATGGTGGCGACTCTTGCTTCCGCGACATTTCGCGAACCAGCGTTAAACAGTCAGTTCCAGATCCACCGATCACAGAACTGGTGACTCTGCTGGGGATAAACTTAAAGTGAGGTGTACCTTAGGGTTAGTTCATAATTGTGTTTTCAATTGTATTGACTTGTCTGCTTTAAATTTGTGGGTTGCATGGGAGTTACATAAATCCTAACCCGGATCTGGGGATACCCTGTTTAGGTAGCATAAGCTGTGAGGGACCTGTCCGGCGTAGACCGACATGGGTGAAGCAGTGGCTACGTTGGTGTGGCACCTTGGTCTGTACCGATATCCCTTGTGTTGCAACGAGGAGAATATGGGTCTTCTGAGGAGTCATTAAGCACCAACAACCTTAGAACCTTAAATGACCCAACTTGGCCATTAGAACAGTAGCAGTATGCTACGCCCATTGAGGCTAAACTCTCGCGATGGTTCTGGCCGCAAGAAAAGATTGCGATGCTGGAGTTATGACCGATTGAGGTAGTCAATGATATTGGGATCCTCTAAGAACCCGATTACTTTTGATAGGACAAGTATGAACCAACAAACTGAAAGAGGGTAGTACTTAGACCTCATGCTGGCCTAAACTCTAAGGGTTTCTCTTGTGTGACTTGTGTGCCTTTGTATTTGCCTACTTGCATGCTTGTTAACTGACACATGAACTACTTGCAGGTTTTGTTTTAGTCCTTAATTGGGACCCATGACAGGTCTTACTAAGCTTCTTGCAGGTTTTGTTTATAGTCCTTAATTGGGACTCATAACAGGGTGTACTAAATTTCTTGCAGGTTTTGTTTATAGTCCTTAATTGGGACTCATAACAGAATGTACTAAGTTTCTTGCAGGTTTTGTTTATGGTCCTTAATTAGGGCTCACAACAGGGTTTACCTACATTACCCCATGCATAGCATAACATCATACCATTGCATACATCTTAACCCATTTCAAGGATCTCAAGGGCTTGTGATGCAGGTCATGATGAACCAACTGTCCAACAAGGGGCAAAGGGGATTTATTTTCCTCTAGGCAAGGTTGTCAGGGGCTATGACCCACTTGATATGGTGAGCTTTGACTCCTGAAGAAGGTTCCCCTAGCCAAGGTTGTTTGGAAAGCAAAATAAGGTTGATGACTTGAGTCAGGGGCTATGACCCACTTGATATGGTGAGCCTTTGACCCTTGGAAGAAAGACTCTCAACAAATATGAAGTTCTTTCAATCAAGCTACCGGATCCAAATGCTAACAAATTTTCTTGTTTACCCCGCGAGGTCCTTGAAAACATTACATGCATGTCATACTCATCATTGCATAACAGGTATCCTTGTTGCAGGTCACTTACCTTTCTCGCTGTTTATTTCAGCAATGGCTTCACAACAAGGTAACCAGGACCTTCACGCTCAAGAGACTCAGTTCAGAGAAATCTTCCTAGGCCTATCCAAGGGGCAGGAAGAGTTGAGGACACTCCTCATGGGGAATCTGATCAGAAAGGGTCCTGAAGATGACAAGGACGAACAATTGAAACGTCTACAAGCTGAGGTAGACACATTGAAAACCCAGATGCTGGGGCAAAGGGCCCTCATTCAAGGTTTAGCTCAGGAGCAAGGAGAGTTGAGGGCCATGATCAGCCAGCTTCCTCAAGACATGAAGCAACCAGCCCAAATCAGGGACCAGGTCAGGGAACAGCTTCCAAGAAGGCAAAGGTCGGGTCCAATGAATAGACCTTTCCGAGTTGCTACTACTTCTCAGGGCCAACAACGACCTCGCCAAGAACAGCGGGTTGATCAAAACAGGTCGGACGAGCCTAAGAGACAATTCACCTACATCAACATGTCATGGTCACGAGCTTTGCAGCACATGCTAAGGATGAACCTGATTGCGGTGATCAACCCTCCTGCAAATCCAAAGACTTCCTCTCCAAATTACAACCCAGAAGCAAGGTGCACTTACCATTCTGGTAGCCCGGGGCACGATACTGAGGATTGTTTGGCACTAAAGTACAAGATTCAAAGCATGATCGATGCTAAAGAGATCGAGTTCGAGCCCGCCGAGACTCCCAACGTGATCACTGCTCCCTTGCCAAAACATGGCTAGGATTGAGAAATTTTTGTTTATTCGAATGTTCAAGTTGCAATTTTCTTTTGTTCAAACATTTACTCATGTTAAACATTGTTATTTCATTAACGCATCGCATATGTCTGTTCTGAAACAATATATTCGTATTCACTAAATGCAAACTATTTTCATATTTTTTCTGATGATCAACTCTTAATTAATAATTCTAAGCCTCTTGAGGGAGGATGACGAAAACGATACCACGATCTTTACAATATGCTTTTGAACAGACTCCGCTGATGAGGTACAGGCATTGTTTCAATCCCTAAACACTGGAGTTATAAGGAAGATAATCCCTCGTCAACCCCTCTGAGCCAAAGAAGTAGGAGTTTTTTCTTTTCGAAATTTAAAACCCTTAATCATAACCTGGGGCAGGGTAGTCTCTCAGTTGATCCAAGTGCATAACGAATGGCACCAAAGAGGTCCTTACAAAACGAAAGACAGTGATGGTTCCGAACAATCAATAAAGAAAGGCAGTCATTATCTCAAAAAATAAAAAGCCCATTAAGTCAAAACCTATGAAGGAGACTTACAAAACGGGGGCATCCCGCTGACTGTAATCACAAAAGAAACAGTTCAGGCAAAATTCAGGGATAGCAGAATCAAAAAGAAAGAGGTCTTACAAACCCTCAACAAAAAAGGAAATGACTGCCTATTCAAAATAAATCATCAATATCCGAACCATCACCGGAAAATCAGAGCAAAGACTCAAAACAAGGTCTAACGTATGATCAACTGAGTTTAGGTTTGGAGAACATCACGAAGAGCGGGTGGGTGAAAATAATTTGAGCCTTTATCCTTTGTTTCTTGAACCGTGAACCAGGCCACGTTATAACCCTTAAAAGTCCTAGCTGAAGCATGGGTTAGTTAGAAAGCATACTGTACGAAAGGTATCCTGACTCCTTAAGGCTTACGGTAAAATGCGGAGTTGACATCACGTTTTACAAACAATCACTTGTTTTATGAAAAAATGCATTTTCAAAATCTTCAAGACAGACATAAGCTTTGCATTTTTAACATAACTTTGTTTGCATATGACTTTTTGTTTGAACAGCATAGAAGTTCGCACGACGAATGCCTAGTGAACAAAAGCGCTTCCAATCAAGGGGCAGACATGACCATGGTCCATTATCTAGGGCAGTCCAATCAAGATTCAGGGGATCTCTCAAGGCCAAATAGCCTGGGGCAAATCTCCGCCTGAGTCACTTGGGGCATTCCAACAACGAATCTTGCTCGAGCAGACATCTTCTGGTGACATGACAAAACACTTCTAACAGGGGCAACTCCCTACATCCTGAGAGCACGGACATAGTCGAAAAAATACTACGCATGAAAAAAGACTCGCTAGGTTGACACACCTAGGCAAAAATAAGGGCTTCCCGGCGAACCAAAAGGGTTCGGGCAAAATGAAGGGATGAAAGAAAAAAAATCTGTACACCCGGCAAGTCGAAAACCTGAAAAGGCGGCTTGGGCAAAAATGGGTATCCCGGTGGACCGAAAACCCGAAAGGGTGGTCCAGGCAAAAGTTAGGGATCAAAGCGTACGTCTATGTCCCGGCATCTCGCTACTTGCCTACCAGAAGATTTGTCAGTTACCCCCACAGGTATCCTCTCCCACATCAGAAACAGGGGCAACAAAGGGTTGTCTAAACAATCTGATTGTTCGGTCCTCCAAGGTATCAAGGTAGGTTCCATTGAAGAACATAACCAATACAGTTCAATACTTCCCCAGGAGAGTCTAATCCAGTTTCCCCAAGAAAGTTGGAATCCATCTCTCCAAGCAGTAAGCTTATCCCCAGTAGATTCTGGAAGCTTATCCTTGCAGAGCGCGAACGCGTCTCCCGGCTTTATTCAAAGAGTTATTTCCTTACTAGGATATAACTGGGTTATCCTCAGCCAAAAGCCACGGAAAGATCGTCCTCGACGAAGTCCTCTTATCCCCAGCGAAGTCTATCAACACTTCCAACACAACCAGGGTATCCCCAGCAAGTTATTATCAACAGCTCAACAAAGTACCTCTCTCCATAGAGTATTTCTCCCCAACAAGATCATTAGAGTACTTTTCTCCCCGCAGAGTAATTCATTCGCCAAGTTTATTCCCCAACGGAGTTATCTTCTCCTACCGGTATATTTGCAACTGTCATCCCCAGCGGAAGCAAAATCTATTCTTCAACACCAGCCCAGGAGTTAACTTCCTGGCACCCGTCAAGGATTTATTTTCTTAGACAAAAATACATTCATGAACATTACATCTTCATACACTATAGCATGCATATGCATCGTACAACACGAATCTCATTAATTTTGAGGACATTTTGAAATCCTGCAGTTCATGCATCATGATCTTGCATACAATTGATGTTTTGCCTTTTCAGGAAAAAGGTCAATACAAAGATGATTACTATCAACTATCGCAACTCTTTCTAGATATAGTTCAGATGTGACCCAGATATGGCGACGTTCTGATACTGCTTCCAGATTTCCTTCTAGATATAGTTCAGATGTGACCCAGATATGGCGACGTTCTGATACTGCTTCCAGATTTCCTTCTAGATATATTTCAGATGTGAACCAGATATGGCGACGTTCTGATACTGCTTCCAGATTTCCTTCTAGATATAGTTCAGATGTGAACCAGATATGGCGACGTTCTGATACTGCTTCCAGATTTCCTTCTAGATATAGTTCAGATGTGAACCAGATATGGCGACGTTCTGATACTGCTTCCAGATTTCCTTCTAGATATAGTTCAGATGTGAACCAGATATGGCAACGTTCTGATACTTTTTCCAAGATCTCCTTTTAGATATAGTTCAGATGTGAACCAGATATGGTGACGTTCTGATACTTCTTCTAGATTTCCTTCCAGATATGGTTCGGATGTGACCCAGGCATGGCGACGTTCTGACACTTATTCCAGTTGAAGATTTCAAGACCTAGACCGGTTCAGTTAATCGACCCTAAGATTTTCTGTTTCTTATCCAGTCCAAGGCCTTCTCTAGTCCAGCTAAATCGACCCCAAACAGATTTTCCTGATAAAGACTCAGTAGAAGTTATCCAAGATTCTCTCAATGATTGCTGTTGAGGTTGTAGTCGCCTATGGTTCTCTCCCTGATACTGCGGAGGTAGTAATCATCCCAAGATTCTCTCAATGATTGCTGTTGAGGTTGAAGTTATCCAAGATTCTCTCAATGATTGCTATTGAGGTTGTAGTCGCCTATGGTTCTCTCCCCGATACTGTGGAGGTAGTAATCATCCCCAGATTCGCTCAATGATACTGTTGAAGTCGAAGTCACCCAAGATTCTCTCAATGATTGCTGTTGAGGTTGTAGTCGCCTATGGTTCTCTCCCCGATACTGCGGAGGTAGCAATCATCCCAAGATTTCGCTCAATGATTGCTGTTGAGGTTGAAGTTATCCAAGATTCTCTCAATGATTGCTGTTGAGGTTGTAGTCGCCTATGGTTCTCTCCCCGATACTGCGGAGGTAGTAATCATCCCAAGATTCGCTCAACGATTGCTGTTGAAGTTGAAGTTATCCAAGATTCTCTCAATGATTGCTGTTGAGGTTGTAGTCGCCTATGGTTCTCTCCCCGATACTGCGGAGGTAGTAATCATCCCAAGATTCGCTCAACGATTGCTGTTGAAGTTGAAGTTATCCAAGATTCTCTCAATGATTGCTATTGAGGTTGTAGTCGCCTATGGTTCTCTCCCCGATACTGCGGAGGTAGTAATCATCCCAAGATTTTGCTCAATGATTGCTGTTGAGGTTGAAGTTATCCAAGATTCTCTCAATGATTGCTATTAAGGTTGTAGTCGCCTAAGGTTCTCTCAGAGTTCCTGTTGAGGTAGTAACCATCCCTGGTTCATTCATCACCATTAGAAGCTCCAGATTCAGCTCCTGTAACCATTCAGGGCACATCTATACAAAGAGTTTGAAGACCAGCTCCTGTAACAGGTCAGGTAATCATTTTTTCTTTTGCAGGTACGCAAGCTCTCGCTAAGGAATCTCTTATGCGATATACACCCAGCATGGCATCTATAAGCCCATCCACCTTCCATCATCTCTCAGCATGGCATCTATAAGCCCATCATCCTATCCTTCAATCTCCAAATGGCATCTGTAAGCCCATTCCCCACCACTGCTACTATGTGAGCGCAAATTTCTGGGCACTCTAGTGTTCAATCATCTTCCACCTTCGGATTACGAAAAGCACGTCAGCCAATCTGCATCCTCAGGTCTAAGAGGATTGAACAGGGGCAACTGTTGTACCCCAAAATTTGCCCTCCCATATTCTTCAAAATTTGCCAAGTCAAAGGTTCAAAAAGTTCCCCAAGGGTTACACAGTTCAAGGGCCTCCTAACAGTCAAAATTAGGGTTTTGGTTCTGACAAAGTAAATGAAGTTTCCAAGGGTCCAATCAAGTCCTACATGCCTACAAACATGGTCAAGCATCCTTATGCCAAGTTTCAAGACTTACAGCATAAAATTGCACAGTCAAAAACCCTAATTGCACTACAGTCAACTGTAGGGGCAAAATGGTCATTTGGCAGTCAAAAGTCCAAATTTTTGGTAAACATCTCATTTTGAAGCCACAAACATCATTTGATCAATGCTTGATCATGATTCTCAAAGCTTGGCTCAAAAATCATCAAGATGCTAAAGTTTCCATATTTGGACAGTTGAAAAAGTCAACTGTAAATTGACCAGGGCATAACTTCCACATGGATTATCAGAAAAATTCCATCCAAAGCTCATTTTGAAGATAAAGACATTTCCTACAACTCCTCTTCACACTTCAAGTCCAAGAAATGCTCTCACAAAAAGTTATCAATTTCAACATTATAGGTCATTTTCAAAAGTCAACAAAAAGGGACTTTACGTCAAAGGCCATAACTTGAGATTGGTAAATCAAAATGACATGGGACCAAAGACATTGGTTAGAGGACTCAAAGACCTTTCCAAAATGTCCAAGAACATGAGCAAAGCTTACAAATTGAGCAAGTTATGCCTTGTGGAAGTTGGGAAATTTTTAGGTATTTTGAAAAGTCAACATTGCTTCAAATGACCTAAAATTGCTAATGGGCCTCTTTTTCTTCCACAATTCATCATCCAAGGCATGTGCACGACCATTTGGCCCAAAGGGAAGTTTTTTATCATTTGTATTTATTTATTTGGATTTTTAATCATTAATAATTCATTTAATTACAATAAATAGGTGAAAAATGCTAAACCTAATCTTTTGAATCTTTTTGTGCATAAAATAATCTCAATATTTCGTGCAAATCAGGTTAGGAAAGAATCAAAGGTGATTGGATATGATTGAGGCCAAAATAGCATGAAAAAGATTTGAAAATTATGGCATGGAAAATCAAATATTGTTTCATCAATTCCTTGATTCTTTGGCTCAAATTCTTTGACCTAATCACTCACATACATATACACATGCTAACCCTCGTTCCCTTGGACTCCAAGCTGCGCCAGAAAAGCATAGAGAAACTTGAGTTTTTTGCAAAAAAGTTGGAAACTGAAAACTAGGTTACAGGTTGATTCAAGCAAAGAGACTTGTTCCATCATCTTCTTGAGGTTTCAAGGAAGGTTTTCAAATCAAAACCAACCATCCTGACGCCCTGAATTGGTAAAACGATCGCACCCTGTACAGGAAATTTTTTGCATTCTTGCATAATGATTCATACGTTTTCTGCAGTTTTTGATATTTGATTTATGTTCTTTGACTCATTACGAAGCTAACCACATGATCCAATTGAGTTTTTAGGCATTGTGCGTGATTTCACCATGGTTATATGCTAGGGTTTGCAGAACCTTGAATTAGGGCTTATTAGTTAAGGAAAAATTAGCACTCGAGACCTGGACCATTGAAACAAGCGTGCTTGGACGAAAAGAACCCAACCCTCGCGCCTAATTTATGAGGCCATATGGCCTATTCGCTATTTTTTGGAATGATGCATAAGGGAACGATTCAAAACCGTTGCCCATTCTTATTTTATTTCAGGAAAAAAACAAAGCCATGGAGAAGACGATGAAGTGGTAAGCGTTGGTTGGTCCATTTGAAAATTCGCGCGGAAAAGTAACTAACGCGTTGGTTTATTTTATAATAATTGTTGGATATTTAATATACAAAGAATGCAAGCGGAGCAGTTGGCAAAACATATTGATGGTAATCCCTGGGACCTGGGTTCGAGCCCCAGGTCCCCACCCCTTCCATATTATTTTTCATTTAACGCTTGTATGTGGTTTCAGTGCTAGGGTGTATCATACATCCCCCTTATCAAGCCTTCCACGTGCATCCTGAGATCAATCAAAGGGCCACAATTTGAAGAATACCATGGACCTGAGTCAACGCACCCACACGCGTCCTGAAAAGGTCAAAAGGGCTTGATATATATGGGCCAGAATTGCTACAATGAACCCTCCACTTGGGGACAGAACCCCCTAGGGTTTGTTTCTTTTATTCTTTTTATACTTTTCTTTTCTTTATTTTAATTAATTTCTTTTAATGCTTTAATTTAAATACTTTCATAAAAAACATAAAAACAATATAAAATCAGAAAAAGACAAAAATAAGCATTTTCATTTAATTAATATATTTTTTTGTAAATAAAATTCATTAATCAACTTAGTTTTAAATCTAGGATAAATCTTAATGTTTTTTCAATAAAAATCTAAAATTGGTAGAATTAGGGTTTCAAGCATTTTTCATCTTTTTTTATTTTTACTATATTAATTATTAATTCTTAATTAGTTATTTTTATAAATCAAATTGCATGTAAATAATTAGGTTAATTTAGGTTTAACTTTAATATTTTTTCTTAATAAATAAAAGCTATAGAATTAGGGTTAATTTAATTTTAATTTCATTTAATCTTTCTCATTAAAATCATAAATACAAAAAATCTCAAAAAAAATAATCTCCTTTTCTTTTAATTTAATTAATTTAACAATTTAATTTAATTCCATTAAAAAGGGTCCAACACCCTCGTTTCTAATTTAAATTTCAATTCGCGTATTTATTTCTTTTCCTTTTAATATTTATGTACCTCTCCCAAAGCCGTGTAAATTTATCTCTCGCACTTTTACTTTATTTCTTTATTTTTTGTCAAATCGGGTTCTGGAAATTTTGGCGATGTGGACCCGCGCCTTTTGTAATAGTTTAGAACTTTTATCTTTCCGCACTTTTTTAACTGTTAAATAAATGCATGCAAGAATGAATGGCCTTAAATAAAAAACAAACGTGTAGATCACCATGACATGAACAAGACAAAAATAAATGAAAACGATACACAAATCACACACCACCCCTAGGGTACGCCTCATTGTTGCCTTGCCTCGAAAGGTGATCGTCGAGTAGAGGATGTCTTAGTAAGTCCTCATGATCCGGGAACCTGGCATGAGGGTAGCTTCTAAGGTGTCTTCCCATTGCTCTGGTGATCACCATGTCCCGAACCTCGAATTGACCCAAACACCTCCAACGGTGGTGCTACCTACCTCTCAATGGTGGGATGGCACTACTTCAAGGACATTTACACAGACGAATTCCTTAGGGTAGGTAGACGACTCTAGATACTTGCTCTAATTTCAAAACAAAATTCAAAAATACTTTTCACACCAACACATTTTCAAAAAGCTTTCAAAAGCATTTTTTCAAACACTCTTGAGGACCGATACAAGAGTCGAACTGGAATTTTCAAAGAAACTTTTTAAAACCCACAGTTGAAAAGCAAACAAACCATTTTTGAAAACACAAATGAGCAAGTATCTAAGAGCCCATGGATAACCATGGATAGAAAGGGTGCTAACACCTTCCATTTCTATAATCTACCTCCCGAACCGAGAGCAATCTCTACAAGGAATTTTTCTGTGCTTTTGTCCTTTCAATTTGGAGAAAATAAAAGACGGTGGCGACTCTTGCTTCCGCGACATCTCGCGAACCAGCGTTAAACAGTCAGTTCCAGATCCACCGATCACACTACTACATCATTTAGGGGATGGGGAGTACAAGCCATAAAAAATAAGGAGGAAAGCAATAAACCATAATCATCTATTACAAACCATTGACAATTACATAATATTGGGAAATAATGCGAAAAGGTAAACGAGCGCGCGGAGATTGTAAAGGGAAAAGATATTTAAAAAACCTAAAATATTTCTAAGTGTTTAGAAAATATTTTTTGGTATTTTATTTCTGAGTAAAAGAAAGAATTTAAAATCATAATTAAAAAAACAAATAAAGCCTAATTATTTCTAATTAATTTTATCTTTTTTAAACAAAAATAAGTTAATTAATTAATTAATAAAAAAATGTCTAATTAATTTTATATCAATTAATTAATAAATAAATAAACCTAAGTCTATTTATTGTTATTTTATATTAAAATAGTTAAATAAAAGAAATAATAAAAAAACATAGAAAACAAAAAAACATGTTGGGTCTACTGAAGTAGAAAAAAAATGGGGGTGTGAGAACAGAAGTTTGTTGGGCCCAAAGAGACAAGGTCCATTGCTTGCGTTGGATCCATTGCAGTTGGCTCCAAAGGTCCTATGATGCACATGTGAATCTAAAACGTTAGACTTGGCTTGATGAACATTTGATGATGAGGAGTTGAGAGCGCATGATGAGCTTATGGAAGTTTAGCACGTTGGATCTGCAAACAAAAATATGTAAAAAAACAAAAGGGTACCACTGGGGCTCGAAACTAGGTCTCTAAGGTTACACGTGTTCTTGTTTTACCACTGGGGTGGCTGTTTCATCCGGTTATGAAACACCCCCCAGTAAATATATTATAAAACAAGTTTAAAAATATTGAAATTTTCTATCTCCTTCTTCTCCCCCGCGTTGTACAACAACATAACTTCCATTTTTTTTGAATTTGAAAATCTCCATTTCTTAACTTAATTGAAAACTTCCAAAATAAAACTTGCTCGATTTTTTACAAGGAATGCAACCATATAACTTATTTTAACTAACACTCAAAGATAAGCAAGAATTTATGTTGGTCCCAATAATAAACCCTAACGGTTCAAAGGCAAAATTCTCAACACACAGACAACATAAATGAAAACTAAGGACATGGCTAGCTTTAGAGGCATGATATCTACATTTTTGCTTTAGAAATTGAATGCAAATGATGCGTGTATATGGAGTTTTGAAATTTAAGAAAACTTACCTCTTAAAGTAAAACTCAAAAGTCGTTTCACCACTCCCAGAGACAATGTAATGGTGCAAAAAGATTCCTTGAACTCCCAAGAAGCTAATGATATGCTCAACTTTCCTTAGAACCCTGAAACTTTCCAACCAAGTCAAGTTGCAAATGGTGAAAGTGAGGTTTAGATGGTGGTGGTGGAGGTATTACGTTTGTGCCAAGAGTGTTTGGACATCTTCTATTTGATGTATAAAAGGTGTTTGAATTATAAAAAGAGAAAACACACAAGTGGATTGAGAGTTGGCTTCTTAAGGCTCAAGATATGCACTAGTGGAGTTTTCTTGGTGATTCCGAGTTTGAGAGTGTATGGGAGGTTTAGAAGGCTTATCCAATCCTCCTTTGGCTTGATAATGACATCTATATTCATAGGAAAAAGGTTGGAGAGGTTGAAGTAACCAGATCCTTGAGATAGCAAGTTATGGTTTAAAAAGTGAAAAAAATCAAGTTTTGATGAATTTCCATGGTTCCAAGGTTCAAGTACAAGCATGGTATGAGTTTGTTGGGTGCAGAGGGTTTTCTTCTTCACTTTCCTATTGAGTGTGATTAGATAGAAACAAGTGATAGGCTCAAGGAGAGTTGACAATTTCATAAAACATGTTTTATGAAAATGGCATTGGTGCCTTTGTGCCATTAATGGAATGATCACTTGGACAATGGCTTGAACACTTGGATAACAACTAACAAGAGTGTGTAATCTTCTGATTATGGAAAGATTTAGGAGCTTAGAGGCCTGCAATGTGATATTACAAGGCATGGTATGAGATTTGATTATGAGTTCATCACAAAAATGTCCTATAATTCAAGTTTGACATGCCATCTTCATCTCTTCGAAACTTCTAGCTCAAGTATGATAAATTTGTGTTCTATTATATTTTTGGAAGCCTGAATCAATATGTACAACTTTAATGTTTTGAGTTTTTGCTAAATCAATTTGGATCTTAGTGAAAAATGGCCATAAAGTAGTGAGTTTGTTAAGAACAAAACACTTAGAAAATTTTCTAAGTGTTGGATAAAAATATCAGAACTTCAAGGGCCCATATCTCTTAATCCAAGCACTTTTTGAGGATCATCCCACATTAACAAAGATGTATAATTTGTTAATCCATACAACTTTCACGTTGAATGTTTTCCTTGAATCAACTTGTATCTTGAAGAAACTTGCTTGTGAAGTTAGGGTTTTCTAAGCATAAAAACTTGATTTTGTTCTAAGTATTTGAAAATCTTCAATTTTGACTTTTATTGACTTTCTTGATTCTCTTGATTCTTGATGATACAGTTTGATAGTTTTGAATGTTTTTATGATTCTTGATTTTTTAATTCCAATGTTGACCAAAAAGTCAAAGTTTAACCTTTGTATGACTGTTGACTTTCTATCAATTGATTCAAATCTTTAACTATTAATCACTTGTATCTTTGGAAATGTCTTGATCCATGTAATTAGGTCAAGATGTTGTATTTGAGCCCTTGAGATCATGCTTTAAGACATTAGGTCATGCACTAGGCTAAAAGTCAATGATAAGTCATCTTCAATCAAAACCCTAATTTGGCAATTTTTTGACCTTTGATGATTTAAGGGATTTTCTTGAGGAATCATGATCAAAACATAATCAAATGATGAATATAACCTTATAGCAGTAAAAATGTTGAGACTAAGCCATTGGATTGACTTGACTCGCACAGATCAAAATAAAAACCACCATCGCGCTTTATTGTTTCCAAAGGAATGGGAAAAGAGCGAATAACCCAAAAAGAGGGGGAGAGAATCTATGTTTGGGGGTTGGTTATGCAAAGGGAAGGTATTAGCACCCTAAACATCTACGGTACTCCACATGAACCTCTTTGAGAGTATGTGTATTTTGGCTATAAATGTTGTATACAAAAATAGATGGTAGAGATGAGAAAAGAAGTATTTTTTACAATTTTTGCAGCCGTCGCGGTCGCGAGCCTTTAGTGCCTACGTACCACCTTCCGTGCAATACGGGATTAGGGTACTCGTAGTTCACCTTTAAAAAATTCAAAACATAAGTGTATTGGTTAATTTTAAGAAACGAGACATCATTGTCTTATCCGATTGAAAGAACATACTTATTACCCACGGTTATGAAAAAGGAGAATTTGAGTCATCTAAAAATGGAGGATATAACTTGGATTTTAAAATCAACAAAGCCTCACTCAACACCAAAGTGGAAAATGTCTCACTTCACTACATACTGTAGAAGTATAGTAGCTCACATCACTACAAAGATTTAAAAGAGTTTAATCTTTTGAGAAAAATTTTAAAGTAAAAAGCCAAAGTGGCAAGATGATTTGAATGAGATTGATTGAATTTTAGTCTTATCACAAAAATGTCAAAGTATTATTAGGTTGATTAAATTTTTATCAAGAAAATACTTTGAAAATGCATGGACCTAAGTCCAAGTTTATTACAAAAGCGGTTCAAGACTAGAAACAAGAAGAGTTTTCAAAAGGAGGTAGAAGATTTTTAAAATTAAAGAAGGTGGAAGGATATGAAGGAACTATCCTAAAGCATAAGGTAAAAGCTAGGGAAAAGAACCGTGTAATGAACAAGAAGACAACACTTGACATAATAAGTCAATGTAGAATTTCCATCCTTTGGATTTGAAACCAAACATACAAAGATAATAAACCTCTCAAGAAAACCAAGCTTCAATTGCCTTGAGTCTTCACAAAAGTTGGGCAGAGTAACGACTGTATACATATGAATTCTCGATCACAAATAAAGCATGTAATCACAATAACCTGCATACAAAGAAAACAAACAACCTAATGTCTTGGGGGTAATCCCCAAGAACTCCATACAAAATAACAGTTGAGGTCACAAGGTCTTAAGATAGGTCAAAGCTTCTAATCCTTAGTCTAAGAAGTTCATAATCTCCATAATGTCAATGATAGTAACCAATTATTCCAAGTAACATTAAAGTTTTTTTATGATTCAAGTTGGTTATTAAGTGTCTTTAAAAATAAATGAAAAGCTCAAGTGAGCAAAGTAAAAATGACCCAAAAGTAAATTCTCAAGTGAGCAAAGTAAAAATAGCATGAAATGTAAATGCTAAAATAAATGTGCTTAAAGTAAAGAGCATGAAGTAAAGGCACAAGATAAAGTCAATTGTTAGAAATTAGAGGTTAGTTGAATGACTAAATCGAAACTTGCATTTGAAAATAATTTGAGGATTGATAAGATCAAAGTCTCTCAATAACAAATTTTATTTGCTTTTTGTCAAATATATCATTCATTTAAAATTCTCGAGGCAATAATAAATGATCAACGATGTTTAAGTGATTCACTTTGACCAAATCTTACGAAGATTCATTAGAGGATTGATAAGACCAAAGCCTTCTAATAATGAATCTCAAAGTTATTGGATAAAATGATTCAAATTAACATACTTGGGCTTACAAAAATGGGTTTGGGCCACAAATGATCATTTCTCGAATCGATACAAAAGTTAGCACTATTTTAAGCAATCGTAAGTGGACTTATATAGAAGTAGCACCTATTTTGTGGTCGGTCAATAGCAATCTATGTACCATATGTTTAGACAAATAACATGTAAATCATTCTCCAGTAACATTTAGTACAAGTAAGAATGGGGTAAGATGAAGAGTGATGGGGTAAGAATCTAACCACATTTGAACCAAAAAGTTAATTAAGCTATTATTAAAATCATTCATCCATTTTTTATGGAGTTAAACTCAACACCAAGGATCCAATAATGTTAATAAAGCTCATGATCAAAATCTCATAGTCCAAGATCAACTAGAATATATACAAAATAAAATTATATAAAAAAATAAAGAAAAAAATTTTTAAAATGGTTTTTTTATATGAAAATAAAAGGGTAAAATAACAACTATATTCAAAACATCCAAGAAAAATTTAATGAGACCATAGAAACATCAGAAACGTGCTCAAATACTTTTATAAATTTTTTGGTAATTTTTTAAATTCAGAAACTATTTTTGAACTAATTAAAATTACTCACATAAGTGGAAAAAAGATCAAAAATAGTAGAAGTCAAAATAAAATTCTAAAAAAAATTCAGAAGGTCAAAATAAGAGAAATGATATTGATGAATTTTTTCAGAATTTAAAAATGTTCAAAAGTATTTTAAAACATTTAAAGCAACTCAAATAAAGTGAAAAATTATTAAAAAAAAAATATCAAAACACAAAATAAAATTGTGAAAAAATAATAATCAGAAAGGGAAAAATAAAAAGTATTTTTATGAATTTTTTGAAGTTAAAAGGAATTTTTTTAATGAATTTTTGAAGTTTAAAACAAATAAAATATAAAATCAGAAGTAAAAAATAAATTCAAAAAATATAGACCAATGGATGAGAGTCAAAACATGATAGTAAGCTAATCCAATGGATCAGACGTGCTGTGCATATCATTGTCCTTAGTGAAATAAACATTGAATCCTTAATTAAATCAAATTTGAAAAAAATGCATGGCACACCATCATTGGTTGAGAGATGACACGTTGGTCATCTTCAACGTCCAGCCACACGAGTTGTAGTTCCCTGAAATGGTAAAATTAGAGCTTGAGACTGGTAGCATTCGCTTCGTCTCTTTAAGACGATTCCAATGGTACCTTCGCGAAAAATTTATGTAAGGTGTAGCTCAGTCGTTTTGGATGGAAATATTTGAAAAGGGATTTAAAATTTTATGGCCAAAACTCACTTCCACTTGAAAATAAATATTGCGTTAGAATCAGTATGATGAGAGCTTCATAACAGTATTAAAGTTTGAGAGGATTGGTGAAGGAATCTACCTATTGAAGTTCAAATGCAGAGCTCTGAAACTTTACTTAGCTAGCACGATTTAGGAAGTCTTAGAGCTTGGATCTTCTTTTGTTAACTTCAGTTAGGTTCAAGGATGACGAATTGACAAAGAAAATATATTGAGGAAAGCTGTAAAAGAAAATTCGAAGTTGCAGAAAAGTGGGTTCAAGATGAAGTTTGACATGGTGATTCTGGCTCTCTAAGATTGAGAAAATGAATGAGGTATGATCCTCTATTTATAGGGAAACAAGTGGGATGCTCAAACGTGTGAAATGATGAAGTTTGGAGGGAAATCGTGTGAACCTGATACATGAGGAATGTGTGATCTATTTAGCATCAAAACTTATTCAATCCTTGCGTTTCAAGGCTCTAATCCACTTTGGCAAGTTGGTTAAACATGTTTAGACCAAAAACACGTGCTAATTTGATGTTTAGAATCCATAACATGAATTTCAAATTCTATCTTAAAGTGAAACTTCAGTTTCAAGTAATCAATCGTATTCACAACTCAAGGAGTCTTAGGGCATGATTCTTGAAGCTTTACAAAGATGAGATCACAAGCTTTACAATGTGAAAAACAATGGGAATTAATGGATATTTGAGCTAAGAGTTTTGATGAGTCAAAGTTGAGAAAAAGAGGCTGACTATTGAACAGAAAATTTCTAAGTTTTCCCCTCAAAAGTGACCTATAATGTCTTGCATCCAAACATGGCCTTCCATTTGAAATTTGATCTTAACCAAAAAAGATGGCATGGGGTAGATCTCATGAATGACATTTTGAGACTTGAACCATTAAAAATCTCCAAAAAATGAGAAAGTTATGACTTGGTGAAGTTGGTGAAAATTCATGAGATGACCTATAATCTTTTGCATCCTTAGGACATCTTCCATCCATTTTCAAGCTAGATGAATTGTAATCTTTCTTCATCATTAGTTATCTTCCACACAAAATTTTATTGAAAATTTTGAAGTTATTTGTTGATAACCCTGTGAAGAGAAGCATGTTTTTGGAATCACTCAAAAATACCAAAAGATGAGCAAGATATAGCCCTTTGAAGTTCAAAACTCTAGCTCCTAGAGCAACAAAATGCCTTGGAAACTCTTTTCAATGTTGACAAACCTTCTTGCACAAATATATTTTTCATGTAAATAGAAGTTGTTGAGGATGATAATGATAAACCATAACAACCATAACAACTTCCAAATATTGAGAATTGAGGGAAATATGCACTTGTGGTCAAGAAGTCAAAGACTTATCCAATTAGGTCAAACTTCTTCAATCAACCCTTACATATTTGACCTATCTTTGGAAACTTGAGATATGATGAATCATAATAGACCTTATCATGATATTACTTCAAAGCACCTTCAACGATGAAGCTTGAATCTCAATGAAGTTTTGTTGAAGAAGACAATGAAATAAACTCATGAACATGTAGATCAACTTGATGGAATGTGTTGTGCTTTCACCTATAATATCAAAAATTAGGGAAAACATTCATTATATTTATTAGTTAAAAGTTAATCAATAAAAAACATAGATGATCACAAAATACAAGTAAAGGTGCTTGGTGATTCCCCATGAGCAAAGCTAATGATAAGGAGAAGAACCAAACCTAGTGTGATCTTGTTGTGATTGAGTTGATATGATATGATAGAGGAATCTTAGGGGGGAAAATTGGGGTACAACAACTTCCTTTATTTAAGTGTCTTCTATCCGAATATGTGGAGGTTAAAATATTCGTGTCAACGTGATTGAAGAGACTTAAATATAAAACGAGCCCTATTTTTGACCCTAAGATGCCATGCCATGTTTATGATTATGAATGCAAATGAAAAAATACAGAAATGACACAAGACACCACTGGGAATGTAGCAAATAAAAACAGGGATCAAAAGAAAAACCCGACCAGGAAAATAAATCACTAGTAAACAAGAGACCCGATTCTATTGGGGTAAAGCCTAAAGAGGAGATAAGGTGTCATCAACTAAAATATTGAGGAGAGAAAATAAATGATAACAGTGATCGATAGATGACTGCGAACTATCCACTCATTGAGGAGATAGCAAAAAAAGTAACATCGACCCACCGGGGAAAGAAGTGGTAAGATAATACTGGTAAATACCAATGTTAGGGTAGGTAATAAATGATTAGCACCACTATTTACGAATGGAAACAAATTAACTTCTTCAGATTAATGTGAATCTCAACGACTGACTATCTCCCATAATGACGAGACTACCATCCATTGGAAAATGTTTTCAACAACGAACTATCTTCTATAATGACAAGGCTACCATTCATTGGAGTAACAAATCTCAGCAAATAACTACCTTCCATAATGACAAGGCTACCATTCATCATAGTAACAAATCTCAACAACAAACTACCTTTCATAATGACAAGACTACCATTCATTGGAGTAACAAATCTCAAAAACAAACTACCTTCCATAATGACAAGACTACCATTCATTGGAGTAACAAATCTCAACAACGAACTACCTTCCATAATGATAAGGCTACCATTCATTGGAGTAAAAAATCTCAGCAACGAACTACCTTCCATAATGACATAGCTACCATTCATTGGAGTAACAATCTCAACAACGAAATACCTTCCATAATGACAAGGCTACCATTCATTGGAGTAAAAAATCTCAACAACAAACTACCTTCCATAATGACAAGGCTACAATTCATTGAAGTATCAAATCTCAACAACGAACTACCTTCCATAATGATATGGCTACCATTCATTGGAGTAACAAATCTCAGCAACGAACTACCTTCCATAATGACAAGGCTACCATTCATTGGAGTGACAAATCTAAATCTTCTCTAGGAACTGACAGACTTATTAGGGAAGTACAGGTTGCTCAAATAAAGGGACCTGCCACTTGTTGTTATGAGAAGTAAATGCAATAATGATTTCCTGGGGAAGTAATAGGACTTCCTAGGGAAAGGTCAAAACATTTCTGCTGAGGGACTAAAGCCTTTACATGCAAAAATAAATGCACATTCTCAAACCAGGGCTGAAAGCTTGCAGAAACCAAAATAATAAAATTGTTGGGGACCATAGATTCAATCTAGAAATAAACCGGAATGAATCAGTCAACCAAAATAACACCTCATGAGTAATAAACTCAAGAGGGGACCACTTTCTATCCAGACAAAGAGCTATACAGGAAGGCTAAAGCAAAAATCTTCCACGAAGGATAACTCAGCGGGGAAATTGAAAGAATATACACTTTCTGCTTAAGGTTGACATTCCATTGGAGAGAAGATAAAATAACTCTGCAAATATGGTAATATGCCAACAAAATAATAATGAATGTAGATGAGCAATGAATTGCTAAATTCAACTATGCGTGATGTATGTATGAATGTATGAATGTTATCATGTATATGCTGACAAAATAGACATTTAACAGTGGGGATAACCAGACAAAACCAACTTGGGTAAAGTCAATACTTGGCTAAATCACATCCAAGTTGAAAATTTCTCAAGGAAGTAAGCACCAACTGAGGAAACAGATTCCTATATCACGACTTAACTCCACTGAGAAGGAACATAATCCGAAAATAATCAAATTATAACAATAAACCAGTATAAATACAAGGATATAACATCCTCCTCTAGGCTTCACTAGGGAATATCACACAGAATTCAATGATGAAATTTTTTTTCTAGGTTTGTATTTCTACCGGGGATTGCAATATTGATTTCAATAGGGTAGATGAAATCCATATCATTGAGATATCAACTGAAGATTTAGTACTGACTTCATCGGGGAGGGAAACACTACATCATCAAGGGGAACCCAAGATACATTCTTCAATACTGAGAGTGAACTTCTCTGGGGAGAAATCATGAAACCTCACGGGGTAGCAATTTTCAGAGAGACCCTTTATCTCGACTTTTCTTGGAGATTTAAGAAGTCAAACAATATAGCAAGAAATCAAAATTATGGGGATTTTAAATCAAACCCAACACTTGGCGTGAGACAACCCAAAAAGTTGACAACTGTTTCAACACTTCTTAGAGAAGAAATTGCCCTTGTCAAGTTGCCTGAGAAACAAATAACAACCATAATGCTAACACTACAACGGGAAATGTTTTGCAAATGATTCCATCTCAACAAACAAAGGGGAAGAGACTTCCGACATATGAGTGAAGACCTTACTGGGGAATCTGGGGTAGAGACTTCATATAATGCAAACCCAAAATTAAAATGAGCCAAGATCTGATTGGGGAAAACATGATCACAAACCCAACACCGCACCATACATCAATTGGTATCATCTTCAATTATCTGAGAACCACAAGTAAATCACTCATACCAGCAAAAGTGACCTGGGAGCCTTCCTGGGGAATTCATACTTCCAAAGTTTCAGAGTTCATCCATCCTTGGAGTCACTATTTTTGTTCCCCTTGAGTCATAAAATCTAAAGCAAGAAGTAATTTGCAAGTTCTTTAAAAAAAACAATTTTTGTTATTTAATATGTTCGCTTTCAAAATACTATCAATAATAAATTAAGTCTTTGTAATTTGAATAAAATAAGAATTGCAAAGAATTGGATAAAATCTCCAACTTTATTAATAGAATGGTAGTCTGTAAATGGCGACACTCCATAGATGATTACAAAGTTTAGAAAATGGTAATATATTGGAAAAGATACATTGAAATACAATGATCACCATACTCCGTAAAAACTTTGAATTCTTGAGAAGCGACTTCGGTTAAAGAGTGGTGAGGATCCAAGAAGATTGTTGCTTCAATGATCAAGTCTCTTATGATGTAGTTACTTGCCAATAAATCCTTAACTTTTGCCTAGATTTCCCTTGCGGATTTTCAACCTACCAGGAAAATTTATTCTATTTATGTCTCTAATTTTTGCCTAGGCTACCCTTTCGTGTTTTCGACTTAGCGAGTTATTCTTTTATTTCTTTACGAGAAGTATTTCTTGACTGCAACAACATTCACGAGACGTGGGAACTCCTCACCATCCATTATTTCAAGAATCAATGCACCACCAGAGAAGGCTTTCTTGACAACATATGGGCCTTCAAAATTGGGAGTCCACTTGCCCCTAGAATCAGCATTGAAAGACATGATCTTCCTGAGCACGAGGTCGCCTTCTCTGAATTCACGAGGTTTGACCTTCTTATCAAAAGCTTTCTTCATTATTTTCATGTATAACTAACTATGACACAAGGTCGTCATTCTTTTCTCTTCAATAAAATTCAACTGGTCAAACCTGTTGTGAACCCATTTAGCCTCTGACAACTTGGTTTCCATTATCACACGTAAAGAGGGAATCTCAACCTCGCCGGGGAGCACTGCTTCCATGCCATACATAAGATAGAACGAGGTTTCCCCTGTTGAAGTGCAGATAGATGTTTGATACCCATGCAAAGAAAAAGGGAGCATCTCATGCCAATCTTTATAAGTAACAACCATTTTCTGGATGATCTTCTTCGTGTTCTTATTAGCAGCTTCGACATCCCCATTCATCTTTGGCCTGTAGGGAGATGAATTGTGATGGAAAATCTTAAATTCATCATAAAGTTCCTTCATCATTTTATTATTCAGATTTGAGCCGTTGTCGGTGATAATCCTGCTTGACACACCATATCGACATATGAGATTGTTCTTGATAAAGCGTACTACCACCTTGTTGTACCCCAAAATTTACCCTCTCATTTCTCAAGGATTTTCTCACAAGGTCTTCCATGACATCAAGTTTGCAACATTGATACATCAATGTAGGGTTGGAATTAGCACAAGGGCAAAATGGTCAATTGCACACTAAAAAGTCAAACTTTGACTTTTGGAACAAAATCAAGTTTCAAGAATCATATTTCATCAAAACATGTTGGAATATGAATTTTGTTTCATCAAGAAAATCAAAAGTCAATTTTGCTTTAGAAAAGTCAAAGTTTTGAACACTAGAATTTTTTCTAATTGTTAAGAAAATATGACAAGTTCAGAACTTCTGGCCAGATTTTCACCGTGATGCAAGCTGATTCTGGAAGAACTTCCGACACAATAATTGTAGATCTCAATGAGATATAAAAATTTGCTGAACAAAACTTCTCCTAGAAATGCTGGGATTTCAAGTTATAAATCTTTGAATACACGTCCATGAAACTGAAACACTCAGTAAATTCTGGACATTTCCAAGACTGAATTTGGTTAGAACTTCTGGGCCAGTTTTCACGTAGGTTCAGCCGGAGTTTGCAAGAGTAATTCAAATAAAGTCTACAAAGCATGTTACAAGCTTTTTGAAAAGTCTGAGAACTCCTTTAAAATATGCTGGAACAGGGAGATTCAAAGATTAGAAGTTGGATGTTTGTTCTAAGTTACGCTGATGCTGAACTTCTGATCCAGATAAAGCTATGACACATAATCTCATATTGCAAGATTCTGTTTTGACAAATCTCATCATCATTTAATGCTCACACCCACTTTTGAGTCTTTGTCCAAAGGATTTCCCAACGCGTGGCATAGAAGTACCATTGTTCTCCTTGAAAAGCAAACTTTTGTACAAGTTTATGCTGGGCACATGCTTTACTTTAGCCTCTGAGGTCACTTTTCCTTAATTCATGCTTACAAATCCAGCTTAGACACGACTAAAAGCTACTAACCACCATACTTGTTTAACTTGCTTCAAGAACAAGTCAGTGCCCTAGCATGATGGTTGTACTCTTGACTTCTCCAAGCTACAAAATCCTTGCCTATAAATTGAACTTCATTTGCAAATGTAAAGGGGTGGAGAATTTGAGAATTACCCTTGAAACTTTGTTGAAATTTCAAAGAATTGGAAACAAAAACATAACCACAAAAACCTGCTAAGCTTCTGTTTCTTTTTACGCCCAAACTCTAAATTTCTTGCACACCTCTTTAAAGAAGTGAAAAACACAAGAAGGGGGGGGGGTGAATTGAAACTTAAAAATCAAAAGCAATAGACTTAATATTTTTATCCTGGTTCGCTTGATCTCAAACTACTCCAGTCCACCCTCCAAGGTGATTTCGCCTCTCTCCAACGAGGACTTTGTTAGAACATAGTTTGATTCTACAACCCTTGGTTAGAGTTTTGATGATAACAAATACAAAGAACAAATATGCACCCTAAAAAATTATGTTTTATATATGCAGAAGTTCTGATCATATCAGCATCAGAAGATAAGCCATCAGGGCTTCACGCTGAAGCAATCAGAACATGCGCTGAAAATTGATGACCAGACCCTGCACTTAAGTAACGTAAAACTCTGATTCTGAACAAGAACATACCAATCCAAGTCATCAGTATTCTAAAGCGTCATCAGCATGTAAGGAGATAAGATTCTGAAGCGTTACTGATCATTCAAGACAACATCAATTCCAACGGCTTCTTTCAGACATGATCTTCTCCAAATGGAAAGTGGGTTAATGACATTAAACATGCTTTATGATCAACGTTATTCCACTGCCTATATAAACAAAGTTATCTTTCAGAATTAATAACAATTCTGCTATATTACCACTCACGCATATTCAAAGCTGCTAGCTATATTCCTTATATTTCCAAGCTATAATCCTGTGTAATTTATCAAAGTTATGATAAACAGTTTTTGCAAGAAAAATAACAACACACATCTTGTATAATTGTATCGAAACAGTGTTCCTTGAGATTAACCGGACAGTGGTTGTACTCAAGAATACTTTAACAATTGTTAAAGTAGCTTTTGTAATCTTGTTGAGATTAGTGAATTAAGACCTCGTTGGAGAGAGGCGAAATCACCTTGACGGGTGGACTGGAGTAGTTTGAGATCAAATGAACCAGGATAAAAATACAGTGTCATTGAGCTTTTAGATTTCAAGTAATCAATTCAACTCCCCCTTCTTATGTTTTTCACATCTTCAATTGGCATCAGAACGCCTGGTTCTGAGCTTAAACACTTAACTGTGTCAGTACAAGATCCAAGCTTCAGAAAAACACTATGGTGGGACCAAGCCAAAACATCAATAATGACAACCATGAAGACAAGGACAGATTCAGTGGCAAACCTCCAGTCTTTGATGGAGAAAACTTTGACTACTGGAAAGACAGAATTAAGAGTTTCTTTCTGGCTCATGATGTTGATCTATGGGACATGGTGGCTGATGGATACACACACCTAGTGGATGGACGTGGTCAGAAGATAGACAGAAAAATGATGTCTGATTAGCAAAAGCGTGAATTAAGAAACTACCACAAGGCCAGAACAATTCTCCTCAGTGTCATCTCATATTCAGAATATGAGAAAATATTAAACAGAGAAACTGCCAAGAACATGTTTGACTCTCTGAGAATGACGCATGAAGGCAACATTCAAGTCAAAGAAACCAAGGCCCTTACGCTCATTCAGAAGTATGAGGCATTCAAGATGGAAGATAGTGAATCTATAGAAACTATGTTTTCAAGATTTCAAATTCTTGTTGCTGGACTAAAAGTTCTTGACAAAGGATATTCTACTACTGATCACGTTAAGAAGATCATCAGAAGCTTTCCCAAGCAATAGAGGCCAATGGTCACATCACTTAAGCTAGCGAAAGATCTCAACAAAATTTCTCTGGAGGAACTTGTGAGCTCCCTCAGAAGTCACGAGATAGAGCTAGATGAAGATGAGCCTCAAAAGCAAGGTAAGCCATTAGCTTTAAAATTTAACATAAAATCTGACTCTAAGGTTTTGCAGGCTGTGGAAGAAACTTCTGATGGATCCTCATCAGAAGAAGATGAACTATCTCTCCTCTCCAGAAGGATGAACCAACTGTGGAAGCAGAGACAAAGGAAGTTCAGAAATCCTAGAAAATCAGAGAATCAGAATGAATCCTCCTCCAGATACAGAAAGTCTGAGTCTTCCTCTAGACACAGAAGATCTGATGGTTCTTCAGGATACAGAAAGCCAAACAACAAGGACATCATCTGCTATGAATGTAACGAGCAAGGGCACTACAAAAGTGACTGCCCAAAGCTTCAGAAAGAAAAGCCCAAAAAGATCTTCTTCAAGGAAAAGAAGAAAAGCCTCATGGCTACATGGGATGATTCTGACACATCTGAAGCTGACTCTGAATCAGATGATGAAAGAGAAAATATAGCTCTCATGGAAAACGTATCAGAAGACAGTGAAGCTTCTGGTTCAGACTCAGAATCAGACACTGAAGAGGTATTTCCTGACTTTACCATAAACTTTACTAAGGCTGAACTTGCAGAAAGTCTAAATGAAATTCTGGAAAGGTATCAGCAAATTAGAGTCAAATTCAGGAACCTGAAAAGGAATCTTACCTCTGACTCTGAAAAGTCTGAGAGTCTCAGATTGGAGAATTCTGAGTTAAAATAAAAAATTTCAAAATTATAAAATGATTTGCAAAACTCTCAAAAGGAAACAATCTCTGAAAACTCCCAGCAATGCTGATGAGATCATCAAAGAGTATGATCACAGCTTTCAAAAGTTTCTAGCTAAAAACATAGACAGAAGCAAGATGGCTTCAATGATCTATGGAGTTAGCAAAAATGGAAGAAAAGGGATAGGATATGAAGGTAAGGTATCTACACCAAAAAATGCCATGGACTTAGTTATAAAACGCACACCACTCAATTCACATTTTATATATGGGCACACACATGACAAAAAATACACAAGTAGTGATTATTCTGTCAAACCAAAATTCAATCAGAATTTTGGTAAAACTAACAAATCAGGACCCAAGAAAATGTGGGTACCTAAGGATAAAATTATACATGTATCAGATATCTTTAGCAACAAGGCTAAGACACCAATCATGGTACCTGGACTCCGGCTGCTCGCGACACATGACAGAAAGAAGGCATATGTTCCAAAGCCTAGAAATTAAGCCTGGAGGCTACGTGGGCTTTGGAGGTAATCAGAGGGGAAATATCATTGGATGTAGAACAGTAGGTAATGGAAATCTTCCCTCTATAAGTAATGTATTATTAGTTGATGGATTAATGCACAACCTGTTATCCATAAGTCAATTAAGTGATAATGGTTATGATATAATCTTCAATCAAAATTCATGCAAAGCTGTTAGTCAGAAAGATGGGACTATCCTATTTAATGGAAAGAGGAAAAACAACATTTATAAAATAAATATTTCAGAACTAAAGAGTCAGAATGTAAAATGCCTACTTTCTGTTAACAACGAGCAATGGGTCTGGCACAGAAGATTGGGGTATGTTAGTATGTGAAGAATATCTCAGATTAACAAACTCAATCTGGTCAGAGGACTTCCAAATTTGAAGTTCAACTCAGATGCTCTGTGTGAAGCATGTCAGATAGGCAAATTTGCAAAACCTGCTTTCAAATCCAAAAATGTTGTTTCCACCTCTAAGCCATTAGAACTTCTGCACATTGACTTATTTGGACCAGTAAAAACTGCTTTAGTCAGTGGCAAGAAGTATGGGTTAGTAATCGTAGATGACTATAGCAGATGGACATGGGTAAAGTTCTTAAGACACAAGGACGAGTCACACTCTGTGTTTGTTACCTTCTGCAACCAAGTTTAGAATGAAAAGGATCTTAGAATTGTCAAAGTCAGAAGTGATCATGGTGGGGAATTTGAAAATAAAAATTTTGAATTATTTTTCAATGAAAAACGCATCTTGCATGATTTCTCTTGTCCTAGAACTCCCTAACAAAATGGAGTCGTAGAACGAAAGAACAGAACATTGCAAGAAATGGCCATAACCATGATCAATGAGACTAACGTTGCTAAGATCTTCTGGGAAGAGGCAATTAACACAGCGTGTTAGATTCAGAATAGAATCTCCATAATACCTATTCTGGAAAAAGACTCCATATGAATTGTGGAAGAACAAAAAGCCCAACATTTCTTATTTTCATCCATTTGGATGCACATGCTTTATTCTGAATACAAAAAAATATTTGAACAAGTTTGACTCTAAAGCACAAAAGTGTATTTTGTTAGGATACTCTGAACGCTCAAGTGGGTACAGAGTATACAATACAGAAACACAGATTGTTGAAGAGTCAATCAGTGTTAGGTTTGATGATAAGATTGACTCTCAAAAGTCAAAGCAGAATGAATTCCTTGCAGGTATGGAAGTTGAACTCACAGGTACTGAAGACAACTCATCATAAGTTCTTAATAAAGACACTCCCTTAACATCAGAAAGAGATACTGCAAGAAATCCAACACTTTCTGTTGATCAACTCCAGAAAAGACTATCCAGAAGTAGCACTGATCACCCAGAAGATACAATATTGGGAAAAAAGGATGATCCAATCAGAACGAGATCAACATTCAGAAACTCTGAAGAATCCCTCATGGGACTGGTCTCTCTGATTGAACCAACAACTACTGATGAAGCACTTCTGGACAATGACTGGATTCTGGTAATGCAAGAGGGACTAAATCAATTCACCAGAAATGGCGTATGGGATCTGGTTCCCAAACCAAAAGTATTCAACGTCATTGGTACAAAGTGGGTGTTCAGAAACAAACTAAACGAGCAAGGTGAAGTCATCAGAAACAAAGCACGACTGGTAGCACGAGGTTTTAGTCAGCAAGAGGGGATAGACTATACAGAAACCTTTGCTCCAGTCTCTAGATAAACCAAACTCCAGAAGGAACTTACATTCATCAGAGCAAATATGTCACAAAACTTCTGAAGAAATTTGATCTCTCAGAATGTAAGCCCTCAAAGATTCCAATGCATCCCACGTGCATTCTGGAAAAGGAAGAGGTAAGTAAAAAGGTTGAGTAGAAGGTCTACAGAGGTATGATTGGTTCTATTCTCTATCTGACGGCTTCAAGGCCTGACATTTTATTTAGTGTTTGCATATGTGCTAGATTCCAATCAGATCCTAGAGAATCTCACTTAACAACAGTTAAGCGAATTTTCAAGTATCTGAAAGGTACTGCTAATTTGGGTTTGTTTTATAGAAAATAAAATAATTATAGCTTAGTAGGATATTGTGATGCTGACTTCGCTGGAGATAGAGTAGAACATAAAAGCACTTCTGGAAGCTGCCAGTTTCTGGGAGAAAATATGATCTCATGGTCCAGCAAGAGACCACAATAGCACTATCAACAACAGAAGCTGAATACATAGCAGTTGCTGGATGTAGCACGCAAATGCTCTGGATGAAAAGTCAACTTGAAGACTTCAACATATTTGAGAGTAACATCCCTATCCTCTGTGACAATACTTCTGCTATTTGTCTCAGTAAAAATCCAATTTTGCATTATAGGGCTAAGCATATAGAAATAAAATATCATTTTATTAGGGACTATATTCAGAAAGGGATTCTAAACTTAAAATTCATTGACACGGACCATCAATGGGCTGATGTCTTTACAAAACCTCTTTCTGAAGATAGGTTTAACGTTATTCTGAAACATCTCAGCATGAAGCTATGCCCAGAATAAATTGTTTTATTTACATATCTTATCCTTCAAAACTTTGTTATTTTCTGTGAACTACTGATCAACCTGTCTTCAGAGCTTTAGAAGTACATATTGCATCAGAATTTATCCATGAAGATCTGAACATTTCATTTCAAGGATAAAAGTGTGTTGTTCACATAATCAAACAGTTGTCATCCAGTCAACAGCTACTTTCTGAGGCTGAACATGCGTTCACTTTTCTGAAAGGTCAAAAGCGCTGATTGGGTGCATTGAGACACACGTCATGGATAACCGTTCCAGTATCTTTCTGAATCCCCTAATTTTAGCTGTCATTAATGCTTATAATCATGACTAATTATTTCTCTCTCTTACTATTTGTGCTTTCAAGAAAAACTATTTAAACTCAAATGTCACTTTTTACATTCACTTTTTTTTACTCTCTAAACACTTTCAATCGTTTCAAGTTCGTATTTTTAAAAAACCCCTCTCATCTTCCTCAAATATTGTGTGAACAATGGCTTCTTCAAGCGTCCAAAACATCAGAACTCAGGAAACTGATTCAATGGAACAATACGAAGAACCTTACAGAATGCTACTCACTCTCATTGATAATCTGGAAGTTCTTTCAGAACCGATTATTGACTTTGAAAGCTTGCAAGAAAACGACTTCAATCTGTATGAAGACGTCAATGCTCAAGGTTAGAACAGATACTTTGACCATCTTCTAGGGCCAACATTTCTAATTCTTGTCAAAGAATTCTGGATACACGCTTCTTCTTCAAATCATCAAGTTACCTCTTATGTCATGGGGAAGAAAATTGTCATTACAGAAGACCTAATTTCAAAGCTTATTGGTTACAATGGTGGAGGTGTCAGATGTATTGACATGGATTAAAGATGCTCTGATGTAGGCTCTATTGCAAGGTAAATATTTACTCTTGGACTTCCCTCCAGCAAAATTAGAGATCTGAAGGATCACCACAAAATCTGGGCTAAAATTATTTTGGGGTGTATCAACCACAGGAAGCCAACTAGCTCCCCTGATTATATAAACATTGATCAGCAGTTTCTGATCTATTTTATCGCCAAAAGGACTAAGGTAAACCTCCCACACTTGCTGTTTAATCATCTTAGAACTAGTGTGAAGGAAACAAGAGAAGATGAACGTACCAAAAGGGACTGGATACCTTTAGGAAGACTCATATCATATATTCTGACAAAGAATAGGCTGATAGAGCATTTGACTGAAGCTCAGGAAATCAACTCTTTGGAAGCAACCGCTGGGAAGCCCCTGAACGCAAAAAATCTGAAGAAGATGAAAATCATTGAGCATATCAAGAAGGAACCTTCAATTACTTCTCATAAAACCATCACTTCAAGGAGGATACCTCTGAATGATTTTCCTCTATTTTCTAATATTGACTCAAAGCCAGAAATAATAGTCAGATATCTGGATTCTTGCAATGAAGATGGTACTGCACCAGAAATCAATATCCAGGACTTGTATCGGGCTGCTCCATAAGTTGTTTTGAAGAAGACCAAGAAGAGGAAAGCTGCAGCAGAAGGACCGTCTCAGAGGACTCCAAAAGCTGCCAAAAAGAAAGGTAATCCTTCATTTGTTTTTGTTTTAGAATCAATAAATATATCAACATCTGAACACATAACTACTCAACTAGAACATCCAACCTCACAAACATTTGAAGACTTTGACATAAGGTTTGATCCATCAGAAACTCTAGGTCTAATGAAACTCACTCCCTTTCTCATAATCCAAACCCTAAACAAACTCAACCATAATTTGCCTAAGTTCTGTCTGACATTAATTCTTTTGACTAAGACTTTTCAGCTTCCGTATCATAAAATCCAAATTCTCAACTCCCTGAAAATCCAAACTCTGATACCACACCAGAAATTCTGCAACCTCTCTCTCCACAACAAGATATTCCTCATCCACCATCACCTCAACCTAAACAAGAACAACCAGAAGCTCAACCTTCTGAGAATAAATCCTCTGATATCCATGAACCAGAACCTCACCATGTTTCAACAAACCAATCTGAAGAACCTCATTCAGATTCTGATACAATCCCAATACCTGGAATCACTGAACCACTTGCCATTCGCATGCCTCTCACCATCCACGACATTCCAGAAATTCCTTCTTCTCTGGAATCCACACCACCAAACTCCCCTACCAGTCCAATCATCATACCTTACTCTCCCACTCCTTCACCTAATAGCAGTCCAGCTAATAACGTAAGACTTGTCATTGATCCAATTGCGCTGGAATGACTAGCTGCTATCTCTCACAAAACTGCCATTCCCAAACCTAAACCAATTGAAACCACATAAGATGTTGGTACAAATTTGTTGATTTTTGAAACAAGAATACAGGAATGGATAAATTCTTTGAGGTATGCTAGTCAAGAGATGACTAATCTTACTGCTTCTGATTATATATGGACAAAATTCAGAAACTGGCTGAGTTCTGAAACACTGAAGCTGAAGGAACAGAGTTATGAACAGGTTTAATAGAAATTTAGTGCTAAGCTAAAGGCTTTTGAAGACCAAGTTATGAGCCATCTTCTCAAGAAAGATATTCTCCCTCTGGATAATGCTCCCTGGTCAAAGCATCACCCCTCAAAAGAAGTTCAACCAAAATCAGAAGGTCTCTCCCTGACTGCTGCTCCAGAAGAGATGATCACAACAGAGGAAATGGTTCACTGTGAACAAGCTGCAGAATGCTCTGAGAAGCGTCTAACTACTGAAGAATCTCCAGCATCTTCCTCAGTCATGCAAACTCTAGAAGAGTTGAAGAAAGAAAATGCTCTTATCCATCCAAGGTTAGATAAGCAGGAGGACACAAACAAAGAGATTAAAAGCATTTTGGGCAAGAAAGAAGAATCTAATTCTCAGATCAAGAGCTTGCTGGAAGCTTTGTTCATACATCTTCCTCCTCCTTCTTAGATTTTTTGTTTTAAATCTGTTTATCTGTAACGATTAATTTTTTTCTATTCTGGAACTTATCATTGCTTCTTGTTTTTAATATAATTCAACTATTTTGGCTCTGATTATATCTCCTTTTTGATAACTGACAAAAAGGGGGAGAAAGTAAGATATTTTCAATAATGGTTTACCGAGACAGAAGTCTCAAACATTCTGAATTACTTAACCTCTATCTTCTGAAAAGTTTGAACAGGTACAAATTCTGATGAAAGATGCAGCTAAACTCTGATGCTCAAGGAACTTAAGGGAAGTAATCAACTCAGGGGGAGTTTCTCTTAAACCTTTTGTTCTTTATTTTTAATTGAAAAATCTAGTTTTTGTCATCATCAAAAAGGGGGAGATTGTTAGAACATAGTTTGATTCTACAACCCTTGGTTAGAGTTTTGATGATAACAAATACAAAGAATAAATAAATACAAAGAACAAATATGCACCCTAAAAAATTATGTTTTATATATGCAGAAGTTTTGATCATATCAGCATCAGAAGATAAGCCATAAGGGCTTCACGCTGAAGCAATCAAAACATACGCTGAAAATTGATGACCTGACCCTGCGCTTAAGTAACGTAAAACTCTGATTCTGAACAAGAACATACCAATCCAAGTCATCAGTATTCTGAAGCGTCATCAGCAGGTAAGGAGATAAGATTATGAAGCGTTACTGATCATTCAAGACAACATCAATTCCAACGGCTTCTTTCAGACATGATCTTCTCCAAATGGAAAGTGGGTTAATAACATTAAACATGCTTTATGATCAACGTCATTCCACTGCCTATATAAACAAAGTCAACTTTCAGAATCGATAACAATTCTGCTATATTACCACTCACACATATTCAAAGCCGCTAGCTATATTCCTTATATTCCCAAGCTATAGTCCTGTGTAATTTATCACAGTTGTGATAAACAATTTTTGCAAGAAAAACAAAAACACACATCTTATATAATTGTATCCAAACAGTGTTCCTTGAGATTAACCGGACTGTGGTTGTACTCAAGAAGACTTTAACAGTTGTTAAAGTAGCTTTTGTATTCTTGTTGAGATTAGTGAATTAAGACCTCGTTGGAGAGAGGCGAAATCACCTTGACGGGTGGACTGGAGTCGTTTGAGATCAAATGAACCAGGATAAAAATACAGTGTCATTGAGCTTTTAGATTTCAAGTTTTCAATTCAACCCCCCCTTCTTATGTTTTTTCACATCTTCAGATTTAATTCACTAATCAAACAGATTACAAATCTACTTTGACAACTGCCAAAGTCTTCTTGAGTATATCCACAAGCCGGTTTATCTCAAGGAAAATATCTTAATCAAAGAAAAATTTAATGTGTACTATTTGTTTTTCGTTACAAAAATTGTATCACTACTGTGATGTATTACACAATTTGAATATAGAATGAATATGAATATTTGCAGCTTTTTGAGATTGTATGGAGCAGTCGTGAGAAAAATCGTAAACGATTTACCCTTTGAGCTTGTTTATATAAGTGTGGAAATATATCCAAATTGAAACGTGATAATGGACACTTAATGCACTTTCCATACTGAGAAGATTCTTGTCTGAATGAAGCCGTTGCATATGATACCGCCTTAATGGAAAAGTAAAGCTTTAGAACTTAGGAATCTTGCATGCTACTTTACTTTAGAAATTTGATAACTCAGAGACATAAGGATCTGTTAGCGCATTAGGCTTCTGTTAAGAATCAGAATATCTTTTACTTTAGCGCTAATTCTGATCATCATTCTTCAGAACATTCTGATTACTCAGCTTGAAAGCTTATGTGGCTTAACTTCTGATCCATTTCAGTCAGAACTTCTGTACAACATGAAACCAAAATTTAGAGTGAATATTTGTTCTTTGTGTTTGTTATCATCAAAACTCTTATAAGGCTTATAGAATCAAACTATGCTCTAATAATCTCCCCCTTTTTGATGATAACAAAAACTAGGTTTTTCAATAAAAAAAATATACAAAACAAAAAGCTTAAGAGAGTCTCCCCCTGAGTTGAGTACTCAGATAGAGATGAATTACTTCCGTGAAGTTCCTTCTCATCAGAGCTTTTGATGCATCTCCTTTTATATTTATCAGAATATGTTCTTGTTCATGCTTTCAGAGAAAAATAGAAGTTAAGATATTCAGAATGTTTGAGACTTTATTCCGGTATACTGTTATTGAAAATATCTTATGTTCTCCCCCTTTTTGTCAGGTATAAAAAAGCAATATAATCAGAGTAAAAAAGATGATGATTTGTATTGAAAACAGACTGCAATGACATTTTCCAGAAACAAATGAGATAAGATGAAGAATGCAGAATATAAGTTAAAGAAAACCTAAGATGGAGGGGGAAGTCATGTGAACAGCTTCCTGCAAGTTCTTAATTTGAGTGCTTGATTCTTCCTGTTTTTCCAGAATATCCTTGATTTCTTTTGTTGTATCTTCTTGCTTGTCCAATATATCCCTTATCTCTTTGTTTGTATCTTCCTAGAAGAATTTCTTTCTTGTCCCAGTGACTTAGAACTTGGTCTTTGAAGGCTTTCATATGATCACTGAAGTTCTGCTGAGCCATCTCATAGCTCAATTCTTTCATCCTCTTGGATTCAGAGTTAAACCATTTTCTGAATCTATCCCACAAAGAATCAAAAGCAGCAGGATTAGAATTCTCTTGACTTGCTTGCGTTAAAGAAGTAACCCATTCCTGTATCAAAAATCAGCAAGTTTTTACCAACATCTGATTTTGTTAAGGTTGGTTTGGGTTTGGGAATGGCAAGTTTATTTGAGGTTGAAGCTAGACGGTCCAGCGCTTCTAGATCAATGACAGTTCTGAGATGATCAGCTGGACGGTTAATTGGTGAGGGAGTAGGATAATTAGAAATCAGGATTGGTGAGTGAGGAGTGTTTGGTGGTGTGGAATCATATGGTGAAGGTATTTCTGGAATATCATGGATGGAGAGAGGTAAACAAACCATAAGAGGTTCTGTTATTCCAGGAATTGGGGTAGTTGTATCAGAGTCTGTAAGGGAGTCTTCTGATTGGTTTGCGGTAGCATGTTGATTTTTTGCTTCAGGTGTTTCAAAATTTGGATTTTCAGATTGAGGAGTGATAGGGTTTTAATTTTATGGTTGAGGAGAGTTGAGGTTTTGATGTTCTGATTGTGGAGAGTGTGGGTGTGGATTTTCTGGTTGTTGAGACTGGATATTTGGATTTTCTGGGATTGGTGAGTGAAAGTCTTGATCAAACAGTTCAATATCAGAGATAACTCTTGCAAGTTCTGGTTGATTTTGTTCTAGATTTGGATTGGGGGAGTGAGGTTCATTTAAGAAATTTCCAAGAGTTACAGATGGATCAAACTCTATGTCAAAATCCTCAAATGTTTGTGGTGATGGATTTATTGTTGGTTTAGGGGGAATGGTTACAAATGTTAGAGAAACTATAGATTCTACAACAAAAACAAAAGATGTGTTACCTTTCTTTTTCGAAGCTTTGGGTGTCCTCTGAGAGGATCCTTCTCCAGCTGCCTTCCTCTTTCTGGATTTCTTCAGCACAACCTCTGGAGCTGCCTTGTGCAGGTCACGTATGTTGATTTCTGGAATAGTTCCATCTTCCTTGCAAGCTTTAAGGTATCTGACCATAATCTCTGAAGAAGCATCTATCTCAGAGAATAGTGAAAAATCCTTCAGAGGGATTCTCCTAGACGTGATGACCTCATGAGAAGCAATTGTTGGTTCCTTCTTAATGCTTTCAATAATCTTCATTTTCTTCAGATTCTTGGCATTTAGTGGTTTCCCAACAGTTTCTTCCAGAGTGTTGATCTCTTGAGCCTCTGTTAGATGTTCTATCATCCTGTTTTTCGTCAGAATATCTGAAATCAATCTTCCCAGAGGAATCCAATCCCTCTTTGTTCTTTCTTCTTCTCTTGTCTCTTTCACACTTGTTCTCAGATGGTTGAAGAGCAAATGTGGAAGACTTATTTTGGTCTTCTTTGCAATGAAGTATAACAGAAAATGCTGATCAATGTTTATGTAATTAGGAGACCTCGTAGGCTTCCTGTGATTGATACATCCCAGAATAATCCTAGGCCAGATTATGTAATAATCTTTCAAGTCTCTTATCTTGCTGGATGGCTGTCCAGAAGTGAAAATGACCCTAGCAATAGATTTTAGGTCAGAACACTTGTCAGCCATGTCAATGCATCTGACTTCGCCACCATTCTACCCAATAAGTTTCCCAATCAAGTATTCTGTAATCACTATCTTATTCCCCATAACATATGACCTAACCTGATGGTTGGATGAGGTAGCATGAATCCAGAATTCCTTAACAAGAATAGGAAATGTTGGACCCAACAGACGATCAAAGTATATGTTCTATCCTTGTGTCCTTACATCTTCATACAAATCAAATCTATTTTCCTTTGAACTCTCAAAATCGATGATCATTTCACATAGAACTTCAAGGTTATCAACCAGAGTGAGAAGTTTTCTAATGGGCTCCTCACACTGTTCTGTTGAAGAATAACCAGGAGCACTGTTGAGATTTTTGATGCTTGATGAGGATGCCATTGTTCACACGGATTCGTTGAAGAAAACTGAGAAAAAGGGTTTTTGAAAAACTAGAGCGATAGAGAATAGTGAAAGCAGTAAGAAGTGAATGAAATAGTAAATTTTGAGTTTATAAACACTTTTGAAAACTTAATCAATAAGAAAGAGAAAATGAGTAATGATTATACTGAATTAATGAAACCTAAAATTAGGGGATTTCGTGTAGATACTGAACAATTACCATTGATAAGTGTCTCAATGCATCCAATCAGAGCCTTGGACCCTTCAGAATTTGAACGCGTGTTCAGCCTCAGAAAGTAGCTTGTGAGAGGATGACATATGTTTGATGGTGTGAACTGCACGCCTCTATCTTTGAAATGAAAAGTTCATATCTTCATAGATAGATTATGAGGTAACTGTACTCCTAACTTCTGAAGACAAGTTGATCAGATGTTCACAGAAAACAATAAAATTTTGAGGGTTAGAATATACAAATAAAACATCTTATTCTGGACATAATTTCATGCTGAGATGTTTCGGAATGAAATTAAATCTATCTTCAGAAAGGGGTTTTGTAAACACATCAGCCCATTGATGGTCTGTGTCAATAAATTTTAAAGAGAGAATTCATTTCTGAATATAGTCCCTAATAAAATGATGTTTGATTTCTATATGCCTAGCCCTAGAATGCAGAATGGGATTTCTGGATAAACAGATAGCAGAAGTATTATCACAGAAAATAGGGATGTTACTCTCAAATATGTTGAAGTCTTCAAGCTGACTTTTCATCCAGAGCATATGTGTGCTACATCCAACAACTTCTATGTATTCAGCTTCTACTATTGATAATGCAATTGTGGACTGTCTCTTGCTGGTCCATGAGATCAGATTGTCTCCCAGAAACTGGCAGCTTCCAGAAGTAATTTTACGCTCTACTCTGTCTCCAGCAAAATCAGCATCATAGTATCCTACTAAGCTGTATTCATTGGAATTTCTATAAAATAAACCCAGGTTAGTAGTACCTTTCAGATACTTGAAAATTCGCTTAACTGTTGTTAAGTGAGATTCTCTAGGATATGATTGGAATCTAGCACATAAACAAATGCTGAATAAAATATCAGGCCTTGAAGATGTCAGATAAATGAAAGAACCAATCATACCTCTGTAGATCTTCTGCTCTACCTTTTTACTTACCTCTTCCTTTTCCAGAATGCATGTGAGATGCATTAGAGTCTTTGAGGGCTTACATTCTGAGAGTTCAAATTTCTTCAGAAGTTCTCTGACGTATTTGCTCTGGTGAATGTAAGTTCCTTCTGGAGTCTGATTGATATGAATGCCTAGAAAGAATATAATTTTCCCTATTAAGCTCATCTCAAACTTTGCCTGCATGCACTTAGCAAACTCTCTTCCTAGAGAAGGTTTAGTAGATCCAAATATAATGTCATCTATGTAAATATGACAAACTAAAATGTCATTCTTAAATGTCTTGCAGAACAGGGTTGTGTCCACTTTCCCTCTGGTGAATTCCTTTTCTAACAGAAAGTTACTTAGCCATTCATACCAAGCTCTGGGAGCTTGTTTAAGACCATAAAGTGACTTCTTTAGTTTGAAAACATATTCTGGGTGTTTGGAGTTTTCAAACCCAGGGGGTTGGTGCACATATACCTCTTCATCAATGTAACCATTTAAGAATTCACTTTTGACATCCATCTTATACAGAGTGATGACATTATTTACGGCAATAGAGATTAAGAGTCTGATAGATTCTAACCTGGCGACTGGAGCAAAGGTTTCTATATAGTCTATCCCCTCTTGCTAACTATAACCGTATGCCACCAATCATGCCTTGTTTCTAATGACTTCTCCTTGCTCATTCAGTTTGTTTTTGAACACCCACTTTGTTCCAATGATGTTGAATCCTTTTGGTTTGGGAACCAGATCTCGTACATCATGTCTGGTGAATAGGTTTAACTCCTACTGCATTGCCAGAGTCCAGTCGTTGTCCAAAAGAACTTCATCAATTGTTGTTGGTTCAATCAGAGATACTAATCCCATGAGGGATTCTTCAGAGTTTCTGAATGTTGATCTTGTTCTAATTGGATCATCCTTCTTTCCCAGAATCTTATCTTCAGGGTGAGCTATGCTGCTTATGGATAACTTTTTCTGGAGTTGATCAACAGAAGGTACTGGAATGTTTGTGACATCTCCTTCTGACGTTGTTGGAGCGTCTCTGTTGGGAACTTCTGATGAGTTCTCTTCAGCACCTGTGAATTTAACTTCTATATCTGCAAAGGATCCATTCTGCTTTGACTTTTGAGGGTCAAGCTTATCATCAAATCTAACACTGATTGACTCTTCAACAATATGTGTTTCTGTATTGTATACTCTGTACCCTCTTGAGCGTTCAGAGTATCCTAACATAATTCACTTCTGTGCTTTAGAGTCAAACTTGTTCAGATGATCTTTAGTATTCAGAATAAAACATGTACATCCAAAAGGATGGAAATAAGAAATGTTGGGCTTTCTGTTATTCCACAATTCATATGGAGTCTTTTCCAGAATAGGTCTTATAGAGATTCTATTATGAATATAACACGCTATGTTAATTGCTTCTACTTATAAGATCTTAGCAATGTTAGTCTCATTGATCATGGTTCTGGCCATTTCTTGCAATGTTCTGTTCTTTCGTTATACAACTCCATTTTGTTGGGGATTTATAGGACAGGAGAAGTCATGCGAATTACCTTTTTCATTGAAAAATGTTTCAAATTTTTTGTTTTCAAATTCTCCACCATGATCACTTCTGACTTTGACAATTCTAAGATCCTTTTCATTCTAAACTTGGTTACAGAAAGCAACGAACACATAATGTGACTCATCCCTGTGTCTTAAGAACTTTACTCATGTCCATCTGCTATAGTCATCTACGATTACTAACCCATACTTCTTGCCACTAACCGACACAGTTTTCACTGGTCCAAATAAGTCTATGTATAGAAGTTCTAATGGCCTAGAGGTGGAAACAACATTTTTAGCTTTAAAAGCAGGTTTTGCAAATTTTCCTTTCTGACATGCTTCACAGAGAGCATCTGAGCTGAACTTTAGATTAGGAATTCCTCTGACCAGATTGAGTTTGTTAATCTGAGATATTCTTCTTATACTAACATGCCCCAATCTTCTGTGCCAGACCCATTGCTCATTTTTAACAGAAAGACGACATTTTACATTCTAACTTTTTAGTTCAGAAATTTTTATCTTGTAAATGTTATTTTTCCTCTTTCCATTAAACAGCATAGTTCCATCTTTCTGACTAACAGCTTTGTATTAATTTTGATTAAAGATTATATAAGAACTGTTATCACTTAATTGACTTATGGATAACAGGTTATGCATCAACCCATCAACTAACAACACATTATTTATAGAAGGAAGGTTACCATTACCTACTGTTCCAGAGCCAATGATCTTCCCTCTTTTGTTGCCTCCAAAGCCCACGTAGCCTCCAAGTTTAAGTTCCAGGATTTAGAACATATGCTTTCTTCCAAGAGCATCCAGAGTCCAGGTACCATTACTGGTGTTTTAGCCTTGCTGCTAAAGATATCTGCTACATATATAATTTTTTCCTTAGGTACCCATATATTTTTGGGTCCTGGTTTGTTAGTTTTACCAAAATTCTGTTTGAATTTTGGTTTGGAAGAATAATCATTGCTAATGTATTTCAGATCATGTGTGTGCCCATATGTGAAGTGAGATTTTAGTGGTGTACGTTTAATTACTAGGTCCATGAATTTCTTAGGTTGAGATACCTTACCTTGGTATCCTATTCCTTTTCTGCCATTTCTGCTAACTCCATAGATCATTGAAGCCATGTTTCTTCTATGTTTTTAGCCAGAAACTTCTAAAAGCTGTGATCATATTCTTTTATGATTTTATCAGCACTACTGGGAGCCTCTGGGATTATTTCTTTCTGAGAGTTTTGTAAATCATTTCTAGTTTTGAAATCTTTTCTTTTAGCTCAAAATTTTCTAATCTAAGACTCACAGTTTCTTCAGAGTCAGAGACAAGATCCCTTTTCAGGTTCTTGAATTTGACTCTGATTCACTGATACCTTTCTAGAATCTCATTTAGGCTTTCTGCTAGTTCATCTTTAGTGAAATTAACAGTAAAATCAGGAAATATCTCTTCTGTGTCTGATTTTGAGTCTGACTGAGATGCTTCGCTGTCTTCTGTTACATTAGCCATAAGAGCAATGTTGGCTCTTTCATCATCTGATTCTGAGTATGCGTCAGAAGTATCTGAATCATCCCATATTGCCATGAGAATTTTCTTCTTCTCCTTGAAGAACTTCTTTTTGGGCTTCTCCTTCTGAAGCCTTGGACAATCACTTTTGTAGTGCCCCTGTTCATTGCACTCATAGCAGATGATGTCTCTGTTGTTTGACTTTTTGTGACCAGACGAAACTTCAGATCTTCTGTGTCCAGAGGAGGGCTCAGAATTTCTGTATCCGGAGGATGATTCATTCTGATTCCCTGATCTTCTAGAATTTTTGAATTTTCTTTGCCTCTGCTTCCACAGCTAATTTACCCTTCTAGAGAGAAGAGACAATTCGTCTTCTTCTGATGAGGATCCATCAGAGGTTTCTTCCATAGCCTGCAAAAACCTTAGAATCAATTTTCTTGTTATATGTTAATGCTAAAGGCTTACCTTGCTTCTGAGGCTCGTCATCTTCTAGCTCTATCTCATGGCTTCTGAGGGAGATAACAAGTTCCTCCAGAGATATCTTGTTGAGATCTTTAGCTAGCTTAAGAGCAGTGACCATTGTCCTTCATTGCTTTAGTAAACTTATAATGATCTTATTTATGTGATCAACAGTAGAATACCCTTTGTCAAGAACTCTCAGCCCATCAACTAGAATCTGGAATCTTGAGAACATCGCTTCTATGGATACACTATCTTCTATCTTGAAAGCTTCGTATTTCTGAATGAGTGCAAGGGCCTTGGTTTCTTTAACTTGTATGTTTCCTTCATGCGTCATTCTCAGAGAGTCAAACCTGTTTTTGGCTATCTCTCTATTTGAGATCTTCTCATACTCTGAGTATGAGATGGCACTGAGAAGAATTGTTCTGGCCTTATGATGGTTTCTGAAATCATGCTTTTGTTGGTCAGACATTATTTTTCTATCTATATTTTGACCACTTTCATCCACTGGATGTATGTATCCATCAATTACCATGTCCCATAGGTCAGCATCATGAGCCAGAAAGAAGCTCTCAATTCTGTCTTTCCAGTAGTCAAAATTTTCTCCATCAAAGACTGGAGGTTTGCCGCTGATTCTATCCTTGTCATCGTGATAGTCATTGCTGATGTTTTGGCTTGGTCCCACCATAGTGTTTTTTCTAAAGCTTGGATCTTTTACTGACATGTTTAAGTGTATAAACTCAGAACCAGGCGCTCTGATTCCAATTGAAGAAGTGAAAAACACAAGAGGGGGGCGGGGTTGAATTGAAACTTAAAAATCAAAAAGCAATAGACTCAAGATTTCTATCCTGGTTCGCTTGATCTCAAACTACTCCAGTCCACCCACCAAGGTGGTTTCTCCTCTCTCCAACGAGGACTTAATTCACTAATCAAACAGATTACAAATCTACTTTGACAACTACCAAAGTTTTCTTGAGTATAACCACAACCCGGTTTATCTCAAGGAAAATATCTTAATCAAAGAAAAATTTACTATGTACTATTTGTTTTTCGTTACAAAAACGGTATCACTAATGTGATGTATTACACAATTTGAATATAGAATGAATATGAATATTTGCAGCTTTTTGAGATTGTATGGAGCAGTCGTGAGAAAAATCGTAAACGATTTACCCTTTGAGCTTGTTTATATAGGCGTGGAAATCTGTCCAAATTGAAACGTGATAATGAACACTTAATGCACTTTCCATACTGAGAAGATTCTTGTCTGAATGAAGTCGTTGCATATGATACTGCCTTAATGGAAAAGTAACGCTTCAGAACTTAGGAATCTTGCATGCTGCTTTACTTCAGAACTTTGATAACTCAGAGACATGAGGATTTGTTGGCGCGTTAGGCTTCTATTCAGAATCATAATATCTTTTACTTTAGCGCTAATTCTGATCATCATTCTTCAGAACATTCTAATTACTTAGCTTGAAAGCTTATGTGGCTTAACTTCTGATGCCGTTTCAGTCAGAACTTCTGTACAACATGAAACATAAATTTAGAATGCATATTTGTTCTTTGTTTTTGTTATCATCAAAAATCTTATAAGGGTTTTAGAATCAAACTATGTTCTAAGACTCTTGGCCAAATCACCCACTCAGTTTCTAATATACATTTAAAAACAATCCCAACCTCTATTTATAGATTGCAGTTCAATCTCCATCAACTTCTATTTCAAAAATCAGAACATTATTTCTTGGCTGATCCAGAACGCTCCAGCCATTCATAGTTCAAGTTAAGGGTTGTTCCATGCTTTCTGAGAATTGAGGGAAGCTGACCAGAACATCACAACAGTCAGAACCAGGCTTTAGTTCACAAAACAATTTCCAGCTGCAAGGTAAGTTCTTCTAACTTGTATCTCATTACTTAGGCATTGATAGGCTTGCATGTTCAAAAATACAATGTAGACATCCTGACTCTGATTTTGTACATATTCATAGATTTCATGTATTTTTTCCAAAGTAGAGAGAACTTCAGTTCAAAAATTCTTGAGGAAATTAGGATTCAGAATTAGGATTAGCAAAATTCATGCTTGCTTCTGATTTTTAGTTCTGATATGTTATATATCTGAAACATGATGAAATTTGCAATAACTGCTATGTGTGCATTTTTGATTTTGTTGAGAAATGGCCAAGCTGCAGATGCTTTGACTGGCTTAGAGAAGGAGATGAAATTCATCAGAACTTAATTTGGGATACATGTTTATGCTTCTGTTTCTAATACCGGGTGCACAGCCACCCCAGTGGTAGAAAGCGTGCGCATAAGAAATTAGTGCTAAGGGTCCTGGGTTCTAGACCCAGAAGCATCTTTTTTAGGTTTATTTATTGACATTTTCACCCATTTATCTTCAGACAATATTCCTAGACCAGAACTTCTAGATATCCTCACCCAAAAACATTATCACCTCACTCCCTCAACAACCAGAACTTCTGACCTGCCAGTGATATTAGAACTTCTAGATTCCCAGCTGCACTAGAGCTTCTAGACTCCCTCAACAATCAGAACTTCTAGACTTCCCTTTGTTCCCAGCGGTCCCAGAACTTCTGACCATCCCCTTTTCTGCTAACATTTTCCTTCTGACTTGCAGCACACCAGAGTCAGAGCTTCTTACTTCAGCAATGCGCTGATTCTGATTCTTTTCCCTTATTATTTTTATCATCATTTTATTTTCATTAATCCAAAACACCAAAAAAACATTTTATATTTACATACTTTATTTTATTTCTTTTAAAATCAAAAGACTTGAAATATTTTCTTAAGAAAACTTAATTCTTTTCTTAACAAAAACAAAACAAGTCCATTTCATTTCTTGTACATTATTTCAATATGGTTGTAATAGATAATTATGACTTTAAATCCTTGCAATCCCCATTTGTAAATTTGTATACCCCATCCCCCTAATTATTGTAATAGAGTAGAATATTTATTTTCCGCAATTTATCACTTTCATATAAATACTAGTAATTAGGATTTGCATGGGAAGATAAAAATAAATCTTAGAGAACACTAATTCAAGATAAGCAAAGCATGAAATTCAAACACTTTCACACATGCACCCCTAGGGTAACTCAACTTTTTGCCTAAAAATGGTCATGTTATGCACGTGGAATGTCTTAGCAAAAATAATCGAATACAAGATCATAGTCCCTCGATGACGCTTTAAATGTTGCATTTCAAATGATCTTAATCCCTCAAAGAGAAATGCTAACATATCTCACAATATTGCTATCACGACTATACGATGACCCACTCCCGTTCCTTTTACATCCAAAGATAAGGCTTCTTACTAATCAATGGTAAGATGGCAATATCAAAGGAAATGAGGAAATGAATGAAAGACTTTTGAGTAGGTAGAGACGTTCCTAGTTTCTTGCTCACTTTCAAAACAAACACACACTAAACACTTTCAAAAAAAACATACACCAACACTTTCCATGAGGTATTTTCAAAAGTCCAACACTTCGTATACATTCTCGCTGAAACAAGAATCATTACAAAGTTCGCCTAAATGAAGGCGCCTTTTCAAAATACTTTCAAAAACCACCACAAAGCACATTTTAAAACAAAGAAAGTGATCTAGCAAGTAACTAAGAATCCATAGTTAACTATGGATGAAAAGGGTTCTAACACCTTCCCTTTTCATAATCTACCCCCCGAACCAAATAAAATAATCTCAAAGGTCTTTCCTGTTCTTTTCAGCCTTTCCTTTTGGATAAAAGAAAAGTCAGTGGCGACTCTTGCTAACCGCAACAATTAAGATCAAACGCAAAACATCCCAAGTCAGTTCTCCCACCGTATTACAGAACTGGTGACTCTGCTGGGGAAGACTTAAAAGTGGGGTTACCTTAGGGCTAGATCACCTTTACTTGTTTTCATGGTTTAACTTGTTTGCTTTACATTTTGGTTCCTTGTTTGGGCTTGCCTTGATCCTCTACCCGGATCTGAGACACCTTTTTAGGTAAGTAGCAATAGATCGTGGAGACTGTACGACATAGACCGACATGGTTGAAATAATGGCTACATTACTGTGACACATTTGTTGGTACCGATATCCCTTGTGTTGAATCGAGGAGAATACGGGGCCGCTGAGCAGCGTCATGAAGCACTAACTGACCTTAGAACCTTAATTGAACAACTTATCCATTAGGACATAGTGAGATAATCGGTTTCAGTGGAAAGCTAAAAATTTGTTGATACTCGATACTACACTCATTGAGATTAGACTTTTGGGATATCTCGACCGCAAGAAAAGATTGTTTGAGCTGAGACAATGCCTAAAAGAAAGGTCAGTGATATTGAGATCCCCTAGAACCCGATTACTATTACTAGGGCAGGTTGAGCCAACCAAACTTCAAGAGGGTACTTACCTACAAAACTCCATACAAGCCTAAAACTAAGAACTTGTCTGCTTTATGTGTACATGATTATTTGTAGATAACAACTTGCTTACTTTGCATACTTGTACATAACATCATGCCATAGCATTTTCAATAACCATTTCAAGGATCTCAAGAGCCTATGATGCATGGTCACGTTGAACCAGAAGTCTATCAAGGGGCAAGAGGATTTGTTTTTTCCTCTAATCAAACACCGTCAAGACCAAAGCATGGTAACTTGAGTCAAGGGCTACGACCCACTTGACATGGTGAGCTTGTTTCTCGTGGAAGGACATCCACCCATACAAAGTTTTCTAATCAAAGTTGTTGATCAACATTCAAATTATAACATCTTCTTGTGTTTACCCCACGAGATCCTTGAATACATTACATCCACATATCATGCATGTCATCATAACAGGTTTTCCCATACAGGCTTTGTCATCTGCTTACTATTTATTTCAGTAGAGATGGCTCTAGAGAAAACAGTTAAAGATCTCCAAGCTCAAAATGATCAGTTCCAACAAGCGCTCATGAACTTGGACCAGGGGCAGGAAGATCTGAAAACACTCTTCACCAAAGAGAGCAAGAAGAAGAAAAATAATGTCATCCTCAACGTGAGAAGAAGGTCCAAGGGGCATGCACAAATAGCTCAAAGAGAATATGCTTCTTCTAAAGACAGTCAAGAAGAGTAAGCTGGAAGCATTAGAGCCAACATAGCTACTGATGACGATGACTCTTTTGAGGAGTAGTATCCACCAGCGGATGAAAAGTACAAACAACTTGAAGATAGCCTAAAAGTTGTGGAGATCCAAGTTGTGTCTGGCTTGGACTTAGGAGACATGGGTTTGATCCCTAGAGTAGTCATCCCACCAAAGTTCAAAATCCCTACCTTTTCCCCGTACGATGGAGTCTCTTGCCCTAAGATGCACCTAAAGTCTTATGTCCGCAAGATTCAACCATACACAACTGATCAGAAGTTTTGGATCCACTTCTTTCAAGAGAGTTTAGCTGGGACACAACTTGAGTGGTTCTATCAATTGGAGAGTTCCCACATTCACACTTGGGAAGATCTAGCTGCTTCTTTTTACAAGTAATACCAATACAACATTGATCTTGCACCAACTCGTGTGCAATTGTAGAATATGTCCATGCATTCCAATGAGGGCTTCAAAGAATACGCCCAAAAGTAGAGAGATCTGGCTGTTAGGGTGCAACCCCCCATTAATTGACAGGGAGATGATTGACATCTTCATGGGAACTTTAACAAGACCTTTCTTCAATCACCTAATCGGAAGCTCCTCGGCCGGATTCACAAAGATAATACTGACTAGCGAAAGGGTCGAAGCTGGCATCAAAAGTGGAAAGATCCAAGGAGCTACATCCTCTGATGCTCATAAAAAGCCATACAATGGGAAGAAAGATTCCAATGATGTGTGTGGTCAAAAGAGTCTTAACAAGAGCAATCATGACCAACATGTGGGGGCTGTCCTAATCTCCAGTCCTGTGTCATAGAGGCAATAACAACGGGGAAGTCAACGAAGGCCATACGAGCCCAAAAGACAGTTTACACACACCAAGATGCCGTTGTCTCAAGCACTATAACACTTGTTAAGGATGAACCTGAGTACGTTAATAGGACCTCACCCAGACCCCAAAACTTCTTCTCCTAACTACAATCCTAATGCAACATGTGCTTATCATTCCGGAAGCCCTGGGCATGATACTAACGATTGTTGGACGCTGAAGTACAAGATTCAGAATATGATTGATGCCAAGGAGATTGAGTTTGATCCTCCGAAGACTCCCAACGTGATCACGGCTCCCATGCCAAATCATTGAGCGTTCTGGTTCATTTTGAATTTTCAATTGTAATCTCTTTTGTTATTCAAACACTTATCTATTAATGTCAAACATTATTTCATTAATGCATTGCATATGTTTGTCTTGAATTCATCCATTTGTTTTCACTATATTTAAACAATGCTTTTTACTCTCTCTATGACATTCAACTCTTGTTTTAAAATTTACAAGCCTTTAACGGAGGATGACGAAAACCATACCTTAATCTCATACAGTATGCTTTTGAATAGACCTTGCTGACGATGTACAAGCGTTATTTCAAATCCTAAACACTGGAGTTATAAGGAAGATAATCCCTAGTCAACCCCTTCGAGCCAAAGAAGTATAAGTTTTATTTTTTTACACAAAGTGAAACCTTTAATCAAAACCTGGGGCGGGTAGTCTCTTAATTAATTCAAGTGCGCGTTCAGTCACAAACTTTCACTTTGTAATACAAAAAATGACATCAAAGACATTCCTCTGGAATCAAAAGATGGTGATGGTTCCCTATCACATAGGAATTCATTATCTCTCAAAAGAAATTCCCACTAAGTCAAAACCTACAAAGCCTAGGGCATCCCGCTAACTATAATCTCAAAAACAAGAACATTCAGGAAAAATCAGGGATAGTAAACCAAAAAAAGAGGTCACTACAGATCCTCGACCAACATGAAAAATGTTGCAAAAAATAATATCTTCCTTCTGATAAACTAAACTTGTCTGAACCATCACCAAAACATCATTGGAGTTCGAACGTACAATTAACTGAGTTTAGGACTGAAGAACATCACGAAGAACGGGTGAGTACAAATAAAATTTGAGCCTTTATCATTTGCTTCTTAAACCGTGAGCCAAGCCATGTTACAACCCTTCAAAAGTCCTAATTTAAGCATGGGTTAATTCGAAAGCATACTGTTACAGAAGGTATCCTGACTCCTGTAAGGATTTACTCTAAATCCTGAGTTGAATTTTCCTACAAAAATTATTTATCTGCTAAAATGCGTTTTCAAAACTTCAAAGACAAATATAAACTTTGCAAGCAAGATGACACTTCAAGCAAGATGACACTTCCAATAGGAGATCTCCTATAAGCAAGGGGGCATGGTGTGTTAGAACAAAGTTTGAATCTACTACCCTAAGTTTAAGTTTTGATGATAACAAAATGAAATGATATATTAATTATGTGATTCATGTAAGAACTATTTGCTACCTAAAAATTACCTTTCTGGTTTATAGAAACTCTGATAGGTATCAGCAAGAGTGCATCGTAATCAGCATCAGAATATTGGATATCAACATCAGCATCATAAGATGCTATATCAGAACACCAGAATCAGAAGAACAACTCACGCGAATGCTGAAGCTTGATGAACAGAACTGCACTCAACACTCTGATAAAGACAACAACAGTTCATCAACACTTAAGCAGAGTCAGAATGAGCCAAAGCCAGAACACGCTTTAAGTAGCAACGGTACTGTGCATTCAAGGCGAATTATTACCAACGACATCATTCCAGACAAGATCTGCTTAATAAGGAAAGTTTGTTATTGGCATTGAATCAAGATTATTGCTCCAACGTTCAACAATTTCAGTGCTATATAAACAAGACAATGAAGATTGAATTGGCTAATGCTCTACATCAATTTACACGCCTAAAAGCTATTCATCATCTTCTTATTCTCAGTTTGCTAAAAGCTCCAAAAATTCCTTACTCAATATTTTAGCAATCTAGTTTCCATAAGCTTAAGTTGTGTAATATCACAGTTGTGATAAACAGTTTTGTAGAAAACATTCACACACCTAGATTTCTCTTCTTTGTAAGAAAGTGATTCCTTGACAAACCGGTTTGTGGTTTGCATCAAGAAGTCTTTAGCAGTTGTTAAAGCAGATTGTAATATTCAGTTGAATATAGTGGATTAAGACCTCGTTGGAGAGAGGCGAAATCACCTTGACGGGTGGACTGGAGTAGTTTGAGATCAAACGAACCAGGATAAAAATATCGTGTTCATTGCATTGATTTTCAGTTTTACAATTCAACCCCCCTTCTTGTGTTTTTCACTTCTTCAATTGGCATCAGAGCGCATGGTTCTGAGCTAAAACACTTAACCGTGTCAGTACAAGATCCAGCGTCAGAAAAACACAATGGCAGGAACTTATTCTCACACCAGCAATGACAACCATGAGGACAGAGACAGATTCAGCGGCAAACCTCCAGTCTTTGATGGAGAAAATTTTGATTACTGGAAAGACAGAATTGAAAGCTTCTTTCTGGCACATGATGCTGATCTGTGGGACATGTTGACAGATGGATACACGTACCCTGTGAATGCAACCGGTCAGAAGATTGATAGGAAAACAATGTCTGACCAACAAAAGCGTGACTTCAAGAATCACCAAAAGGCCAGAACCATCCTTCTCAGCGCCATCTCGCATGCTGAATATGAAAAGATCTCCAACAGAGACACAACAAAGAACATGTTTGACTCACTCAGAATGACGCATGAGGGCAACGTTCAGGTCAAAGAAACTAAAGCTCTGGCGCTCATTCAGAAGTATGAGGCATTCAAAATGGAAGAAAGTGAATCCATTGAAACAATGTTCTCAAGATTCCAGATTCTGGTAGCTGGTCTCAAGGTTCTGGACAAAGGTTACTCTACTGCTGATCACGTCAAGAAAATCATCAGAAGCTTACCAAAGCAGTGGAGGCCAATGGTCACAGCTTTGAAGCTAGCAAAAGATCTCAATAAAATTTCTCTGGAGGAACTTATTAGCTCCCTCAGAAGTCATGAGATAGAGCTAGAAGCTGATGAACCCCAGAAGCAAGGTAAGCCTTTAGCATTAAAATCTTACAAAAAATCTGAGTCTAAAGTTTTGCAGGCAGTTGAAGAAACATCTGATGGATCCTCATCAGAAGAAGACGAACTCTCCCTCCTCTCCAGAAGAGTGAATCAACTGTGGAAGCAGAGGCAAAGGAAGTTCAGGAATCCCAGAAGATCTGATCAGAACGAGTCTTCTGTCAGATACAGAAGGACAGAATCTTCCTCTGGATACAGAAGATCTGAAGGCTCCTCAGGAAGCAGAAAGCCAAACACCAAGGACATCATCTGCTATGAGTGCAATGAGCAAGGACACTACAAGAGTGACTGCCCAAAGCTTCGGAGGGAAAAGCCCAAAAATAAGTTTGGAAGAGAAAAGAAGAAAAGTCTCATGGCTACATGGGATGACTCTGACTCGTCTGAAGCTGACTCAGAATCAGATGATGAGAGAGCAAACATAGCCCTCATGGCCAACATTTCAGAAGATAGTGAAGCTTCTGAATCAGACTCAGAATCAGATACTGAAGAGGTATTTCCTAACTTTGCAGTTAATTTTACCAAGGCTGAACTTGCTGAAAGCCTTAATGAAATTCTAGAAAGGTATCAGCAGATTAGAGTTAAATTCAGAAACCTGAAAAGGAATCTTGAATCTGACTCTAATAAGGCTGAGAGTCTTAAATTGGAAAATTCTGAGCTGAGAAATAAAATTTCAAAATTAGAAAACACTTTACAAAACTCTCAGAAGGAACCAATTTCTGAAACTCCCAGCAGTGCTGATAAGATCATCAAGGAGTATGATCACAGTTTCCAGAAGTTCCTTGCTAAAAGCATAGATAGAAGCAAAATGGCTTCAATGATCTATGGAGTCAGCAGAAACGACAGGAAGGGAATAGGATACCAAGGTAAGGTTCCTACACCAAAGAATGTCATGGACTTAACCATTAAACACACTCCTCTGAATTCACATTTTGTGTATGGTCACACACATGATATTAAATACACTAGCAGTAAGTATTCTGTGAAACCAAAATTCAACCAGAGTTTTGGTAAATCTAACAAATCAGGACCCAAGAAAATCTGGGTACCTAAGGATAAAATAATACATGTTGCAGATATCTTTAGCAGCAAATCAGAAACACCAGTCATGGTACCTGGACTCTGGCTGCTCGCGACACATGACAGGAAGAAGGCATATGTTCCAAAGCCTGGAACTTAAGCCTGGAGGCCACGTTGGCTTTGGAGGCAATCAGAGGGGAAAGATCATTGGCTCTGGAACTGTAGGTAATGGAAATCTTTCCTCTATTAATAATGTTCTACTAGTAGATGGATTAATGCATAATCTGTTATCCATAAGTCAATTAAGTGATAACGGTTATGATATAATCTTTAATCAAAAATCATGTAAAGCTGTTAGTTAGAAAGATGGGACTATCCTGTTTAATGGAAAGAGGAAAAACAACATCTATAAAATCAAACTTTCTGAACTGAAAAGTCAGAATGTAAAGTGTCTTCTGTCTGTTAACAACGAGCAGTGGATCTGGCACAGAAGATTGGGGCATGTTAGTATGAGAAGAATATCTCAGATTAACAAACTCAATCTGGTCAGAGGACTTCCTAATTTGAAGTTCAATTCAGATGCTCTGTGTGAAGCATGTCAGAAAGGCAAGTTTACAAAACCTTCTTTTAAATCTAAAAATGTTGTTTCTACCTCTAAGCCATTAGAACTTCTGCACATTGACCTATTTGGACCAGTTAAAACTGCTTCAGTCAGTGGCAAGAAGTATGGGTTAGTAATCGTAGATGACTATAGCAGATGGACATGGGTAAAGTTCTTAAGACACAAGGATGAGTCACACTCTGTGTTTGTTACCTTCTGTAACCAAGTTCAGAATGAAAAGGATCTTAGAATCGTTAAAGTCAGAAGTGATCATGGTGGAGAGTTTGAAAACAAAGATTTTGAGTCATTCTTTAATGACAGAGGCATTCTGCATGATTTCTCTTGTCCTAGAACTCCCCAACAAAATGGAGTTGTAGAACGAAAGAACAGAACATTGCAAGAAATGGCCAGAACCATGATCAATGAGACAAACGTTGCTAAGATCTTCTGGGCAGAGGCAATAAACACAACGTGCTACATTCAGAATAGAATCTCAATAAGACCTATTCTTGAAAAGACTCCATATGAATTGTGGAAGAACAGAAAGCCCAACATTTCATATTTTCATCCATTTGGATGTACTTGTTTTATGTTAAATACAAAGAATTATTTGAACAAGTTTGACTCTAAAGCACAGAAGTGTATTATGTTAGGATACTCTGAACGCTCAAGAGGGTACAGAGTATACAATACAGAAACACAGATTGTGGAAGAATCAATCAGTGTTCGTTTTGATGATAAGCTTGACTCTGAAAAGTCAAAGCAGAATGTAGTTTTTGCAGGTATGGAAATTGAGTTTACAGGTTCTGAAGACAAGTCATCAGAAGCTCTCAACACAGACACTCCTTCAACGTCTGAAAGGAGCACTGCTAGCAATCCTACAACAGCTGCTGATCAACCTCAGAAGAGATTACCCAGAAGCAGCTTGGATCACCCAGAAGAAACTATCTTAGGAAGAAAGGAAGATCCAATCAGAACAAGAGCAAGCTTCAGAAACTCTGAAGAAACCCTCATGGGACTTGTGTCTCTGATTGAACCTTCTTCTATTGATGAAGCACTTCTGGATAACGACTGGATTCTGGCAATGCAAGAAGAGCTGAATCAATTCACCAGAAATGACGTATGGGATCTTGTTCCCAGACCAAAAGGATTCAACGTCATTGGAACAAGATGGGTGTTCAGAAACAAGCTAAATGAACAAGGTGAAGTCATCAGAAACAAAGCACGACTGGTTGCACAAGGTTATAGTCAGCAAGAGGGGATAGACTATACAGAAACCTTTGCTCCAGTCGCCAGGTTAGAATCTATCAGACTTTTAATTTCATTTGCTGTTAATAGAGGCATCACTCTGTATCAGATGGATGTCAAAAGTGCATTCTTAAATGGTTATATAGAAGAAGAGGTTTATGTGCACCAACCCCCTGGTTTTGAAAATACAAAACATCCAGAACATGTTTTCAAACTAAAGAAGTCACTATATGGTCTGAAAAAAGCTCCAAAAGCTTGGTATGAAAGACTAAGTAACTTTCTGTTAGAAAATGAATTCACCAGAGGGAAGGTGGACACTACCTTATTCTGTAAGTCAGTTAAGAATGACATCTTAGTCTATCAAATTTATGTTGATGATATTATTTTTGGATCTACTAATCCTTCTCTTGGAAGAAAATTTGCTAAGTGTATGCAGGCAGAATTTGAGATGAGCCTCATGGGGGAACTGAAATTCTTTCTAGGAATTCAGATAAATCAAACTCCAGAGGGAAATTACATTCATTAGAGCAAATATATCAGAGATCTTCTGAAGAAATTTGACCTCTCAGAATGTAAGCCATCAAAGATTCCAATGCATCCCACGTGCATTCTGGAAAGAGAAAAGGTAAGCAAAAAGGTAGAACAGAAGGTCTACAGAGAAAATCCAGTGATTACAGCTTAGTAGGCTACTGCGATGCTGACTTTGCTGGAGACAGAGTAGAGCGTAAAAGTACTTCTGGAAGCTGCCAGTTTCTGGGAGACAATCTGATCTCTTGGTCCAGCAAAAGGCAATTCACAATTGCGCTATCAACAACAGAAGCTGAGTACATAGCAGCAGCAGGATGTAGCACACAAATGCTCTGGATGAAAAGTCAGCTTGAAGACTTCCAGATTCTTGAGAGTAACATCCATATACTCTGTGACAATACTTCTGCTATTTGCTTAGGTAAGAATCCTATTTTACATTCTAGAGCTAAGAATATAGAAATAAAACATCATTTCATTAGGGACTATATTCAGAAAGGAATTTTGAACTTAAAATTTATAGATACAGACCATCAATGGACTGATATCTTGACTAAACCCCTTTCTGAAGATAGGTTCAATTTCATTCTGAAACATCTCAGCATGAAAATCTGCCCAGAGTGAAAATGTTTTAATTCCATATATTATCCTTCAGAATGTATTTGTTTTACTGTGAACTTCTGATCAATATCTCTTCAGAAAGAAAGAACATGCAGATTGTATCAGATGCTAGTCTTAAAGATCTGAGCGTTTCAGCTCAAGGATAGACGTGCTGATCACTAAATCAAACAAGTGTCATCCAATCATCAGCAAATCTCTGAAGCAGAACGTGTGCACGCTTCTGAGAAGGCAAAATGCTGATTGGGTGCATTGAGACACATGTCTGGTAACCGTTTCAAGTATCTTTCTCAAATCCCCCAAAATCAGCAAGCATTAAATGAAAGTAATCATGTTTTTAAAACGTAATCATGATTTTATTTCTCTTTCTTGAAACCGTTTACACTTTCAAAATATTCTGAAATCTATTTAAGCACGTTAACTTCTCACATTAATCTTTTACAGTTTCTCATTATCTCTCAAATATTTTCTGCATTTTTTCTGTGTTCATCTCTTTCAAACTAAAACCCACTTTCTCAGTTTTCTCAGAAAAACCCTAAGTGTGAACATGGAAACCTCCAGCGGTGCTTCTGCAGGTTCTCAGAAGAAAGCTTCCTCTGAACAGTACCAAGTTCCATTCAGAACACTCCTTACACAAGTGAAGAATCTAGAAGTGTTGTCTGAACTGATTATTGATTTTGGCAGTCTGAAAGAGAATGGTTTTGACTTGACAGAAGAAGTTAGGGCACAGAAATGGGAGAGATATTTTGACAGGTTGGTTGGACCAACATTCCTAATGTTAGTCAAGGAGTTCTGGATTCATGCGTCCGCTTCAACACATCAAGTCACCTCCTACATAATGGGAAAGAAGATTGTGATCACTGAGGATCACATAGCAAAACTGATTGGTTACAGTGGCGGTGGCATCCGCTGTATTGATATGGCTGAAAGATGCTCTGATGTTGGTGTCATAGCACAACAGACTTTCACCCATGGGGTGCCCAGCAGCAAAATTAGAGACCTAAAGGATCACCACAAAGTTTGGGTGAAGATCATTCTAGGTTGCTTTAATCATAGGAAGCCAACAAGTTCCCCTGATTACACAAATATAGATCAGCAGTTTCTGATCTATTTTATCAATCAGAATGTAAAAATCAACTTGGCTCATCTTCTGTTTAATCACCTCAGAACAAGCGTGAAGGAAACCAGGGAAGAAGAAAGAACAAAGAGGGATTGGATACCCTTTGGAAGGTTAATATCAGATATTCTGATTGAGAATAGGCTGATAGAGCACCTGATAGAAGCTCAAGAGTTAAGCACCATTGAACCAACTGTTGGCAAGCCTCTGAACGCGAAGAATCTGAAGAAAATGAAATTAATAGAGAATATCAGAAAGGAACCCAGCGTTACTCCTATTGCTGACATCACCAGCAGAAGAGTCCCACTGAGTGACTTTCCATTATTTTCTGAGATAGAATCTAAACCAGTGGTGGTTCTCAGATACTTGGACGCGTGCAAGGCTGATGGTACAGATCCCAAGCTGAATATCAAAGATCTGCACCAAGCTCAACCAGAAGTCTCACTGAAGAAGACGAAGAAAAGGAAGGCCCCTTCAGAAGGAACATCCCAGCAGACTCCCAAGAAAAGAGGTAATTTATCTGCTGCTTCTGTTTTAAATTCTTCTGCTATTCCAACATCTATCCCAACTCCAACTTCTCATGAAATCCCAATCCCCATCCCAACAATAGATGAAACCGAACCAGAAGATGACCCTTCTGAGGCACTAACACTCAGAAGACCCCGCACCAAACATCCCAAACCAACAACTTCAACAACATCAGAACTTGACAAAGTTCTGTCTGACATTGATCAACATGTTTCTGATCACCTCTCCAATAATCCAAACACTGAACCAGATATTGCCAAATCTCCTCAACCAGAACAACCTCTCTCACCCATACCAGAAGAACCTCAAATTCCTGAACAATCAGAAATTCCTCCTCCTTTTCCACAACCAGCAATTCCTTCTCCCTCTCTTCAACCAGAAATTCATCCACCATCACCTCAACCATCACCTCCTCAACCTGAGTTTCATCATTCTGAAACTCCATCTCCTCCATCTCCTGAACCTCATTCTCCTCAATCCTCTGAGCCACAACCTCTGGCAATACAGCTGCCATGTGGAACAACTGTAACCATGGCCCAGCTGCCATCCTCGCCAGAAACCACTCCTCCAAACACTCCCAAAACCCCACACAGTCCAATTATTATTTCTGACTCTCCCACTCCATCTCCCAAACAAACATCTCCCAAACAAACCACAGAAGACCCCAGTAGGACCTTCATAGATTTAACAATCCTTGACCGTCTTGCTGATCTCAAATATAAAATAGCCATTCCAAAACCAAAACAGCCAGATGTTGGCTCTGGCATTGTGAATTCTGAAACAGGTTTGCAGCAGTGGATTGCTTCTCTGAAGCAAGTCTGTCCTAGAATGATTGATCCTGCTGCCTCAAACCAGCTCTGCAGACGATTCAGAATTTGGGTACGTGCTGAAGCTCTAAAATTGCAAGACATCAATTATGAGCAAGCACAGCAGAATTTCAGCAAGCTTATGAACGAAGTTGGAAGTCAGCTGCTGAAAGAAGACATGCTCCTTCTGGATAGTGAGCCATGGTCTGAGAAGCGTCCAGCTTCAAAAGTGCAGCCAGAAGAAGACCAGACAATTCAAGCTGAAGCCAGTCAAGCTGAAGATGTTGCATAAAGCTCTCAGAAGCTCCCTGCTTCTGATGTTTCTCAAGCTGCCTTGGACAGGCAGACTCTGGAAGAGCTGAAGCTGAATGATATTCGTCTACAGCAAAGGATGGATGAAAATGATCAGAAGATGAAGGAAAGGATGGATGTGCAGGATAGCTAGATAGATACAGTAGTCAGCATGGTGCACAAGCAGACTGAGACTGCTGATAAGATTAAAGCAATGCTGGAGACTCTGTTCACACGCTTTCCTCCCCAACCTTAGATTTTCATTCATGCTATTTTCATGTTTTCTTTGCATATCTTTTGTACTGTTTTGTCTGGCTCTGAATATTTTAATATAACAAGTTTTTCTGATCTAATTGTTTTAGCACATCACTTACACTTTTTTATTGCTGACAAAAAGGGGGAGAACAAGAATGATATTTTTCAATAACGGATTACTGAGACAAAAAGTCTCAAACATTCTAACTCTGATATTTTTGAATGTTTTCTTTTTTGCTTAAGTCTACAGGTACAAGAATGCTCTCTGATTCACTGAAGACCAAAGCTCTGATACTCTGATCCAAAGTAAAGCTCTGATAAAGCTCTGATATTCTGATCTGAAGCTCTGCTCTGATATTCTGATATAAAGCTTCTGATAGTCAAAGCTCTGATATTTTGATGTTCAAAGAAAGTCAATAAAGATTTGATCCTGAAGAACTCTTGGAATTAAAAAGGGAAGTTATAAATTCAGGGGGAGTATCTCTGATCCCAACTCTCATATCTCTTTATCCCTTATCCTTGATAACTTCTTACTCTGATACATCTTATCATTTAGTTATCTCTGATACTTTTTCACGTTACTTTCAATTAAAAATATCTAGTTTTTGTCATCATCAAAAAGGGGGAGATTGTTAGAACAAAGTTTGAATCTACTACCCTAAGTTTAAGTCTTGATGATAACAAAATGAAATGATATATTAATTATGTGATTCATGTAAGAACTATTTGCTACCTAAAAATTACCTTTCTGGTTTACAGAAACTCTGATAGGTATCAGCAAGAGTGCATCGTAATCAGCATCAGAATATTGGATATCAACATCAGCATCAGAAGATGCTATATCAAAACACCAGAATCAGAAGAATAACTCACGCGAATGCTGAAGCTTGATGAACAGAACTGCGCTCAACACTCTGATAAAGACAACAACAGTTCATCAGCACTTAAGCAGAGTCAGAATGAGCCAAAGCCAGAACATGCTTTAAGTAGCAACGGTACTGTGCATTCAAGGCGAATTATTACCAACGGCATCATTCCAGACAAGATCTGCTTAATAAGGAAAGTTTGTTATTGGCATTGAATCAAGATTATTGCTCCAACGTTCAACAATTTCAGTGCTATATAAACAAGACAATGAAGATTAAATTGGCTAATGCTCTACATCAATTTAAAAACCTAAAAGCTATTCATCATCTTCTTATTCTCAGTTTGCTAAAAGCTCCAAAAATTCCTTACTCAATATTTTAACAATCTAGTTTCCATAAGCTTAAGTTGTGTAATATCACAGTTGTGATAAACAATTTTGTAGAAAACATTCACACACCTAGATTTCTCTTCTTTGTAAGAAAGTGATTCCTTGACAAACCGGTTTGTGGTTAGCATCAAGAAGGCTTTAGCAGTTGTTAAAGCAGATTGTAATATTCAGTTTAATATAGTGGATTAAGACCTCGTTGGAGAGAGGCGAAATCACCTTGACGGGTGGACTGGAGTAGTTTGAGATCAAACGAACCAGGATAAAAATATCGTGTTCATTGCATTGATTTTCAGTTTTACAATTCAACCCCCCTTCTTGTGTTTTTCACTTCTTCATGGTGTGTCACTATACAACACACTTGGGGAAGTCAAGTCAAGATTCCAAGAAATCTCTCAAGAATTTCTGAATATACTAGGAGCAGGTCTCCATCTGAATCACTTGGGGCATTGAACGTGAATCCCAACCAAGGGTTACGTATAGTCAAACATTTCCTAGCGGTGCCACAAACACCTGCTACTAGGGGCAGTGACAAATCTCCCCTAAAATCCTGTTCATAGGATGACCCCCATCCAGGGTTTCAATTTCTGAAAACTTCTCCCCAACTGAGTCGACTTCAAAAATCCTCGAGGATTTATGCCAAAAAGAAGAAACCTCTCTGACAGAATGTTGACAGGGTTTATTTCCCCAACAAACTACAAATTCCCCAACTTGAGTTTGCCTCTCCGGTTGCTACAAATCAAGGGACCACAAATCCTCTTCCCCATTAGACTTTTATACAATCTCCGATGAGTTGCTGCAAAGCCTAGACCCCGACCAGATAATAGTTAACTTCCTTATCCCCAACAAATTGCTACGAAGCTAGGAATCCAACCAGATAATAGCTAAAATTTCTTCTTCTCCATTCAAGAGATAATTCCCCAGTAGAGCAGCAGACAACTGAGACTCCTGAACTCTTTTCCCCCAAACAGAGATCGACACTCTCCACAGAGCCTTCTCAAGCAAACCCAATATTTCCCAACAGAGTTGCTCCTCAAACCCAAGAGGAATCCCTAGTGGAAACATCCTAAAACAAGGTCCGAAGAGGAGCATACTCTTCATCCACAACAGCGGTCCTGGATTTCATTCCGCAAGGCTCCCCAGCATTTGTCAAAGATTTATTTTCCCAAACAAAGATACACTTCATTAACATTTCACATACATGATAAATGCATACGGCATAATCTCATTTATTTTGAGGACACCATTCATTTCATACATCATGACATTGCATACAACTAATGTTTTACCTTTTCAGGAAAAAGTCAATCAACAGATAGCTATCATCAATCTTCAACAAGTCCAAGTTTAGTTTCTGAAGCAAGACATAACAACTACCTATGTGACCAGATGTAACTTTACACGGGCTCATTATGAAATAATCTTACATGGATTCCTATCTCATCATGAAGCAATCTTACACGGGTTCCTTTTGACTTCCAAACATAACTTTATACAAACAATCTTACACAAATACAGTTTTACACTAACTCATCCTGAAGCAACCCTACCCAGGTTCCTTCTCATATATTTCTAGATGAAGTTTTACACAGACTCATCCTGAAGTTACCCTACCCAGGTTCCTTCTCATACATTTCCAGATGCAGTTTTACACGGACTCATCCTGAAGTTACCCTACCCAGGTTCCTTCTCATACATTTCCAGATGCAGTTTTATACAGACTCATCTTGAAGCAACCCTACCCAGGTTCATTCTCATTTCCAGATGAAGTTTTACACGGACTCATCCTAAAGTTACCCTACCCAGGTTCATTCTCATTTCCAGATGAAGTTTTACACGGACTCATCCTAAAGTTATCCTACCCAGGTTCCTTCTCATACATTTCCAGATGCAGTTTTACATGGAATCATCCTAAAGTTACCCTACCCAGGTTCCTTCTCATACATTTCCAAATGCAGTTTTACACGGACTCATACTAAAGCAACCCTACCCAGGTTCCTTCACATTTCCAGATGAAGTTTTACACGGACTCATCCTGAAGTTACCCTACCCATGTTCCTTCTCATACATTTCCAGATGAATTTTTACACGGACTCAACCCAAAGTTACCCTACCCAGGTTTCTTCTCATACATTTCCAAATGCAGTTTTATGTGGACTCATCCTGAAACAAACCTACCCAGGTTCCCTCTCATTTCCATATGAAGTTTTACATGGACTCATCATGAAGTTACCCTACCCAGTTTCCTTCTCGTACATTTTCAGATGAAGTTTCACACGGACTCATCATGAAGCAACCATACCCAATTTCCTTTGCCACATCTCCAAATGCAGTTTTACACGGACTCGTTCTGAAGAAGGCCCACCCAGGCTTCTCTCTCATATGTCTCCTAAAAGCAGCCCTACATCGGCTAATCATAGATAACAGGCAAACAAAGTCCTCTTCTAGTTAGATTTATCTTTTCCAAATTAAAAAACAGGAAAAAAGACATCTACTATTTCAGTATAAATCAACCAAAATATTTATCCTGATACTTTCCCCAGTCACGCTGGATGGCATCTTTAAGCCCATTCCCTACACGACCAACAACCATATCATCGAGTGCATATTTCTGGGCACTGTAGTGTTCAATCATCTTCGACCTTCAAGTCACAAATGGTGGACTCGCCAATCTAACTCTTCAGGTTTAAGAAGATTGAATAGGGGCAGGTGTTGTACCCTAAAATTTGTCCTCTCATTTCTGAAGGATTTTCTCATAAGGTCTTCCATGACATCAAGTTTACAGCATTGATATATCAATCTAGGGTTGGAATTAGCACAAGGGCAAAATGGTCAATTGCATACTGAAAAGTCAAACTTTGACTTTTGGAACAAAATCAAGTTTCAAGAATCATATTTCATCAAAACATGTTGGAATATGAAGTTTGTTTCATCAAGAAAATCAAAAGTCAAATTTTCTTTGGAAAAGTCAAAGTTTTGAACACTTAGAATTTTTCTAAGTGTTAAGAAAATATGACAAGTTCAGAACTTCTGGCCAGATTTTAACCGTGATGCAAGATGATTCTGGAAGAACTTATGACGCAAGAATTGTAGATCTCAATGAGATCTAAAACACTGCAGAATAAAACTTCTCCTAGAAATGCTGGGATTTCAAGTTATAAATCTTTGAAGACAAGTCCATGAAACTGAAACACTCAGTAAATTTTGGACATTTCCATGACAGAATTTGGTTAGAACTTCTGGTCTAGTTTTCACGTAGGTTCAACCAGAGTTTGCAAGAGTAATTCAAAGAAAGTCTATAAAGCATGTTACAAGCTTTCTGAAAAGTCAGAGAACTCCTTCAGAACATGCTGGAGCAGGGAGATTCAAAGACCAGAAGTTGGATGTTTGTTCTTAGTTACGCTGATGCTGAACTTCTGATCCAGATTAAACTATGACACATAATCACATATTGTAGGATTCTGTTTTGACAATTCTCATCATCATTAATGCTCACACCGACTTTTGAGTCTCTGTCCAAAGGATTTCCCTACGTGTGGCATAGAAGTGCCATTGTTGTCCTTGAAAAGCAAACTTTTGTACAAGTTTATGTTAGGCCCGTGCTTTGCTTTTGCCTCTGAGGTCACTTTTACTTAATTCATACTTACAAAATCCAACTTAGGCACGACTAAAAGCTGCTAACCACCATACTTGTTTAACTTGCTTCAAGAAAAAGTCAGCTCCCTAGCATGATGGTTGTACTCTTAACTTCTCTAAGCTACAAAATCCTTGCCTATAAATTGAACTTCATTTGCAACTGTAAAGGGGTGGAGAATTTAAGAATTAGCCTTCAAACTTGCTGAAATTTCAAAGAATTGGAAAATAAAAACATAAACACAAAAACCTGCTAAGCTTCTGTTTCTTTTTACGCCCAAACTCTAAATTTCTTGCACACCTCTTGGCCAAATCACCCACTCAGTTTCTAATATACATTTAGAAACAATCCCAGCCTCTGCTTACAGATTGCAGTTAAATCTCCATCAACTTCTATTTCAAAAATCAGAACATTGTTTCTTGGCTGATCCAAAATGCTCCAGCCATTCATAGTTCAAGTTAAGGGTTGTTCCATGCTTTCTGAGAATTGAGGGAAGCTGACCAGAACATCACAATAGTAAGAACCAGGCTTTAGTTCATAGAACAATTTCCAGCTGCAAGGTAAGTTCTTCTGACTTGTATCTCATTACTTAGGCATTGATAGGCTTGCATGTTCAAAAATACAATGTAGACATCCTGACTCTGATTCTGTACAAATTGATAGATTTCATGTATTTTTGCCGAAGTAGAGAGAACTTTGGTTTAGAACTTCTTGAGGAAATTAGGATTAGAAAAATTCATGCTTGCTTCTGATTTTTAGTTCTGATATCTTATATTTCTGAATCATGATGAAATTTTCCATAACTGCTATGTGTTCACTTTCGATTTTGTTGAGAAATGGCCAAGCTGTAGATGCTCTGACTGGCATAAAGAAGGATATGAAATTCATCAGAACTTACTTTGTGATACATGTTTATGCTTCTATTTCTAATACTGGGTGTACAACCACCCCAGTGGTAGAAATCGCGCGCATAAGACATTAGTGCTAAGGGTCCTGGGTTCAAGCCCCAGAAGAATCTTTTTTAGGTTTATTTATTGACATTTTCACCCATTTATCTGTCAGACAATATTCCTAGACCAGAACTTCTATATATCCTTACCAAACAACATTATCACCTAACTCCCTCAACAACCAGAACTTCTAACCTTCAGTGATATTAGAACTTCTAGATTCCCAGCTACACTAGAGCTTCTAGACTCCCTCAGAAATTAAAACTTCTAGACTTCCCTTTGTTCCCAACAGACCCATAACTCCTGACCATCCCCTTTTCTGCTAACATTTTCCTTCTGACTTTCAGCGTACCAGAGTCAGAGCTTCTTACTTCAATAAGGCACTGATTCTGATTCTTTTCCCTTATTATTTTTATCATCACTTTATTTTCAATAATCCAAAAAACCAAAAAAAACCTTTTTATATTCACATACTTTATTTTATTTCTTTTAAAATCAAAAGACTGAAAATATTTTCTTAAGCAAACTTAATTCTTTTCTTAACAAAAACAGAACAAGTCCATTTCATTTCTTGTACATTATTTCAATATGGTTGTAATAGATAATTAGGACTTTAAATTCCTTGCAATCCCCATTTATAAATTTGTATACCACATCCCCCTAATGATTGTAATACTATAAAATATTTATTTTCCGCAATTTATCACTTTCATATAAATACTAGTAATTAGGATTTGCATGGGAAGATAAAAATCAATCTTAGAGAACACTAATCCAAGATAAACCAAGCATGAAATGTAAACACTTTCACACATGAACCCCTAGGGTAACTCCACTTGTTGCCTAAAAATGGTCATGTTATGCACGTGGAATATCTTAGCAAAAACAATCGAATACAAGATCATAGTTCCTCGATGATGCTTTAAATGTTGCCTTTCAAATGATCTTAGTCCCTCAAAGAGAAATGCTAACATATCTCACAACATTTCTATCATGACTATATGATGATCCACTCCCGTCCCTTTTACATCGAAAGATAAGGCTTCTTACTAATCAATGGTAAGATAGAAATATCAAAGGAAAGGAGGAAATGAATGAAAGACTTTTAAGTAGATAGAGACGTTCCTAGTTGCTTGCTCACTTTAAAAACAAACACACACTAAACACTTTCAAAACAAACATACACCAACACTTTCCATGAAATATTTTCAAAAGTCCAACACTTCATATACATTCTCCCCGAAACGAGAATCATTACAAAGTTCGCCTAAACGAAGGCGCCTTTTCAAAATACTTTCAAAAACCACCATAAAGCACATTCTCAAACAAAGCAAGTGATCTAGCAAGTAACAAAGAGCACATAGATAACTATGAATGAAAAGGGTGCTAACACCTTCCCTTTTCATAATCTACCCCCCGAACTCAAGAAAATAATCTCAAAGGTCTTTCCTGTTCTTTTCATCCTTTCCTGATGGACTATGGTTTTTGACGGGGCTTCGAACACACTCGGTAATGGCATTGGTGCTGTAATTATATCTCCTAAAGGCTGTCATACTCCTTTCACTGCAAGACTATGTTTCAACTGTACCAATAACATGGCAGAGTATGAAGCATGCATCATGGGTCTCAAAGCTGCTATTGACCTAAGGATCAAATTCTTGAGTGTATTCCGGGATTAAGCTTTGGTAATAAGTCAAATCAAAGACAAGTGGGACACGAAGCACCCAAATCTTATCCCTTACAAAGAGCACGTGCTGACATTGCTTCCACACTTTAAGGAAGTAACCTTTGAACATTTTCGACGAGAAGAGAATCGGTTAGCGGACGCGCTAGCTACCATGTCCCCTATGTTCATGGTCAGGTGGGACAACGAGACTCCTTGGATCACTATTGAGATATTGGATGAACTAGCATATTGCTACGAGATCGACACGGAAGGCGTAGTAGTCAAACCTTGGTTCTACGAGGTGAAGAGATATCTTGAGGCTCAAGAGTATCCCGAGGGGGCATCTGTCAATGATAAGAAGTTTTTGAGAAGGTTCGCCACGAAATTCTTCCTCAGTAATGACATCCTCTACAAGTGCAACCATGACTCTACTTTACTTCTATGCATAGACAAGAGCAAAGCGGAGAGGATTATGGCAAAATTACATGAAGGTACCTTCGGAACCCATTTGAGTGACCATACCATAGCTAAAAAGATCCCACGGGAAGGATACCATTGGTCCACTATAGAAGCAGACTGCTATCAGCAATCACGAACTTGTCACAAATGCCAGATCTATGCTGATAACGTGCATGTACCTCCGGTTCCTTTGAATATCATGAAGGCTTCTTGACCCTTTGCAATGTGGGGTATTGACATGATCTGAGAGATTATACCTACCACTTCCAATGGGCATCACTTCAACCTGGTGGCCATTGATTACTTCATGAAGTGGGTCGAAGCTGCCTCTTTTGCTACTGTTACCAAGAACGTTGTGGCGCGATTTATTAAGCATAACCTAATTTGTCGGTATGGTGTGCTAGAGAGAATCATAATAGACAATGGTACAAATCTCAACAATATAATGATCACCGAACTCTGTAAACAATTCAAGGTCCATCATCATAATTCTTCCCCTTACCGGCCGAAGATGAATGGCACCATTGAAGCCGCAAATAAGAAAATTAAGAAGATCATACAGAAAATAATGGTGACATACAAATATTGGCATGAAATGTTACCATTTGCTCCTCATGGTTAACGCACCTCAGCGCGTACGTCAACAGGGACAACACCTTATTCTCTGGTATATGGTATGGAGGCTATCCTACCAATCGAGGTCCAGATCCCTTCTTTCCGGATCATGAAGGATGCAGGTTTAAACAAAGACGATTGGATCTAGACTCGACTTGATCAACTAAATATGGTTGATGAGAAAAGGCTTACTACTGGTTGTCATGGTCAGATGTACTAAAAACAGATGATCAAGGCTTTCAACAAAAAAGTCAGACGTCAGGTATATCAGGTGGGTGATCTAGTAGTCAAGCGCATAATCCTTCCGCAAGGTGAACCCAGGGAAAATGGACCCCCACATACGAAGGGCCATTTGTAATCAAGAACATATTTTATGGTGGACCCATGATTCTAACCACCATGGATGGTGACGACCTTCCCCATCTTGTGAATGTGGACATAGTGAAAAGATACTACGCATAAATAAGAAGTGCTAGGTCGACTAGAATAGGAAAAAATAAGGGTGTCACGGCGAACCAAAAGGGTTCAGGCAAAAATTAGGGATAAAAACAAAAAAAAAATGTACACCCGGTGAGTCGAAAACCTGAAAGGGCGGCTTGGGCAAAAAAGGGTATCTCGATGGACTGAAAACCCGAAAGGGCGGTCCAGGCAAAAATTATGGATTTAAGGCGTATAACTATGTCCCATGGATTACCATGTAATAAGACTTCAGTATTAGACTATCAAACTCAAGCGGTACCGATCCATCCAGTCAACTTCAGACAAGCAGCAAAGTGATGAGACGCTCGAAGGCATAAGAGCAATAGCAAAATTGAAACTCAATGGGGTCATTATACATAGTTGTTTTCTCCTTGTCTATAACTTTGTATAAATTCTTCTTGACGAAATTTTCGTACTAGAATGTCTGTCTCCTTGTACATAAACGCCTTTTATAGGAAAACTTCAAAAATCAATACAAATCAGTTTTTGAAAGTTCAAAACTACTTGTTTTCTATTTTTCTGTTTTGTTTTGCAAAAACGTCCAGTTATTATTTATGGCACATTCATATTGAATATGATTACTGTTTGAAAATATTTACATAAAGAACATAAAGACAATCGCTAATGGCTTAAGGAACTAAGCAATGTCTGAAAGCCAGTCCTAGTCTCTACAGTTTTTTTTCCCAAGCCGGAATTACCTTCTCTAGCAGAATTCCTCTGAGATTTGAAATCCATACTTTCCAGCTGAGTATATTTCTGTCCCCATCAGTTTATGAAGCCTCGTCCCTGCAGATTAAACGACCAAAGTTTGACCTCTCATTCCCCACATAGCTTTATAATCTCTGGCAGCTTTCAAATCTTCATCCCCGTTACAATTTATTTCTCTGGAAGTAGAAGATCATCCTCAACAGAGTTCCTTTTCCTTAGTTATTGAATATTCCCCAGTAGAGTCTCCAACATAATTATTTTCTCACTATGGAATATTCCAACAGAAGAATTCTTCTCCCTCAGCGGAGCACTCCCCAAATAGAGCATCCTCTCCCCAGTGGAATATTCGCAAGCAGAATTACTTCTCTCCCCATAGATTCGTTCTTAAACAGAAGACAAAAAAAATTCCAGCCGAGTATTCTCAAACAGAAAGAGGAAATCCTCGACAAATCATCCCTACTCATCATCACCAACGGAAGTAGAAGAACCACTTTTCCTACAACGATCAAGAATTCAATTTCCAGTACTCTCCAACAATAGTCAGGGATTTATTTTCCCAGACTCTGATATGTCACAATATCATTTCATGTTCATACATCATGACATACGCATACATATTGCATACATCATAATCTCATTTATTTTGAGAACATCATCACACAATGCATTTCATGCATCGCATATAATTAATCCTGTACCTTTTCAGGAAAGATGGTTATCATCAACAATTCCAACAGTTAAAGGTTAAATCCATGAAGCTATACATATCATATGCAGACAACTAATGGTAAATCAGTTCCCGAAACCAAACGGGTTAACTAATTTGCGGGATCAAATGAGGAAGCCTTAATACCCAGGCTTTATTTTGAAGTAACCCTATTACCCAGGTTCCTTCTCACAGCCCTACTACCCAGGCTTTATTTCAATGTAACCCTACTACCCAGGTTCCTTCTCACATTCCTATTACCCAGGCTTTATTTCAAAGTAACCCTACTACCCAGGTTCCTTCTCACAGCCCTTCCACCCAGGCTTTATTTCGAAGCAGCCCTACTACCCAAGCTTTATTTCAAAGTAACCCTACTACCCCGGTTCATTCTCACAACCCTACTACCCAGGCTTTATTTCTAAGTAACCCTACTACCCATGTTCATACTCATATCCCTACCACCCAGGCTTTATTCCAAAGAAACCCTACTACCCATGCTTTATTTCGAAGTAACCCTACTACCCACATTCCATCTCATAGCCCTACTACCCAGGCTTTATTTCGAAGCAACCCTACTACCCAAGTTCCTTCTCACAGCCTTACTACCGAGGCTTTATTCCAAAGCATCCCTACTACCCATGCTTTATTTCGAAGTAACCCTACTACCTAGGTTCCTTCTCATAACCCTACCACCCATGCTTTATTCCAAAGCAGCCCTACTACCCAAGCTTTATTTCGAAGTAACCCTACTACCCAGGTTCCTTCTCATAGCCCTACTATCCAGGCTCCTTTTTACCTGACATAGTTTTACACGGACATGTCCCGAGAAAGCCCTATACAGGTTCCTTCTCTTTTATCTCCGAACAACAGTTTACAACACTGCAAAACCTAGAACTGACGAGATACATTCGATTTCATATTCCCTAATAAGTCGCCGTAAATCCAGGATTAGACCAGATAACGATTTTCTTTTGTCTCATAAATCAAGAGTTAATCCCCCAGAAGAGTAATGGACAACCGAATCTCCTAGACTCTATTTCCCAGGACATAAATCAACTTTCCCCGGCGAAGTCCTCCTCAACGGTAGGTACAGGAATTCTCGCAAAGGAATCTCTTATGCAACCAATATATTTTCTGGATGGAATCTTTAAGCCCATCTCCGACGATTCTCCGTCGCCTTCCAAATGGAATTTGTAAGCCTATTCGCGATATTATCGATCGACATTCACTTCATGCGAATGCAAATTTCTGGGCACTCTAGTGTTCAATCATCTTCCACCTTCAGATCACGAACGACAGACCAACCAATCTACATCCCCATATTTAAGAAGATTGAACAGGGGCAGCTGTTGTACCCCAAAATTTGCCCTCCCATTTTCACAAAACACATACCCCTAGAGGTTCTCAATTGCTCAAGGTGGACCAAGTATTGACCAGACAACTCTCCTACTAAGGCAATGAACCCCCAACTAGGGTTTCCATTTTTATCAAGATGTTTGAGCTCCAATGGTATCAAATGCTTCCCATGGTCCTAATATGTCCTTAAGATCATCATGCCAAGTTTAATGCTTTGCTCAATAAGTTTGCTCAGACAATTGCTCAAGTATTAGAAAATCAACAATGCAAGGTCAAAAGTCAATTGTGACCTATATACAGTCAAACTTCAAGATTTTTGAACAACATCAACATTTTGAAGTGATATCCATCATTTGATCAAGGTTTGATCATGATTCCTCAAGAAATGCTCCTAATTCATCCAAAGTCAAAAATAGCAAATTAGGGTTTCTATAGGAAAAGTCAACCAAACTTTGACCAAGCATAACTTTCTAATAATTTATCATAAATATTCCAACCAAAGCTCATTTTGAAAAGAATCAAATTCCCTACAACTTCTCTTCATCCCTCAAGTCCAAGAAATGCACCATTTGAAAGATACAAGTTCATACATTACAGGTCATTTTTAGAATCTCAATAAAAGCCACTTTTTTCCAAGACCTATAACATCAAGCTAACATCTTCAAAATAAAAATTGATCAAAAGAGGGATTGAAGTAGACATCTTGGGCTTTCCAAAAAGTACCAGATCATCATCATGAGATAAAAATTGAGCAAGTTATAGCTTGCACAATTTGGGAAAATTTGGGAAATTTAAAGAAATATGCATTGGGCAAATTTGAATTTTTAAGGCAATGGCTCAAATTCTTGAACTTCAAACATATTGGTAAGACCATAGAGGACTCCTGAAAACAATTTTGCATAGTCTTGACTTTATTTGCATTTTATATTAATTTTATTTAATTAAAAATCAAATAAATCAAGATTATTACAAATAATATGGTTAAGGCTTGTTTTAATGCATGAAGGGGTCCCAATTTTCGTGTACAGCAAGGCCAAGATGTTTGCACTCATTCAAAATTCAAAAATGGACAAAATCCCATAATTTTGGCCAAGGTTACAATGGACATTCATGGCATTCAAAAGCTTGTCCATAGCTGTTACAAACATTGCATTTTCGTGTCCCCTCATCATTCTCTATATAAGCAAGCTTCTGGCAAGCATCAAACAACGATACACGACCTGCGGAACCCCTGACCAATTTTCAAAAAAAAAACTAAGTTGTCAAACTCGAATTTCCATTTCCAGCTTGTTTCAGTCCCAAACAAGTATCAAAACATACTCCTGGAGAGCCTCTGAAACCATTGCAAGCATTCCCAAAACCTGAAACATCAAGAATCGTGCTCTCTAACAATCACGGTTTGTGTTTTTTTTTCAAACTCGATTCCAATTATTTTTCCATCGTGAATCTGTTTTGATCATATATCCATGCTTGCTATCACATTTACAATGTTTTTGATTGGTTTGATTAAAGTTTAGGCGCAGGAACAACTTCTTGCCATGGCTAGGGTTCATAAGCTCAGATTTGGGGTTTCCTTCTCTAAGGAAAATTGGACCAGATTATGGGTACCATAGCATTCAGGGGAAAATTTATGATTGATCCATGGCTGTAGTTTTAATTTATCTTGCTTGTATTATGTTTTTTAATATTGCAGGGATGTAGCTACAAACAAAGTTCTCACTATAGCCTTTAGTGACAATTTTGTCCGTAGGTAAAAGTCTGATACCAAAGACCATAATTCTGGGAAGAAGACAAGAGGTGGCAGCATACCACTGGCCCGTTTGAACTTCACGCGTTTTTTTGGGCATGCTACTTTATTTAATTTATGTTTTTTTTGTTTATTATATTAACAAATAAGCAGCCCAGCGCAGATGGTCAATGAGTGAATATGTGAGGCAAATGTCCTGGGTTCGATCCCAGGCATATGCTTTTGTATTGTTCTTGATAATTTCTTATAGATCCAATGCATCTCCTAGCCAAGCATCCACCATACGTCCTCAGATCCCACCCTTTGGATCATCTCAAAGCAGATCCATGCTCTAGAATTGAAGATCCATAGTGCATTCCCTGAAGGCTGATCACACTGGAATGCACGCTGGAAATTGGGCCAGTGCCTTTGGGCCATGCAAAAATTCCAATTCACACCTACCAGTTGGCCAAACAGGACCAGGCCCATTCCTTATTTTTTGAACTTTATTTCTTTATTGTTATTTTATTTTAATTGTCTTAAATTCATTTTTTTAATAATTAATAAATCAAAAAATCAATAAATATAATTAAGTTTTATAATTAAAATTAATTTTCTGAAAAAATTTATTAATTTTCTTATTATAACTTGATAATTTTTATTAAATAAAAATTAATTAGATTTAGGTTAAGTTTTCAAATATTTTTTTAACATAAAAAAATGACAACAATATTTTCTCTTTAATTTATAAGTTTTTTTTAGGACTTAGACTTTATTCCCGTCTTAATCTTTTTTCGCGCGCTTATTTATTTTCGTTTTATTTTCTAATTAATGTAACTGTTAATGGTTTGTAATATTTGTGAATTAGATTTTCATTTACTGTTTTTATTTACCGCTTTCCCCCAAGTTTGGTTATGTAACCCCCTCCCCAAAGCCTTGTATTAGCTAGGTTTAAGATTCTCGCATTTTATTTTTTCACTACTATTAACTGTTAGATGAATGGTCATAGGATTGAATGGAAAGATTAAATGAGTAAAACAGTAGAACACCCTAACTGTGCAAAGATAAACAAACTGAAATCAAACACTTGTACATGCTCACCCCTAGGGTATCTCCCACTTTGGTTGCCTCGGAAATACAGTCACTATTCTCGAACGTGAGAACTCTTAGTGACTGTCCTCTAATTCAGAGATCGCGAGTCCCTTTCAAAGGCTGCCTCGGTAAAACAAAACGCGATCTTAGAAATTTAGTTCAGTTACTAAGAGATCTTACCCTATTTCCTTAAGTGACCATAATCGTCCCTTTTGATTGTCCCTTAAACTCCAACGATGGAGCTACCTACTCCTTAATAGTAGGATATCATTGTCTAAAGGAAATAAGAAAACGAACAATATTTTTAGAGTAGGTAGAAACTTTTAAGTACTTGCTCAAAACAATCAATATTTCACACTTACACTTTCAAACAAAGTTTTCAAAAACTCTTTATCACACTCTTGAGGACTGATACAAGGGTTACCATAAAGTGAAACGCCGCACTAAGGCATTTTCAAAGCTTTTCAAAACACACACAAAAGCAATTTAAAAATGAGCAAGTACCTAAGATCCCATGGAAAACCATGGATAGAAAGGGTGCTAACATCTTCCCTTTCTATAATCTACCCCCTGTACTCAAACATCTCGAAAAAGGTTTTTTTCTGTTCTTTTTCCATTTTCCTTTGTTGGATAAAATAAAAGACGGTGGCGACTCTTGCTTACCGCGACATTTGCGAACACAAAATGCAAAACCAGTATTAAACAGTTAGTTCTGCCACCGTATCACACGAGGTAAAGGTGATGGTATAGCAGGGAGTGGCCTGGTCTGAACCAACTTTTTCTGAATCAATACTGGGAGTAATAGGACTTCATGGGGAAATGTCAAAACATTTTTGATGAGGGACTAAAGTCTTTACGTGCCAAAATAAATTCACATTCTCAAAACAAGTCTCAAAGCTTGGAGAAATCAAAATAATAAAATTGTTGGGGACCATAGATTCAATTTAGAAATAAACCAGAATGAATCAGTCAACCAAAATAACACCTCATCAGTAATAAACTCAAGAGGAACCACTTTCTATCCAGACAAAGAGTTGTACAGGAAGGATAAAGCAAAAATCTTCCACGAGGGATAACTCAATGGGGAAATTGAAAGAATATACACTTTCTGCTTAAGGTTAACATTCTATTGGAGAGAAGATAACATAACTCTGCAAATAGGGTAATATGCTAACAAAATAATAATGAATGCAGATGAGAAATGAATTGCTAAATTCAACTATGCATGATGTGTGTATGAATGTATGAATGTTATCATGTATATGCTGAAAAAATAGACATATAACAGTGGGGATAACCAGACAAAACCAACTTGGGTAAAGTCAATACTCGACTAAATCACATCCAAAATGAAAATTTCTCAAGAAAGTAAGCACCAACTAAGGAAACAGATTCCTATATCACAACTTAACTCCACTGAGAAGGAACATAATCCAAAAATAATCCAATCATAACAATAAACAAGTATAGATACAGTGATATAACATCCTCCTCCAGGCTTCACCAGGGAATATCACACAGACTTCAATGGGGAAAGCAAATGTTTCTAGGTCTGTATTTCTACTAGGGATTGCAATAATCATTTTAATAGGCTAGATGAAATCGATATTGTTGAGATATCAACTGAAGATTTCGTATTGACTTCATCAGGGAGGGAAACACTACATCTTCAAGCGGAACCCAAGATACATTCTTCAATACAGAGAGTGATGATTACACCAACTTCTTTGGGGAGAAATTATGAAACTTCATGGGGGTAGCAATTTTCAAAGAGACCCATTATCTAGACTTTTCTTGGAGATTTAAGAAGTCAAACAATACAACATGAAATAAAAATTATGGGGATTTTAAATCAAACCCAACACTTAGCGTGAGACAACCCAAAAAGTTGACAACTTTGTCAACACTTCTTAGAGAAGAAATTGCCATTGTCTAGTTGCCTGGGAAACAAATAACAACCATAATGCGAACACTGCAAAGGGAGATGTTTTGAAAATTATTCCATCTCAACACACAAAGGCGAAGAGACTTTCATCATATGAGTGAAGACCTTACTGGGGAATCCGGGATAGAGACTTCATACGATGCAAACCCGAAATTAAAATAAGCCAATATCTGATTGGGGAAAACATGATCACAAACCCAATACCGCATCACACATCAATTGGTATCATCATAAATTATCTGAGAACCACAAGAAAATCACTCATACCATCAAAAGTGACCTGGGAGACTTCTCGGGGAACTCATATTTCCAAAATTTCAGAGTTCATCCATCCTTGGAGTCACTATTTTTGTTCCCCTTGAGTCAAAAAATCTAAAGCAAGAAGTAATTTGCAAATTATTTAAAAAAAACTTTTTGTTATTTAATTTGTTCGCTTTGAAAATTAATATCAATAATAAATGAAGTCTTTGTAAGCTGAATAAAATAAGAATTGCAAAGAATTGGATAAAAGCTCAAACTTTATTATTAGAATGGTAGTATGCAAATGGTGACACTCCATAAATGATTACAAAGTTTAGAAAATGGTAATATATTGGAAAATATATATTGAAATACAATGACCACCATACTCCTTAACAACTTTAAATTCCTGAGCAGCGGCTTCAGTTGAAAAGTGGTGAGGATCCAAGAAGATTGTTGCTTCAATGATCAAGTCTCTTCTGATGTATTTACTTGCCAATAAATCCCTAACTTTTTCCTAGATTGCCCTTGCGGGTTTTCAGCCTACCAGGAAAATTTATTCTGTTTATGTCTCTAATTTTTTCCTAGGTCGCCCTTTCGGGTTTTCGACTTAGCGAGATGTTCTTTTATTTCTTTAGGAGAAGTATTTCTTGACTGCAACAACATTCACGAGACATGGGAACTCCTCGCCATCCATTGTTTCAAGAATCAATGCACCGCCAAAGAAGGCTTTCTAAACAACATATGGGCCTTAAAAATTGGGAGTCCACTTGCCCCTAGAATCAGCGTTGAAAGACATGATCTTCCTAAGCACGAGGTCACCTTCTCTAAATTCACGAGGTTTGACCTTCTTATCAAAATCTTTCTTCATTCTTTTTTGGTATAACTAACCATGACACAAGGCCGTCATTATTTTCTCTTCAATTAAATTGAACTGGTCAAACCTGTTGTGGACCCATTCAGCCTCTGACAACTTGGTTTCCATTATCACACGTAAAGAGGGAATCTCAATCTCAACGGGGAGCACTGCTTCCATGCCATACACAAGAGAGAACGATGTTGCCCCTGTTGAAGTGCAGACAGATGTTTGATACCCATGCAAAGAAAAAGGGAGCATCCCATTCCAATCTTTATAAGTAATAACCATTTTCTGGATGATCTTCTTGATATTCTTATTAGCAGCTTCGACAACCCCATTCATCTTTGGCCTATAGGGAGATGAATTGTGATGGAAAATCTTGAATTCTTCACAAAGTTCTGTCATCATTTTATTATTCATATTTGAGCCATTGTCAGTGATAATCCTGCTTAACACACCATATCGACATATGAGATTGTTCTTGATAAAGCTTACTACCACCTGCTTAGTAACATTAGCATAGGAAGCTTCTTCCACCCATTTGGTGAAGTACTCAATTGCCACTAAAATGAAACGAGGTCCATTCGATGCCTTTGGTTCAATCATTCCGATCATGTTAATACCCCACATAGAGAAATGCCATGGGGATGAAATAACATTGAGAAGTGTCAGAGGCACATGAATTTTGTCAGTGTAGATTTGTTATTTGTGGAACTTCTTTGCAAATTTATAACAGTCAGATTCCATTGTCAGCCAATAATAACCTTCCCTAAGCATCTTCTTTGCCATCGAATATCCATTGGCATGGGTACCAAAGGAACCTTCATGGATCTCATGCATCAACATGTCTGCTTTGTGTCTATCCACGCATCTGAGCAAGACCATGTCATAATTTATTTTGTATAGCACATCTTCATTGAGGAAAAAGCTACCTGACAACATTCTCAATGTCTTTCTATCTTTATTTGATGCACCAACCGGGTATTCCCGAGTCTGGAGAAAATGCTTGATATCATAATACCAAGGTTTCTCATCTGACATCTCTTCTGCTATAAACACATGAGCTGGTCTATCCAAATGTTGTAATGTGATACGAGGCATATCGTTCCAAGTATTCACTTGATACATAGAAGCCAGAGATGCCAAAGCAAGTGCTATATGATTTTCATATCTAGGAATATGATGGAATTCAACTTTGTTAAAGAAGGGTAATAATCTTCTAGCATAGTCTTCGTAATGGATCAAGCTAGGGTGAAGAGTATCCCATTCTCCTTTAATCTGATTTACTACCAAAGCTGAATCGCCATACACATCTAGAACTTTTATTCTGAGATCAATAGGCTCCTCGAGAGCCATGATAAAAGCTTCATACTCTATCATATTATTGGTACAATCAAATGTTATCCTTGAAGTAAAAGGAATATGTGTTCCATGAGGAGTGTTAATCACAGCGCCAATTCCTTTCCCATAAGAATTCACAACTCCATCAAATACCATACCCCACTGGAATTCAGGACCAGAACCTTCCCCGGGAAAAGATTCATCACAATCTTTTACTTTTAGAAACATAACACCCTCATCAGGAAAATCATATTTAACAGACTGATAATCATCAACCGGTTGGCGAGCAAGATAATCCGCCAACACACTCCTTTTTATAGCCTTTTGAGTACAATATTCAATATCATATTCAGACAACAAAATCTTCCAACGGGCAATTCTCCCAGTAAGAGCAGGCTTTTCAAAAATATACTTAATTGGATCCATTTTGGAAATCAACCAAATAGTATGATTCAACATATATTGCTGCAACCGCTTTTCCTCCCAGGCCAGAGCACAACATGTTTTTTCTAGCATAGAATACTGCGAATTATAGTCAGTAAACTTCTTTCTTAGATAATAAATGGCCTATTCCTTATTTTTTGTTTCATCTTGTTGTCCCAAAATATAACCCATAGAAATATCTAACATTGTCAGATACATGATCAAAGGTCTTCCTTCAACGGGAGGGATCAAGATAGGAGGTTCAAGTCGATACTCTTTAATACGTTCAAATTCCCTTTTGCAATCATCTGTCCACACACAACCCTGATATTTCTTTAACAACTTAAAGATTAGTTCACACATTGCATTCATATGGGAAATTGAATCTGGAAATATAATTCAGATGCCCAATGAAGCCTCTAACTTTCTTTTGAGTCCTTGGTGTAGGCATTTCTTGAATCTCTTTGACTTTATCGGGGTCAACTTTAATTCCCTTTTGGCAGACAATAAAACCTATCAATTTCCCTGATCGGACCCCGAAGGTGCGTTTGTTTGGATTCAAGCGGAGACGATACTTCCTCAAACGCTGAAACGACTTCAACAAATCCTCTACATTCCCTTCTTCAGTCTGTGATTTGGCAATCATGTCATCAACATATGCCGAAATTTCCTTGTGCATGAGATCATGGAATAAGGTTATCATAGCTCTGTGGTACGTTGCACTAACGTTCTTCAACCCGAACGGCATCACTCTGTAACAGAATGTTCCCCAGGGTATGATAAATGTTGCTTTTTCCATCTCCTTAGGTGTCATTATGATTTGATTATATTTAGAAAATCCATCCATGAATAATAATACTTTGAATTTTGTTGTACTATCGACCAACATATCAATATGTGGCAATGGAAAATCATCTTTTGGACTAGCTTTAATTAGATCTCTATAATCAATGCACATGCGAACTTTTCCGTCTTTCTTTGGTACTGGGACAATATTGGCAATCCACTGAGGGTACACTAATGTTACAAGAGAACCGACATTAATCTTCTTTAAAACCTCTTCTTTAAATTTCACTACCATATCAGGGTGAGTTCTTCGTAATTTCTGCTTGACTGGCGGGCACTCTGGATTCAGCGGAAATGATGCTCCACAATATCAGTATCCAAACCAGTCATATCTTGGTATGACCAAGCAAAGACGTCCACATAATCTTTCAAAAGTTCAACTAACCTGCTCTTCACGTCGAGATGCATAAATGCTCTAATCTTGACTTCCTTCAGATCTTCCTCTGAACCCAAATTGATTGCCTCCAATGACTCTTTATACGACTGAATGGAATTTTCTTCGCGCTCGAGAAACCGTGAAACCTCCTCTGGAATCTCATCATATTCTCCATCTTCGGCCACATACACAGGATATTCAAAGTTGGGAGAGGATGCAGGGTCATTGTACCCAACATGTTTTTTAATTAATCTGCACATATGATTTATGATTGCTTTTAGAAACTGACACATATATCAAGTGATTATGCAGATTTATTAACAGTTCTTATTTATTGCAAAAGGGTTTTTTCTTATTACCATTTTTCCAAGAAAAAAGCAGAAAATCAAAACACAATTTTGAGAATCAAAGAAGACTTTTATTAATGATTTTAATGATCAAAGCAAACAGATTAGCCCATACAAAATCAACTTTCAGCTTGGGCAGAGTGAAAGTTTTTTTCAAAGATTAAACAAAAAAAATTACTCTGAGACATGGATGCAAGAGGGAACACCAATAGTAACCCAGTTCTGGACTCTGACTCCATGTGTCACATAATTTGGCATTTCCTGCTCTTCTTCATCCTCCGCAATAGCATTGATCTTTGAAACAGTTGGATTAAGGTAACCTCCACTGCAAAAAATATCCTGATACTTGCCTAAAGTAGACTTCGGCTTCATGTTCTTACCTTTATCGTTCTTCGCAGAGAATCCCAAACCAGCGCTATTCTTATTCACCGGCGGGTCAAAAATCGTTCCCCATACTTTACTAGGGCCATTACGCACAACCTGCTGAGCATCTTTGAATGAAGCCATAGAATTATCATTCTCCCTTACATTATCAACGGATAAAGCTTGGAACTGAGTTCCAACAGCAACTTTATCCGCTTCCACAACACTGAAAGAGGATAAATGAGATATTAATAATGCTTGCTCTCCATTTATGATAACCACTTTTCCTTCATGCATGAACTTCACCTTTTGGTGCAAAGTTAAAGTGATAGCCCCTGCCTCATGTATCCATGGTCGTCTCAGTAGACAGCTGTTAGTAGGCACAATATATATGACCTGGAAAGTAATCTGAAACAAGTATGGACCTATGTGAATAGTCAGATCCACTTCCCTAATAACAGACTTCATTGATCCATCGAAAGCTTTTACAATTATGCCACTTAGACGTATGGGATCTCCTTGATACTTCAGCTTCATCACCGTGCTCCTCGGTATGACATTTAAGGCGGACCCATTATCAATCAGCACATTTGATAATGAATTGTTCTTACAGTTCATGGATATATGGAGAGCCATATTGTGATTCCTTCCTTCGTCAGGTAATTCATCGTCATAGAAACTTAGGTTATTATAGGATGTAATATTCCCTACTACACTGCTGAATTGGTCCAACGATATATCACTTTCCATGAAGGCTTGATCCAATACTCTCATCAAAGATTCCCTGTGGGCAAAAGAGTTCATTAGCAAGGCTAGAAAAGATATCTTTGATGGTGTTTGAAACAACTGATCTACTATCCTGTAGTTGCTCATCTTGATAATTTTCAATATATCATCTACCTCTTTTTCCAGAGTAGCACCACTGGATTCCCCTACTACTTTCTTATTTTCAACACTTTCAACAACCTTCTTATCGGCACTAGCATTCCCTCGAATAAGAGGTGCGAATACACGACTACTACGTGTCACTCTACTGGCTTCAGCAATATTAGATAAAGGCTGGATGGGAACTTACACACCATCCTCTATAATTGTAGCATTGTACTTGTACGGTACGGCTTTGTCTGATTCGTAAGGAACGGGGTCCGACAAGCAAATCACTATTAGAGCAACAACTAGCTTACTACATTACTCAATCTATATAGGAGCGGGATTATTGAAACACGACACAATAACATTCACACTTTCTTCAACATATTTGGTCATCACATAACCATTGTTGGAGAACATATCTTCATCTAAGGAAAATAATTCATCTGCGGAAGTATACTCATCATATAACTCAGTCTCGGCCAAACAATCTTCAATCACGTTAATCCCATGGTAATCATATCTATTTCCTGATACTTTAATAGTACCATTATCTAATAACATCTGAATACCCTTTTTCACAATGGAACAACCCCGAGAATCTCTGCAACAAATTTGGCAAGACCCATAATGGTGTTCTTCTTGACCACCCATATGACAGAAAGTAGCATGCAACTGCACCAAATCCTCATTCATATGGTTCACGTCAAAGATCCGAAACTCACCGGGACATCCAAGGACCATGTTCATATCTTCCTTATACTCTGCTCTAGGCCTGATTATATGAATGAGACCTTCATCCATCATTTCTTGTAAATCAACCTTTATCTTATCACACCCTTGTATATCCATACTGCAGACACCACAACCAGCATGGTCATGTGTATAGTAACTAAACTCGCAAAGGTCGGTATGCATCTTTACTAAGTCTCCTCTTACCAGGTTTATATTAAAAATCTGAAAGTCTCCTGGACATCCAGCAAACATATTGACAACATTTGTTCCTCCATGCTTTGGCAAAGGATTATCTTTTACATTAGGGCGACATCTTTAAAGGAAAAAAGGCTAGATCTCACAATTTTTGTACATCCGATTTTAGAGGATAAAAGTTTTCCATATTGTGCCCTAGTGCACCCAGATGAAAAGCGCATGTCTGATCTGCCTTGTAATACCGAGGCAAAGGTGATGGTATAGCAGGGGGTGGCCTGGTCTGAACTAACTTTTTATGAATCAATGCTGGGATTAATTCTGCATAGCTTATGAGGATAGAGTCAAAAGCCTCTCTCCTCAGATTCTTCCCTTGATTTTCTTGAGGGGCTGATCTTTGATAAGCCATTGTGGTCGGAGCTGTATTGACAACTAGGGTTACCAAAGCAACTTGTTGCTGGCCCTGATGATTTTTTCTAGGAGGATTAATCCTTCTCTCTTGAATAACAAGTTTTGTCTCTCCCTCTTTCTTTTTATCAAACCCGTATGATGGTTTATTCACACTGCCAGGGTTTTCACTTCTTGTCAAGCGACCCTCTCTTACAGCTTCTTCCAAACGAACACCCATGCCCACCATCTCGATAAAATCACTTGGCGTACTCACCACCATTCTTTCATAATTGAATGCATCTAAAGTCTTTAGAAAAATCATTATCATCTCTTTTTCTTCCATTTGAGGAATCACTTGGGCGACTACTTCACGCTATCTCTGTGCATATTCCTTAAATGATTCCTTGTCCTTATAGACCATTTCCCTGAGTTGATCACGGTCAAGTGCCATGTCCATATTATATTTGTACTATCTAATAAACGCTTCACCCAAGTTGTTGAAAGTATGAACATTGGCACTATCAAGGCTCATGTACCATTTCAATGTTGCACCAGTCAAACTGTCTTGAAAGAAGTGAATTAATAGGCTTTGATCATCATTATGAGTAGACATCCTTATTACATGCATTACTAGGTGAGCACGAGGACAAGTATTACCCTTATACTTCTCGAATTCCAGTACTTTGAACTTCACATTTATTTTCACATTCGAAACCAAACGCAGATCATTCGCATTTTGCCCAAACAGTTCTTTTGCTCCGAGGGCCTTCAAATATTTCTGCATTTTATCAAACTGATCATGAAAATTATCCATTCGATCATAGACACCTAAGATTTTAATTAGTGGATAATAGGGTGATAAACATCATAATTAATAAATGGTACAACATTCACCGAAGGAGGTGCAACATAGTGAATCTCATTTCTAGTAGCAGAAGTAATATGCACCACAAGAGGTGCATAAACAAAATCAGTTCGAGAAAATGGAGAAACCTGAGCATCTTTATTATAACCTTCTGGCATGAAGTTCTCTGGCATTCCCCACGGATAACCCTGAGGCATACGATTCTGAATAATAGTAACTGGAGTAGCAGAAACAGGAACTGTCGGAGCTTCGGAAATAACCGTTGTTTGTTGAGGCTGAGCAAGTGGTGGCTGATTCTGAGAATCCACCAATGATTCCATCAAAGCAATGATATTGGCCATACCATCCTTCATAGCAGAAACTTCTTTGTGCAGCTCGAAATTCTCTTATTCTAAATTCTCCATCTTTCTTCTGAAATTAGCCCGAGTATTGTACTGGTGAGACATCTTGCTGAATGAAGTAAAGCAGCTCAGTAAGACACCAGGATATGAATAGAAATGCAAGTATGTACAATATGATGCATGATATGAAATGCACATGATTTATTTTATTATTAATATTTCAAGAAACTCAAAGATTTATAGACAATTTGCAAATATTAAAGTACTGACACATTTAAAATACTGAAAATCTTATTATAATAACTTCAAAACGGATTACAAATTTTAGTACAAGTTTCAATAATCCCAAGTACAAAATAAGATAAAAATATAAGACCCTAAGAAAGAAAAGCTGATGAAGATCACTCCACACACTGACGTTTCTCTGTGACTCTTGCAATCTAATCCTTCAACTACTTGTTTTCTTCTGCATACCTGTTGGCGACCTCTTTCCAATCACCAGAGTCGAGAAGTGAGCAACTAGGTCCTGACGGAGCTCTAGAGGAAAATAAATCTTATTGCCTTTCCATCATTTCTATAGCACGACTCTCAAGAATCTCAATCAGATAGTCTTTCTCCTTCAGTTCTACTCGGTAGGACACCTCTAAAGTCTGACACTTATTCTTCTAAGCTTCCTTCTCCTGCTGCATCCTAACTAGGTCAAGTTGAAGCTCTTCCACATCACCAAATAGGGGATGAGTGGTATTCACAAACATATCAGGCATGGGTGCTTCACGGGAATACAACATCTTCAATTGGATAGCTCTTGCTTGTACCCACTGAAGATAAGGCTCCAAAGAAACAACCCCTCTAGGTCCCAAGTCCTTCATACTCTTCATGTGAATATGACGCCAAGCCTTCAAAATGTCCTCTTTATCCTTATGAACATCTCCTTCTTTAAGGAAGAAACACTCAAATGAATACTATTTGACTTATCCCTCATCGGATATCCAAGCTGTCATCGTGCAAGAATAGGATTGTAGTTAATTCCTCCATTTGTACCAAGAAGAGGTACATTAGGGAAACTACCACAACTGTCAACAATCTCTACACCATGGTAAGCCTGATGGTACAAAACAATATCTGAATGAGTGAGGGCCATAATCTTCAGAGCCCAACGAGGTTCCTTCCTGACATCCCAGAAAGCATCAGACGAGGCAAGTGAGAAATAAACCACTGATACAACAAAAACGTGCAGCAAATGATTATCCCTCCATGGTAAGAATCCCTAAGATGAATAGAGTAATAGGTATCACCCAATAATTTAGGAAGTGGATTCCCAATCATAAAGATCCTGATGGAATTGATATCCACAAATTTGTTGACATTAGGAAATAAGAACAACCCATAAGTAAGCAGAGCAAAGATGGCCTCAAAAGCAACCATACTCTTCATCCTAGAAAAATAGTTAGCTCTCTCTAATAAGAACTGAGCTGGTAGTCCTCTAACCCCTCCTTTGGTAGTCATGTGGCCTTCAACTCCAGACTTCTCCAAATGGATCAAAGCAGCAATCTCATGGGATTTTGGCTCCCCCTCAAACTAGTAAAAGGAACACGATCAATAATAGGTAAACCCAGTAGGTAAGAATAGTCTTCCAATATAGGCATCAATTGATAATTAGGGAAAGTAAAGCATCGATACATCGTATCATACAACTGGACCAAAGTCGAGAAAATACCCTCCTTCATCCTAAGTTTCATATGAGAAATGATGAACCCATACTTCCTCCGAAAATCTTTAGAACTCTCGATCTCGGAAATCAGACTCATCAACTCATCTTGTAATTGCAAGCTTCTCAAGTCATATTTAAAGCATGTGTTTTGATGAAGACAACATGGACATCAACTTTCAAAGGATGTGCAAAAAGCTTATCAACATCAAATAAAAGTCTTGAAGATTATTGAAGAATTATTGAAGAAATCATCAAATGTCAATATGGTATAAATAATTATTTAAAGCTTGAATATAGATGTTCACAATATGCATTCATCAACATATACATATTCCATAATTTTAATATCAAGAAAAACTTTGTTTGAAATATCTTTCAAAATGTATTTTTGAAAATAAACCTTTAGGAACCGGTTTCTCCCTAACAGGGAACCGGGTTCCAGCATTTCTCAAAAAACATGGTTCTGGTTTTTGTACCAGGAACCGGGTTGTACCAATAGGGGAACCGGTTCCTGCGTGTAAATTTTTGAATTTCAAATTCTAACATTTCCTAAGAACCGGGTTTTGTCAGTGTCGGAACCGGTTCCTAGCGAACCAATGCAGCTTTTACTTTGTTTTTTGAACATTTTTCAAGTGGTATCTTTTCATGAATGCATTGCAACTTTTCATATGAATTGGCATGAATGAAGAGGTTATTACAACTTTATAAAATGCATATTTTCTTATTTCAAACAATATTCAATACTTCAATTTTAAAAATTAACAAATACCCTTATTCATTAACAATTTTCTCATTTACTCACATTTGAAATTACACTTTCATGTGTTCATAATTTTGTGAAACTTGCCATATACTCTTTCATTATCATTTCAAGTTTCATTCATACATTGTGAACATTTATATACATTGTTGAGAATTGTTTTCATCTTGAAGAAGAAGATCAATTGAATATTGATAAAGCTCTCCATATACTTCAAAATTAATCATTGTATTACTTAAAGGTTTTCCCTTACTATCCAGGATTGTTGGAAGTAAGTGTTGTGATTTGAAGAGGATTGTTCTTCATTCACATTAGTGTTTGTTTGGTCTTAAAGGTGTTAAGAACCTTTGATCACCCTATAGGTTAGATAGTAAGCATAGGCTGTACAATCATTCTAACTATAGTGAAATCTCTTTCGTGTTGGAAAGGGGACTGGAGTACTCTCGGATTGTGAGGGGAACCAGGATATATCACCGTGTTCTTTACTTTTCTGCATTTATTGCTTTCATCACCATAATCAGGAAAAGATAAAGAGATAATCAAAAAACCTTCAAACACTTAACCAAAAATTACTACCAAGCATTCTCATAAAACCGAATAAATTTTTATAAGACCTAATTCACCCCCCCCCTCTTAGGCACTCTGAGACTTACAATTGGCATCAGAGCAAGTTATAGGTAACTTGTTCCTAAAGATCCAGAATGGCTTCCGCAAATCATCAACCAGTTTTCAGAGATGGTGGTAGTAACAACAAGCCTCCTCTATTCTGTGGTGAATATTTTGACTTCTGGAAAATACGCATGAAGGCGCATTTAGAAGCACAAGGAGAGGAAGTATGGGATGCTGTTGAAAATGGTCCATTTATCCCGATATCAGTAATCAATGGCATTGGTTCTGTAAAACCCAAAACTGCATGGGACGACGATGATAAAAATAAAGTTCTCTATGACAAAAAGGCAATAAACCTTCGTCAAGGTGCACTCAGTATGGACGAATTTTTCCGTGTCTCGAACTGCAAGACAGCAAAAGAAATATGGGATACCCTGGTTCAAACTCATGAAGGAACGGCTGAAGTAAAAAGATCAAGGCTAAATACCTTGAGTCAAGAATATGAACTATTTCAAATGCAGCCCGGAGAATCCATTCTTGACTTACAAAAGAGATTTGTGCATTTGACAAATCACTTAAATGCTCTTGGTAAATCCTTGTCAAATGATGAACTCAACTTGAAAATCCTTAGATCATTGACTAGGGAATGGAAACCAAAGGTAACGGCAATCTCGGAAAAGAAGAGTCTCTCTGCAATGACTTCCGCTACATTATTTGGCAAACTTCAAGAATATGAAATGGAACTCGGTAGACTTGAAAAACATGAAAATTTAGAGAAGAAATCCAAAGGCATTGCCTTGAAAGTTGATTCAAAGGAAAGTCAAGACAAAGATGCATCGGAGGAAGACGAAAACTTCTTGCTTCTTGTAAAAAGGTTAGGAAAATATTTTGGTCATAAAAATAATCTTCATAATGCTAACTTTGTCAAAAGGAAGAAATTTTATAATCATAAAGATAAAGAAGCCTCCACATCAACACAAGATGTCACATGTTATGAATGTGGAAAGCAAGGTCACATAAAGCCGGATTGTCCAAAACTCTCCAAGAAAAATGGATTCAAAGGCAAAAAGGAGTTCAATAACAAAAAGGCTTATGTTGCATGGGAAGATAATGAGATAAGTTCTTCATCCGATTTGGAAAGCGAGGAATGTACAAATCTAGCATTAATGGCTTCACATCACTCCGACAATGAAGAAGAGGTTAGTAATGAATTTAATCTTTTTGATGATGATGTTCAAGATGCTATTGATGAACTCTTGAGAGAATGCAAAAGTTTATACAAAAAGGTGTGAAATCAAGAAAAAGAACTTCTAAGTTGTTTAGAAAAAATTGACACCATGACTAAAGATTTTGAACTTCAAAAACAGAATTTTATTAAAGAAAAAGAAAACTTTGCATGCTCCAAGTGTGAATCAAATGTCTTTCAAATTGTTTAATTAAAAAGAGTCATTGAACGATATGAAAAAGGACAAATAGGATTGGAAGGATTACTAAGCCAACAACGTTATCCTAATGATAAAAGGGGTCTTGGTTATGTGAATTCTAAGAAACCAAGTAACAATCCCACTGTTTTTGTAAAGGCTAGTAATAGTTCCAAACCCAAGAAAGTTGAAAAGAAGCAAGTTGTTCATAATCATCAAAAGAAAAAGGCAAATGTATCGAAAAAGAAAACATTTCCTAAGAAGAAATCTTATCCTTCTAGACATAGAAGTAACTTTGAACCTACTTGTTTTTATTATGGTATTAAAGGCCATACACCTAATGCTTGCTATGTTAGAAACTTTAGTATAGCAAGTGGGCATTATGTGTGGGTGAAAAAGGGAACTAACTATGAAGGACCCAAGGCAACTTGGGTACCTAACAAAGAATAATTTGTTTTGTGTAGGTATGCTTGAAATCCACAGCAAATGTATGGTATCTTGATAGTGGATGTTCAAAGCATATGACAGGAGATGTACACCAATTTTTATATCTAGTACATAAAGCCAAAGGGTATGTCACCTATAGAGACAACACCAAAGGAAAGATTCTTGGCGTTGGAATAGTTGGCACACCTCCATCCATTCAAATTGAGGATGTTCTCTATGTTGAAGGATTAAAACACAATCTTCTTAGCATAAGTCAACTTTGCGATAGAGGGTTCAAGATCAAATTCAACAAAGATGAATGTCTCATTATGGATGAGGCAACCAATGAGGTAAAACTCAAAGGTATAAGGTCTAACAATATTTTTATGATTACTTTAGATGATTTGTCTCTGAAGGTACAATGTCTTATGGTAAACAACAATGACGCTTGGTTATGGCACAAGAGGATCGCTCACATTCACATGGAGCACTTGAACAAATTGGTTAAGCATGACTTAGTTATTGGTCTATCAAAGATGAAGTTCATCAAAGACAAATTATGTAATGCATGCCAAAAGGGCAAACAGACCAAAACAACTTTCAAATCTAAGAATGTGGTGTCTACTACAAGGCCACTACAATTGCTACACATGGATATCTTTGGTCCATCAAGAACAAAAAGCTTCGGAGGTAATGTATACACTTTAGTCATTATTGATGATTTTTCTAGATATTCTTGGACTTTGTTTCTTGTGCAGAAAAGTGATGCTTTTAAAGCCTTTAAGAAGTATGCTAAGCAAATCCAAAATGAAAAATCACTAAAGATTGTATCCATAAGAAGTGATCATGGTGGAGAATTCCAAAATGCACAATTTGAAGAATTTTGTGAAGAACATGGTATCTCTCATAATTTTTCAGCACCTAGAACTCCACAACAAAATGGAGTAGTTGAAAAAAAGAATAGGTTTCTAGTGGAACTTGCAAGAACAATGCTTAGTGATGCAAATCTTCCTAAATATTTTTGGGCGGATGCGGTTAGTACGGCATGTTATGTTGGAAATCGAGTTATCATTAGACCTATAATAAAGAAGACTCCATATGAACTCTTCAAAGGAAGAAAGCCGAATATTGCTCACTTTCACATTTTTGGATGCAAGTGCTTTGTTCTTAATAATGACAAGGATAATCTCGGTAAGTTTGACGAGAAATCCGACGAAGGTATATTTCTTGGTTATTCGCTTTCTAGTAAAGCATATAGAATTTATAATAAAAGAACTTTAACTATTGAAGAATCTATGCATGTATCTTTTGATGAAACTAACCCCTCGAAGGAGGAAGTAGTTGTTTGTGATGATGATGATCCTATAGATTTACCCCCGGAAGATCTTTCAATTGATCAAATTAAGAAATCACCGGAAAATCAAGAAAATATTGTACAACAAGATTCAAACACGAATGATCTACCAAAAGAATGGAGAACTCATAGAGACCATCCTATTGACAAAATTATTGGTGACCTTAGCCAAGGAGTATCAACAAGATTGAATCTAAAAGATGCTTGCTTAAACATGGCGTTTGTTTCTCAAATTGAACCTACCAAAGTTGATGAAGCCTTAGGAGATGATCAATGGATTATTGCTATGCAAGAAGAATTAAATCAATTCGAGAGAAATCAAGTTTGGGAACTTGTTCCTAGACCAAATGGTAAACACATCATAGGTACCCGATGGGTGTTTAAGAACAAACTTGATGAGAATGGTCTAATTGTTCGAAACAAAGCAAGGTTGGTTGCCCAAGGTTACAATCAAGAGGAAGGAATCGACTTTGAAGAAACATTTGCTCCGGTTGCAAGGTTAGAAGCTATACGTCTTTTACTTGCTTATGCTTGTTCATTAAATTTTCAGCTTTTTCAAATGGACGTCAAAAGCGCATTCTTGAATGGATACATCAATGAAGAAGTCTATGTCAAACAACCCCCGGGATTTGAAGACTTCAAACATCCTTCACATGTCTTTAAGTTGAGAAAGGCTCTTTCTGGCTTAAAACAAGCACCAAGAGCATGGTATGATAGACTTAGCAATTTTTTGTGTGAAAAAGGTTTCGAAAAGGGTAAGGTTGATAAAACCTTGTTCATTAAGAAAATCCAAAGTAATACTTTATTGGTTCAAGTCTATGTTGATGATATCATTTTTGGATCGACTAACAAAGAAATGTGTGAGGAATTCTCATTCATGATGCAAGGAGAATTCGAGATGTCTATGATGGGAAAGATGAACTACTTTATTGGACTACAAATCAAGCAACTAGAAGATGGAATCTTTATCAACCAATCTAAGTATTGCAAAGAATTATTGAAAAAGTTTGATATGGAAAATTGTAAAGCAATGAATACTCCAATGGGCTCCGGTACATATGTTGATCAAGATGAATCCGGTACTCCAATTAATATTACAAAGTACAGAGGTATGATTGGTTCTTTATTGTATTTGAAGGCAAGCCGTCCTGACATCATGTTTAGTGTTTGTCTTTGCGCTCGCTTTCAAGCAAATCCAAAGGAATCACACCTCATGGCAGTTAAAAGGATCATGAAGTATCTTAAAGGAACAGTCAATGTCGGCTTATGGTATCCAAAAGGTAGTACTTGCACTTTAATTGGTTATTCTGACGCAGATTATGCAGGTTGTAAAACAGATCGTAAAAGCACAAGTGGTACTTGTCACATTATTGGAAATGCATTAGTATCATGGGCTTGTAAAAAGCAAGCATGTGTTGCTCTTAGCACGACCGAAGCAGAATACATAGCAGCAGGTAGTTGTTGTGCACAAATTCTTTAGCTCAAGCAACAACTCCGTGATTACGGACTTGATCTCGGATGCATTCCTCTTCGATGCGACAATACAAGTGCTATCAATATTACAAAGAATCCGGTCATGCATTCAAGAACCAAACATATAGATATTCGACATTATTTTCTCCGTGATCATGTACTTAAAGGAGATGTCGAAGTCACTTTTGTGGATACTCATAACCAACTCGCAGATATCTTCACTAAACCGCTTGCTCGAGAACCTTTCTTCAAAATCCGAAGAGAACTTGGTATTTTGGATGAAGGTGATATCTAATGTTTCTCTTAAGATACACGTTTTAATTCTTATATGTATCTATTTCTCTTTTTCCCCATCCTTTTTGATGTTAACAAAGGGGGAGAAGAGTATGCATGTGTGTTGTTTTGTTTCAAAGAAATTACAGGCCCAAAATAAATATCAAACTCACTCCAAAATTCAAAGAATCATGGACTTAGGGGGAGCATACAGTTTAGGGGGAGCCTTGCATTTGCTCAACATGTTTGCTACACAAAACAACATGAACAATTCAAGAATCGTTTTCAAGACTTGGTTGTCATCATCAAAAAGGGGGAGAATGTAATTGCAAGCTTCTCAAGTCATATTTAAAGCATGTGTTTTGATGAAGACAACATGGACATCAACTTTCAAAGGATGTGCAAAAAGCTTATCAACATCAAATAAAAGTCTTGAAGATTATTGAAGAATTATTGAAGAAATCATCAAATGTCAATATGGTATAAATAATTCTTTAAAGCTTGAATATAGATGTTCACAATATGCATTCATCAACATATACATATTCCATAATTTTAACATCAAGAAAAACTTTGTTTGAAATATCTTTCAAAATGTATTTTTGAAAATAAACCTTTAGGAACCGGTTTCTCCCTAACAGGGAACTGGGTTCCAGCATTTCTCAAAAAACATGGTTCTGGTTTTTGTACCAGGAACCGGGTTGTACCAATAGGGGAACCGGTTCCTGCGTGTAAATTTTTGAATTTCAAATTCTAACGTTTCCTAAGAACCGGGTTCTGTCAGTGTCGGAACCGGTTCCTAGCGAACCAATGCAGCTTTTACTTTGTTTTTTGAACATTTTTCAAGTGGTATCTTTTCATGAATGCATTGTAACTTTTCATATGAATTGGCATGAATGAAGAGGTTCTTATAACTTTATAAAATGCAGATTTTCTTATTTCAAACAATATTCAATACTTCAATTTTAAAAATTAACAAATATCCTTCTTCATTAACAATTTTCTCATTTACTCACATTTGAAATTACACTTTCATGTGTTCATAATTTTGTGAAACTTGCCATATACTCTTTCATTATCATTTCAAGTTTCATTCATACATTGTGAACATTTATATACATTGTTGAGAATTGTTTTTATCTTAAAGAAGAAGATCAATTGAAGATTGATAAAGCTCTCCATATACTTCAAAATTAATCATTGTATTACTTAAAGGTTTTCCCTTACTATCCAGGATTGTTGGAAGTAAGTGTTGTGATTTGAAGAGGATTGTTCTTCATTCACATTAGTGTTTGTTTGGTCTTAAAGGTGTTAAGAACCTTTGATCACCCTATAGGTTAGATAGTAAGCATAGGCTGTACAATCATTCTAACTATAGTGAAATCTCTTTCGTGTTGGAAAGGGGACTGGAGTACTCTCGGATTGTGAGGGGAACCAGGATATATCACCGTGTTCTTTACTTTTCCGCATTTATTGCTTTCATCACCATAATCAGGAAAAGATAAAGAGATAATCAAAAAACCTTCAAACACTTAACCAAAAATTACTACCAAGCATTCTCATAAAACCGAATAAATTTTTATAAGAACTAATTCACCCCCCCTCTTAGGCACTCTGAGACTTACACATCTATCTTGGGATCTTTGAAACTCTACTTCTTAGTCTTTCTTTTTCCAGAATCCATAGTCAAAAAGTACCTAAGATATTCGCAAAGAGTCAACTTTTAAGTCCCTTGAAACAAAATGTTTTAAAGGATGCTCATGGGTGCACGAATGCATGATGCAATAATCACACACAAGATCACAAACATAGGGTTCATAGGTTCAACGTCACGAGTATGAGGTCGAAGGTACTACCCACATGGTATGATCTAAAAGTTTATCACCTTACGAATAAGGTTCTAAGAGGTTCCCAGAGTCTACATCCTTCCTTTGGATATTACCAACGTCATGATTGACTCGGTAATTAGCAATATTCTCAGGAAAAACTCGTCTGAGCATAGTATCGCATGACAACCATTTCCAGATTACTCTGTCATAGCTTCCAGACTACACCTAAAAGGACAAGATGGGTTAAATGTTCTACGGTTCTCAGTTTCAGCAGGCTCCCAGGTTGAAAGCTACACGTCTTCCCGATTACTCGGTAAATGACACTACAATCAAAGGGGCCTCCACTGAGTGGGGGATCTCATGTCACCTATTTTGGGATTAATCCCTCAAAGTTAACATGACTATACCTCCCTTCCTATCTTAAGTTTTCGTAAGTCCGGGTAGAGGACTTATGAGAAATCACCAAGCACCCTGAAAACCAGGAAAATCCAGACAAACATGCATACATCACATAACATATAACATATAATAGAACATACATAAATAAACAAAGATAGGCTTAACCCACTTAGGGATGGACCAAAAATAGGTCAATCTTTCCCCAGTGAAGTCTCCATTTTTTTTGTAGAGGTAGAAATATTGAGACTAAGCCATTAGATTGACTTGACTCGCACAAATCAAAATAAAAATCGCCACTGCGCTTTATTGTTTCCAGAGAAATGGGAAAAGATAGAATAACCTAAAAAGAGGGGGAGAGAATCTAAGTTCGGGGGTTGGTTATGCAAAGGGAAGGTATTAGCACCCTCAACATCTACGGTACTCTGTAGGAACCTCTTTGAAAGTCTGTGTAATTTGGCTATAAATGTTGTATACAAAAATAGATGGTGGAGATGAGAAAAATTAGTATTTTTTACAATTTTTTCACCTCCTGTCATTGCAAACCTTTAGTGCATATGTACCACCTTCCATGCAATAGTGGATCAGGGTACTCGTAGTTCACCTTTAAAAAATTTAAAACACAAGTGTGTTGGTTAATTTTTAGAAACGAGACATCATTGTCTTATCCGAGTGGAAGAACATACTTACTACCCACGATTATGAGAAAGGATAATTTGCTTCATCTCAAAGTGGAGGATATAGCTTAGATTTTAAAATCAACAAAGCCTCACTCAACACCCAAGTGTAAAATATCTCACTTCACTATATATCATAGAAGTATAGTAGCTCGCATCACTATAAAGATTGAAAAGATTCTAATCTTTTGAGAAATTTTTTAAAGTAAAAAGACAAAGTGGCAAGATGATTTAAATGAGATTGATTGACTTTTAGTATTCTCACAAAATTTTTAAAGTATTATTAGGTTGATTAAATTTTAATCAAGAAAAATACTTTGAAAATGCATGGACCTAAGTCCAAGTTTATTACGAAAGCGGTTCAATTTTAGAAACAAGAAGAGTTTTTAAAAGGAGGGAGAAGATTTTTGAAATTAAAGAAGGTGGGAGGAGATGAAGGGACTATCCTAAAGCATAAGGTAAAAGTTAGGGAAAAAACCGTCTAACCAACAAGAAGCCAACACTTGACATAATGAGTCAATGTAGAATTCCCATCTTTTGGATTTGAAACCAAACAAACAAAGATAATAAACCTCTTAAGAAAACCAAGCTTCAATTGCCTTGAGTCTTCATAAAAATTTGGCAGAGTAACAGCTGTATACAGATGAATTCCCGATCACAGACAAAGCATGTAATCACAATAACCTACACACAAAGCAAGCAAACAACCTGTGATCAGTGGGAATGAGAACGGACTGTTTTGGAATGCTGGTTTGTGTTTGCGTTTGTTTTCGCAAATGTCGCGGTAAGCAAGAGTCGCCACCGTCTTTTATTTTATCCAACAAGGAAAGGACAAAAGCACATAAAAATTCCTTTTTGAGATGCTTCTCGGGTTCGGGAGGTAGATTATAGAAAGAGAAGGTGTTAGAACCCTTTCTATCAGTGGTTATCCACCGGCTCTTAGGTACTTGCTCAAAATGTTTTCAAAAGTTTGCTTTTCTTTGTGATTGTGGGTTTGAAAAGAGTTTTTTGTTTGAAAGGAGTGGAAGTGTGAAAAGTTTTTGTTTTGTTTTATAAAGAGTAAGTACTTAAGAACCATCTACCTACTCGAAAAAGAAATTAATCTGTGCTAATGTCCTTTAGACAATGCTATCCCACTATTGAGGAGTAGGTAGCATCGTCGTTGGAGTTTTCGGGTCAATTCGATTAAGGGACGTGTGGTCACTAAAGCAATGTTAGGACGCATTAGCGGTAACCCTAATGTCTTAGATCATTTTTCCGAGGCAACCGTTTTGAGGCAACTATGATCTTTGGACAAGAGGGCGACCTCTAAAATTTCCTATACTCAATGACCACGTTCGAAGGCAACCAAGTGAGGTGTACCCTAAGAGTGCGCATGTGCGAGTGTTTTATTTCGGTTAATTTTATCTTTGTACATGTCATGGGTGAGCTATGTTGATTTTAAGTTCATACATTTGATCTTGTCATGCGGTCCCTATTATCAAACATCTAACAGTGTATAGTTACGGAATTTAAATTGTGGAAATTTAATCTAAACTATTACAAGGCGTCGGGTATTTACATCGTCAAAAACAACCCTTGAAATTTAAAATGCGGAAAATAAAATAAAGCGGTAAAATAAAGTACTATTTAAAGTTATTACAATCCGGAAGCAAGTACAATAATATGGAAAAATGGATCGCGTGCAAGAAATTAAATCGAATGCATTCTTAGGGTTTTGACCCTTTTTGAAAGAAAGCATGTTTTTGGTTTATTTTGGATTAAAAAGGAATTAAATTAAGTTAACAATTAAATTAATAAATTAATTAATTAATGAAAATATTTTTGGATTTTTGGATATTTAAAGAAATAAAAAAAAATTGTTTAAAGTTAGTAAAACCTAATATTCTACATTGATTTTAAATATTGCAAAAAATATTGAAAGTTAAACCTAATTAAACTAAATTAATTAAATTAGTATTTATTTACAAAAATAAAGTGATGAATTAATTTTAATAAAATAAAACATATTTTTGGGTTTTTGTTATTTTAGGAAAGAAATAAAATAATTAAGTTAGTAATAAAGCCTATTTATTCTAATTAATTTTAAATTATTTACAAAATAAATGAAAGTTATCTAAAATTAACCTAATTAAATTAATTAATATTTATTGATAAAAAATAAAATTCTAAGTTTATTTGGACATAAAAATATTTTTGTGATTTTTTTGATGAAAAAGAAAATTAATTAATTGTTAGTAAAAATAAATAAATTACTTAAAGAAAAATATAGAAAAAGGAAATAAAGGGTGATAAATGGACCTGATTTTAGGGTGCAACAGCTATTGGTGTCATGTGTAAGCTATTCTGTTTTGGCCATTTGTGTTTTGGATTTTGGCCATTTGTGTTCTGGCCTCAACGTTCGTTACCCTTCTCATGATGTCTGCCTCGCCATGTATTGGTGTCAGGTGTAAGCGGTTCTGTTTTGGTCATTTGTGTTTTGGCTTTTGGACATTTGTGTTTTGGCCTCACTGTTCCTTAATGAACCTGCATGGGATCTTGTTTAAATCTGCAGTGTTGAATCTCATGAACACATTAAATAAATTGTTATATATCATAAAATACAAATAAAGCCAATATACGAAGAAATTTAATGTTTAGGCCAATATGGCATGTATGAATGATTATACCCTTTTGATCATGGAGATCAAATCAGCCTTACCCTTACTGGAGAAGTAGTGATATGAATGCTTTTATGCCCTTTTGGTCATGGAGATCAAGCCAGCCTTACCCTTATTGGAGAAGTAGTGAGATGTTGGTTTGCAACCGGGATGGCTTGTTTGTAGTGAGATGTTGGTTTGTAACCGGGATGGCTTGTTTGTAGTGAGAGGGGGATTTGTAATAAGGATTTCAAGGTTTTAAGGTTCTTGAAAGAATTTGATATTCTGACAGCGTTGTGGCAAGGTTTTTTTTCTCTTCCCTGTTTGTGTGAAAAGAATGAGATTATATAATGGAAATTAGAGCAAAGAAAATGGGTTTTGAATGTGCAATTGGGCCTCCAATGTTCACCTGAGTTCGTCACGTTGCAGGCTAAATCTCAGGGGCTTAAGAGTAATTTTTGAAGTTGAAATGTGAAAACAAAATGTAGCCGACATCGAGAACTAACTTCTATCCGAAAATTGGCTCAATCGGATAAACGGTGAATTAGTTATGAATTTTTTATGTTTCAGCTCAGACAAACTTATTTTGGGCTCCAGTGTCGACTCTGACACGTTCTTCAATAAAAAACTGGTATTGATCGGAGCATAATTCGGTCTCGACTTTTAAACAAAGTTGTAGATATCTGAGTCAGTGACCTTATGTAAAAATATGAGCCAAATCCGATAAAAATTGACCGAGTTATGAATTTTCGAAGTTTCGACCCAGATAAAATAATATTCAGCATTCAGGATTTTTGGCGTGTCACGCGTACTCTGAGCAAAAAATGAAGACCTTTTAAATACCGTTCGAACTCAATACCTTCTGTGATAACTTAAACAACTCAATTTATGAAATTTTGGCGCCGGAACCAGCTCGATACGATGAAAATCGACCAAGTTATGATTTTCTGAACATGACGCAAATAAACTTCTGTCACAAATTTTCTGTACGAAAATACTTGATAAATCCACATTTTTGAAGACCTTCTGATCGAAATTGGCTTCCAGACGTGAGAGATGAAAACATAGATGACGTCAAGACAGAATTTTGGCCACCGGAACGGGTTCAAAACGAGCCACGATCTTCAAGTTATGAATTTTTTAGCGCGTAAAAACTACACTTTCAGCACACTTTTTCACCATATTTCTTCGAGAAAACTCACACATTCGGATACCTTCTTTAAAGAATTGACTCTTGAGCCGAACCTGAATTTGAAAATACGTTATCAGAGATATCTTGGCGAAAGAACACTTGAATATAACGCGTCGGGTTGGACTTGTGAATCTTTCTTGAAATGTTTTAAGAAATATGGGATGGCAAATTTTGGGGTACAACACAACCCAATGTCCTGGGGTAAATCCCAAGAACTCCAGACAAAATAACAGTTGAGGTCACAAGGTCCTAAGATAGGTCAAAGCTTCTAATCCTAAGTCCAAGAAGTCCATAATCTCCATAATGCCAAGGATAGTAACCAAGTAGTCTAAGTAACATTAAATTTTTTTTTATAATTCAAGTTGGTTATTTAGTATCTTCAAAAAGAAATGAAAAGCTCAAGTGAGCAAAGTAAAAATGACACAAAAGTAAATGCTCAAGTGAGCAGAGTAAAAATAGCATGAAATATAAATGCTAAAATAAATATGCTTAAAGTAAAGAGCATGAAGTAAAGGCACAAGATAAAGACAATTGTTAGAAATTAGAAGTTAGTTGAATGACCATCTTGAAACTTGCATTTGAAACTCATTAGAGGATTGATAAGATCAAAGCCTCTCAACAACAAGTTTCATTTGCTTTTTTTCAAGTATATCATTCATTTAAAATTATCGAGGCAACAATAATGATCAACAATGTTTAAATGATCATTAGAGGATTGATAAGACCAAAGCCTCCTAACAATGAATCTCAACGTTATTGGATCAAATGATTCAAATTAACATAATTGGGCTGACAAACATGGGTTTGGGCCACGAATGATCATTTCTCGAATCAAGACAACATTTAGCACTATGTTAAGCAATTGTAAGTGGACTTATATAGAAGTCACACCTATTTTGAGACCGGTCAATAGCAATCTATGTACCATATGTTTAGAGAAATGACATGTAAATCATTCTCCAATAACATTTAGTACAAATAAGAATGGGATAAGATAAAGAAGGATGGGGTAAGAATCAAACCACATTTGAACCAAAAATTTAATCAAGCTATTATTACAATCATTCATCTATTTTTTGTGGAGTTAAACTCAACACCATGGATCCAATGATGTTAATAAAGCTCGTGATCAAAATCTCATAGTCCAAGATCAACCAGAATATATACAAAATAAAATTATATAAAAAAATAAAGAAAAATATTTTTAAAATGGTTTTTTTAAAGGAAAATAAAAGGGTAAAATAATAACTATATTCAAAACATCCAATAAAAATTCAATGAGACCATAGAAAAATAAGAAATGAGCTCAAATATTTTATAAATTTTTTGGTTATTTTTTTAAGTCAGAAACTATTTTTAAACTAATTGAAATTACTCATATAAGTGGAAAAAAGATCAAAAATAGTAGAAGCAGAATAAAATTCTTAAAAAAATTCAAAACGTCAGAAATAAGAGAAATGATATTAACGAATTTTTTCAGAATTTAAAAATGTTCAAAAGTTTTTTTTAAATATTTAAAACAACTCAAATAAAGTGAAAAATTATAAAAAATATCAAAAAAACAAAATAAAATTGTGAAAAAAATAATAATCAGAAAGAGAAAAATCAAAAGTATTTTTAAGATTTTTTTTTGGATTTTTTGAAGTTAAAATGATTTTTTAATGAATTTTTGAAGTTTAAAACAAATAAAATATAAAATTAGAAATAAAAAATAAAGTCAACAAAATATAGACCAATGGATGAGAGTCAAAACGCGTTAGTAAGCTAATCCAATAGATCAGACGCGCAGTGCATATCATGGTCCTTAGTGAAATAAACAATGAATCCTTAATTAAATCAGATTTGAAAAAAATGCATGACACACCATCAATGGTTGAGAGATGACATACTTGTCATCTTCAACCTCCATCCACGCGAATTGCAGATCCCTGAAATGGTAAAATTAGAGCTCGAGATCGGTGAAGAAGTGAAAAACACAAGAAGGGGGGGTTGAATTGTAAAACTGAAAATGAATGCAATGAACAAGATATTTTTATTCTGGTTCGTTTGATCTCAAACTACTCCAGTCCACCCGTCAAGGTGATTTCGCCTCTCTCCAACGAGGTCTTAATCCACTATATTCAACTGAATATTACAAACTGCTTTAACAACTGCTAAAGCCTTCTTGATGCAAACCACAACTCGGTTTTTCAAGGAAACACTTTCTTACAAAGAAGATAAATCTAGGTGTGTGAATGTTTTCTACAAAACTGTATCACAACTGTGATGTTACACAATTTAAGCTTATGAAACTAGATTGCTAAAATACTGAGTAAGGAGATATGGAGCTTTTTAGCAAACTGAGAATGAGAAGATGTAGAATAGCTTTTAGGCGTGTAATATGATGTAGAGCATTAGCCAATTCAATCTTCATAGTCTTGTTTATATAGCACTGAGATTGTTGAACGTTGGAGCAATATTCTTGATTCAATGCTAATAATAAACTTTCCTTATTAAGCAGATCTTTTCTGGAATGAAGCCGTTGGTAATAATTCGCTTTCAATGCACAGTACCGTTGCAACTTAAAGAATGTTCTGGCTTGGCTTATTCTGACTCTGCTTAAGTGCTGATGAACTTTTGTTGTCTTTATCAGAGTGTTGAGCGCAGTTCTGTTCATCAAGCTTCATCATTCGCGTGAGTTATTCTTCTGATTCTGGTATTCTGATATAGCATCTTCTGATGCTGACGTTAAGAACCAATATTCTGATGCTGATTAAGTGTACTCCTTGCTGATACCTATCAGAGTTTCTGCAGAACAGAACGTAATATTTTAGGTAGCAAATAGTTCTTATATAAATCACATAATTAATATCCTTTCATTTTGTTATCATCAAAACTTAAACTTAGGGTAGTAGATTCAAACTTTGTTCTAACAATCTCCCCCTTTTTGATGATGACAAAAACCAGATATTTTTAATTGAAAATAACGTGAAAGAGTATCAGAGATAACTAAATGATAAGATGTATCAGAGTAAGAGGTTATCAAAGATAAGGGATAAAGAGATATTAGAGTTGAGAGATACTCCCCCTGAATTAATTACTTCCCTTTTAATTCCAAGAGTTCTTCAGGATCAGATCTTTATTGCCTTTCTTTGAATATCAGAATATCAGAGTCTTTAACTATCAGAAGCTTTAGATCAGCATATCAGAGCAGAGCTTCAGATCAGCGTATTAGAGCTTTTCTATCAGAGCTTTGCTTTGGGTCAGAGTATCAGAGCTTTAGTCTTCAGAATATCAGAGAGCATTCTTGTACCTGTTAGACTTAAGCAAAAGCAGAAAACATATTCAAGTATATCAGAGTTAGAATGTTTGAGATTTTCTGTCTTAGTAATCCGTTATTGAAAATATCATTCTTGTTCTCCCCCTTTTTGTCAGCAATCAAAAAGTGTAAGTGAAGTGCTAAAACAATTAGAGCAGAAAAACTTGTCATATTAAAGTATTCAGAATCAAACAAAACAGTACAGCAGATAAGCAAAGAAAACATGAAAATGTCATGAATGAAAAACTAAGGTTGGGGAGGAAGGCGTGTGAACAGGTTCTCCAGCATGGCTTTGATCTGATCAGCAGTCTCATTCTGCTTGTGCACCATGCTGACTACTGTGTCTATCTTGCTATCCTGCACATCCATCCTTTCTTTCATCTTCTGGTCATTTTCATCCATCCTTTACTGCAGACGAATGTCATTCAGCTTCAGCTCTTCCAGAGTCTGCTTGTCCAAGGCAGCTTGAGAAACATCAGAAGCAGGGAGCTTCTGAGAGCTTTCTGCAACATCTTTTGCTTGACTTGCTTCAGCTTGAATAGTCTTGTCTTCTTCTGGTTGCACCTTTGAAGCTGGCTGTTTCTTAGACCATGGCTCACTATCCAGAAGGAGCACGTCTTCCTGTGGCAGCTGACTTTCAACTTCCTTCAGCAGCTTGCTGAAGTTCTGTTGTGCCTGCTCATAGTTGATATCCTGCAACTTGAGGGCTTCAGCACGTACCCAAATTCTGAATTGTGACCAGAGCTGGTCAGAGGCAGCTGGGTCAATCATCCCAGGACAGACTTGCTTCAGAGAAGCAATCCACTGCTGCAAACCTGTTTCAAAATTCATAATGCCAGAGCCAACATCTGGCTGTTTTGGTTTTGGAATGGCTATTTTATTTTCCAGATCAGCAAGACGGTCAAGGATTGTTAAATATATAAAGGTCCTGCTGGGGTTTTCGGTGGTTTGCTTGGGAGCTGTTTGTTTTGGAGATGGAGTGGGAGAATCAGAAATTATGATTGGACTGTTTGGGGTTTTGGGAGTATTTGGTGGTGTGGTTTCAGGCGAGGATGGCAGCTGGGCCATTGTGACTGTTGTTCAACATGGCAGCTGGATTTCCAGAGGTGATGGTTGAGGTGATTGAGGAGAATGAGGTTCAGAAGGTGGAAGAGTTGGAGTTTTAGAATGAGGAAACTCAGGTTGAGGTGATGGTGGATGAATTTCTGGTTGAGGAGAGGGAGAAGGAATTGCTGGCTGTGGAGAAGGAGGAGGAATTTCTGGTTGTTCAGGGATATGTGGTTCTTCTGGAATGGGTGAGAGAGGTTGTTCTGGTTGTGGAGAGTGGACAATTTGTGGTTCAGAGTTTGGATTGTTGGAGGAGTGATCAGAAGCATGTTGATCAATGTCAGACATCACTTTGTCAATTGCTGATGTTGTTGAAATTATTGGTTTGGGATGTTTGGTTCGGGGTCTTCTGAGTTGTAGTGCCTCAGAAGGGTCATCTTCTGGTTCGGTTTCATCTATTGTTGGGATGGGGATTGAGATTCTATGAGAGGTTGGAGTTGGGATAGATGTTGGAATAGTAGAAGAATTTAAAACAGAAGCAGCAGATAAATTACCTCTTTTCTTGGGTGTCTGCTGGGATGTTCTTTCTGAAGGGGCCTTCCTTTTCTTCGTCTTCTTCAGTGTAACTTCTGGTTGAGATTGGTGCAGATCTTTGATATTCAGAGTTGGATCTGTACCGTCAGCCTTGCACGCGTCCAGATATCTGAGAACTACCACTGGTTTAGATTCTATCTCAGAAAATAGAGGAAAGTCACACAGTAGAACTCTTCTACTGGTGATATCAGCAATAGGAGTCACGCTGGGTTCCTTTTTGATGTTCTCTATTAACTTCATTTTCTTTAGATTCTTCACGTTCAGAGGCTTCCCAACGGTTGGTTCAATGGTGCTTAACTCTTGAGCTTCAATCAGGTGCTCTATCAGCCTATTCTCAGTCAGAATATCTGATATTAACCTTCCAAAGGGTATCCAATCCCTCTTGGTTCTTTCTTCTTCCCTGGTTTCCTTCACGCTTGTTCTGAGGTGGTTAAACAGAAGATGAGCCAAGTTGATTTTTACCTTCTGATTGATAAAATATATCAGAAACTGCTGATCTATATTTATGTAATCAGGGGAACTGGTTGGCTTCCTATGGTTAAAACACCCCAGAATTATCTTCGCCCAAACTCTGTGGTGATCCTTCAGATCTCTGATCTTGCTGCTGGGAAACTCAAGGGTAAAAATCCTTTCTGCTATGACGCCCACGTCAGCACATCTTTCAGCCATATCAATACAGCGGACGCCACCGCCACTGTACCCAATCAACTTTGCTATGTGATCCTCAGTGATCACAATCTTCTTCCCCATTATGTAGGAGGTGACTTGATGTGTTGAAGCAGTTGCATGAATCCAGAACTCCTTGACTAACATAGGGAATGTTGGTCCAACCAACCTGTCAAAATACCTTTCCCATTTCTGTGCCCTAACTTCTTCTGTTAAGTCAAAGTCGTTTTCCTTCAGACTTCCAAAATCAATGATCAATTCAGATAACACTTCAAGATTCTTCACAGGAGTGAGGAGTGTTCTGAGTGGGATTTGATACTGTTCAGATGATGCTTTCTTCTGAGAACCTGCAGAAGCACTGCTGGAGGTTGCCATGTTCACACTTTAGGGATTTTGAGAAAAAGCTGAGAAAATGGGTTTGAGAGAGATGAACACAGAAAAATGCAGAGAATACTTTGAGAAATAATGAGAAACTGTAAAAGATTAAAGTGAGAGGTTAACGTGCTTAAATAAGGTTCAGAATATTTTGAAAGAGTAAACGTTTTCAATAAAGAGGAATAAAATCATGATTACGTTTTAAAAACATGATTACTTTCAATTAATGCTTGCTGATTTTGGGGGATTTGAGAAAGATACTTAAAACGGTTACCAGACATGTGTCTCAATGCACCCAATCAGCGTTTTGCCTTCTCAGAAGCGTGCACACGTTCTGCTTCAGAGATTTGCTGATGATTGGATGACACTTGTTTGATTTGGGAATCATCACGTCTATCCTTGAGCTTAAACTCTCAGATCTTTAAGACTAGCATCTGATACAATCTGCATGTTCTATCTTTCTGAAAGGAGATTGATCAGAAGTTCACAGTAAAACAAGTACATTCTGAAGATAAATATATGGAATTAAAACATTTTCACTCTGGGCAGATTTTCATGCTGAGATGCTTTAGAATGAAATTGAACCTATCTTCAGAAAGGGGTTTTGTGAAGATATCAGGCCATTGATGGTCTGTATCTATAAATTTTAAGTTCAAAATTCCTTTCTGAATATAGTCCCTAATGAAATGATGTTTTATTTCTATATGCTTATCTCTAGAATGTAAAATGGGATTCTTACTTAAGCAAATAGCAGAAGTATTGTCACAGAGTATAGGAATGTTACTCTCAAAAATCTGGAAGTCTTCAAGCTGAATTTTCATCCAGAGCATTTGTGTGCTACATCCTGCTGCTGCTATGTACTCAGCTTCTGCTGTTGATAGCGCAATTGTTGATTGCCTTTTGCTGAACCAAGAGATCAGATTTTCTCCCAGAAACTGGCAGCTTCCAGAAGTACTTTTACGCTCTACTCTGTCTCCAGCAAAGTCAGCATCGCAGTAGCCTACTAAACTGTAATCACTAGATTTTCTATAAAACAAACCCAGATTAGTAGTACCTTTCAGATACTTGAAAATTCGCTTAACAGCTGTTAAGTGAGATTCTCTAGGATCTGATTGGAATCTAGCACAAATACATACACTGAATAATATATCAGGTCTTGAAGCTGTCAGATAAAGGAGAGAACCAATCATACCTCTGTAGACTTTCTGTTCTACATTTTTGCTTACCTCTTCTCTTTCCAGAATGCACGTGGGATTCATTGGAATCTTTGATGGCTTACATTCTGAGAGGTCAAATTTCTTCAGAAGATCTCTGATATATTTGCTTTGATGAATGTAAGTTCCCTCTGGGGTTTGATTGATCTGAATTCCTAGAAAGAATTTCAGTTCCCCCATGAGGCTCATCTCAAATTCTGCCTGCATACACTTAGCAAATTTTCTTCCAAGAGAAGGATTAGTAGAACCAAAAATAATATCATCAACATAAATTTGACAGACTAAGATGTCATTCTTAACTGATTTACAGAATAAGGTAGTGTCCACTTTCCCTCTGGTGAATTCATTTTCTAACAGAAAGTTACTTAGCCTTTCATACCAAGCTCTGGGAGCTTGTTTCAGACCATATAGTGACTTCTTTAGTTTGAAAACATGTTCTGGATGTTTTGTATTTTCAAAACCAGGGGGTTGGTGCACATAAACCTCTTCTTCTATATAACCATTTAAGAATGCACTCTTGACATCCATCTGATACAGAGTGATGCCTCTATTAACAGCAAATGAAATTAAAAGTATGATAGATTCTAACCTGGCGACTGGGGCAAAGGTTTCTGTATAGTCTATCCCCTCTTGCTGACTATAACCTTGTGCTACCAGTCGTGCCTTGTTTCTGACGACTTCACCTTGTTCATTTAGCTTGTTTCTGAACACCCATCTTGTTCCAATGACGTTGAATCCTTTTGGTCTGGGAACAAGATCCCATACGTCATTTCTGGTGAATTGATTCAGCTCTTCTTGCATTGCCAGAATCCAGTCATTATCCAGAAGTGCTTCATCAATAGAAGAAGGTTCAATCAGAGACACAAGTCCCATGAGGGTTTCTTCAGAGTTTCTGAAGCTTGCTCTTGTTCTGATTGGATCTTCCTTTCTTCCTAAGATAGTCTCTTCTGGGTGATCCAAACTGCTTCTGGGTAATCTCTTCTGAGGTTGATCAGCAGCTGTTGTAGGATTGCTAGCAGTGCTCCTTTCAGACGTTGAAGGAGTGTCTGTGTTGAGAGCTTCTGATGACTTGTCTTCAGAACCTGTAAATTCAATTTCCATACCTGCAAAAACTTCATTCTGCTTTGACTTTTCAGAGTCAAGCTTATCATCAAAACGAACACTGATTGATTCTTCCACAATCTGTGTTTCTGTATTGTATACTCTGTACCCTCTTGAGCGTTCAGAGTATCCTAACATAATACACTTCTGTGCTTTAGAGTCAAACTTGTTCAAATAATTCTTTGTATTTAACATAAAACAGGTACATCCAAATGGATGAAAATATGAAATGTTGGGCTTTCTGTTCTTCCACAATTCATATGGAGTCTTTTCCAGAATAGGTCTTATTGAGATTCTATTCTGAATGTAGCACGCTGTGTTTATTGCCTCTGCCCAGAAGATCTTAGCAACGTTTGTCTCATTGATCATTGTTCTGGCCATTTCTTGCAATGTTCTGTTCTTTCGTTATACAACTCCATTTTGTTGGGGAGTTCTAGGACAAGAGAAATCATGCAGAATGCCTCTGTCATTAAAGAATGACTCAAAATCTTTGTTTTCAAACTCTCCACCATGATCACTTCTGACTTTAACGATTCTAAGATCCTTTTCATTCTGAACTTGGTTATAGAAGGTAACAAACACAGAGTGTGACTCGTCCTTGTGTCTTAAGAACTTTACCCATGTCCATCTTCTATAGTCATCTACGATTACTAACCCATACTTCTTGCCACTGACTGAAGCAGTTTTAACTGGTCCAAATAAGTCAATGTGCAGAAGTTCTAATGGCTTAGAGGTAGAAACAACATTTTTAGATTTAAAAGAAGGTTTTGCAAACTTGCCTTTCTGACATGCTTCACACAGAGCATCTGAATTGAACTTCAAATTAGGAAGTCCTCTGACCAGATTGAGTTTGTTAATCTGAGATATTCTTCTCATACTAACATGCCCCAATCTTCTATGCCAGATCCACTGATCGTTGTTGACAGACAGAAGGCACTTTACATTCTGACTTTTTAGTTCAGAAAGTTTGATTTTGTAAATGTTGTTTTTCCTCTTTCCATTAAACAGGATAGTCCCATCTTTCTGACTAACAGCTTTACATGATTTTTGATTAAAGATTATATCATAACCGTTATCACTTAATTGACTTATGGATAACAGATTATGCATTAATCCATCTACTAGCAGAACATTATTAATAGAGGGAAGATTTCCATTACCTACAGTTCCAGAGCCAATGATCTTTCCCCTCTGATTGCCTCCAAAGCCAACGTGGCCTCCAGGCTTATGTTCCAGGCTTTGGAACATATGCCTTCTTCCCGTCATGTGTCGCGAGCAGCCAGAGTCCAGGTACCATGACTGGTGTTTCTGACTTGCTGCTAAAGATATCTGCAACATGTATTATTTTATCCTTAGGTACCCAGATTTTCTTGGGTCATGATTTGTTAGATTTACCAAAACTCTGGTTGAATTTTGGTTTCACATAGTACTTACTGCTAGTGTATTTAATATCATGTGTGTGACCATACACAAAATGTGAATTCAGAGGAGTGTGTTTAATGGTTAAATCCATGACATTCTTTGGTGTGGGAACCTTACCTTGGTATCCTATTCCCTTCCTGCCGTTTCTACTAACTCCATAGATCATTGAAGCCATTTTGCTTCTATCTATGCTTTTAGCGAGGAACTTTTGGAAACTGTGATCATACTCCTTGATGATCTCATCAGCGTTGCTGGGAGTTTCAGAAATTGGTTCCTTCTGAGAGTTTTGTAAAGTATTTTCTAATTTTGAAATCTTATTTCTCAGCTCAGAATTCTCCAATTTAAGACTCTCAGTCTTATTAGAGTCAGATTCAAGATTCCTTTTCAGGTCTCTGAATTTAACTCTAATTTGCTGATACCTTTCCAGAATTTCATTAAGGCTTTCAGCAAGTTCAGCCTTGGTAAAATTAACAGCAAAGTTAGGAAATACCTCTTCAGTATCTGATTCTGAGTCTGATTCAGAAGCTTCACTATCTTCTGAAATGTTGGCCATGAGATCTATGTTGGCTCTCTCATCATCTGATTCTGAGTCAGCTTCAAACGAGTCAGAGTCATCCCATGTAGCCATGAGACTTTTCTTCTTTTCTCTTCCAAACTTCTTTTTGGGCTTTTCCCTCTGAAGCTTTGGGCAGTCACTCTTGTAGTGTCCTTGCTTATTGCACTCATAGCAGATGATGTCCTTGGTGTTTGGCTTTTTGCTACTTGAGGAGCCTTCAGATCTTCTGTATCCAGAAGAAGAATTGGTCCTTCTGTATCTAGAAGAAGACTCGTTCTGATCAGATCTTCTGGGATTCCTGAACTTCCTTTGCCTCTGCTTCCACAGTTGATTTACTCTTCTGGAGAGGAGGGAGATTTCGTCTTCTTCTGATGAGGATCCATCAGATGTTTCTTCAACTGCCTGCAAAACTTTAGACTCAGATTTTTTGTTAGATTTTAATGCTAAAGGCTTACCTTGCTTCTGAGGCTCGTCAGCTTCTAGCTCTATCTCATGACTTCTGAGGGAGCTGATAAGTTCCTCCAGAGTAATTTTGTTGAGATCTTTTGCTAGCTTCAGAGCTGTAACCATTGGTCTCCACTGCTTGGGTAAGCTTCTGATGATCTTCTTGACATGGTCAGTAGTAGAGTATCCTTTGTCCAGAACCTTGAGACCAGCTACCAGAATCTGGAATCTTGAGAACATTGTTTCAATGGATTCAGATTATTCCATTTTGAACGCCTCATACTTCTGAATGAGCGCCAGAGCTTTAGTTTCTTTGACCTGAACGTTGCCCTCATGCGTCATTCTGAGTGAGTAAAAAATTTTCTTTGCTGTGTCTCTGTTGGAGATCTTTTCATATTCAGTATAGGAGATGGCACTGAGAAGGATGGTTCTGGACTTGTGGTGATTCTTGAAGTCACGCTTTTGTTGGTCAGACATTGTTTTCCTATCAATCTTCTGACCGTTTGCATTCACAGGGTGCGTGTATCCATCTGTCACCATATCCATCAGATCAACATCATGTGCCAGAAAGAAGCTTTCAATTCTGTCTTTCCAGTAATCAAAGTTTTCTCCATCAAAGACTGGAGGTTTCCTGCTGAATCTGTCTTTGTCCTCATGGTTATCATTGCTGGTGTGAGAATAAGTTCCTGCCATTGTGTTTTTCTGACGCTGGATCTTGTACTGACACGGTTAAGTGTTTTAGCTCAGAACCAGGCGCTCTGATGCCAATTGAAGAAGTGAAAAACACAAGAAGGAGGGGGGGTTGAATTGTAAAACTGAAAATCAATGCAATGAACAAGATATTTTTATCCTGGTTCGTTTGATCTCAAACTACTCCAGTCCACCCGTCAAGGTGATTTCGCCTCTCTCCAACGAGGTCTTAATCCACTATATTCAACTGAATATTACAAACTACTTTAACAACTGCTAAAGCCTTCTTGATGCAAACCACAACTCGGTTTTTCAAGGAAACACTTTCTTACAAAGAAGATAAATCTAGGTGTGTGAATGTTTTCTACAAAACTGTATCACAACTGTGATGTTACACAATTTAAGCTTATGAAACTAGATTGCTAAAATACTGAGTAAGGAGATATGGAGCTTTTAAGCAAACTGAGAATGAGAAGATGTAGAATAGCTTTTAGGCGTGTAATATGATGTAGAGCATTAGCCAATTCAATCTTCATAGTCTTGTTTATATAGCACTGAGATTATTGAACGTTGGAGCAATATTCTTGATTCAATTCTAATAACAAACTTTCCTTATTAAGCAGATCTTGTCTGGAATGAAGTCGTTGGTAATAATTCGCTTTCAATGCACAGTACCGTTGCAACTTAAAGCATATTCTGGCTTGGCTTATTCTGACTCTGCTTAAGTGTTGATGAACTGTTGTTGTCTTTATCAGAGTGTTAAGCGCAGTTCTGTTCATCAAGCTTCAGCATTCGCGTGAGTTATTCTTCTGATTCTGGTATTCTGATATAGCATCTTCTGATGCTGACGTTAAGAACCAATATTCTAATGCTGATTAAGTGTACTCCTTGCTGATACCTATCAGAGTTTCTGCAGAACAAAACGTAATATTTTAGGTAGCAAATAGTTCTTATATAAATCACATAATTAATATCCTTTCATTTTGTTATCATCAAAACTTAAACTTAGGGTAGTAGATTCAAACTTTGTTCTAACAATCGGTACCATTCGCTTCGTCTCTTCAAGATGATTCCAATGGTACCCTCGCGAAAAATTTATGTACGGTGTATCTCAGTCGTTTTGTATGGAAGGATTTGAAAACGTATTTGAAATTTCATGGCCAAAACTCACTTCTAGTTGAAAATAAATTTTAGAACTAGAATCAGTATGATGAGAGCTTCATAACAGTATTAAAATTTGAGAGAATTGGTGAAGGAATCTACATATTGAAGTTCAAATGCAGAGCTCTGAAATATTACTAAGCTAGCACGATTTAGGAAGTCTTAGAGCTTGGTTCTTCTTCTGTTAGCTTCAGTGAGGTTCAAGGATGATGAATTAACAAAGAAAATGGATTGAGGAAAGCTGTAAAAGCAAATTCGAAGTTGCAGAAAATTGGGTTCTAGAGGAAGTTTGACAGGGTGATTCTGGCTCTCTAAGCTTGAGAAATTGAATGAGGTATAATCCTCTATTTATAGGGAAACAAGTAGGATGCTCAAGCGTGTGAAATGATGAATTTTGGATGGAAATCGTGTGAACCTGATACATGTGGAATGTGTGATCTGTTTAGCATCAAAATTCACTCAATCCTTGTGTTTCAAGTCTCTAATCCACTTTGGCAAGTTGGTTAAACATGTTTAGACCAAAAACACGTGCTAATTTGATGTTTAGAAGCCATAACATGAATTTCAAATTTTGTCTTGAAGTGAAACTTTAGTTTCAAGGTACCATTTTTGAATCAATGGAATTCACAACTCAAGGAGTCTTAGGGAATGATTCTTGAAGCTTTAGAAAGATGAGATCACAAGCATTACAATGTGAAAAAAATTGGAATTAATGGATTTTTGAGCTAAGAGTTGTGATAAGTCAAAGTTTATAAAAAGAAGTTGACTTTTGTACTTAGAAAATTTCTAAGTTTTTCCCTCAAAAGTGACCTATAATGTCTTTCATCCAAACATGGAATTCCATTTGAAATTAGCTCTTGACCAAAAAAGATGGCATGAATTAGATCTCTTGAATGACATTTTGAGACTTGAAATATCTAAAATCTCCAAAAAAAAATGAGAAATTTATGACATAGTGAAGTTGGTGAAAATTCATGAGACGACCTATAATCTTTTGCATCCTTAGGACATCTTCCATCCATTTTCAAGCTAGAGGACTTGTAATATTTCTTCATCATTAGGTATCTTCCACATAAAATTTTCTTAAAACTTTTGAAGTGATTTGTTGATAACCCTTTGAAAAGAAGCATGTTTTTGGAATCACTTAAAAATACAAAAAAATGAGCAAGATATAGCCCTTTGAAGTTCAAAACCCTAGCTCCTAGAGCAACAAAATGCCTTAGGAACTATTTTCAATTTTGACAAACCTTCTTGCACAAATACTTTTGTCATGTAAATAGAAGTTGTTGAGGATGATAATGAGAAAACATATCAACTATAACCACTTCCATATATTGAGAATTGAGGGAAATATGCACTTCTGATCAAGAAATCAAGGACTTATCCAATTAGGTCAAACTTATTCAATCAACCCTTACATATTTGAACTATATTTGGAAACTTGAGGTATGATGAAATATAATAGACCTTTTCATGATATTACTTCAAAGAACCTTTAATGGTGAATCTTGAATCTCAATGAAGCTTTGTCGAAGAATACATGGAAATAAACTCATGAACCTGTAGATCAACAATTAGGGAAAACATTCATTGTATTTATTAGTTAAAAGTTAATCAATACAAAAAATAGATGATCACAAAATAGGAGTCAAGGTGCTTGGTGATTCCCCATAAGCAAAGCTAAAGATAAGGAGAAGAACCAACCCTATTGTGATCTTGTTGTGATTGAGTTGATATGATATGATAGAGGAATCTTATGGGAAAAATTGGGATACAACACACCTCAAAATGTTGATGTTGACAAAAATCTTGAAGTTTGACTGTATGTTGACCTCAGTTAACTTTTTACCCAATACAGTTCAATCATCTAAGGCATTGACTGAGCAAACATGTGATGCAAGACTTGAAACTTGATATAAGCATTATTGATGGCCTATGATGAACCATTAAATTCATTTGAGACCCTTGCAACTCAATATTCTTTGAGAAGTACCAAACCCTAGTTGAAGACCCTTGCTTAGGAGGTGGTTTAACCAATAAACTCTTGAGTGGATTTGAGTATTTGAGAACTTTGTAAGCATGTTTTTTTAAAATAAAATGGGAGGGAAAGTTTTGGCGTACAACAACAAACAATTAAAATTATCAATTAAATAAAACGAGCGCTCTGGCGTGACCCTATGATTTTGAATGGACGAATGAGAAGGGAACATTAAGCCACGTATTTCCTCTGGCCGGTAAAACCACCATGAAAGGTGGCTGTAACCGTCTTCTCCAGCCACTCGAAATTGCTAACATGCGAAACAAGCAAAATTTAAACCCAATATTAAGGCTACCCCCATAAATCAATGTTTGCGATTCCAACGATGGTGTCACCTTGCTTTGAAAGTGCCTGCAAATCAAAATACGATGAATCCAAATTTTGAAGCCTTATCAATGGTCCTTTGTGATTCATGCGTTAGAACTCACATGTAATACTTAAAATACGTTCATATTATGTATGTAAATTATTATGGACAGTGAAAATCGATTAATGATGCATGAATTGAAAAATTCAAAAGTGAAAAACCGTACCAACCGGTGAAACCGAACTGTGATGTTCTAGGTGTTGCTGACTCTGCTTCTAGACCTGGGGGCTTCTTGAGAACCTCAGGAACTCAACATAATGCTTGGTTTTGATTGAAAAATATTGGAAATAGGATTTCAACTTTTCCCTAAATCTTGATATTTTTGTGATTTCTTGAGACTTTCTTTGGAGGCAGAAATTTGTGTCCCTTTACGTCTAAATGTGTTGGGTATATATAGAGGAAGAAATAGGTTAACAAACATGGAAAGAATATTGTGAAATCATGGCAAAATAAAATAAGAATAAAACATGTTTTCAACTTTCCATATTTCAATATTCTTTCCCTATTATACCTCACACGGTTTTGGCAAGTTTGATATGTGATCTTGGGCCTCAATTCTGATCCAAAACAAAAGCCTTGTGCCTTAATCCATTAATCTTGTATTTTATTTTATTTATTTTGAATTTAAATGAATAACTTCCAAATAAAAGAAATAAAAATCATAAAAAAATATGTGAATTTATTTAGAGTTCCTCTAACACATTGTAAACATGATTAAACCTCAAAAGTTAGGCCCATTAATCCAAAAGTCCAAAATTGTTCAATTGTGGTTTCATGCATTTTCTCAAAATTGCTCAATCTGTACCAATCATAACTCTCTCAATTTTTGTCATATGAATATGATCTTAGACTCTTTGGAAATCTCAAAATGTCTCCTACAACTTTAATGTTGGTCATTTTTTTATTTGAAGAATTTAACTAGATATAAATGGCTTTGACAAAAAGTGTCTTTTTGTTGATTTTTTTATAAAAATGACATGTAATGTTTTAGCCCATATCTCTCAAATGAAGCATTTTTAGCCTTGAGTTTAGAGAGGAAAAGTTTTAGAGAATTAAATTTACTTCAAAATGAGCTTTCATTGAGAGATTTATGATAAAGTATGTGAAATTTATGATTGGTCAAAGTTCAGTTGACTTTTCCTTAAGAAAACCCTAATTTGGTAACTTTTGAATTTTAATGAATCTTGAGCGTTCTTGATGAATCATGATAAACTATTTATCAAATGATGAATGTTATTTAAAAATCTTGATGTTAACCAAAAATCTTGAGTTTTCATTGTATGTTGACCATAGTTAACTTTTTATCCAATATAGTTAATTTTCAATCATCTGAGCAATGGACTGAGCAAACTTGAGATGCAAGGCTTGAAATTTGTCATGAGGGTACCTTGGAGCATATGAAGAATCATGGAACCCACTTGAGGCATTAAAAGCTCAATTTTATTTGAGAAACATAAAACCCTAGTTGTATGTCAATTGCTTAGGAGAGGGGCTTATATGCTCAAACCCTTGAGTGTTCTTGAGCAATTGAGAACCCTGGGAGCATGAGGAGGTGTCCCGAATCAATTGTCTTAAAAAATGGGAGGGAAAACTTTAGGGTACAACAGCTGCCACTTGTAGCGGTAGAAATGTTCAAGACTAAGCCATTGGATTGACTAGACTTTATACAAATCAAAATAAAAATCGCCACCGCGCTTTATTGTTTCCAAAGGAATGGGAAAAGAGAGAATAACCCAAAAAGAGGGGGAAAGCTTCAAGGTAAGGGGGTTGGTTATGCAAATGGAAGGTATTAGCACCCTAAACATCTACGGTACTCCGCAGAAACCTCTTTGAAAAATCTGTATATTTTGACTATAAAAATGTGTTGTATATAAAATGGATGGTGGAGGTGAGAAAAGAAATATTTTTATGATTTTTTCACCCGCTGCGGTTGCGAACCTTTAGTGCCTACGTACCACCTTTCATGCAATAGGGGATCAGAGTACACGTAATTCATCTAGAAAAGACGTGTTTGTTGATTGTTTTTAAACAAGGAGACAAGTCGTCATTGTTAGGAGAGAAATCTCGACTAACGCCCACAAGGTGTAAGAAAGATGGACCCTGCGTCAACAAGAGTGAGGGTTTGAGAACGCCTCTAGTACTCAAGTGGAAAAGTCGACACCTTTATAACCATAGGGATAGGAGAATTTTGCTCGACCATCAATGAATCATGTCTCACCTTGAAAAAAAGTTTTGAATGGAAAAGGTGCTTGGGCGCACAAAAGAGTTTGAATGAGTTGAAGTGTTTTGTTAATTTTGAAAGAAATGTCAAAGTATGATTAAATGAATTGAAGTTTGTTTAAAGAAAATAAGTTTTAAAAGAAAAGGCACTTGAAAAAGTCGAGGTTTATTATGAAAGTAGTTCGAGTTTAAAAACAAAGAAGATTTTGAAAGAAGATGAGAAGGTTTTTAAAATTAAAGAAGATGGGAGGAGATGAAGGGACTATCCTAAAGCATAAGGTAAAAGCTAAGGAAGAGAACCGTCTAACCAACATGAAGCCGATACTTGACATATAAGCCAATGTAGAATTCCCATTCTTTGGATTGAAAGCAAGCAAGAAAAGATACTAGACCTCTTGAGAGAATCAAACTTCAAGTGTATTTAGTCTTTGCAAAAATTGGGCAGAGTAACAGCTGTATACGGGTGAATTCCAGATTACAAACAAAGTATGTAATCACAATAACCTGCACACAAGACAAACAAACAACCCAATGTCTTGAGGTAAACCTCAAGAACTCCAGACAAAATATCAAATAAAGTCACAAAGTCTCCAAGATAGGCCAAGGTCTCTAATCCCAAGTCCAAGAAGTCCATCACTCCATAATGCAAAGGATAGTAACCATGTAGTCCAAGTCTCATTAATGATTTTTATGATTCATGTTGATTATTAGGTGTCTTTAAAAAGAAAGAAAAGCTCAAGTGAGCAAAATAAAAATGACATAAAAGTAAATGCTCAAGTGAGCAAAGATGAAAATAGCATGAAATGTAAAATGCTAAAAGTAAATGGTACATAAAGCATGAAAATAAAAGCATAAAGTAAAGTTAGTTGTTAGTAATTAGTGGTTAGTTGGATGACCATCTTGAAACTTGCATTTGGAACTCATTAGAGGATTGGTAGAACCAAAGCCTCCACACAACAAGTTGCATTTGCTTTTTGTCAAGTATATCATCCATTTTGGAATTCTCACAAGGCAACATGTAATGATCAACGATGTTTAAGTGATCCGCGTTGACCAAAGGTGTTGTAGATCCATTAGAGGATTGGTAGAACCAAAGCCTCCACACAATGAATCTAAAGGTTATTGGATCAAAGAGATCAAATTAACATACTTGGGCTTGCAATCTAAGCTTTGGGCCACGAATGATCATTTATTCGAATCGGGACAAAATTTAGCGCTATGTTAAGCAATCGTAAGTGGACTTATGTAGAAGTCACACCTATTTTGAGGCCGGTCAATAGAAATATATGTACTTCATGTTTGGATAAATGATATAGATATCACCATCCCTTAACATGTATCACAATTAAAAAAGAAAGGGATAAGATGAAGAGGGAGGGAAATGATAAGCTAATTTGGATCACCATTTCAAAATTCTTTCATCTTTAAATTCAACCACTCCTCTAGATGGATTAAAGCACTAAACATATCATTAATCCAAAGCACCAAAAATGAATTAAATAATTCACTCTTAGGTAGATTTAAATTGATGAACATTTATCCAACTTCATCTACATCACAAAGTCCATTGAGTTTAAAGACAAATTGGACATTTAAAATTGCAATCCAAACCAACAATCAAAAGGAGTGAGTAGAAAAAGCATTTTGGATCAAAGCTTCCCCAAAACAAGGCAAACAAGTGCATTTTGTCCTGGTGTAAATCGATTGCACTATTGTGTAAATCGATTTACACAATACAGTTTTCTAAAATCTGCGTGAAATTGCTTCTGTGCAATCGATTGCACTACAGTGCAAATCGACTGCACACAGTAACAGTAGCAAAAACAACATTTTAAAAGGGGAATTTCTTGTTCAAACTTTCCATCAAACACCTTATGATCATGGATCCAATTGAGCACGAAAATTCATCAAATTATGAGAAAAATAACACCATTGGAATCACAAAATAATGCTCAAAGAATCAATCCCAAAGATCACCAAGAGATCACATTGTGAAAGATGAATTATCCAACTTACCAAAGGTAGATCTAGAGAATTATCAAAACAACTTCAAGAATTTGCTTCAATTCAACCACAAGAATCAATTGACCAAGCTTGGATATAGAGAATTGATGAAGAAAAAGTGATTGGATGAGGGTTTTGCTCAAAGATTAGTAAGCTTCAATGCAAAGCTTACTAACTTTTTGAAAATGGAGCTTTGAGTGAATTTGGTAGATGGAGAGAATTGAGATATTTTTTTAGCAAGGTGGATTTGGCTATCAAAAGCTTGAAATTTGAGTGAAATGAGGGCTCTATTTATAAAGTTTAGGATTGGGATTAGTGGTAATTTGGTAATTTATTCTTGGAGCCAAAATTTGAATTAATGATAATTCTTTCAAATATTAGAGCCAAAATTTGAATTAATGATAATTCTTCTTAAAAATGAAAAATTGGCACCAAAATTTGAATTAATGATACATCTTTCAAAAATGAAGAAAAATTGGAGCCAAAATTTGACAATTTTAAAATGCTGATTTTTTTCAAATTTCACGCTGTGCAATCGGTTGCACTATAATGCAAATCGATTTGCACAGTGTATCTTTCCAAAAATTGCGCAAAATTTACTTTGTGCAATCGATTGCACTCTAGGAGCAATCGATTGTACAGTGAAAAAAAATGAAATTTTTTTAATTCTTTTTCTTTGCAAATAGAGATTTTAGGGAAATAATACCGGAAAACCTTATTTGCCATATGCTTCGACTCGGTACCTACAAAACACAAATATGCAAAGACAAAGACAAATATTTTTTTGCATTTTGAGTAGAAGTTAGTCAACAACACAAGAGAAAACTTAAAGATAGGATGCAAATGTGATGAATGAAGCGATTTATTAATGATTGTGACTGAATGATAAAATATGGTATGAAAGTGCGACTGAAAAAAGTTAGGGGCAAAATTTAGGGTACACCAGCTGCCCCTATTTAATTATCGTTTAGCCAGATAGGCTGAAAGTAATTAAATACAAACAGACCTGAATTTTGTCCCTGATGTGATGAGATGATAGCATATGTTATGAATGAATGCATGGACTCTTTTTTGACATATATATTTTTGAATGATGTATGATATGAGACAGACTTTGTGGGAACATGGAAAGACTCGAAACTAGAAATTTGTGGTAGTTCAGATGAAATGACGTGGAAAGACACGTCGGGGAACAACAAGATACTTCTGGATATCTGTCAGGGTGACAAAGAGTAACCATCAATACTTGAAAAAAAAAGAGATAAAACTCGAGAAGGCAAGCAGCGACATCCAAGAATGGCATTGAATAAGGCGAGAAACTCTCTGGAAAAGACAATCAGAAACATCTAGAAGAAGAATAGATGTGGGATGAGACTAAATCCAATAGATGTCCAGGAAAGACGCTAGACAGAAGAGAAACACAACATCCAATACTGGCTTTGAATGAAGGGAAAACTCAACGTCTAATATTGGCTTTAGACGAGAGAAAAGATCACAACATCCAATACTGACTTTGAATGAGTGAAAGAGATCTTGACATTCAATACTGGCTTTGAATGAAGAAAAAGGTAATAACATCCAATACTGGCTTTGGATGGAAAAAGAGATCTTGACATTCAATATTGGCTTTGAATGAAGAAAAAGGTAAAAACATCCAATATTGGCTTTGGATGGAAAAAGAGATCTTGTCATTCAATACTGGCTTTGAATGAAAGAAAAGCTCAAGGCGTCCAATACTGGCTTTGGATGACAGAAAAAGTAATACCATCCAATACTGGCTTTAGACGACAATAAAAGGTAACAACATATCCAAGATTAGCATTGGACGAAAAGAGAGAAATAGCTCAAACTGACGTTTTCTTTGGTAGGTGCCAAGTCAGTTGGACTTTGATCTCGAGGTGACATGTCAACTACAACAAGACCTCGGAAAATGAAAATGAGGATGAAGCACTCTTGTTATGCATTATGTACAGATTTTGTTATGCATGATATGTGAATGATTTATGCATGTAATACCGACATTTACGAGAATGGAGTTTGACTCTTTTGTGGAAGTAAGATTAGAAGCTTGATTCCTCAACACGGAGAACTCTGCCAAATTTGATTGGAAAGAAAATGTCTTGAACTCAAATTTGTCACACTTGAAAACTGTGTTGAACTGATGATCTTCTGGGGAAGGACACGGAGAGCTGCTTGGGGATTTGTCCCTGATTAGCTGACTGTTGAAGATAAACTGATCATGGCTTCAGTCGAAAGTTGCTAGAAATGAGCTGATCATGGCTTCAACTCTGAAATGACTATTACCGATAAACTGATCATGGCTTCAGCTCTTGAGATGATTGTTGGAGATAAACTGATCATGGCTTCAGTTCTGAAATGTTTGTTGGGAATAAACTGATCATGGCTTCAGTTCTGAAATTATTATTGGAAAGAATGTCCCAGTATGAGTCTTGAAAATGATTTTCTGGCTAACCAAGTCTGAGAAAACTTGCAATGAGCAGCAAATCTTGAACTGATTCACAACAGGATCTGGAAGATACTTGCCCCTGATAGGGTCACTGTCCAAGTTTCTCAGCTATTTGAAATTCCTTGATGAGGAAATCTTGTTTGCAAGCAAAATTGTTTATTCAAACATGGTATTTTTAATGCAAAGTTCATGCAAAAAGTTTGAATCCAAAATCATTTTTGAAATGATGTTATTGGTGTATAGAAAATGCATCACTGGTTACAACAAAGTGGTTTAAACTTTTAAAGTGAAAACAAAGCTATGAAACCAAAACAAATGATTCACAAAATATCATAGGAGTCAGTTTATGCAACCTTGCTGTAGTATGCTTTCAAAAGAAGCCTGGCTTCAATTAGGTCTTTTAAGAGTTGTAACGTGGTCAGGTTCACAGTTTAAGAAATAAAGGATAAAGGCTCAAAGTTTATTTGTACCCAACCCAATCTTCATGATGTTATTCAGTCCTACGTTCAGTTAATTCAGAATATGCATTCAGGTTCCAAGAGATTTTGGAATTGCACTGATGGCAGCAATGGCGATGGCTCAGAAGCTAAAGGATTCTTGAGAATGACAGTCATTTCTTCTTACATATTTTTGTTGTTTTAAGGACTTTTGCCAATTCTGGTGGAGAATTTTGAGGATTTGAAGACCTCTTCTGATTGAATTTATTATTCCCAACTTTTGCCTGAACTGTTTCATTTGAGATTACAGTCAGCAGGATGCCCTAGTTTTTGCCTGAACTGTTTCATTTGAGATTACAGTCAGCGGGATGCCCCAGTTTTTTGCCTAAGTCTCCTTCATAGGTTTTGACTTAGCGGGATTTTCTGTTGATTTTTATTTTCATTTCATTTTTCCTTTTTTGGAAAGATAATGACTGCCTTGCTCAATGATTACGAAGAACCATCTTCGTCATTTTTTGTTTGAGAGCATCTTTGACATTTCTTGTTGTATGCAAAGGCAAGCTTGATCGCGACCTTTGTTGAAAGGTGTCTTGCACGATTTCTCTTATAATTGAATGCACAACCAAATTAACTGAGAACTACCCATCCCCAGGTTAAGATTACGATTTTTTTTGTATAGAAAGAAACTCCAACTTCTAGGCTCAAAGGGGTGAACAAGGGATTAACTTCCTTATTACTCCAGTGTTTGGGAGTTGAAACAATGCCTATATATCCTCAACAGAGTTTTGTTCGAAAGCATACCAGCAACAATTATGGGTATTTCGTTTTCATCATCCTCCCTCAGATCTTTGCATAAAAGAAAGCTTGATATATTTGAAAGCAGTAAATGAAAATGATTTGAATCAAAACATTGCAATGCTCATTTCATTAAACTTAACATGAAAGTACAAACGGAATTTGAAAGCAACAATTTTAACATAAACAAGGGAAAAATGCAAACAGAAAGAAACATGGCCTAGTGACTAATCAGTAACAAGGATGAGCTGTCCTGTCTGAAACACTAGCTTTAGGAAGTGACTTGAGGGTATCCCGACTCAGTCTTCAGCCACTTTGTTTTGGAAAAGGATTGTTGATGACATTAGGACCTGCCTCTTTGAAAGTGAGAGAATTTGTTTTCACCAATCCTTGCACTCTGTTTTTCAAAGCATAACAACTTTATAAATCATGACCGACAGCTCCTTGATGAAACTCACAGTGAAGGTCAGATTTGAACCCGGCTGGAGGAGGATTTCTAGGAATCATAGGCCTAGTTGTAATCAAGCCTTTCTGCACCAATGCAAGATACAATTCAGTGTACGTCATAGGGATGGGATCAAACTGAGCCCTATTCTGATTCTGATTCTGTGTAATATTCTGTTGTTGAGGAACCTGAACTGGTTGAGCATTAACTGCAGGAGCAACAACCGCTACTTGTGGTTGATCAGTTTACTGAGGCCTACGACGAGGTCCTCTTCTCTCAGTAGAGACAGCATTGGCTTCTACCTCTTTTTTCTTCTAAAATTTCCCAAGGTATTTCTTTGCACCATTAGAAGATTCAGCATCTTTAGACACTTTACCATTCTTGATTCCTTCTTCTAATCTCTGGCCAATAGTCACCAGGTCTGTGAAGCGGGAAGACACACTACCAATCATCTTCTCCCAAAAGAAAGGGGATAAAGTGTCCATGAACAAACCAGTTAACTCTTTCTCTTCCAGAGGTGGTTCAACTTGAGATGCCAGTTCCCTCCATCGTTGAGCATACTCCTTGAAAGATTCTTTCTCATTCTGAAACATATTTTGTAGTTGGTGACGATCAGGTGCCATGTCAAGGTTGTATTTGTATTGCTTTATGAAAGCATCAACAAGATCTTGGAAGCATTGGATACGACCTTTCTCAAGTCCCATATACCATTTCAATGAAGCTCCACTCAGACTATCTTGGAAACAATGGATAAACAGCTTGTCATTCTTGGTGTAAGGAGACATCTTTCGAAAGTACATCACCAAATGAATTCTTGGACAAGTATGCCCCTTATATTTCTCAAACTCGGGAGTCTTGAATTTTGCAGGCATAACCAGATCAGAAACTAGGCACATGTTGTTAGCATCAACACTGAAGAACTCATTTCCTTCCATAGCTCTGAGTCTCTTCTCCAAAGTTTGATATTGTTCTTTGAAATCTTCAAACTCACTGAAGTCTCCTTGACTCACACTTCGAGGACTGGCAGCATGGTGCTCAAAGAGAGGATTCCCAAAAGCAGCTTGTGCAGCAGGTTGACAAAAAGCAGTATCAACGATTGGCTGAGGTTCAGTGAAAACTGGAGCTTGAAAGACTGGCCGGGAAGACTGGCCAACCATTGAAGTAATTGTAACAGGCGGAGCGTAATTATGAGGTAACCCAAACTCTGGCGATGCAGTAGATGTATGCTGGATAGGTTGAGTGTCAACAGCAGCAGTTGGGATTTCAGATATCACAGTCCTTAGAGGTGGCTCTCCTCTGGAAATCAGGACTTGCATCATCTCAGTAAGTTTGGCCATGTCTGACTTTAACTCGTCGATTTCCATTCTGACTTCCATGTTGTGTTGTTCTTGGTTTTCCATTCTCAATCTGACACCAGCTCTAGTCCCGTAGTTGTGTTGAGGAATCAGCTTGACGGTAGACGACTAACTGGAAGAAAGAAGCAACTGGGAATAAGATCCTGAACAACCTGGATATATGTAGAATAATGTATAGGATGCAAATGATGTGAAATGTTATGCAATGCACTGTACAGTAACAGGATCACACAGTTCAGAGTCACGAGCCTGGAGTCAAAGGTACAACCGTAAGGTATGGACTAATGGTTATCACCTGCCGAACAAGGTTCTAAGAGGTTCCCAGAGTCTACATCTTTCCTTCGAATATTACCAACGTCCCGATTAACTCGATAATTAGTAATATTCTCAAGAAAAACTCGTCCGAGTGTAGTATCGCGTGACAACTATTTCCGGATTACTCCGTCATAGCTTCCGCACTACACCTAAAAGGCCAAGATGGGTTAGGTAATCTACGGTCCTCAACTTCAGTAGGCTCCCAGGTCGAAAGCAGTACGTATTCCCGATTACTCGGTAAACGACACTACAGTCAAAGGGGCCTCCACTGAGTGGGGGATCTTGTGCCTCCTTTTTTGGGATTACTCCCTCAAAGTTAACATGACTATACCGCCCGTCCTATCTTAAAGTTTGCCCAAAGTCTGGGTAGATGACTTATAAGAAATCCCCAAGCACCATGTAAACCAGGAAAATCCAGACAAACATATATACAAAATATAACACATAAACAACAATAGCACATATACAGATATAAACAAAGATAGGCTTAACCCACTTAAGGATGGACCAGCAAGAGGTCAATCAGTCCCCAGTGAAGTCACCATTTTTTTCCGTAGCGGTAGAAATGTTCAAGACTAAGCCATTGGATTGACTAGACTTTCTACAAATCAAAATAAAAATCGCCAACGCGCTTTATTGTTTCCAAAGGAATGGGAAAATAGCGAATAACCCAAAAAGAGGGGGAAAGATTCAAGGTAAGGGGGTTGGTTATGCAAAGGGAAGGTATTAGCACCCTAAACATCTACGGTACTCCGTAGGAACCTCTTTGAAAAATCTGTATATTTTGGCTATAAAAATGTGTTGTATATAAAATGGATGGTGGAGGTGAGAAAAGAAATATTTGTATGATTTTTGCACCCACCGCGGTTGCGAACCTTTAGTGCCTACGTACCACCTTTCGTGCAATAGGGGATCAGGGTACACGTAGTTCATCTAGAAAAGACTTGTTTGTTGATTGTTTTTAAACAAGGAGACAAGTCGTCATTATTAGGAGAGAAATCTCGACTAACGCCCACAAAGTGTAAGAAAGATGGACCCTGCGTCAACAAGAGTGAGGGTTTGAGAATGCCTCTAGTACTCAAGTGGAAAAGTCGACATCTTTATAACCATAGGGATAGGAGAATGTTGCTCGACTATCAATGAATCATGTCTCACCTTGAAAAAAAGTTTTGAATGGAAAAGGTGCTTGGGCGCACAAAAGAGTTTGAATGAGTTGAAGTGTTTTGTTAATTTTGAAAGAAATGTCAAAGTATGATTAAATGAATTGAAGTTTGTTTAAAGAAAATAAGTTTTAAAAGAAAAGGCACTCGACAAAGTCGAGGTTTATTATGAAAGCGGTTCGAGTTTAAAAACAAAGAAGATTTTGAAAGAAGATGAGAAGGTTATTAAAATTAAAGAAGATGGGAGGAGATGAAGGGACTATCCTAAAGCATAAGGTAAAAGCTAAGGAAGAGAACCGTCTAACCAACATGAAGCCGATACTTGACATTATAAGCCAATGTAGAATTCCCATTCTTTGGATTGAAACCAAGCAAGCAAAGATACTAGACCTCGTGAGAGAATCAAACTTCAAGTGTATTTAGTCTTTGCAAAAATTGGGCAGAGTAACGGCTATATACGGGTGAATTCCATATTACAAACAAAGTATGTAATCATAATAACCTGCACACAAAACAAACAAACAACCCAATGGCTTGAGGTAAACCTCAAGAACTCCAGACAAAATATCAAATAAAGTCACAAAGTCTCCAAGATAGGCCAAAGTCTCTAATCCCAAGTCCAAGAAGTCCATCACTCCATAATGCAAAGGATAGTAACCATGTAGTCCAAGTATCATTAATGATTTTTATGATTCATGTTGATTATTAGGTGTCTTTAAAAAGAAAGAAAAGCTCAAGTGAGCAAAATAAAAATGACATAAAAGTAAATGCTCAAGTGAGCAAAGATGAAAATAGCATGAAATGTAAAATGCTAAAAGTAAATGGTACATAAACATGAAAATAAAAGCGTAAAGTCAAGTTAGTTGTTAGTAATTAGTGGTTAGTTGGATGACCATCTTGAAACTTGCATTTGGAACTCATTAGAGGATTGGTAGAACCAAAGCCTCCACACAACAAGTTGCATTTGCTTTTTGTCAAGTATATCATCCATTTTGGAATTCTCACAAGGCAACATGTAATGATCAACGATGTTTAAGTGATCCGCGTTGACCAAAGGTGTTGTAGATCCATTAGAGGATTGGTAGAACCAAAGCCTCCACACAATGAATCTCAAGGTTATTGGATCAAAGAGATCAAATTAACATACTTGGGCTTGCAATCATAAGTTTGGGCCACGAATGATCATTTATTCGAATCGGGACAAAATTTAGCGCTATGTTAAGCAATCGTAAGTGGACTTATGTAGAAGTCACACCTATTTTAAGGCCGGTCAATAGAAATATATGTACTTCATGTTTGGATAAATGATATAGAGATCAACATCCCTTAACATGTAGAACAATTAAAAAATAAAGGGATAAGATGAAGAGGGAGGGAAATGATAAGCTAATTTGGATCACCATTTCAAAATTATTTCATCTTTAAATTCAACCACTCCTCTAGATGGATTAAAGCACTAAACATATAATTAATCCAAAGAACCAAAAATGAATTAAATAATTCACTCTTAGGTAGATTTGAATTGATGAACATTTATCCAACTTCATCTACTTCACAAAGTCCATTGAGTTTAAAGACAAATTGGACATTTAAAATTGCAATCCAAACCAACAATCAAAAGGAGTGAGTAGAAAAAGCATTTTGGATCACAGCTGCCCCAAAACAAGGCAAAAAAGTGCATTTTGTCCTGGTGTAAATCGATTGCACTATTGTGTAAATCGATTTACATAGTACAATTTTCTAAAATCTGCGTGAAATTGCTTCTGTGCAATCGATTGCACTACAGTGCAAATCGATTGCACACAGTAACAATAGCAAAAACAACATTTTAAAAGGGGAATTTCTTGTTCAAACTTTCCATCAAACACCTTATGATCATGGATCCAATTGAGCACCAAAATTCCATCAAATTATGAGAAAAATAACACCATTAGAATCACAAAATAATGCTCAAAGAATCAATCCCAAAGATCACCAAGAGATCACATTGTGAAAGATGAATTATCCAACTTACCAAAGGTAGATCTAAAGAATTATCAAAACAACTTCAAGAATTTGCTTCAATTCAACCACAAGAATCAATTGACCAAGCTTGGATATAGAGAATTGATGAAGAAAAAGTGATTGGATGAGGGTTTAGCTCAAAGATTAGTAAGCTTCAATGCAAAGCTTACTAACTTTTTGAAAATGGAGCTTTGAGTGAATTTGGTAGATGGAGAGAATTGAGAGATTTTTTTAGCAAGGTGGATTTGGCTATCAAAAGCTTGAAATTTGAGTGAAATGAGGGCTCTATTTATAGAGTTTAGGATTGGGATTAGTGGTAATTTGGTAATTGATTCTTGGAGCCAAAATTTGAATTAATGATAATTCTTTCAAATATTAGAGCCAAAATTTGAATTAATGATAATTCTTCTTAAAAATGAAAAATTGGCACCAAAATTTGAATTAATGATACATCTTTCAAAAATGAAGAAAAATTAAAGCCAAAATTTGACAATTTTAAAATGCTGATTTTTTTCAAATTTCACGTTGTGCAATCGATTGCACTACAGTGCAAATCGATTTGCACAGTGTATCTTTCCAAAAATTGCGCAAAATTTACTTTGTGCAATCGATTGCACTCTAGGAGGAATCGATTGTACAGTGAAAAAAAATGAAATTTTTTTAATTCTTTTTCTTTGCAAATAGAGATTTTAGGGAAATAATACCGGAAAACCTTATTTGCCATATGCTTCGACTCGGTACCTACAAAACACAAATATGCAAAGACAAAGACAAATATTTTTGTGCATTTTGAGTAGAAGTTAGTCAACAACACAAGAGAAAACTTAAAGATAGGATGCAAATGTGATGAATGAAGCTATTTATTAATGATTGTGACTGAATGATAAAATATGGTATGAAAGTGCGACTGAAAAAAGTTAGGGGCAAAATTTAGGGTACAACACCACTATTCAATCTTCTTAAACTTGAAGAGTTAGATTTCCATGTTCTCCATTCGTGATCTGAAGGTGGGAGAGGATTGAACACTTAAGTGCCTAGAAATTTGCACTCGCCGGTGCACGAAGTAACACTATTGGTTGATTGTATTGCTTGAATGGGATTAAAGATGACATTCAGAGAGGTGATAGAGTATCGTCGGAGATGGGATTATAGATGCAATCCAAAGTGACTAGAAGATGCGCTAGGGAGTATCAGAATGAAATCTATGTCTCGATTTTATCTGAGGGAAATTCTTTTCAGAATTCAGTCTCTGAAGGAAATCATCTGGTCATGTAGTTAGTCGCCCCTTCCTATTTCGGGAATTGGTCTATAATCTGTTTTTTAATGGTAAACCCGTCCTGTTTCGGGAATTCATACCGCCCAATCATATAGATAGTTTCCCCGTCCTGTCTCAGGAGTTAATCTGCAACCTATTTTTGTTGTTGGTAAACCCGTCTTATTTCAGGAATTCATACCGCATGGTAATATAGATAGTTACCCTATCCTATTTCGGGAATTAATCTTTAACCTGTTTGAAAATTGCTGATGATATTAGGCTGTTTGTAAACTTGACCTGAAAAGACGAAATTAGCTTTATGCAATGTCATGATGTATGTAATGCATTGTGTAATGATGCTCTCAAAATAAATGAGAATATTATGTGTGTTTTGGTATGAATATGGTATGATGTATGGATGAAATATCTCGTTGAAGCGTAATGGTAGTTCCTTGTAACAATGTCTAGCTGTGGAAAATAAATCCCGACCTATTGCTGGGGATGAAGGAAATAATTCTTCAATTTTCGCTGGGAATAATCTTGCTGGGGATTCCCGCCTTCTGTTTGAGGATACTCTGCTGGGGATCTTCGACTTCTGCTTGAGGATAGAGGCATTCAAGGAGAGTTATAAGTTCACCGTTCTTTTTGTTGAAGGATCTGATTCTTACATACCCTGACTGGGGTTAAAAGAGATTGATTTTCCTCCAGTGTGCTAACCATCCAGGTTTCAGATACCGTAGCAACTCTTATGGGGATAGAAACTTTGATTAAACCCTGTTGGAAAAGAGAATTTTGTTAGGAATTTATGACGTTGGAGTAATAAACTCTATTGGGGAATTAAATTCCGATAAACCTTGTCGAGGAAACAAACTCTTATGGGGATTGGGATTTTATAGGATGCATTGAGGAAGTCTCCATTGTATGTTGTTGAAATGATCAAACTTGCTTATCCGCTAGGGGACCTATTGGGGATGATTATTAGGTCAAGTGATCCATTAGGGATATAAAGGTGAACTACTGGAAGATGTCCCAATTTCTGCCTGAGGGCATATTACACTTTCTGGGGAATATATCTTTGTTGGAGATGAACTTGTGAAGATAGCTCTGTAGAGATAGTTTCATGGATATTGCTCTATGGGGATTTATGAATGACATAAACATTATCCCAACTCCTAGAGTCTTCGATAAATGCTAATCCTATTTTTTATGCAAATATTTGTAAATGGTAATTATATTCAAATGCATATGTTCATTCAAAGTAACCATTGGACGTTTTTGCAAACAAAATCGAGAAAACAATTTTGAGTTTTGAAGCATATTTGTATTGAATGTTTTCCTATAAACAAGAAGCTTTATACAAAGAGACATAAATCCTAGTAAGAGGAAATCGCCGTAAAACGAAAAGGGGTACAAAGAAAAACAACTATGTGGAAAACGATCCCATCGAGTTTCAACTCTGTTATTGCCCCTATGTCTTCAAGCATCTAATCCTTCATTGTCGTAAGAAGTTGATTGAATTGATATGTACGATTTGAACTTGACGTTGATAACAAAGCTTGTAAGTAAATGATCCAACAGGGTATATTCACACACTTAAATTCCTAACTCTTGCCTCGACCGTGCTTTCGGGTTTTTAGTCCACCGAGATATCCTTTTTTTCCCAAGCCACCTTTTTAGGTTTTCGACTTGTCGGGTGTACAACTTATATATATATATATATATATATATATATATATATATATATATATATATATATATATATATATATATATATATATATATATATATATATATATATATATATATATATATATATATATATATATATATATATATATATATATATATATATAGGTTTTCTGGGATACCCTTATTTTTTTCTAGGTCTGTCAACCTAGCAGGTTCCTTTTATGCGTAGTATTTTTTTTTTGACTATGTTCACATTCACAAGGTGCAGAAAATCTTCACCATCCATGGGGGTAAGTATCATAGCACCGCCAAAAAAATCTTCTTGATCACAAATGACCCTTCATATGTTGGGGTCCATTTTCCCTAGGATCACCTTATGGTAGGATAATGCGCTTTATTACCAAATCACCAACCCGGTACACCTGATGTCTGACTTTCTTGTTAAAGGCCTTCATCATGCGTTTCTGGTACATCTTACCATGACAAACATCTGCAAGCCTTTTCTCGTCAATCAAATTTGTTTGGTCTAACCTAGTCTGAATCCACTCGTCTTCATCTAAACCCGCATCTTTCATAATCCTTAGGGAAGGAATATGGACTTCGACAGGTAATATAACCTTTATACCGTAGAATAGAGAGAACGAGGTTGCCCCAGTTGATGTACATACTGATGTGCGATAACCATGAAGAGAAAATGGTAGCATCTCATGCCAATCTTTATACGTCACCGTTATCTTCTACAAAATCTTCTTGATATTCTTGTTGGCGGCTTCCACTATGCCATTCATCTTTGGTCGATACAGAGAAGAATTGTGGTGTTTAATCTTGAACTGCATGCAGAGTTCCGTGATCATAGTATTGTTAAGATTGGTACCATTATTCGTGATGATCCTTTAAAGTATGCCATACCTACAGATAAGGTTATGCTTAATGAACCGGGCCACAATATTCTTGGTAACAGAGGCAAACGAGGCAGCTTCAATCCACTTCGTGAAATAATCAATAGTGAATAGGATAAAATGATGCCCATTAGAAGAGGTAGGCTTAATCTCTCCATTCATATGAATTCCCCACATTGAATATAGCCAAGTAGCAGTCAAAACACTCAGAAAAACAGGAGGCACGTGTACTTTGTCAGCATAAATCTGGCATCTGTGACAAGTTCTGAAATGACGATGGCAATCAGTTTCCATGGTCGACCAATAATAACCCGCTCTCAGAATTGCCTTAGCCATCGTATTCCCACTGGGATGAGTACCAAATACTCCTTCGTGCATATCTTTCATAATCTTCTCAACTTCCTTCTTGTCTACACAACAAAGAAGAGTCGAGTCGTGATTGCGCTTATACAAAATTTTGTTACGCAAAAAGAACTTGGCAGATAACCTTCGTAGAAATTTCTTATCATTAACAGATTCTCCTTCAAGATACTCTTGAGTCTCAAGGTATCTTTTTACTTCGTAGTACCAAGGTTTTTCTTCTACTCTATCAGTATCAACTTCACAACAATATGTCGGTTCATCTAGTCTCTCACTAGTAATTCGAGAAAATTCATTGTCCCATCTGACTCTGAACATAGATTACATGGTAGCTAACGTGTCTTCTAATTGATTCTCTTCTTTTGGTATGTGTTAAAAAGTGATTTCATCAAAGTATGGAATTAATGTCAACATATGCTCCTGATAAGGAATGAGATTTGGATGTTTCGTATCACATTCTCCCTTAATCTTACTAATTACCAGGGCTGAGTCCCCGTGTAATTTTAAGAATTTAATTCTTATTTTGATAGCAGCCTTTATACCCATGATGCACGCTTCGTATTGTGCCACGTTATTGGTACAATCAAAACATAATCTGGCGGTGAAGGGCGTATGGCAACCCTTGGGAGAGACGATTACAAAACCAATTCCATTACCAAGCGCGTTGGAAGCTCCATCAATAACCATAGTCCATCAGGATCCTAGCTCAAGTCCTTCATACGATCCAGGTTCTTCATAATCTGTAACTAGCATAATATTCTCATCCGGGAACTCGAAATTCATAGACTAATAGTTATCTACAGCTTGATGAGCCAAATGATCTTTCAGTACACTTCCTTTGATCGCCTTATGAGTAGTGTACTGAATGTCGTATTCTATCAAGACCATTTTCCATATTGTTATTCTTCCCGAGAGACTGGGCTTCTCGAATATTTACTTTATTTGATCCATCTTAGAGATCAACAAAGTAGTATGAGTCAACATATACTATCTTAGTCGACGAGCAGTCCATGCCAAAGCGCAGCAAGTTTTCTCGATCAGGGAGTATCTTGTTTCGCAGTCGGTAACCTTTTTGCTAACGTAGTTATATTGCATTCTCTTTTCGACCAGACTCATCATGTTACCTCAATACACACTCCATTGAGTTCTCTAACACTGTTAGGTACATAATAAGAGGTCTTCCTTCATCCGCTGGCATCAGAATTGGAGGTTCCTGAAGATATTCTTTGATTTTGTCAAAGGCTATCTAACAATCGTCATTCCACTTCACTACTTGATCTTTCTTTAGTAACTTGAAGATCGGCTCACAAGTAGCGGTCAAATGGGAAATAAATCTGGAAATGTAGTTCAATCATCCCAAGAAACCTCTGACTTCCTTATCGATACGGGGAGCTGGAATTTCTTAAATGGATTTAACCTTCACGGGATCTACTTCGATACCTTTACCACTAACGACGAAGCCTAGGAGTTTACCTGATATTACCCCAAAGGTGAACTTTTTTGGATTAAACCTCAACTTGTACTTCTTCAATCTCTCAAACGGCTCGTGTAGGTCATCAAGATGTTCTTCTTCAGTATGAGACCTAGCTATCATGTCATAAAAATAAACTGCTATCTCGTGATGGATCATATCATGGAACAAAGCTACCATAGTGCGTTGATACGTTGCACCGACGTTCTTCAAACAGAAAGGCATAATTTTGTAACAGAAAGTGACCCACTGTGTGACAAAAGTAGTCTTCCCCATGTCTTCAGGTGCCATTTTTATTTGATTATAACCAGAGAAACCATTCATGAAGGAAAAAACCTTGTGTTGAGCGGTGTTGTCAACCAAAACATCAATATGTGGAAGCAGAAAGCCATTTTTGGGGTTTGCCATTTTCAAATCCCTGTAGTCTATACACATACGCACCTTACTATATTTCTTAGGTACTGGTACCAAATTTTCAACCCATTGAGGATAGGACGTAACAAATAAGAAACCTGTATTGAATTGCTTCATAACCTCAACCTTAATTTTTTCAGACATCTCGGGATACATACGACGAACCTTATGCTTTGTTGGAGGACAACCTTCCTTCATTAGTAGATGGTGAACTAAAATATCAGTATCAAGCCCCGACATGTCTTCGTACAACTAAGAAAATATCTCAACATAGTCATGCAACATCTGGATTAATCTCCTTTTGACATTGTCTTCTAGGTTGGCACTTATCTTGACTTCTTTCTTGTCCTCTTCAGTACCCAATTTTATAACCTCGATTGGTTCTCCATGTGGTTGTATAACCCTTTCTTCTTTCTTTAATAGTCTAGCAAGTTCTCCAGGCACTTCACAATCTTCCTCAACTTCTTCCTCAGCTTGGTAGATCATATTTTCGAAGTCATAATTAGCAACAGTAGATATGTTATCAATGGGATCCAGAATAGATATGGATCTGTAATTTGTTGTGTGTGTGTAAGAACACATAGCTATTTTGAAAGTAATAAAGTAAAAAAAAAAAGACAAAGAGCGCAAAACTTGAGTGCAAACGTCCAATGATTCATTAAATGAAAATATGTGGATGAAAGGTGACAACCCTAACAAATGGACCGTTATGCACCGGGTAAGGCACAAGGTTTAAAGTTATTGTTTAAAATTTCATATCCAAAATTTGAAAGCAAGAAAATAGAAAATAACATTTACACATGACTAAAGGAGATTGGTATAAAGTCTTTAGCCTTCCAATTGTTGAGTCCACTGTCGGGAGTAGGGAAAATCCAATTGTCTATATCGTAGTCACTATCAGCATCTTCCATAGCGTTGACACCATTGTTGTTGATGCAGAATGGCGGTCTCCTAACACGAGCATGACGAGCAGCCCTATGGGCCTCTGAGGTAAAACCCAAGCCAAATTTGTTGGACTTGTAAGGAATATAGGTAAGCTGACCCTAAAGAGTGCAACCACCTTCTTCTACCACAACCTTAGTGTCTTTCAGAGAAGCCATTCTTGGCAGAACCCTGATAATCTTAGGAATAGAAAAAACGGCTTTAGTAATGGGAGTTGTCTGAGGAACAACTTGAAAGTTCTGGCAGGGAGTCTCGATGAATTCACATTCCATCTGAACATACTTGAAGGAGTTCAAGTGGCTCACCATGTATTCTTCTTCACCACAAGTTATAACAAATTTTCCTTTCACGGGATATTTCAACTTTTGGTGTAAAGTATAAGTAACAGCGCCTGCCCCATGAATCCAAGGGCGTCCAAGTAAATAGGAATAGGATGGACGAATGTCCATCACATAGAAGGTAGAGTCGAAGATCTGAGAACCTACTTTGATTGTAAGATCAACCTCTTCGTGCACCATTCTCTTTGAACCATCAAAGGCTCTTACCACAATATCATTGGGTTTCAACACAACCCTTTCACAGTCAAGCCTGTCTAGAGCACCCTTCGGCAAAACATTTTCAATGAGTAACCCGTGTCAACCAACACATGAGTTAAGGTAGTGCCCTTAAACTCAATAGAGACATACAAAGCCTTGTTATGGTTCCTTCCTGCGGGAGTTAGGTCAGCATCAGAAAATCCTAGTCCATTATCAACTGTCAAGCTAGCAACACAATTTTCAAACTGATCAGCAGAGGTTTCCTGTGGTACATGAGCAGATTTCAGAAACTTTACCAAAGCCTGAGCCTGGGCTTCAGAGCACAACAATAGAGATAGAATAGATATTTTGGAGGGAGTCTGCCCCAATTGTTCAACAATCTTATAATCACTTTTCCGGACAATTTTCAGTATTTCTTCCATCTCTTGCTTGGAGGAATTTTCAGTATTTTCTTTTAGCTCCCCCGTCTGAGCAGGCTCAGTCATCTTTTCTTTTCCCTGAGTCTCAGTAATTGACTCAGTAACAGGGATACGAACTTGTGTAATAACAGCCTTTGGAGAGATCTCTGGAGAGAAAACCCTTCCACTTCTAGAAACCTTACTAGTGCTAACAATATTGCCAACATTGGGATTAGTAACTTCACTATTTTCACCTTTGACAACCAACGGTTTTTGCTTGACGCCATGGTAGTAAACATCAACTGCATAATTCCAAGGGATAACCTTGTCAGAGAAATATGGAATTGGCCCCGGTGTAGTAATGATTAGAGGAGCCACCCTAGGCTCGGCAGTAATCCTCACAGGGGTATCTAAAATTGTAATCATATACACGTCTTCAAGCTTTAGGCCTTGAGACACACTTTCAAATAAGCCCTCCATGGAAGGAGTCTTCTCGAATAGGATTACACGATCATTTATCAAATGCTGAATACCTTTCTTCAACAATACACAACCCTTAGATTGGGATGCACAATGGTAGAAATTTTCAATGTAAACCAGAAATAAATCGGCTTGCAAAAGATTCTTCTTAACAATCATCAGAGGAGTAGTCAATTCACTCACAATAGAAACATAAGAAACATCATCAATAGCATTAACACCTTTGTCATGGTTAGGAATAGGTGCAGTGATCACATTAGGAGTTTCGGGAGGATCAAATTCAATCTCCTTAGAGTCAATCATTTCTTGAATCTTATTCTTCAGAGCCCAACAACCATTTGTGTCATGTTCGGGACTATTGGAATGATAGGCGCATCTTACATTGGGATTGTACCGGGGAGAGGAAGTGTTTGGATTCTGAGGAGGAAATTTCAACTTAATTAGTTCTGCCTTCAATAGGTGTTGTAATGCATGAGAGAACAACATATTGATTTTGGTGAATTGTCTCCTGGGTGCATCCGGCCTACACTGATTTCCTTGTTGTTGATGTTGCTTTGGTGCGGGATTGGAAATCATTATTTCCCCCACAAATTGATGGCAATCACCCTTACTATGACCTTTCTTGCCATAAACAACATTAGCTTCTTTTTTCCCATTGAATTAATTCTTTGCAGTACTTGAAGATGCAGCCATTTGAATTTTTCTGCTTCTGATTCCACCTTTAACATGTTTCCCTGTTAATATCAAATCGGTGAACCTAGGTGAAGAGCTTCCAATCAGATGATTGAAGAAAGGACCTGTCAAAGTTCCCATAAACATGTCAAACAATTCCCTATCAGACAAGGGAGGTTAAACTCTTCCTTCTAGATCTCTCCATTTCTGGGCATACTCTTTAATGCCTTCATTAGAGCCCACGGTCATACTCAGTAGTTGTATACGGGTTGGTGCAAGATCATTATTATATTGGTATTGCTTATAGAAATAAGCATCCAAATCTTCCCAAGTATGGATATTGGTCCCTTCTTGTTGATAGAACCATTCTAATTGTGTTCCAGACAGGCTCTCTTGAAAGAAATGCACCCATAACTTCCTGTCAGCAATGTGTGGTTGAATCTTTTGGACATATGACCTCAATTGAAGCTTAGGGCAAGAAACACCGTCATACTTTGAAAAAGTGGGGACTTTGAACTTATGAGGAATGAAAACATCTGAGATTAAACCCAAATCCTCAAAATCCAACCCAGGCACTTTCTGGTTCTCCATAGAATTTAGATGATCTTCTAGCTGCTTGTATTTTTCATCAGCAGGGTGATATTTTTCATTCAAATAATCTTTTTCCTCTTCATCAGAGTATTTGGCAAAACTATGGTTGCTTTTTCAGTTCCACCACTCTTATCGTCTTTAACCTGTTCGTCGTGTTCGTCTAATGGAGTATCAGAATCCTGAACTCGCTTGACTGGACCTCTGAACCTTCTTCCCATTTTGAGGATGCTAGCTGGTTTATTTGTCTTTTTCTTCTTCTCTTTCGTGATGAGTGCCTTCAGTTCTTCCTACCCCTTGTCTAAGTTCAGGAACATCTGTTGGAATTGGGCATTCTGAGCTTGGAGTTCCTTGACTGTATGTTCAAGACCCATTTCTGCTGAAATAAACAGCAAGAAGATGAGAAAACCTGTCTTGGAAACCTGTTATGTAATGATATGTAGGGTATGTAGATGCATATGCAATGTTTTCAAGGACCTCATGGGATTTAAATTTGATAATTAAAAGGACACAACAACAAATATTTTTGTTAGTAATTTCATATTATAAATGCCTTTTAGGCTTACAATGAAAACAAAAAGAAGGCTTACAAAGGAAAACATTTATACTCAAGTCTCTCATGGACGCTCCCTCTTTGTGTTGAGATATGCATTAAGGCTCTGCTCTTCGTGAAGGCGTTTCGTCAGCTTCAATACTTTCCTCTCACTAGCATAGAAATAAGTCTCAAAGGTCTCCATTTCTTCTTTCAGTCAAATCCAAGACTTCTATAGCTCTTCAAGGTCAGTAGGCATATTTAGATGAAGAACGGTATGAGGAATATCTCCTTCAGCAACAGGCTCCATAATTAGTGGTAGGACAACAAGATATGGCATTATAAGATTTTGAGCATGAGATTGCACCCATCTGAGGTAGGGCTCAAGAGGGATGGAGTTTTAGTGTCCCAAAGTCTTGCTATCAATCTTATTCACCACGCCCCAAGCACATATAAACCTTTAACGATAACCTTGAGGATCATTCTCGTAATCAAACACAACACCCTGGATGAGCATATCATGAGGACTGTCTCTTCGAACATAACCAAATTGACATAGAGTTTGGGAAGGGTTTTAGGCGATACATCCCCTTATGCCATGGAATGGCACATTAGGGAATTCCCCACATAGGTCAATAATAGTGATATCCTTTTGAGATCAAGAACACCAATAGATATATGAATGAGAGAGTGACATCATCCTTTGAGACCACCCCAAACCTTTTTAATTCTTCATCACTGATCGGGGAAGATGCGAAACAAACCACCTGGATAGTAGAGGTATGAAACACATAAGAGTCCCTCGCTTCCTCATAGTACGAGTGTGAAGAGAATGTAAAATATCTCCAAGAAAAGTAGGCATAGGATTATGAGTAAGAAATATTTTGATGGCATTCACATCTATGAGTTGGTCTGGATTAGGGAATAGTACCAAACCCTAGATCAATAGAGCCAAGATCTCCTTGAAAACATGAAAACTCATAGCATCCAGAAACAACTGAGCCTTTTCTATCAGAAATCTAGCAAGAAGGCCCTTGACTACACTTCTTTTTTACCCATTAAATACAATGTTGGACCGCTTGAGATGTAAGGCTGCTGCAATATCTTCAGGTTTTGGAACTTTCTCTAAACCGGTGAAGGGTGTCTGGTCCAGAATAGGTACTCTGATTATCTTAGAGAACTCTTCCATTATGGGTATCAACTGATAATCTGGAAAGGTAAGACAATGATGCTTGGGATAAAAGAACTAGAACAGAACACTCATCATGTCTTCTTCAAAACTAGAGGTAACCAAACCGATTAGATAACCATGCCTTTTGGTGAATTGAGAATTTTCGGGAACCTTTGAGACTAACTCCTTAAGCTTGTAAGGTACCCTTACAAAGTTGATCCGAATAGTGTTTCTACGAGCGGAGGCCATAACCTACAACAAAGAACAAAGATAAATCCCTAGGTCCTTGAAATGGTTAGTGAATATGTTATGTTATGATGATATGATGTTATGATGTCATGTTCACGTTACTCATAGGTAGGTAGCCCTATCTATTGGATATGAAGGGACATGTGTAGGTTCATCGTATGGTCATCGAAGGGAACATGTAAGGATACTTTAGCAATTGTATTGAAGGGACTATCATCATTTTTCTCGTAGGGTCGTCGAGGGACTAGATCATTTTTGTAGGCAACTCGAGGGACGTTGAGGGACTATGATCTTTTGTATCGTAGGGACTATGATGATTTATTATCGAGGGTCTTTGCTAAAGTATTCCCGTTTTCGAGGGACGTGACCATGTATCATAAGGAAATAAAGAGAGGTTACCGTAGAGGTGAAGTGTGCAAAGTGTATTAATTTCAGTTATGTTATCTTGAAAATTAGGGTTATCTATGTTTGATTTTATTATTATCATACAAACTTATTTACTAGAAGTTATATATATATATATATATATATATATATATATATATATATATATATATATATATATATATATATATATATATATATATATATATATATATATATATATATATATATATATATAATGGAAAAATATAAAGCAAGAATGTAAATCTATGCTATTACAAGGCTTTGGGATGTAGAAGATAAAAGCCCAGAATTAAAGGTTCTCATTTATAACCCTATACATCAATTGTTACGAATGCGATAAATTGCGATACATAAATAATAATAATAATTAAAATAAAATAAAGAAAGCATGACTCAAAAATTTATTTTCTTAACCCTAGAAATATAAGAACCCTAATCTAATTTTTTGGTATTTTTGAATTGATTTTAGATGGTGAAAAACAACCTAATGTCTAATTTAGTTACAAATTAATCAAAATAGAAATCCTAAATCTATTTTATTTAATGAAAAGGTTGTGTCAAAAATTGCATCAATTAATGAAAACCTGAAAAAACTATTTTTTGATTTTTATGTGGCTTCTTTCTGATTTTTTTATGTATACGTTTTGATTTAAAAAAAGTTAATTAATAATAAATAACTAACAAAAAGGGAAAATAAATAAAGTAAAGCAAAAATGGGTTCTGACATCGCTCGGGTTTGAACCCCCTCCGTTCTCTTCACATGCTTGGTTCCTTACCACTAGGCCTTCACTTGTTTCACGTTATACATTCAACCCACAATCCATATAAAATAAACAAATAATTAAAATTCTCAATTAAGTAAAATGCATATTCAGGTGGCCCCCTACGATTTTGAATGGAAGAATGGGTAGAGAACATTGAGCCACGTGTTTCCTCTGGCCAGTCAAACCACCATGGGCGGTGGCTGCAACAGTCTTCTTCGACCACTCGAAATTGCTAACCTATGAAACAAGCAAAATTGAAATCCAAGATTAAGGCTAACCCCCTAAACTGAGGTCCTCGATTCAAAAGTTGGTGTCACCTTGCTCTGAAAGTGCCCGCAAATCATAATACGATGAATCCAAAGCTTAAAGCCCTATCAATGGTGCTTTGTGATTTCTGCGTTAGAACTCACATGTAATACTTCACATACGTTCACATGATGTATGTAAATCATTTCGGATAGTCAAAATCAATTAATGATGCGTGAATTGAAAAGTTCAAAAGTGAAAAAACATACCAATTGGTGCAATAAAACTGTGATGTTCTAGGTGTTGCTGACTCTACTTCTGGACCTTAGGGCTTCCTGGGAACCTCAGGAACTCAACATAATGCTTGTTTTTGATTAAAAATCTTGGAAATAGGATTTTGACTTTACCCTAAATCTTGATATTGTGATTTCTTGAGACTTTCTTTGGAGGCAAAAATTTGTGTCCCTTTAGGTTTGAATGTGTTGGGTATATATAGAGGAAGAAATAAGTTAACAAACATGGAAAGGATCTTGTGCAATTATGGCCAAATAAAACAAGAATAAAACATGTTTTCAATTTTCCATATTTGATTATTCTTTCCCTATTAGACCTCACACAGTTTTGGCAAGTTGGATATGTGATCTTGGGCCTCAATTCTGATTCAAAACAAAAGCCTTGTGCCTTAATCCATTAGTCTTGTATTTTATTTGATTTATTTTGAATTTAAATGAGTAAAATCCAAATAAAAGAAATAAAAATCATAAAAAATATATGAATTTATTTAGAGGTCCTCTAACACGTTATAAACATGTTTAAACTTTTCAAAAGTTAGGCCCATTAGTCCAAAATTGAAAAACCAATGGCTACATCTACTTCCGTTGTTGATAATAGGGATAATGATAGAGATCACTATAGTTTAAAACCTCCTATGTTTGATGGGGAGAAATTTTACTATTGGGAGGATAGAATAGAAATTTATTTTCTAGCATATGACTTGGATCTATGGGACTTGGAAGTTGATGGCTACACTCACATAGTAGACGATAAAGGTCATAAGATTGCAAGAAGTGCAATGACAGGAGCACATAAGAAAGTATGTAGAAATCACTACAAAGCAAGAACCATTCTTCTAACTTCTATTTCATATAATGAATATGAGAAAATCAGAGATAGAGAGACTCCAAAGTCTATCTTTGATTCTCTTTAGATGACATGTGAAGGCAACACACAAGTAAAAGAAACAAAGGCTCTGGCCTTAATTCAAAAATATGAAGCCTTCAAGATGGAAGATGAAGAATATGTGGAAACGATGTTTTCAAGATTTCAAAGTCTTGTGGCAGGACTTAAGGTTCTGAATAAAGGTTACTCCACCGTAGATCATGTTAAAAAGATTATCAAAAGTCTGCCTGTAAAATAGAGACCAATGGTAAATGCTTTAAAATTGGCAAAGGATCTGAATAACTCCTCTCTCGAGGAGATGATTAGCTCTTTAAGAAGTCATGAAATAGAGCTGGAACAAGATGAACCTTAGAAGAAGGTAAAATCAGTTGCTATAAATTCTACTTCTGGAAAAACCAAGGCTTGTCTAGCTAAGGAAGAATCAGAAGAATATGAAGAAGATTCAGATGATGATGAACTCTCTCTAATATCCAGAAGAATAAGCCAAATTTAGAATCACATAAAAAGCAAGTTCAGGGGTCAACGAAGGACATATGGAAGAGGTGAATCCACTTCCAGTCAGAGGAATTCTTCTGGAAAAGAAGTTGCTTTCTTTGAATGCAATGAGCTTGGACATTACAAAAATGATTTTCCAAAGCTTAAGAAAGACAAGAAGCCTAAGAAGGCTTACAAAGATAAGAAGAGTCTCATGGCAACATGGGAGGATTGAGAATCATAAGATGAAGATTTTGATGAAGAGCATGCAAACATGTCATTCATACCCAATACCATCAAGGGAGAAGCAGCATTAGAAGACAAACTAACACTTAAATATGAGTCAGACTCTGATGACGACAAAGAGGTACTTTCTTCCTTATCTCGTCCTGAACTTGAAATTGGTTTATCTAAATTAATTAAAAGGTATCAATATCTTCTAAGTAAACACAAAATCATAAAAATGAGTTTTGTAGATACACCAGAGAACACTACTATAAATGAGAGAAATTTTTTTGAATTAAATGAAAAACTATTTGTTTAGAAAATAAAACATCACTCTGAAAAGTAAAGTGTCTAAATTAGAAGAAGATATTTTCTATAACACGTCTATTTTTACTGATGAAGTAATCATATATCATAGAGATTTTCAACACTTCCTTTCTAAAAGCACAGATAGAAGCAAAATGGCTTCAATGATCTATGGTGTTAGTAGAAATGGAAGAAGAGGCTTGGGATATTTAGGACCATCAAAGAAAATTGATGAGACTATGAATGTCAAACCAAAACCTCTTTCTTAACATTTCGTGGTTGCTGACACATATTTGAAATGTCCAGAACAAGAAGGTTCTGATACTACTGTAGCACAAACACAGACACAGAAGGAAACATCTAAACCAAAGTATCATGCACAAATTTCACATAATTATCTTGTTGCACAAAAGTTCAAAGGTGTCAGAACCTTTGTAACTTCTAACAAAAGAGGACCCAGAAAGTGGGTACCTAAGGATCAGATAATCTACATTGCAGATTTCCTTGATGGCACCATTGAAACGCCAGTTATGGTACTCTGACAGTGGATTCTCGGGACACATGGCGGGCGAAAGGCATATGTTCCAAGATTTGGAACTTAAGTCTAGAGGCGCTGTTGGGTTTGGAGGCAATCAGAAGGGAAAGATCATCAGCTCTAAAACAATTGGTAATGGTAAATTTCCTTCTATTAACAATGTTCTTTTATTCGAAGGTCTGATGCATAACTTATTGTCAATCAGTCAACTTAGTGACAATGGTTATGGTGTCATTTTTAATCAAACATCCTATAAAGTTGTTAGTCAAAAGGATGACCCAATGTTGTTCAATGGCAAGAGGAAGAACAATATTTACAAAATAATATTATCATATTAAAAAAATCAAAATGTAAAATGTCTTCTAACTGTTCAAGAAGACAAATGGTTCTAGCATCGACGTATGGGTCATGTTAGCTCGAGAAAGACTTCTCAACTAAATAAACTTGGATTATTCAGAGGCTTTCCCAATCTAAAATATACTTCATATGCCCTTTGTGAAACTTGTCAGAAAGGAAAATTTTCAAAAACCCACTTTCAAAGCTAAAAAGATTGTTTATACTTCTAGGCCATTAGAACTTCTTCACATTGACTTGTTTGGACCAGTGAAAACTGCTTATGTCAATGGTAAGAAATATGGACTTTTCATCATTGATGATTATATCATATGGACATGGGTAAAACTCATGAAATACAAGGATGAGTCATACTCTATATTTTTTTCTTTCTGTGCCCAAGTGAAAAATGAAAAAGATTTCAAAATAGTCAGAGTTCCAAGTGATCATGATGGAGAATTTGAAAATAAATATTTTGAAAAACTTTTTGACTCAAATGGCATAGTGTTGTACCCCAAAATTTGCCCTCCCATATTCTTCAAGATTTGTCAAAAGCATGCTTCAAAATTCCCCAAGGGTTGCACAGTTCAAAGGCCTCCTAACAGTCAAAATTAGGGTTTTGGTTCTGATCAAGAAAATGAAGTTTCCAAGGGTCCAATCAAGTCCCACATGCCTATAAACATGGTCAAGCATCCTCATACAAAGTTTCAAGACTTTCAACACAAAATTGCACAGTCAAAACCCTAATTGCACTACAGTCAACTGTAGGGGTAAAATGGTCATTTGACAGTCAAAAGTTCAAATTTTTGGTCAACATCTCATTTTGAGGCCACAAACATCATTTGATCAATGCTTGATCATGATTCTCAAAGCTTGGCTCAAAAATCATCAAGATGCAAAAGTTTCCTTATTTGGACAGTTGAAAAAGTCAACTGTAAATTGACCAGGGCATAACTTTCACATGGATTATCAGAAAAATTCCATCCAAAGCTCATTTTGAAGAGAAAGACATTTCCTACAACTCCTCTTCATACTTAAAGTCCAAGAAATGCTCTCACAAAAAGTTATCAATTTCAACATTATAGGTCATTTTCAAAAGTCAACAAAAGGGACTTTAAGTCAAAGGCCATAACTTGAGATTGGTAAATCAAAATGACATGGGACCAAATACATTGGTTAGAGGACTCAAAGACCGTTCCAAAATGTCAAAGAACATGAGCAAAGCTTAAAAATTGAGCAAGTTATGCCTTGTGGAAGTTGGGAAATTTTTGGATATTTTGAAAAGTCAACATTGATTCAAATAACCTAAAATTGCTAATGGGCCTCTTTTTCTTCCACAATTCATTATCCAAGGCATGTGCACGACCATTTGGCCCAAAGGGAAGTTTTTCTTCATTTTTTGTTTATTTATTTGGATTTTTATTATTAATAATTCATTTAAATTAAAATAAATACATGAAAAATACTAAACCTAGGTTTTAAATCTTTTTATGCATAATATATACTCAATATTTCGTGCATAGCTAGATTTGGAAAGAATTGAAGATAATTGGCCATGATTTGTACCAAATAGGCATGAAAAATATTTGAAAAGATTTTTGAAAATCAAATCTTGCAAGTCATGAATGCCAAGGTTTTTGGTTGTTTTCTTTGACCTAATTCATTCCATACATAAGCTGGATCAAGACCTAATGCCTGGTAACCTAAAAGCTGCGCAGAAAAAGCATATGCAAACTTGGAATTTTTCAAGAAAACTCCAAATCTGAGAACACACTTGCAGGAGGATTGAAGCCAAGAAATTCATTCCATTGCATCCCTGGGACATCAAGCAACGTACCTGGATCAAGAACACCAACCCTAACGCCTTAAATCATTGTACAGAATCAATTTTTTTTTCATAATAATGCATATTCGTATTCTGAGTTCTAGGCATATTCATGGCATTTTATTTGTAGATTCATACTAAGCGATGTGTTTTAAAGCTAACCATATACTTTGATTAGATTTTTATGCACTGTATGCAAAACCACCATTGTCATATTTTAGGGTTTCAGACTTGGAAATTTAGGGCTTTTCATTCAAGGAACAATTGGGGCATGATAATGGCACCATCAGGTTCAGAAGCTTCACGACAATCACATCCATATGTCGCGCCTAATTTCTAATGCGAGGATTCCTATTCGCTATTTTCCAGAAACGTGCCTAAGGGAATGGTTCAAAAACCGTTGCCTGTTTCTTTTATGTTTCAGAAAATAAACCAACAAGGAGGAAGATGACTATGTGGCTAACAGCGATTGGGTGATTCAAAAATTCGCGCTGAAAAAGTCACTAACGCATTATTTTATTTTATAATATTTGTTTGTTATGTGATATACAGAAAACGCGTTTGGTTCGTTTGGCAAGACATAGCATTGGTATTCATCAAGACCTGGGTTCGAGCCCCATGTCCTCACCCTTTCCATATTATTTTTTCACTAACATTCCTATGCAGTTCAAGCCTTGAAGACCACCATGCATCCCTTGATCCCGATTGCCACGCGCCCACAGAGATTGATCCAGTGGCTCTGATCAGAGGAGCACCATGATCGTTGGTCAATACACCTGCACGCTGGCACAAAAGTCCACCAGGCTTTGCAAAAGATGGGCCTAAATTGCTAAAGTTTCACCTCACAACTGGGGACAACACCCCCTAGGTTTGCAAACCCTTTTTTACATTCTTTATTTTTTCATTATTTTTTACTTTCTTTAAATTATTATTTTTTAATTAATTTAATATTTTCATAATATATAAAAAACACCAAAAAAATCAGAAAAGATAAAAAATAAAAAATATTTTATTTTAGTATTTTTGTAAATAAATTGCATTAATTAATTTTAGTTATTAAATTAGGTTTAATTGTAATATTTTCCTTAATAAAAATCTAAAATTGGTAGAATTAGGGTTTATAATCATTTTTATCCTTTTTTCTTTTCTTTCATAATAATTAAATATTTCCTATTATTTATTTTTATAATTAAATGGCATGTAAATAATTAGGTTAAATATTAGGTTAAAATTTAATATTTTCTTAATAAACTAAAAACAACTAGAATTAGGGTTAGCATTTTATTTTAATTAATTCTTTTTCATTAAAATCATAAAATACAAAAATACCAACAAGACAATTTCTTTTCCTTTTAATTTTATTAATTTAGTTTAATCATTTAATTTAATTTCATTAAAAAGGGTCCAACGCCCTCGCTTCCAATTTTAATTCCAATTCGCGCATTTTATTTTATTTCTTATAATATTAATGTAATTCTCCCAAAGCCTTGTAAACTCGGGCATTTTATTTCTCGCACTTTATTTTATTTCTTTACTTTCCGTCAAATCGGGTCCTGGATTTTAATTTTGGCGATGTGGACCCGCGCCTTTGTAATAGTTTAGAACTTTCAATTTCCGCATCTTTTTTAACTGTTAAATAAATGCATGCAAGAATGAATGACAAAAAAATAAAAACAAACGCATAGATCACCCATAACCTGACAAGACAAAAATAAATGAATCTGACACACAAATCACACACCACCCCTAGGGTACGCCTCACTGTTGCCTTGCCTCGGAAGGTGATCGTCGAGTAGAGGATGTCTTAGTAAGTCCTCATGATTCGGGAACCTGGCATGAGGGTAGCTTCTAAGGTGTCTTCCCATTGCTCTAGTGATCACCATGTCCCGAACCTCGAATTGACCCGAACACCTCCAACGGTGGTGCTACCTACCTCTCAATGGTGGGATGGCACTACTTTAAAGGACATTAACACAGACGAATTCCTTAGGGTAGGTAGGTTCTCGTGGATACTTGCTCTAATTTCGAAACAAATCAAAAATACTTTTCACACCGACACCTTTTCAAAATGCTTTCGAAAGCAATTTTTCAAACACTCTTGAGGACCGATACATGAGTCGAACTGAAATTTTCAAAGAAACTTTTAAAACCCACAGTTGAAAAGCAAACAAACTAATTTTGAAAACACATATGAGCAAGTATCTAAGAGCCCATGGATAACCATGGATAGAAAGGGTGCTAACACCTTCCCTTTCTATAACCTACCTCCCGAACCGAGAGCAATCTCTTTAAGGAATTTTTCTGTGCTTTTGTCCTTTCCATTTGGAGAAAATAAAAGACGGTGGCGACTCTTGCTTCCGCGACATTTCGCGAACCAGCGTTAAACAGTCAGTTCCAGATCCACCGATCACAGAACTGGCGACTCTGCTGGGGAGAAACTTAAAGTGAGGTGTACCTTAGGGTTAGTTCATAACTGTGTTTTCAATTGTATTGACTTGTCTGCTTTAAATTTGTGGGTTGCATGGGAGTTACATAGATCCTAACCCGGATCTGGGGATACCCTGTTTAGGTAGCATAAACTGTGAGGGACCTGTCCGACGTAGACCGACACGGGTGAAACAGTGGCTACATTGGTGTGGCACCTTGGTCTGTACCGATATCCCTTGTGTCGCAACGAGGAGAATATGGGTCTTCTGAGGAGTCGTTAAACACCAACAACCTTAGAACCTTAAATGACACAACTTGGCCATTAGAACAGTAGCAGTATGCTACGCCCATTGAGGCTAAACTCTCGTGATGGTTCTGGCCGCAAGAAAAGATTGCGATGTTGGAGTTATGACCGATTGAGGGTAGTCAATGATATTGGGATCCTCTAAGAACCCGGTTACTTTGATAGGACAGGTATGAACCAACAAACTGAAAGAGGGTAGTACCTAGACCTCATGCTGGCCTAAACTTTAGGGGCTTGCCTTGTGTGACTTGTGTGCCTTACCATGTTTGCCTTTGTATCTGTTTGTGGTATGCTTTATCATAACATCATAACATCATGAGCATTGCATGCATCCTGCATAAGGACTGACCATTTCAAAGACAAGAGGGTTTCACCTTTGCTCTGTTTTGTAGGACATCATGATGCCTGTGCGAAGGAATACTATCCGGTTCAACTTTGTTCATTTACCTGAGTTGCTTGAAGAGTTGGTTAGCAGAATTCCAAATACCACTTCTTTCATTCAGAGGCATGGTTCTCTTCTCAGTTTAGTCACTGCAAAGCGGGATCAACAGTTGATGAGCGTTCTGACCAAGTTCTATGATCCTCTGTACCAGTGCTTCACCTTTCAAGACTTCCAGCTGGTCCCTACCCTGGAAGAGTTCTCTGATTTGCTTGGTATCCCTATCTTGGATCAGACTCCCTATACTGGTTGGGAAAAGACCCTCAGGCTTGAGGATGTTGCTAAAGCTCTTCCCTTGACACATCAAGAGGTAATGGACAACTGGGTGACTAGAAGCGGAGTTAAGGGTTTCTTGGCCAAGTTTCTGATCGATAAAGCTAACAGTTTCTGGAATGACCTGGACTTTAGGGCATATGAAGACATCTTGGCTCTCTTAATCTATGGGTTAGTCTTGTTTCCTAATCCTGACAACTTCATCAATGTCACTGCCATAAGGATCTTTATGTCTCATAATCCTGTGCCCACTCTCTTGGGTGACATCTTGCAACAACTTCATGCTCGTACTACCCGAAAACGAGGAACCATATGGTGTTGTATCCCTTTGTTGGTGAGGTGGTTTATTTCGCACCTCCCTAAGTTCGTACTGAAGAACCAAGAAGGAAGAGGTTGGGCTCACAGGTTAATGTCTCTCACCGATAAAGACATCATTTGGACTTGTAGAGGTTTGGATGAGATAGCTGTTATTGATTGATGCGGGGAATACCCTAATGTTCCTCTGATTGGTACCCAAGGAGGAATCTCTTACAATCCATGTCTAGCGCTCCGTCAGTTTGGAAGAGCCAGAAGAGCAGGTCCCCATGAGATGTTGGTGCCTCACATCAGTTTTGAGTTTCAAGTGGATAGTGACGAGCTGCGTCGTAGGTTCATCAAGGCTTGGGACAAGGTTCATAAAGCTGACCCACAAGAGTTGGGGCCAAAGACTTCTTTACCTATGGAAGCCTACTACAAATGGGTTCGCATCCGTGCTCAGAAGTTAGGTATGTCGTACGAAGCTGTCAGACCCGTCATTCTTGAGTGTCCTGACAAAGATGGTGTTCCTCCAACTGTCCTTCCTCCTCAGATACCTACTGATTATGAGACACTGAAGAGATCTTGGTCGCAACTGCGAGAAGAGCGGGATTCTTACCGGGAAAAGTTCAACGAGCAGGAATTAAAGATCCAGAAGCTGACAAAGCAGTTGGAGAATGAGCGAGCTCTGAATGCCTACATCCGTACTGAGAAGAGGAGACCGTGGGATCAATAAGGAGCTCCGGATGTTCTTTTACGGTTTTATTTCCCTTTTCAGTATTTCCTTTCATGTAACGCCTAAGGGAAACCTGTTGAATAATTTCAGTTTCAAAGTTGAATCTAATGAAGTGTGTTCCTTTTTGTTTACAAAGTTGATTCCCGATTGTCTTTGAAAACATAAATCATACGCATTCCATTCATCATGTGCATAGCAGGTTTTCCTCTTTTCAGGTTGCTTACTGTTCTTCGCTGTTTATTTCAGCATCATGAATCCTGACTCATCCTCAACTGAGATGTCCATCAAGGCTCTTCAGGCGCAGAATGCGCAATTTCAGGAATTAATCATGGGTTTGGCTCAAGGCCAAGAAGAGCTGAAGGCTCTGCTCCTGAAGAAGGAAAAGAAGAAGAAGAGAAGGACTGTTTTGTTCAGCTCGGGCCGAAGGTTTGGCAATACTCTGCAAAATGAAGAGGCTGGTTCTTCCATTGGCAAGAGTACTCCTCAAGCGGAAAAAGGTCCTAGTCCGGTAGTCTCCGACAACGAGACTGATTTTGATGAAGAGCAGTATCCTCCGGCAGAAGACAGATACAAACAATTGGAAGATAGGTTGAATGCTATGGAGATACAACAGGTACCTGGGCTGGATTTCGGAGATTTGGGTTTGTCTACTGGTGTGATTATTCCTCGGAAGTTCAAAGCACCATCTTTCACTAAGTACGACGGGGCGTCTTGTCCCAAGCTACATCTCAGGTCCTATGTTCGGAAGATTCAACCGTACTCAGCGGATAAGAATTTGTGGATCCACTTCTTCCAGGAGAGTCTTTCAGGGATTCAGCTCGAATGGTTCTATCAGCTGGATGGGACCAAGGTTCGTAACTGGGAGGAGTTGGCTACTGCTTTCTATAAGCAGTATCAATATAATGCCGACCTTGCCCCTACACGTACCCAACTCCAGGGTATGTCGTTAGGTTCAAGTGAAGGTTTTAAGGAGTACGCTCAGAAGTGGAGGGATCTGGCTGGCAGGGTGCAGCCTCCGTTGACTGATCGGGAGTTAGTAGACATGTTCTTGGGAACCCTGTCTGGGCCATTTTTTAACCATCTTATCGGGAATTCGTCTGCAGGGTTCACTGATCTGATTCTGACTGGAGAGAGAATTGAGGCTGGGTTGAAGTCTGGTAAGATTCCAAAGGGTGCATCTACAGGTTCAGAGAAGAAACCCTTCAAGAAAGAGGCCAGTGTGGTGTATGGGCCTAGAAGGCAAGACAAACCAGAGCGCCGCCAATCCGTCAACGCGTTGGTGATTGCAAAGCCTATCGCCGCTCCTCGGCAAGCTGACCAACCAAGGGCTGAGAGACCCAGAAGGGAATTCACCCGGCTGAATATGACCTTGTCACAAATCTTGCCACAACTGCTCTCAACCAACTTAGTAACCGTCAGAGAGGCTCCGAAGTTTGCAAATACTACGTCTCCTAAGTACAATCCAAATGCCCGCTGTGCTTACCACTCCGATAGCCCAGGGCATTCCACTGATGACTGTTGGGCATTAAGGAATAAGGTGCAAGACCTTATCGACGCGAAAGAGATACAGTTTGAAGCGCCTGAGAGGCTGAATGTGGTTACTGCTCCTATGCCCCAGCATGGAGTAAATGTTGTTGACGAAGATGTTTACGCTGTTTCTGTGGATGATCTAGCTACTCCTTTGAAGACCGTCAAGAGGAACCTACTGCTGGCCAGTTTATTTTGGGTTGCAGTGAGGGTTGCCTGTTCTGTGCTGTTTCCCTATCTGGTTGTCCCTTGCTGAAGTTAGGCATCCAAAGCCTAATGGATAGCAAGGAGATTCTGTTTAAGAAGTCTGCTGTTCAGTTGGTTCCGGTAGAAGAAGTTTCTGTGGTTACCATCTTCAATAACCCAATCAAGGCTCTCCCGAAGAAGCCTGTTCAAATCATGACCGTCGCACCTGTGGTTATTACTGTTCCGGGGCCTCTTCCCTATGTATCTGATAAAGCTGTCCCCTGGCACTATGGGGCAGATGTGTATGTGAATGGAATTAAACAAGAGTTCAAAACTGGTGCCAGTATCTGCGATATCACTGGCCCAGCCAAGGTTACCTGCAGTGGCAGGATCTTCTCGCCTGACATTTCACCGCCCGCTACTCGAAGACCCCTCCTTATAACACCTACAAGTGTACCTGTTCCTGTTGCTGATCAAGTTGTTTCCCCTGCTGCCGAGTCATCCAATGCTCGGGGTAAGGAAATTGAAGATGAGCCTGCCCGGATGGAGGCACCGATACCTGTAAATGCTGAGGCCTCCCAACAAGAGATGGAGGAAATCTTGAAAATTATAAAGAAGAGTGACTTCAATGTTGTGGAACAGTTGGGGCATACGCCCTCCAAGATCTCCATGCTCTCTTTATTGCTATGCTCCGAGGCCCATGCTAAGTCCTTGATCTCATTTCTCAAGACGGCCCATGTGCCACAGGAGACGTCTGCAGTCCAGTTCACAGATTGTGTAGCAAATCTGACAGCAGACAATGGCTTGGGTTTCTCAGATGCTGACCTGACTGCGAAGGGAAGAGACAACAATGATGCCCTGCATGTCTCTATCGAATGCAGGGGCACTACTCTGGCACATGTATTGGTGGATACTGGTTCGTCCTTGAATGTGCTACCCAAGAAGGCTTTAGACCGTTTGGATTGTGAAGGCCTGGAATTAAAACCCAGTAATATCATTGTCAGGGCCTTTGACGGTTCAAAAAGGATGGTTCATGGAGAGGTTGACATTCCCATTCACGTGGGCTCTCAGGTGTTTGACTCTACTTTTTATGTGATGGATATCCGTCCATCGTACTCTTGTCTACTGGGTCGACCTTGGATCCATAAAGCTGGGGCAGTGACCTCTACCTTGCACCAGAAGCTGAAGTACCCCGTCAGAGGGAAGATTGTCACCGTACAGGGGGAAGAGGAGTATATGGTAAGCCATCTGAATTCCTTCAGATACATTGAGATGGACGGGGAGTTTATTGAAACCCCCTTTCAGCATTTCGAGGAGGTGCTTCCAATTTCATCAGCAGCAGAAACAGCGGTCGAAAAGGATGTTCCCTTAAAGATGGCTTCCCTAAAGGATGCCTGGGCTGTGGTTCAGAAAGGTGAATGTGCTAACTGGGGCAGGCTTCCTGACTTTACACAGAAAACTGACAAATTTGGGCTGGGTTTTACTGCAGAGGGTCAGAAAGCTATGCGGAAGGCGAAGACTAGAAGACCTCCTGTGCTCATTACAAATCCAGGAGTGAATGCTGTTGGGGAAGACAATGAAGTGGATGAAGCAGAATTCAATAGCTGGATCTACCCGACAACCGAAGGCGGATTGACCAATTGGATTGCCAAAGACCATACTCCTGTTACTTTTGTTACGCAGTAATAAACTTCTTTGTTTCGTTATTTGTAATAAACAATAAATAAACTCTACGGCCCGGTGTCTTACCCGAGGCACCGTGGTTTCATTTGTGAGGGCATATAAATTGTCATTTCATATATCATAAATGAAAATCTTGGACATTTTCTCGCATTGCAAATCTTATGCTCCTTTTCTGTCTTTCTTTCTTTTACATATATTTCAAAACAGCTGTATTTACACATACACTCACTCATACAGGTTCCAATCCATTCTGGATCTCGCTGGTAACGACTCTGCTATTACCAGTTATGACTTCGAAAATCCGATCAACTTAGCCGAAGACGAAGGTGAAGATGATTGCGAAGTTCCTGGCGAGCTTGCAAGACTGTTACTTCAGGAAGAGAGGGAAATTCAACCCCATGAAGAGCCAGTGGAAACAATAAACCTGGGTACTGAGGCAGACAGGAAAGAGGTAAAGATTGGTGCCAACCTAGAGCTCAGCGTGAAGCAACGGTTGACTCAGATGCTGCATGATTATATGGAGATCTTTGCCTGGTCCTACGAAGACATGCCCGGGTTGGATACCGATATTGTGGTCCATCACTTGCCTACTAAGGAAGACTGCCCTCCGGTTAAGCAAAAGGTCCGTCGTATGCGTCCAGAGATGTCTGAGAAGATTAAGGCCGAGGTTATGAAACAGTTTGATGCTGGGTTCCTTGCAGTGACTTCTTACCCTCAGTGGGTTGCTAATGTGGTGCCAGTACCAAAGAAAGACGGTAAGGTCAGAATGTGTGTTGATTACAGGGATCTGAACAGGGCCAGCCCCAAGGATGACTTCCCTCTACCTCACATTGACGTCCTTGTTGACAATACAGCTCAGCACAAGGTATTCTCTTTCATGGATGGCTTTTCAGGTTACAATCAGATCAAGATGGCCCCTGAAGACATGGAAAAGACCACCTTTGTTACTCAATGGGGAACCTTCTGCTACAAGGTCATGCCATTCGGACTGAAAAACGCTAGGGCAACCTACCAACGTTCCATGGTTGCTTTATTCCATGACATGATCCATCATGAGATAGAAGTGTATGTTGACGACATGATCGCAAGGTCCCGGACTGAGGAAGAGCACCTAGATCATCTGCAGAAGTTGTTTGACCGGTTGAAACTATACAAGCTGAGGTTGAACCCGAACAAGTGCACCTTCGGGGTAAGATCTGGAAAGTTGCTAGGCTTCGTTGTAAGTGATAAGGGTATTCAAGTGGACCCTGCTAAAGTTAAAGCTATTCAAGAGATGCCAGTTCCTAGGACAGAGAAAGAGGTCAGAGGCTTTTTAGGACGCCTGAATTACATTGCTCGGTTCATCTCACACCTAACTGCTACTTGTGAACCAATCTTCAAGCCGCTGAAGAAAGATCAGGTAGTACGTTGGAATGATGAATGTCAGGCTGCTTTTGACAGAATCAAAGAGTATCTCCAAGAACCACCCATCCTTATGCCACCGGTTGAAGGGAGGCCTCTGATACTATATCTAACAGTGCTTGACAACTCAATGGGGTGTGTGCTGGGGCAGCATGACGAGTCTGGCCGAAAAGAGCATGCCATCTATTACCTTAGCAAAAAGTTTACCGACTGTGAGACCCGATACTCACTGCTCGAGAAAACTTGTTGCGCTTTGGTATGGGCTGCTCGCCGGCTGAGACAGTATATGCTGACTCACACTACCTTGTTGATCTCAAAGATGGATCCTATAAAGTACATATTCGAAAAGCCTGCTCTGTCTGGGAGAATTGCAAGATGGCAAATGATCTTGACGGAATACGACATTCAGTACACGACCCAGAAAGCCATCAAGGGAAGTGTATTGGCAGACCACTTGGCACATCAGGCCGTAGATGACTATCAGTCAATGAACTTCGAGTTTCCGGATGAAAGTATCATGATTGTGACTGATTGTGAAGTACCTGGGCCGGATGAAGGACCTGAGGAAGGATCCCGATGGTCTATGCACTTTGACGGAGCCTCCAATGCTTTGGGAAACGGTATCGGCGCCATAATCATATCACCTCAAGGTACTCATACTCCACTCACTGCCCGACTATGTTTCAACTGTACCAACAACATGGCAGAGTATGAGGCGTGCATCATGGGTCTTCAAGCTGCGATCGACCTAAGGATCAAGTTTCTGAGTGTCTTCGGAGATTCTGCTCTCGTGATCAATCAGATCAAAGGAGAGTGGGATACGAAACATCCGAATCTTATTCCTTACAGAGAATGTGTGTTGACTTTGATCCCCCACTTCACGAAGATAACCTTTGAACACTTTCCAAGGGAAGAGAATCAGTTGGCGGACGCGTTAGCTACAATGTCTTCTATGTTCAAAGTTAAATGGGATAATGAGGCTCCCCAGATCATCATCTGGAAACTGGACGAACCGGCATACTGTTGCGATCTCGAGACTGAATTGGTGACTGAGAAGCCTTGGTACTATGAGGTGAAGAGATATCTGGAAATTCAGGAATACCCTGAAGGTGCCTCTATCAATGATAAGAAGTTCCTGAGGAGGTTCGCGGTAAAGTTCTTCCTTAGCAATGGCATCTTGTACAAGTGAAACCATGATTCAACCTTACTGCGTTGTGTGGATAAGACTGAAGCAGAAAGGATCATGGAAGAGCTACATGAAGGGACCTTTGGTACACATTCCAGTGGACACACTATGGCTAAAAAGATCCTTCGGGCAGGGTATTACTGGTCCACAATGGAAGCTGACTGCTACCAACATTCCAGGACATGCCATAAGTGCCAGATTTATGCAGACAAGGTGCATGTTCCTCCAGTTCCCCTGAATTTTCTGACTGCGCCTTGGCCGTTTGCAATGTGGGGCATAGACATGATCGGCGAGATTAAACCTACGGCATCTAATGGGCACCGCTTCATCCTAGTGGCGATTGATTATTTTACAAAGTGGGTTGAAGCAGCTTCCTACGCTACGGTAACCAAGACTGTTGTGGCACGGTTCATTCGGCATAATCTGATATGTCGATACGGCGTCCCAGAGAGGATTATTACAGACAACGGTACCAATCTGAATAATAAGATGATCACTGAGCTCTGCGAGCAGTTCAAGATACAGCACCACAATTCTTCTCCTTACAGACTGAAGATGAATGGGGCTATCGAAGCAGCAAATAAGAACATCAAGAAAATCGTGCAGAAAATGACAGTGACTTATAAAGATTGGCACGAGATGTTACCGTTCGCTCTACATGGGTACCGTACCTCAGCTAGGACGTCAACCGGGGCAACTCCTTTCTCCTTGGTTTATGGTATGGAGGAAGTCTTACCGATCGAAGTGCAAATACCCTCTCTCCGGATAATGAAGGATGCAAATCTGAGCGAAGATGATTGGATCCAGACACGATTTGATCAGTTAAACCTTATTGATGAAAAGAGACTTGCTGCTATCTGTCATGGTCAGACGTATCAGAAACGGATGATCAGGGCATTTAACAAAAAGGTCAGACCACAGGAATATCAAGTTGGGGATCTGGTGATCAAGCGAATCATCCTTCCTCAGAGTGATCCAAGGGGCAAATGGACCCCTACGTACGAAGGGCCATTTGTGGTCAAACATGTGTTCTCAGGAGGAGCCATGATTCTAACCAACATGGATGGTGACGACCTTCCTCACCCTGCTAATGCAGACATAGTAAAAAGATACTACGCATGAAAAAAAGACCCGCTAGGCTGACATGCCTAGGCAAAAATTAGGGCTTCCCGTCGAACCAAAAGGGTTCGGGCAAAATGAAGGGATGAAATAAAAAAAATCTGTACACCCGGCAAGTCGAAAACCTGAAAAGGCGGCTTGGGCAAAAATGGGTATCCCGGTGGACTGAAAACCCGAAAGGGCGGTCCAGGCAAAAATTAGGGATAAAAGCGTAATACTATGTCTCATTGGATCACTTTGCATCCAGAATCTGGTATCTACGTCAAGTTCAGACGGCATCGATCAGTCAGCTTCATCTTCGTTTAGGTCATCAAGTGATGAGACGCTCGGAGTTATAAAGGCGATAGCAGAGTTGAAACCCAGTGGGATCATTCATTGCACACAGCTGTTTTATTTTCTCTTGTACAAAAATTGTATAAACTCCTTTGCTCGGCGGCGTTCTCTTACTAGGACGTCAACCCCTTGTACACAAAACGCCTATGTTCAGGCCATTCAAAAATCAATACAAATATATTTTTCAGTTAAAAGTGCCAATTGTTTTTCTTTTTCTGTTTTGTTTTGCGAAGAACGTCCAAGGTTCAATTTGTGATATATGCATTGACAATAATTTGCTAACTCATGAATATTTGCATACGAAACAAAGGATTAATTACAGGTAACATTAGAAACAGGGGCAATAAAGAGTTGTCTGAGCAATCTAATTGTTCTGTCCTCCAAGGTACCAAGGTAGGTTCAGCTAAAAAACATAACCAGTACATCTTAATTCCCCAGAGAGTGAGCCAACAAGTCAGTGCACTCTTCTCCAAGCAAAGTTATCGAATCTTAAGGAAGTTGGGTATCCTCCAGTAGATCTCAACATCTCCCCAGCAGCATATGTATTCTTAACAAGCATCCCCGGCAGTCTTGGTCTAAAGATTGTTCCCCGGCGGCATACCAACATTCAAAGGAATCACTTCCCCCGCAGTTCAAAACTTCCCCAAGAGAGTCTAATCTAGTTTCCCCAGGGAAGTTGGAATTTATTTCTCCCAAGCAGTAAGCTTATCCCCAGTAGATTCTGGAAGCTTATCCCCACAAAAGCACGAACGCGTCGCCCGGCCTTATTCAAAGAGTTATTTCCGTACTAGGATATAACTGGGTTATCCTCAGCCAAAAGCCACGGAAAGATCGTCGTCGACACGGTTCCCTTATCCCCAGCGAAGTCCAGTAACACTTCCAATACAACAAAGGTATCCCCAGCAAGTTATTATCAACAACTCAACAAGGTATCTTTCTCCCCACAGAGTATTGCTTCCCAGCAAGATTGCTAGAGTACTTTGCTCCCCGCAGAGTAATCCATTCGCCAAGTTTATTCCCCAACGGAGTTATCTTCTCCTACCGATATTCTTGCAACTATCATCCCCAGCGGAAGCAAAATCTATTCTCCAACATCAGCCCAGGAGTGACTTCCCGGCACCCGTCAAGGATTTACTTTCCTAGACGAAAAATACATTCATAAACATCTTCATACATTACAGCATGCATATACGCATCATGAACATACAATCTCACGTATTCAGAGAGTATCTCGCATGTCATACCACATGACATCGCATACAACTAACGCTTGTCTTTTCAGGACAAAAGTACAAAAATGATTACCATCAATGGTCGCAACTAAAGATCCGATTCCTGAATCTTGCCAGGGTGTATCTGTTGATGAACAATTACCAGATCCGATTCCTGTATCTTGCCAGGGTGTGTCTGAAGAGTTCGAGGATCCGATACCTGAATCTTGCCAGGGTGTATCCGTTGAAGGCTAACATTATCAGATCCGATTCCTGTATCTTGCCAGGGTGTGTCTGAAGAGTTCGAGGGTCCGATGCCTGAATCTTGCCAGGGTGTATCCGTTGAAGACTAACATTACCAGATCCGATTCCTGTATCTTGCCAGGGTGTGTCTGAAGAGTTCGAGGATTCGATGCCTGAATCTTGCCAGGGTGTATCCGTTGAAGACTAACATTACCAGATCCGATTCCTGTATCTTGCCAGGGTGTGTCTGAAGAGTTCGAGGATCCGATGCCTGAATCTTGCCAGGGTGTATCCGTTGAAGACTAACATTACCAGATCTGATTCATGTATCTTGCCAGGGTGTGTCTGAAGAGTTCGAGGATCCGATGCCTGAATCTTGCCAGGGTGTATCCGTTGGAGACTAACATTACCAGACTCGATTCCTGTATCTCGCCAGGGCACGTCTGAAGAATTCGAAGATCCGATTCCTGTAACCAATCAGGACATATCTACACAAAGCATCTGAAGACCAGCTCCTACAACATGCCAGGTACTCATTTTTCTTTTGCAGGTACGCAAGTTCTCGCTAAGGAATCTCTTACGTGATCAACATCCAGATGGCATCTATAAGCCCATCATCCTATTCATCAACCTCTAAATGGCATCTATAAGCCCATTCCATCATCACACTGCCACTATGTGAGCGCAAATTTCTGGGCACTCTAGTGTTCAATCATCTTCCACCTTCGGATTACGAAAGGCACGTCAGCCAATATGCATCCTCAGGTCTAAGAAGATTGAACAGGGGCAACTGTTGTACCCCAAAATTTTCCCTCCCATATTCTTCAAGATTTGTCAAAAGCATGCTTCAAAATTCCCCAAGGGTTGCACAGTTCAAGGGCCTCCTAACAGTCAAAATTAGGGTTTTGGTTCTGATCAAGAAAATGAAGTTTCCAAGGGTCCAATCAAGTACCACATGCCTATAAACATGGTCAAGCATCCTCATACAAAGTTTCAATACTTTCAGCACAAAATTGCACAGTCAAAACCCTAATTGCACTACAGTCAACTGTAGGGGTAAAATGGTCATTTGACAGTCAAAAGTTCAAATTTTTGGTCAACATCTCATTTTGAGGCCACAAACATCATTTTATCAATGCTTGATCATGATTCTCAAAGCTTGGCTCAAAAATCATCAAGATGCAAAAGTTTCCTTATTTGGACAGTTGAAAAAGTCAACTGTAAATTGACCAGGGCATAACTTTCACATGGATTATCAAAAAAATTCCATCCAAAGCTCATTTTGAATAGAAAGACATTTCCTACAACTCCTCTTCATACTTCAAGTCCAAGAAATGCTCTCACAAAAAGTTATCAATTTCAACATTATAGGTCATTTTCAAAAGTCAACAAAAAGGGACTTTAAGTCAAAGGCCATAACTTGAGATTGGTAAATCAAAATGACATGGGACCAAAGACATTGGTTAGAGGACTCAAAGAACTTTCCAAAATGTCCAAGAACATGAGCAAAGCTTAAAAATTGAGCAAGTTATGCCTTGTGGAAGTTGGGAAAGTTTTGGATATTTTGAAAAGTCAACATTGATTCAAATGACCTAAAATTGCTAATGGGCCTCTTTTTCTTCCACAATTCATTATCCAAGGCATGTGCACGACCATTTGGCCCAAAGGGAAGTTTTTCTTCATTTTTTGTTTATTTATTTGGATTTTTATTATTAATAATTCATTTAAATTAAAATAAATACATGAAAAATACTAAACCTAGGTTTTAAATCTTTTTATGCATAATATATACTCAATATTTCGTGCATAGCTAGATTTGGAAAGAATTGATGATAATTGGCCATGATTTGTACCAAATAGGCATGAAAAATATTTGAAAAGATTTTTGAAAATCAAATCTTGCAAGTCATGAATGCCAAGGTTTTTGGTTGTTTTCTTTGACCTAATTCATTCCATACATAAGCTGGATCAAGACCTAATGCCTGGTAACCTAAAAGCTGCGCAGAAAAAGCATATGCAAACTTGGAATTTTTCAAGAAAACTCCAAATCTGAGAACACACTTGCAGGAGGATTGAAGCCAAGAAATTCATTCCATTGCATCCTTGGGACATCAAGCAACGTACCTGGATCAAGAACACCAACCCTAACGCCTTAAATCATTGTACAGAATCAATTTTTTTTTCATAATAATGCATATTCGTATTCTGAGTTCTAGGCATATTCATGGCATTTTATTTGTAGATTCATACTAAGCGATGTGTTTTAAAGCTAACCATATACTTTGATTAGATTTTTATGCACTGTATGCAAAACCACCATTGTCATATTTTAGGGTTTCAGACTTGGAAATTTAGGGCTTTTCATTCAAGGAACAATTGGGGCATGATAATGGCACCATCAGGTTCAGAAGCTTCATGACAATCACATCCATATGTCGCGCCTAATTTCTAATGCGAGGATTCCTATTCGCTATTTTCCAGAAACGTGCCTAAGGGAATGGTTCAAAAACCGTTGCCTGTTTCTTTTATGTTTCAGAAAATAAACCAACAAGGAGGAAGATGACTATGTGGCTAACAGCGATTGGGTGATTCAAAAATTCGCGCTGAAAAAGTCACTAACGCATTATTTTATTTTATAATATTTGTTTGTTATGTGATATACAGAAAACGTGTTTGGTTCGTTTGGCAAGACATAGCATTGGTATTCATCAAGACCTGGGTTCGAGCCCCAGGTCCTCACCCTTTCCATATTATTTTTTCACTAACATTCCTATGTAGTTCAAGCCTTGAAGACCACCATGCATCCCTTGATCCCGATTGCCACGCGCCCACAGAGATTGATCCAGTGGCTCTGATCAGAGGAGCACCATGATCGTTGGTCAATACACCTGCACGTTGGCACAAAAGTCCACCAGGCTTTGCAAAAGATGGGCCTAAATTGCTAAAGTTTCACCTTACAACTGGGGACAACACCCCCTAGGTTTGCAAACCCTTTTTTACATTCTTTATTTTTTCATTATTTTTACTTTCTTTAAATTATTATTTTTTAATTAATTTAATATTTTCATAATATATAAAAAACACCAAAAAATTCAGAAAAGATAAAAAATAATAAATATTTTATTTTAGTATTTTTGTAAATAAATTGCATTAATTAATTTTAGTTATTAAATTAGGTTTAATTGTAATATTTTCCTTAATAAAAATCTAAAATTGGTAGAATTAGGGTTTATAATCATTTTTATCCTTTTTTCTTTTCTTTCATAATAATTAAATATTTCCTATTATTCATTTTTATAATTAAATGGCATGTAAATAATTAGGTTAAATATTAGGTTAAAATTTAATCTTTTCTTAATAAACTAAAAACAACTAGAATTAGGGTTAGCATTTTATTTTAATTAATTCTTTTTCATTAAAATCATAAAATACAAAAATACCAAAAAGACAATTTCTTTTCCTTTTAATTTTATTAATTTAGTTTAATCATTTAATTTAATTTCATTAAAAAGGGTCCAACGCCCTCGCTTCCAATTTTAATTCCAATTCGCGCATTTTATTTTATTTCTTATAATATTAATGTAATTCTCCCAAAGCCTTGTAAACTCGGGAATTTTATTTCTCGCACTTTATTTTATTTCTTTACTTTCCGTCAAATCGGGTCCTGGATTTTAATTTTGGCGATGTGGACCCGCGCCTTTGTAATAGTTTAGAACTTTCAATTTCCGCATCTTTTTTAACTGTTAAATAAATGCATGCAAGAATGAATGACAAAAAAATAAAAACAAACGCATAGATCACCCATAACCTGACAAGACAAAAATAAATGAATCTGACACACAAATCACACACCACCCCTAGGGTACGCCTCACTGTTGCCTTGCCTCGAAAGGTGATCGTCGAGTAGAGGATGTCTTAGTTAGTCCTCATGATCCGGGAACCTGGCATGAGGGTAGCTTCTAAGGTGTCTTCCCATTGCTCTGGTGATCACCATGTCCCGAACCTCGAATTGACCCGAACACCTCCAACGGTGGTGCTACCTACCTCTCAATGGTGGGATGGCACTACTTTAAAGGACATTAACACAGACAAATTCCTTAGGGTAGGTAGGTTCTCGTGGATACTTGCTCTAATTTCGAAACAAATCAAAAATACTTTTCACACCGACACCTTTTCAAAAAGCTTTCGAAAGCAATTTTTCAAACACTCTTGAGGACCGATACATGAGTCGAACTGAAATTTTCAAAGAAACTTTTAAAACCCACAGTTGAAAAGCAAACAAACCAATTTTGAAAACACATATGAGCAAGTATCTAAGAGCCCATGGATAACCATGGATAGAAAGGGTGCTAACACCTTCCCTTTCTATAACCTACCTCCCGAACCGAGAGCAATCTCTTTAAGGAATTTTCTGTGCTTTTGTCCTTTCCATTTGGAGAAAATAAAAGACGGTGGCGACTCTTGCTTCCGCGACATTTTGCGAACCAGCGTTAAACAATCAGTTCCAGATCCACCGATCACACATAGTACATGATTTTTCTTGTTCTATAACTCCATAACAAAATAGGGTTGTAGAAAGGAAAAATAGAACACTGCAAGAAATGGCTCTCACCATGATCCAAGAAACTCAAATGACTAAGCACTTTTGGGCAGAAGTAGTGAATACAACGTGTTATATTCAAAATAAAATCTCCATTAGACCTATTTTGAGTAAGACTCCTTATGAATTGTGGAAGAATAATAAGCCCAACATTTCCTATTTTCATCCATTTGGATGTAGTTGTTATATGTTAAACACTGAGGAAAATTTGGGTAAGTTTGATTCCAAGGCACGAAAATGTCCGCTATTAGGATACCCTGAACACTCTAAAGGCTTCAGAATCTATAACAAAGAATCACAAATGTGTGAAAAGTCAAAGTTTCGTGAAAAGCTCGCAGATGTGACTATAACATTCACTGAACCAAAGGAGAAGATTCAAGAAGATAAAGAATCAGAAGCTCCTTCTTCTGATGTTGAAAATAGTCCTTCTAATCAACCTCAACCAAGGAAGAACAAAATCACATCCTCTCATCCTGAAGATCTCATTCTTGGAAGTAAAGATTCTACAGTCAGAATAAGACCAAACTCAAACCTTCTGATGAAGTTCTTATGGGTTTAGTTTCTTTAATAGAACCTACATCTATTGAGGAAGCCCTTCTAGATAAGGATTGGGTTCTGGCTATGGAAGAAGAACTGAACCAATTCTTAAAGAATGATGTATGGGATCTTGTTCAGAAACCTAAAGGTGTTCATGTCATTGGAACCATATGGGTGAAGGTGTGAATAAAAGACAAGAAAGATGGGTTTAAATTGGGTTTTCCTTTCTTGATTAACTCTCGATTCTAAGCATTATTCGTTGAATAATTCTTTTGAGTGTTACTTCGAAGTAATGCTTCTAATTAAGTTGAGAAAACATAAACTCTAAAGCATAAGCAAAAGTAAAGAACACATGATATATTTTGGTTCACTTGAGAAACCCCTAAGCTAGTCCAATCCACCCTTCCGAGGTGATTTCGTCTTGAACTCGAGGACTTAACCCACTATAACCAATCTGATTACAATCGCACGGGAAACTGCCGGGGACTAACATCCAATGACAAGTTCAGGGATCTAGACTGGATATAACGTTCGTTGACCCAATAGAATTCGATTCACCAGAATCTCCTACCAGGATTTCCTTCCAATGATATCCATCAGTGATCTAACAAAGCTGAGCTTCACTCAGTCCCCTTTGAGATATGACTACCATTGACCCAATAGAATCCACTACCAGGATTTCATCTACGATGGCTGCAACCAAAGTCTTCTTGAGAATTCTGACTCAACCTAGTCTCTGAAGGAACCATCAAACAATTGTTTGGTTTGCATTTGTTTACAATAATAATGCTTCTACACAAGCTGGATGTAAAAAAAATTAAGTACATCAGAAGAACCTAATACACACTAAAATATATTACATTTTATTGTAGCTTCAATGTGTAGTCTTCTTTTTCTTCAAGTAGCTTTTTCACGGACAACAACCCAAAGCACTTGAATCGCTGAAGTCTTCTTCTTCATAAGCTTCTGAAAGCTTTATTGATCTTGATGTGGTAGAGAGAAGAACTTATTCATATTAGTTCACTTTAGAGAATTTTGGACAGCAACCCTTATTCTATTTTCTTCAATGATCACTTTAGAGCATAACATTTATGTTATGGATTTGTAATTGGAGCTTTCGTGACAATCTTCGTTATCTTCTGTGGCTTAGTAAGCTTTGTGCAGCATATGAAGTTAAGCACATTGTGAATCAATGATTTTATTGTAATCAGTATCAACATGATTGAGAAATCATTTTGATAACAATTGTTCTTGTTGTTGTTATAGTGGTTGATATCTTTTTTGTTGTGTTCCAATAATGACAGCTTTCATTTTAACATTGAACACCAACAACATTCGTCACATTCAGCATCATTGTTTAAACATGTGATTATTTCCTTATATAGCCAAGAAAAATAGAGCTCTTGGCTGTTTAAGAAAGATTCATTACAAATAGTACTGATATGTACTTATCTCTTCCATAATTCAAGCTAGTGGAGAGGTAGTGGAATAAGGTTTTTCGTATTGTCCACTATTGTACCATGTTACCATTATATTCTTTCCTTCTGCACTTCATAGGCTTCTGTGAGCATGAGTTTAGAAGCGGGAACATAACATAAGGTCTTTATAACTTTAAGTCTTTAGAGTCTTCAAAATTACGTCTTCAGAGTCTTTAGCACTTGGTCGTGAGAACCCGTTGTAACGAACCTTGGATCAGAAGAGCTTTAAGTCTTCAGAGTCTTAAGAGTTGCGTCTTTAGAGTCTTCAACACTTGGTCTTGAGAACCCATTATAGAAAACCTTGGACCTTTAGAACTTTAAGTCTTTGGAATCTTCAGACCTTCCGTCTTTAGAATATTTAGCAATTAGTTCTTTAAGAATTGTTGTCTTTAGAACCTTGTTATTAGAAACACAAAGTCTTCGGCATTTGAACTTCCGTCGGAACATTGTCTTCATATCTTTTAACTTTGTCTTCTTTGAAACAAGTTGTCAGTCAGAAACTATGTTTTTAGCATTTGGGCTTCAGTAGAAACCTTATCTTCTGATCTTCTAACTTTGTTTCTTTGGAACACACTGTCTTTATAAACTTGAGTCTTTAGAACCTGGACTTTAGTAGATACTTGAGTCTTCAGATATTTTGACTATTTCCTTAGAATAATTTATCTTTGGAAGCTTGAGTCTTCAACATCTGGACGTAAGTAGAAACATTTGTCTTTAGATCTTCTAACTGGTTTCTTTAGACAAACACCAGAGCTTACACTTCAGAGCCTTCTGTAGTGTCTTGCTACTGTTCAACCGAACTTGTGTAGAACATAAGCAGAACTAATTCTCTTCTAATGTCTTGGCCACACCATCCATTATAAGCAGAACATGTTTGTTTAATACTCAATAATAACAAACATTAGTACACCAAAATTGGTCACACAAACATACTCATTTGTTATCATCAAAACTCAGAAGAAGTGATAAACCTTTTAAGATGATTAAGGATCACTTGAGGAAGGTTGATCGGAATACTGTTGATCAGACAGAAAATTAGAGTCTTATCCTCCTTGTTTAGGACATTTTTGTTAGTTTTGCAAGGACAAAGATTTGTCAGAATAAAGCAAAACCAATCATTGGCAAAAGGCTTAAGACTCTCCCGATTAGTAGAGTCAAACTCAGAGGATGCATTTAAGGTGGAATTAATTTGACCATCAGGGATGCTATCGAGAGAGACACATCAGTCGTGATACCCACTCGAGGACAAATAAATATTTCAACAATGCATTCAACAATGAAGAAAACATCCTCACCATAGATGTTTGAACAGATTGTGGTACCACTGTGATTGATGAAAGCATTTTTCCAGAAAATATTTATAATATTTAGATAAATGGGTCCTACGAGTGAAGATATATAGTGATTCCAATTTTGAGCATGAATTCATATATGGAATTCCAGACTCGCACTGAAAAGTATTGGATGTCTTTCAATGATAACTTCCAAGTAATCATCATTTTCATGAGTGGTTGTTGAAGTCATGATGAAAGAGAGAGATAGATAGATAGATAGAGAGAGAGAGAGAGAGAGAGAGAGAGAGAAGTAGAAGGAAATTGTTATCAACTATTAGAGATTACTTTTTAGGAGAGGTAGAGGACGGGCATGGTGTATAAAAGGTAACGAGAAGATGTGACTTGATAAGAGAAATGATTTTTCTTACGTAAGGTAATCAATATTGGGAGACTCAATAATAAATGACTGAGGAATGTTAGGAGGGCAGAAATAACTCCGAAGATTCGATAAGAGAGAGAAATGAGTGAGAATTGATATATTTGAATCAGGTTGTGAGTATCTAGAGTAGACTAGGACACATAGATGTATAGGAAAGGAAAAATAACAGTTGATCTCATCTCATAATACATGTTGGATGCATTGGAGTCTTTGCTACAGTGCAATCTGTCATGTTGAATTTCTTTAGAAGTTCTTCGGTGTACTTACTTTGATGAATGTAAGTAGTCTATGGTTTTTTATCAATCTGAATTCCTAGAAAGAACTTCAATTCCCCCATCATGCTCATTTCAAATTCAGCCTGCATCAACTTAGAGAATTCCTCGCAGAGGAATGGATTAGAAGAACCAAAAAAATATCGTTAATATAAATTTAAACAATTAGAATATTATTTTTGAATTTTTTGCAGAAGAGTGTAGTGTCAACCTTTCCTCTGGTAAACTTATTTTCTAAAAGAAAATTGCTCAACCTATCATACCAAGCTCTGGGAGCTTGTTTCAAGCCATAAGAGATTTCTTTAGTTTAAAAACAAAGTAAGACTTCTCAAAGTTTTCAAAGCCAGGAGGTTGTTTAACATACACTTCTTCTGAAATATAACCATTCATGAATGCACTCTTAACATCCATCTAATCAAGGATGATGTTATGATTTGCAGAAAAATAAACTAATAACCGAATAGCTTCTAACCTGGCGACTTGTGCAAAGGTATATCTATAGTCTATTCCTTTGCACAAGTCGCCAGGTTAGAAGATATTTGGTTGTTAGTATCTTTTTATTTAAACCATCACATCATCCTTGATCTGATGGATGTTAAGAGTGTATTTTGAATGGTTATATTTTAGAAGAAGTGTATGTCAAACAACCTCCAAGATTTGAAAATTCTGAGAAATAAGACTTTGTTTTTAAACTAAAGAAATCTCTTAGGGCTTGAAACAAGGTCCCAGAGTTTGGTATGACAAATTGAGCAATTTTATTTTAGAAAATAAGTTTACCAGAGGAAAGTTTGACACTACACTCTTCTGCAAAACATTCAAAAGTGATATTCTAATTGTTTAAATTTATGTTGATGATATTATTTTTGGTTCTTCTAATCCATCGCTCTGCAAGGAATTCTCTAAGTTAATTTAGACTGAATTTGAAATGAGCATGATGGGGGTATTGAAGTTCTTTTTGGGAATTCAGATTGATAAAAAACCAGAGGCTACTTACATTCATCAAAGTAGGTACACAAAAGAACTTCTGAAGAAATTCAACATAACATAATGCACTGTAGCAAAGACTCCATTGCATCTAACATGTATTCTAGGGAAATAAGAGGTATGTGGAAAGGTATGCCAGAAGCTCTATTGTGGTATGATAGGCTCTCTTCTATATCTGACTGGATCTAGACCTGATATTTTATTCAGTGTCCATCTTTGCGCTAGATTCCAATCTGATACTAGGGAATCTCATTTAACTGCTATTAAGAGGATTCCAAGGTATCTAAAAGGAACCCCTATTTGCTTAAGTACGAATCCTATCCTACACTCTAGGGCTAACACATAGAAATAAAAAATCATTTTATTAGAGAATATGTTCAGAAAGGGATCCTATATTTGAAATTTATAGATACATACCATCAGTGGGCTGCCATTTTTACAAAACCCTTAGTTGGAGATATATTTCAGTTTATTCTAAAGAATCTGAAAATGGTTATCTGTCCAGAGTAAGATGTCATTAGAATCAAACGTGTCTTAGTCGTAGTATGAAGGGATTAAATTATGACTTAAACAAAAGACTTTTAATTTCTTTGATCTCATTCGTCAGAAGATGTTTCGGCCAGAAATGTTCCTGGTCAGATGGAAATCTTTCTGGTTTTCCATATGCTGAGAATATCAAGTGCATTACCTAAATAAACTTAGTGTTTATCACACTCTACCTAAGTCATGCACGAGCAGTTATTTTTCTAGAAATTGATTAATCATGATTACATTTATTTAACTACTCTGCTTCACTATGTCTTGGGAACTGTCGTTTCATGCCTTTGTCTGATATTCACTATCGTGTTCCAATTAAATGTTTTCGTGTTCCTTCACTTTAACGTTTGATCTATTTCTTATTTCATTTCCTTATTTTAGCAGTTTGTGACGTCATTTAAGTGTTTCAATCGTCTTAATTCGTGAACTGCTTGGCTGACTATTTATATCTCTTCTCATCTATAGTCATTCATCAAGTCATTTTCCTTGTATTATCTTGAATTATCTCTTTTCTTGAAACTTGTCTGCATACCATGGCTGTTAGAACCTTTCAAGGAGATGAAAATATTCTCAAAGTAATCAAAGAGAAAAGACCAAACTATGTGTCCGACGATGGTTTCATCAACGGGCTTATTGAAAATCAAGGATGGTCTGTGTATGCAACAATTCTGAGAGTTCCTATTTACCCTAACCTCTTAAAAAACTTCTGGCTTCATGTTTTTGTGAGTCCGGATGAAAACGCCATTCATTCCTACATCTTTGGCGTTCCAATAACCATCACTCGCTCCTCTATTGATAAAGCCATCCAGAGTCCACCTTTACCCATCTCTTGCATGAATATTGACATGTTTTTAAATGTTCCTAACACTTCATTTAGATATGAGCCCCTTAATTCAGATCATTTGAAACCACTTTCAAAAATCTGGTTTCAGTTCCTGTTGAAAAATCTTCAACCCAGCGGAGAAGATCTTGATAAAGTTTTTCTTAGGAATATGTGTCTTCTTTATTTCCTTCGCAAGAGTATTCCAATTCATGTTTTGGAAATAATATTCAATCATCTAAAGCTATCAATCCTAGCATCCAGAAACTCTAAAAAATCATTCATTCTGTATGGACGTGTATTATTTGAATTATTTGAGTTAGCAGGAATAATTGAATCTGTTCAAATAAATTAGTTCATCAGAGGCAATGCTCTATTTGATGAGAGTTGTGATGTATTTGAAGTTTAGATAGCTTTCCCTATCTATGTTGATTCTATTGTAATCTCCTTCGAGTATCAATGAAACTTTTTTATCTTTTCTTGTTATTTCTTCTGGTTTTTATGTTTTTCACACATAATAACCTTTTTGATCATGACAAAAAGGGGGAGTAATTAAATGAACGTAATTTTGATTTCAATAATCAAGTTATGGAAAATGTTCTCTGAAGAGAAGTGCTTATATTCTAGCTGAGTTAAACTTCTGTTTCTGTTAGAATTGTTTTTCTTTTTCAAGAAATGAGAACTCTGATTAAAGACAAAGATCTGAAAGCATTATGCAATACTTATGTCTAACCTATTGGCTTCAGACTCTGAAGATGTTTTTCAATTCATAATCAGACTCCAAAAAGTGAAATCTGGAATCAGACTCCAAAGAATTGAGAATCTGAAAGCTGTCTTAGTAAGATTAAAGTTTCAAAGGTTTCAATTTGATTGCATTCTCATTGGCATCTAAAGTTAAGATTCTATAAGAAGAAATTTTGTAAAATCAAGTTCTCAACTGTTCTATTGGCATCAAGATCTCAATTTTTCCATTGGCATCCAAAGTCAAGACTCTCAAGATCTCGATATCTGATCTATTGGAACCAGGGGTAGTTTTACTCAAATTGTTCAAAGTTACAATATTCTATCTTCATAAAGTCATTGAATCAGGGGGAGTATCATGAAAAGGATAAGTATTCCTACCTTTCTATTTCACTTTTTCTGATTATGTGAACAAAATTGTGTCATCAAAATACATAGTTTTGTCATCATCAAAAAGGGGGAGATTGTTAGAACAAGATTTGGTTCTGCAATATCATCTCTGAGTTTTGATGATAACAAATGAGTATGTTTCTTTAAACAATTTTTTTGTACTAATGTATGTTATTTTTTAGTACTTAACAAACAAGTTCTACTTCTAATGGATGGCATGGCCAAGAAATTAGAAGAGAATTAGTTCCACTTCTGCGCTACACAATTTATATTTTACAGTAGCAAGACACTCCAAAAGGCTCTGAAGTGTAAGCTCTGATATTTGTCTAAAGAAACCAGTCAGAAGATCTGAAGACAAAATTTGCTACTTAAGTCCAGATTCTTAAGAATCATGTTTTTGAAGACAACGGGTTCTAAAGCAACTATCAGAAGATCTGAAGACAGAAGTTTCTACTCAAGTCCAGATACTAAAGGCTCAAGTTTATAAATACCCAAAGTTATAAAGACCAAGTTCTGAAGACTCTAAAGACAAGTTCTAAAGATTCTAAATACTTGAAGTTCTAAAAACCCAAGGTTTCAAGAAAAGTTTCTCACAACCAAGTGCAAAAGACTCTGAAGACTCTGAAGACTTGAAGTTCTGATGACCTTGTGTTATGTTCTCGCTTCTAAACTCATGCTTGCAGAAGCCTCTGAAGTGCAGAAGGAAATAAAATAGCGTTAACATGGTACAAATAGCACATGATACAACAATGTTTCATTCCACTACCATGAAAGGACGGACGCGTCGCACAATCTTGTCCCCCATGTTATTGTTCAAGATGCCAATGTTTCTTGAAATCCCAAGAGTACCCCTCAATGAATATATTATTTTATTGGCTATATAAAGGATCGAAGACTAAGAGATAAAGCTGACAGTCAAAAAAATATTCACGCGCAAATGTTGTTCATAGCTTTCATATTCTTAAGTTATTAATCTTAAAATAGTTTACATATTCATCTTTTTAGAAGCAATATTCTTGTAAACCAAACTTGTATTCAAACTGTTGTTTGATTTTCCTTAAGGGACCAGGTAGGTCTGTATTCTTAAGAAGTATAGGAATTGCGAGTTTTAGAGGTTGTTAGTCACTTGCGGGTAGCTTGTGCATTCCAATAATTAGGTTGATTATTGTTTGATATTCCTTAAGGGACCAGGTATGTTTGTATCCTTAAGAAGTCTTTGAGTTTCGAGTCTTAGAGGTTGTTAGTCACTTGCTAGTAGCTTGTGCAAATTTTAATCAATTTAATTATCATGAATTAAGTCCTCGATTAAGTGGGGTGAAATCACCTTGGCGGCTGGACTATACTAGCTTGATAATTTTCAAGTGAACTAGTATAAACATACATTGTTCTTTACTTCTTGTTCTTACTTATTGTTATTATCAAGAGTGAAGAGAAAAGGATTTTTAATTTAAAGGGTAATAATTTTTAAAGAAATTTTTTGTTTTAAAAATCCAATTCAACACCCCCCTTTCTTGTGTTTTTCACACCTTCAATTGGTATCAGAGCTCCGGTTCTGAGGAGATAAAACATTTGAATTTTTATCAACAGACATGCTCCCTTGTTTTAACTCTAGGAATTCTATCTCTTTCTTCCCCCGTACATCTTCTGGAAAATACTTTCTCAGAAACTCCCTGCTGAACACAATCCAAGTAATAACCTCGCCTACACCTTCCAGACTCTGAATGATGCTAACCCACCAATCATCATCCTCTTCAGCCAACATATGCATACAAAACTGCACCTTTTGTACCTCCAAGCAGTCCATGAATCGAAAGATCCTCTCAATCTATTTCATCCAAACTTGCACTCTATCAGGATCATACATACCCTTGAAAATGGGTGGATGATTTCTCTGAAAAGTTTCTAAGACACGGGACCCATCATTCCTGCTAACATTAGGCTTATATTGCACAGCCTGAGCAACAGCCTGCAAAGCAGCAGCAATCACAACATTGTTTCTTCCATCCATTTCACTATTTTACACCATCAAAACAAATAATGGTTAGAAGAAACACACAAATAGTATTCAACTGTCACACCAATCTATAGACTCAACAACCTGGTCACACCGACCGACCTGCTCTGATACGACTAATATAATACCCCAAACTACCCGACGAGTAATAAACAAATATCAGAATTATTTTAAGGTAAATTAGGATGTCACATTTATTCAAAAACATACACACACCTTTTCATAGATAGTAATATATACATAACATAAATTTTCGGAGGAACCAAAATAAAGTAACATGTCTCAACTTCAACATTTATTAATGCAACGAAAAAAGAATCATATTTGAAATTCAACAATCTTTTAAAATGAATTCATGCATATTCAAAATTCATAAGGAGTTCCTAAGCCTACAAATAATTACTAAAAAAACAATAAATAGAGTTCATCCCCCTGGTGTTACGTATCAGAGCAATGGCATTGACACGAAAATAAACAAAGAGCAACCTCTTTCGATCCTTTCAGTCTCAGAATACTCCTGATGATATACATGATTCCATTTAAGCATCATTCTAATAGAAGGGTGATATATCATAACAATATAAGAGAATTCATAATAATGAGTATACAACAAGTAAATCATGCATAATCACACATTTCACATCTCACACCTTCACTTAACAATCACAATCTTATCATGTAATACTACATAATCATGCATAATTCATCGCATGTATCAATAGTCATCAATTAACACATATACCAGTTATGCAATCCAAACACCATGTTATCAAGAATGCAATGCAATGAGACTAACTCACAGACTCAATGAATGTGGTACCAATATCGCTCCTGAATTCAGGCCATCTAGGACCAGAGCCACCAATATCGTGAACAATTTGGTTCACTTCGCTCCCGATTCACGCCATCTAGGATCAGGTCCAACAACATTACTCCTGATCCATGTTATCAAGGATCAGAACCAAAAAATAGAACTGAAGTCCCCAATAGGAAATGCACGTGACACAACCATGCAATAAAAGAACACACATTGATAAGCGAGTCAAAGAAATATTTTCTCAGCACCGCTCTCCATATATCTAGGTGGACCAAAACAATAAAAACAAACTAATTATTAAAGGGAATTTCTTAACACCCCCTATGTTTTTCTAGCGCATAACACGAAAATACTTAAATGCCCATATATTCTGGAGATACATCTCTGGGATGCACCAAGACGTAATAAAACACAATTGATATCAAATCCATAGTATATTTCCAGAATAGTGCCTTACATAATGCAGAAAAGCAGAATTGAAATACACCAACCTCACAAAATCAAAATACCATTGATATCATAAAATAAGCAATACATAAGGAATTTTAGCATAGATCAAATATTACACTTCAACATCCAGGTGGATGTTGCAACATCTTGATAATATCATCGACCGATCTCAAAATTGTTGCATCCAACTCGTTCAGAACTTTTGATTTTAAACGGGTAAAAGTATTCCACATAGCCTATAAATCAGTGTCCGTCTTTAAATCATGGTTGATGAACTTAAGCTTACATTCATTTTTAATGGATGGAGAACTTTACTTGATCTTCACAATTTTGTGATTGTCTCCATATGGTATAAGGTTCTGTAATATGTATTGTATATCTTTAAGAGGGGTGTAGTCATTGACCTTAAATCCCAACATGTTGTTTGTTGTTCATTCATATTTTTTGTGTTTTAGTATGAAACAATATGACAAGTGAGCTTATTTATAGTAGTGGAATGATATTATTGAAGTAAAATTGTGATACAATACACAGCGAAAGTCAAAATTTTCCTTTAGTGATCCTTACGAATGAGAATGGTCAGTGATAGAAACTATTACCTCTTGTGGCGATTCAGACCTTCGATGATGTGATCATGAGCGATGATGAAAAGAAATGCCTCTACTCAGTCCACATGAACAGATCGCTTCCGGTCACAATGTTAGTTGCTTATGAACGAAAACTTTGAATGACAGATTGAGATAAAATACGGCCAGAGTTTTAAGACAAAAATTTCATCAAGTGAAAATGCTTCAGCACAGGGGTTATATTTATAGAACTACTTGTGTGGGATGCAAGCTAAAAACCCAAATAAGTTTGCAAGCTAAAAGCCCAATTAATTAAGCACACATGCATCATACCTTATGATGTATCGCATATCACTTAAGTGGGTGGTACCTTACCATATTTTGTATCCCACTTAAGTGTATCGTACCTTACGGTGTTCTATAATTCACTTAAGTGCACCATACCTTACAATGTTCCTTATTTACTCCATCTCTTATAAACATGTCCTTAAGTGTGTGACCCTATAGGTTTTCGTGATGTTGGAAATTATATTAAATCAAACTTTTAACATAATAAACAGTGAGCAATATCTAGCAACACATCATTGCTACCCATGTCACAAAAATGTCATGTGATCTGACAAAACCTTTATGTGATAATACTTGTGTGTACAATGACCCTTTTGCCTTTATGTCTATATTGAGCATAAGGCGTAGATTGTGTCACCCTTGTCCAGTTCAATATTGGGTCCTTAGTTATTTGTCCTGTTACACAGGATGGGAAATTTCTATCTAGGTCACTCATGTCCCCCAACATGCTTTAGGAAGTACCCATTAAATGTCTTTATGGTCATCCAATTACGGATAACCTTTGATCAACAATAAAGTACTTGACTCTACATATAGGATCCATAGTGGTTTCAGGTCGAAGGGTGGTATACACCACTATCATCATGAGAATAGCTTATGACACTTTGCATAACATTTTATGTATTATTCTCATAGCGGGTCAATCTAGTATAAATGTTACTCCTAATATTCATACATATGTCAAGACTTGATAACTTCTTATCTATGATCCATGAGATATGATCATCAGTTTATCTACATAATAGTCTCAATGCTTTAATGTTATCACACTTCACAATTAAGCTCTACTACAAATACTTTAAGAATAATTTCACTATGTTTAATGGAATGTCATGATTAAGTCACACTTAACATTCATTAAACAGACTACCTATTCTAGAGACTTTATTATTATGGGAAAGCAAACATAATAAAGAAATTCCTTTTTCTTATTAATAAAAAAATCAATAAAAGTACCAAAAATATTAGCCTCTAGGGATTACACCAACAATCTCCCACTAGCACTAGAGCCAATCAGGCACACACCTAATACCCATAGATCTAGTATGGCCACCATGCTTCTGCTGCATAAGAGGCTTTATTAGTGGTTCAACAACATTGTCAAGTGAAGGTACTCTACATATCTTCAAATATCCCCGGTCTATTATCTCTCGAGTGAGGTGATAACTCTTAAGTATGTGTTTCGATCGTTGGTGAGATCTAGGCTTCTTAGCTTCCGCGATAACACCTTTGTTATCACAGTAGAGATCAATGGGATCCACAATGCCAGGGGCTATACCAAGTTCACTAATGAACTTCTTGATCCAAACAACTTCCTTTGCTGCATTAAGGCAACAATATACGCGGCCTTAGTTGTAAAATCAACAACTCTATCTTGCTTTAAACTTTTCCAATTCACAGCACCACCATTTAAGCATAACACATAACCAAATTGCAATCTAAAGTCATCCTTGTCTATTTAGAAGCTAGCATCGGTGTATCCATTTACACAAAGTCTTCCTGACCTCCATATATAAAAAATGAGTCCTTAGTCCTTCTCAAGTACTTAAGAATATTCTTGAAAGCTACCCAATGAGCATCACCAGGATCAGATTAGTACCTACTTGTTGCACTTAAAGCATACGAGACATCTTTTCGAGTATATAATGGGGCATACATTATAGATCCTATTGCAGATGCATATGAAGTATTATTCATGCGATCCCTTTCTTCCTTAGTTGAAGGGGATTGAGTTTTTGATAGACACAAGCCATGTTGCATATGAATGAATCCCTTCTTGGAATCATGCATATTAAAGCATCTTAGCGCTTTATCTATGTATGTACTCTGACTTAGGCCAATCAGTTTTTGTGATCTATCTCTATAGATCCTGATTCCTAATATATAGGTTGCTTCACCCAGGTCTTTCATAGAAAAGCATTTCCCTAGCCAAGTTTTCACTTGTTGCAAGGTAGGGACATCGTATCCAATGAGTAATATGGCATCTACATATAATACTAGGAAGACAATCATGCTCCCACTAACCTGCTTGTAGACACAAGGTTCATCTTCATTCTCGTTGAATCCATATTGTTTTACTGTTTCATCAAAACAAAGATTCCAGCTTCTAGAAGCTTACTTTAATCCATATATTGATTGTTGTAACTTGCATATCTTTCGGGCTTCATCTGGTATGTCTAATCCTTCAGGTTGTGTCGTGTACACATCCTCAAGGAGATTTCCATTAAGGAAAGGAGTCTTGAAATCCATCTTTCATATTTAATAATCACGATATGCAGCTATAGCAAGTAAAATCCAAACAAATTTAAGCATTATAGCTGGTGAAAAGGTTTCATCATAGTCTACCCCATGAATTTGTTTATAGACTTTTGCAACTAGGCTTTCTTATAGGTATGTACCTTAACATCCATGCCATTCTTCTTTTTGAAGACCCACTTGCATCCTATAGGATGAACTCCTACGGGTAGCTCTACCAAAGTCTAAAACTAGTTTGTATACATGGAATCCATTTCAAATTTCATGGCTTCTAGCCACTTCGAAGACTCAGGACCAATAATGTCCTCTTGGTAGATCACATGTTCATCTTGATCCATGAGCAATACATCACCTTGATAATTTATGAGATATCTGTATCTCTCAGGTTGGTGATGTATCATGTTTGACCTATGTTGGTTTTGTTCTACTTGAGCAAGTTGTTCTTCCACAACTACTTGTGTTTCCTGCTCTAATTCCTTCATTGGTGTATCAATGCTTTGTGATTCTTGAATTTCTTTAATCTCTACTTTCCTCCCACTGATTTCTTTGGAAATAAAATCTTTTTCCAAGAAAACTCCAGTTCAAGCAACAAACACTTTTCCTTCAGAAGGATTGTAGAAGTAATATCCTCTTGTTTCTTTAGGATACCCCATAAATAAGCATTTATCAGATTTGGGCTCAAGATTAGTTGATATTTTCTTTTTCACATAAACTTTGCAACCCCAAATCTTCATGTAAGACATATGTGGTTTCTTACCACTCCATATCACATATGGTGTCTTCTCAACCTTTTTGGATGGAACACAGTTAAGTGTGTAAGTTGTTGTCAATAGAGCATGTCCCCAAAATGAGTTTGGAAGATCACTGTGACTCATCATGGATCAGAACATGTCTAACAAGGTTTGATTTCTTCTCTCAGATATACCATTCCATTATGGTGTTCCTGGAGGAGTAAGTTGGGATATAATCCCACATTCCTTTAGATGGTCATCAAACTCTAGGCTTAAATATTCACCGCCTCGATCTGATAATTTTTATAAATATTCTTACCTAGTTGGTTTTCTACTTTATTATTTAATTCCTTGAACTTTTAAAGGTTTCAGATTTGTGTTTCATTAAATACACATAACCATATCTACTAAAATCATCAGTAAATGTGATGAAGTATTAAAAACTTCCTCTGGATAGTATGTTTAGTGGTCCACACACATCGGTATGTATGAGGGCCAAAAGATCATTAGTCCTTTCAAAGTTTCCTATGAATGGGGACTTTTTAATCTTTCCAATTAAACAAGATTTGCATGTCTCATATGATTCATAATCAAAAGAGTCCAAAAGTCCATCTTTATGGAGTTTGGAAACGTGCTTCTCATTTATGTGGCCTAAGCGACAATACCAAAGATAAATTTGTCTTAACTCATTAGGTTTAATACTTTTATTATTATTGATATAAATTGGCATTTCAAGATCAAGGATATACAGTCCATTGTTCATTTGTGCAGAAGCATAGAATATATCATTCAAATAAATAGAGCAATAATTATTCTTTATAATGAATGTAAAACCAAACTTTTCCAAACAAGAAACATAAATAATATTCCGGCTAATTTCAGGTACATAATAACAGTTCTCTAACTTAATTATTAAACCACTAGGTAAAGTTAATACATAAGTTCCTACAGCTAAATCAACAACCTTTTCTCCATTGCCAACTCGTAGATCAACTTCACCTTTTTCCAATTCTCTACTCCTTTTAAGCCCTTGCATATTGGTATAAATGTGAGAACCGCATCCAGTATCTAATACCCATGATGTAGAAGTAGATAAATTAATTTCTATAACAATAATACCTAAATTTGAAGTCTCTAGTCCATTTATCTTATCTTCCAGGTACTTTGGCCAGTTTCTCTTCCAATGTCTGGTCTTACTGCAATGGAAGAAAATGCCCCTTTTTCTATGCCTCCACTAGGATTTAAAGCAAGAGCACTAGGTTTGCGTTTGGCAACTTCCTTTCCTTAGGAAAGTTACTTGTCTTTCCCTTTACCTACCTTCTTGGTGGGCCTTTTATTCACCTTCTTTACATTACTGACCATCAGAATGGACTTCCCTTTTGACTTCACATTTTGCTAAGCAGTTCTCAACATGCTTAGAAGTTCTGGAAGACTTTTATCCATGTCATTCATGTTTAAATTCATGACAAATTGATTGAAGCTCTCTGGCAACGATTGCAATATCAAATGAGTCGCGAGTTTCTTTCCAAGGAGAAACCCTAACCTTTTAAGGTTCTCCACCTACCCAGTCATCTTGAGTACATGGGGACCTACATGGGTTCTCTCATATAACTTTCTATTAAAAAGGGCCTTTGAAACCTGAAACCTCTCATTCCTTTCCTGCTCTTGATAGAGCATCTTAAGATGTCCGATCATATCAAACATTGCCATGTTCTCATGTTGCTTCTGCAAGTACGAGTTCATGGTAGCAAGCATGATGCAAGCAATTTCATTATCATCATCGACATGCTTCTTATAAGCATCTCTTTCAGCCTTGGGAGCTGAACTGGGAGGTTCCTCTTCAGGAACAGGTGTCTCTAAGACATGTAACTTTTTGTCATGTTTGAGGACAATCCTCAGGTTTCAGTGCCAATCCAGGAAATTTGTCCCAAACAATTTTACCTTGTCAAGGATTTATCATAAAATGTTGTTAGATGTGTTTTGAGTCATGGTAATCTACATGGAAAAAATGAAAAATATAAGTATCATTAGAATAACATATTCCATTAGGCCTTTAATTAAATATGCTTCAACAATTTTATTCAAACCAAATGATCCTCACCATTTGATTCGGAAAACCCCGTTGGAAGATTTTCTAGTGGGTCGAGATCCATATTTCACTTTGTTTTAAGTCAACATTAGGCTGATTACACAAAACTTGGTTATTTAGGTAGGAACTCCTTCCAAATGTATCTAATACAATTCTCGAATATTTCAGTTGGATGAATAACTCCTTATTCTAATCCATCATATGGATCATTCCTAACTCTGACTTCTAAACGCATATAATCTTATTATAATTTGTTTAGTTAAGTTTAACCCAATGTTTTTGCAATTGGATATTACATTTATCCCATTGCACCTTACTAATATAGAACATGCACCTCTCGTTATTCGAAACCTACATTTTCGATAATAGTCTTGATGAGTTCTAAAACATGGAAAGCATAAACTTTATATTCATTTCGAGGGAATTTATTATTAGTTTGATCTCACTGGCTTAACATGCAAATCGTCTCTCACATGCATCAACATACAAACACATGCATCAACATACATATAAAAATATACAATTATGGCCCCTAGTGAAATTGTTCTCTCAAGCCAATGAGAGAACCTAAGCTAAACCTAATAACGATCTACGCTTCTCCAAGCTAGATCTCCATGGTTATCCTCCTTCAATCTTGTCTTCTTCCTTCTCTAAATTACATTACATTACATAAAAGAATACTCATTTTACATACGATGGAGTGATATGAGAAGAGAAGTTACATCAAGAGATTAAGGGAAAGGCACGACACGCAATTCCTATTTTAAAATCCCAAAAACAAAATAAAGGAATCTAAGACCATAATTGATCACCACAAGACAACAATAATAAACACTTTATTATTATTAATTTAAATTCTGTTAATTAAATAAATTAAATTAAATTTTGGCGATGGATCACACTACACAAAGTTAGACGGGGGGCAGCGCCACCTTGCGAGGTTTTTAAGGGCAGCTCCCTGACGCAAAATTTTAATGAACAATTCATTTGAAATCGGCATCATTTTCCACCCAACTCTTGTGTTGTTACAACCCAAATTGCATAACTCTCTAACAGCACAACCCTTGTCGCATCATGAATCCTTATTCAAATAATTTCATGCCGTCAAACACAACTCGATTGATAATTCAGTGTGATCGATCAATATGCCATTGCTTCACCATACTAACATTGGATTCTGAAGCGAATGAACAATGATATTTCAAAAGAATAACAATCATTATGCGATTGAATGGAATAAATCGAAACAGTATATCCAATATACCATCTTTGCACCAGAATTATTTATATCATATATAAAGTTGATCGATCATATTAGTGTAACTTATAGACGACTGATGTATCGCTGCTTCACCATACTAGTATCAAATTCCAAAGCATAGTCAACATCGATTCGCCCAAATCATACACATCATGATGCCAAAATTTAATTTACTCGGTTATTATTCAATTCATTTCGTGTTTTAATCTAATTAATACATAATATACATAAAATAAATAGCTATCAGATCCATGGTTTCGTAAGTGGCTCTGATACCACTGAAAGAAAATTGTGATACAATACACAGCGGAAATTAAATGTTCCTTTAGTGATCCTTACAAATGGGCATGGTTAGTGATAAAAATTATTACCTCTTGTGGTGATTCAGACCTTTGATGTTGTGATCACGAGCATTGATGAAAAGCAACATTGCTACTTAGTCCATACGAACGTATTGCTTTTGGTCATATTTCTAGCAGCTTACGCCCGAATACTTTGAGTGAGAGAGTGAGACAAAATACGACTAGAATTTCAAGACCGAAATTTCATCAAGTGAGAATGCTTTAGCACAAGGTTATATTTATAGAACCACTTGTGTGGGCAGCAAGCTAAAAGCGCAAATAAGGTTGTAAGCTAAAATCCAAATTAAGCATATGAGCATTATACCTTATGATGTATCGTATATCACTTAATTGCGTGGTAGCTTACCATATTCCATATTCCACTTAAGTGTATTATACCTTACGGTATTATACAATTCACTTAAGTGCATTGTACCTTACGATGTTGCTTATTTACTCTATCTTTCATAACCATGTCCTTATGTGTGTGACCCTGTAGGTTTTTGCGACTTTGACAATTATATTAAATTACACATTTAACATAATAAACAATGAGGGGTATCTAGCAACACATCATTGCTACCCAAGTCACAAAAATGTCATGTGATATGACAAAACCTTTCTGTGATAATACTTATGTGTACAATTACCCTTTTTCCCTTATGTCTATATTGAGCACAAGGAATAGACCGTGTCACCCTTATCTAGTTAAATATTGGGCCCTTAGACATTTATCCTGTTATGCAGTATAGATAAATTCTATCTAGGTCACTTATGTCCCTCAGCATACTTTGTGAAGCACCCGTCAACTGTCTTTATGGTCATCCAGTTACGGATAATGTTTGATCAACAATAAAGTACTTGGCTCTATATCTAGGGTCCATAGTGGTTTCAGCTCTAAGGGTGGTATACACCACTATCATCATGAGAATAGCTTATGACACTTTCCATAACATTCTATGTAGTATTCTCATAGAGGGTCAATCCAGTATAAATATTACTCCTAATATTCATACATATGTCAATACTTGATAACTCCTTATCCATGACCTATGAGATGTGCTCATCAGTCTATCTACATAATAATCTCAATGCTTTAATGTTACCCCACTTCACATATAAGCTCGACTACAGATACATTAAGAATAGTGTCCTTAGGTTTAATAAAATCTCATGATTAAGTCACACTTAACATTTCATTAACCAGACTAACTATTCTAGGGACTTTATTATTTTGGAAAAGCAAACATAATAAAGAAATGTCTTTTTTATTATTAATAAATACCTCGATACAAGTACCAAAAGTATTGTCCTCTAGGGCTTACACCAATAATTATGGACCACACAAACCCTATCTACTGACCAAAAATATATCGTAGATGTAAATCATGAACCACCCTTATTTATTTCGGAGATGCATCTCTGGAAACTTCCCTGGTTTTAAAAAAACAGAAACATCACATAAACAAAAGCAACTAATTATATTGAATGCTGGAATTTTTGGACAAACTAGAAAAGGCTTATATTCCACATTATAATTTATTAACAAAATGTCATATACAATACATGGATAAATAGCTACTTAAATGATCCGGAATAATTGTCGCCAGCCAAATCTACTGGTGGTACCCCCTTTGAGTTTTTGTTATTTTTTATATTTCAGTGTTGTTCAATTTGGTGCAATCTTGCATCCTTTCAATAAATTGGTCTGGCCAAGTCTCGGAGATTGTATAATGATTCACCCACTCCGGTGATGTAAGTGGTATAGGGTATCCCTGTTTCAAATACACTTGTAAAAAATGCTGCAGATTTGAAATCCACTCAACACATATGATACGATCATTGAGATTTGGTGGTGGAGAAGTGCGCAGTGGGAAAACGTTTCTGAGAAACCATATCTCGTACACACTCTCTCATACACACTTTCTATGAGATGACCCATATCAAGGAAGGGCATCCATTTTTCCTCCAGTGCATGTCCAATAACGCAAGGTATAAGAACGTGATAAATTTCTTCAACTTTCTCTTTATTCTTGAGCACCCAAGGGTATAATTGTCAATTTTTCCTCAACTCTCCGATAAGAGTGTCACAAACAAGTTAGTGTTCCTCTTCCCCTTTACTGAGAAAACCCGAAATAGCCCGAAAACCAGTTACTGTCACCGCTGACATTGACGATCCGTTCAATATAATTTTTCATAAAAATCGGCATCTCATTGATGAATAATATTTTTGGTGGAGGCAGTGTAGAAGGTGATTTTCTAATGCGGGCTCCTTTGAAAACACTTTTATGAGATTTCAGAGTTGGTGAATCGGGGAAAATTTTGTCAACATGTTCAAAATTTGATGGACTCCTCATTGTTGAATTGTTGCCTGGTGTAGGTTTCACGTTCTTAGGTGCTCATTTAATTTTTACCAGTTGAGAGGGTGGTTTCAAGTCAACGGTCTCTGGGAATGCAATCATCCTCAATTTTTCTTTGATGCGGACTTTTGTGTTGTCACCGGATGTCAAAAATCTTTCTTGTATCGCTTTTTATTCAGTTAGGATGAACTTTTGTAGATGCATTTATTATAACATTCAATGCATCCATAATTTTCTCCACAATAACGCCCGCCTTGACGAGTTTTCCATCTTCATTTGCTGTCGTTACACGAAAAAACACGCAGTTGCCATCAAACATTATTTATCCCAAAGGGAAGGGGAAACATCAAGAGAACCCCAAAAGGAAGGATGACATGGTATTGCGATCAAGATAAAGGTATAGAAGTCGTTTATACAAGGGGATGTATTTTCTCCCCTCACATTTGTTGTATCCAACGTGATCCACTTTGTTTGTTTATAAGGTGTTTTATCAAAGGCTTACTTGCCAAGAAATGCATAAATGAACTGATTAAGGGGAAGAAAGATTTTTATTATTGACCTTGCCAAGATTTCCTGAATATTGTGCCTACGTATCCCCATAGTGAAATAGAGAAGTCAAATATTTGAATTTCATCTTGAAAAGACTTGGTTTCTTGGTTGTTTTTTTATGGATAATGCTAAGTTCCCAATCTAGCAGTTAGACGGTGTCTGTTTATCGTAGAACAGAAACAACATTCCCTTCCTGAAAAGGTTTTAAAGGAAACTGAAACCCGAAGGCCAAAAATTTTGAATTGGTTAAAGTGTTTTGTTAGGAGATACAACAAATGGTCCCTCAAGGCTATGTGTATTTTAGTATATTATCCTTTAATTTTGAAAGGATTTGAGATACGTGAAATTCTGGTATCAGATATGTGATGTCGAATGAGATGTCACAACACAAATATCTATTTGCAAGTAAGGTGCAGTAAAATCAAAAGCAGTAAAAACACAAGAGATTGCTCACCCAGTTCAGTGTACAACAACACCTACTCTGGGGGCTACCAAGCCAAGGACAAGTTCACTAAATAGTATCAATTCATAGACCCTCAGTAAACAACCAGTTTACAATCTAATCACTTAATCACTACCCAAGCTAAACTTCTACCTAAGACTCACCTAGGTATGAGGCCATCCTAAAATCCCTTTAATCCCTTACAGTGAGGAACTTAACAAAATTAATAAGTTTTAAACACTTCAATCATTCAATGCTTAAAATCTTATGAATGATACACAATTAACAACCCAAATAACAACTCAAATATTTAAACTAATACTTAGAGTGTATTACAAATAAAAAGCCTAGACTTCTAATCAGAAAGAAAGTATTCTTCTTCAAAAGTTGCTTGTCTTAGAATAAGGAAGAAAGTCCTTATATATCTGAAGCTTTGGGCTTGGGATTAAAAACAAATATTTAAATCTTTTGAATATTTCCATAAAAACAGGCCAAGATAAAATTATGCAATTTGAAAAATAATCCTCCATATTTTTCGCAGCCTGTAGATTATAAATCCTGAATTATAGAGTGGTTGAAATCAGGAAACAAAAGACTTAACTAATTTTAGGTTGAGATCAGTTTAGTAGGAAGATGTCAAGACATCTACTTTGACATCATACAAAACAGTTTATCTCCAAATGTTAAGACATTTAGCAAAACATTAACAAGTCATGGTTTTAAAAAAATTGATGCCAACAAACACTTACAAACTCCCCCTTTGGCAAATTTTTGCTAAAACATTGTTAAAGCATATTATCAGAGCAACAGCACAATTATTAGAGCATTATCAGGGCAGTGGCAAAATATGGGCAATCAAAACATACAATCAGTTAGGATTTAACTGTTAGCACAGGAAGATGTGAAAACATTTTCTAGGACTTAAGGCTCCCCCTCAAGTATTGAGCTCCCCCTCAATCAACCCTCAATCAATGGTCATTGGTTAGTAAGTCACTCACTCACTTTCTCTCTCCCTTTTTAGTCATGATATGCCAAAGAAAGGATGCAATCAAGATAATATCAGTATTAGGGTACAAACCATATAATTCAAATGTCAAGCACATGCAAGTGCCAAAGAAAGAAACAATGTGTTCAGAGAAACATCAAGTAGTCTAACTTTCATCCAGACCAGTTGACTTGGTTGAACCAGAACTTCTTTCTGTACTGGAGTATTCACCTTCAGAGCTCACTACATCATCAAGGTTGCTATCCTTTTGCAGGTCCTTGATCATCTTTTCAAAGATTTGCTTCCTAGTTAAGCTCACTCTAATCACATCATTTAATTCCTTGTAGGCTTCCCTTAGTTCATTGATCATTTCATCCTTAATGGAGGTCTTTTCAGTAAGATCAGAAGTTAAAACAATGTCTGGGACATGTTTTCCTGAAAAGAGCTTAAAATGGAGGGTCAAGGCAGACTCCCTCATGTACAAAACATCATTTCCACTTAGGACTCCAGGATGTTGATTTAGGATAATTCCACAGAGGAGGGAAGGAAAAGCAAATGGCATCTTAATGGCACAAGTTCCTGCATGTTTTATTGTCTGATCAAACATATAAGTCCCATAATCAAAAAGTTTTTGGTTTCCAATAGCATAAATGAACTTTCCTAAACGAATGGAGATGGTTGAAGTGTGATTAGTGAGAACCCATACGGAAGCTCTAATCCTATGTAAAATTACATATTTCACACTCAGTTTGCTGACAGGAAGTTTGGTTTTCATTGGCCACTCACTTACTTTCGTGTTTTCAGTCCACCGAGATACCCTTTTTTTCCCAAGCCGCCTTTTCAGGTTTTCGACTTGTCGGGTGTACAACTTATATATATATATATATCCCTAATTTTTTCCCGATCCCCTTTTGGTTTTTTGGGATACCCTTATTTTCTTCTAGGTCTATCAACCTAGCGGGTTCCTTTTATGCGTAGTATTTTTTTACTATGTCCGCGTTCACAAGGTGCGGAAAATCTTCATCATCCATGGGGGTAAGTATCATAGCACCGCCAGAAAATATCTTCTTGATCACAATTGGCCCTTCGTATGTGGGGGTCCATTTTCCCCTGGGATCAACTTGTGGTAGGATAATGCGCTTTATTACCAAATCACCATCTTGGTACACCTGATGTCTGACTTTCTTGTTAAAGGCCTTGATCATGCATTTCTGGTACATGTTACCATGACAAACAGCCGCAAGCCTTTTCTTGTCAATCAAATTTATTTGGTCTAGCCTAGTCTGAATCCACTCATCTTCACCTAAACCTTCATCTTTCATAATCCTTAGGGAAGGAATCTGGACTTCGACAAGTAAGACAACCTTCATACCATAGAATAGAGAGAACGAGGTTTCCCTTGTTGATGTACATACTAAGGTGCGATAACCATGAAGAGCAAATGGTAGCATCTCATGCCAATCTTTATGCATTATCGTCATCTTCTACAAAATCTTCTTGATATTCTTGTTGGCGGCTTCCACTGTGCCATTCATCTTTGGTCGATATAGAGAAGAACTGTGTTGTTTAATCTTGAACTGCGTGCAGAGTTCCATGATCATAGTATTGTTAATATTGGTACCATTATTCGTGATGATCCTTTAAAGTATGCCATACCTACAAATAAGGTTATGCTTAATGAATCGGGCCACAACATTCTTGGTAACGGAGGCAAACGTGGCTGCTTCAACCCACTTTGTGAAATAATCAATAGCGACTAGGATAAAACGATGCCCATTAGAAGAGGTAGGCTTAATCTCTCCAGTCATATCGATTACCCACATTGAAAACGACCAAGGAGCAGTCAAGACACTCAGAAAAACTGGAGGCACATGTACTTTGTTAGCATAAATCTGGCGTCTGTGACAAGTTCTGGAATGACGATGGCAATCAGTTTCCATGGTCAACCAATAATAACCCGCTCTCAGAATTTCCTTAGCCATCGTATGCCCACTAGAGTGAGTACCAAATACTCCTTCATGCATATCTTCCATAATCTTCTCAGCTTCCTTCTTGTCTACATAACAAAGAAGAGTTGAATCGTGATTGCGCTTGTACAAAATTGTGTTACTCAAAAAGAACTTGGCAGATAACCTTCGTAGGAATTTCTTATCATTAATAGATTCTCCTTCAGGATACTCTTAAGTCTCGAGGTATCTTTTTACTTTGTAGGACCAAGGTTTTTCTTCTACTCTATCAGTATCAACTTCACAACAATATACCGGTTCATCTAGTCTCTCAATAGTAATTTGAGAAGCTTCATTATCCCATATGACTCTGAACATAGATAACATGGTAGCTAACGCGTCTTCTAATTAATTCTCTTCTCTTGGAATGTGTTCAAAAAATATTTCTTCGAAGTATGGAATTAATGTCAACATATGCTCCCGATAAGGAATGAGATTTAAATGTTTTGTATCACATTCTCCCTTAATCTTACTGATTACCAGGGTTGAGTCCCCATATAAATTTAAGAATTTAATTCTCATATCGATAGCAGCCCTGATACCCGTGATGCATGCTTCGTATTGTGCCATGTTATTGGTACATTCAAAACATAATCTGGCGGTGAAGGGCGTATGGCAACCCTTGGGAGAGACGATTACAAAACCAATTCCATTACCAAGCGCATTGGAAGCTCCATCAATAACCATAGTCCATCGGGATCCTGGCTCAGGTCCTTCATATGATCCAGGTTCTTCATAATATGTAACTAGCATAATATTCTCATATGGGAACTCGAAATTCATAGACTGATAGTTGTCTACAACTTGATGATCCAAATGATCTTCCATTACACTTTGTTTGATTTTCTTATGAGTAGTGTACTGAATGTCGTATTCTATCAAGACCACTTTCCATATTTTTATTCTTCCGAAGAGAGTGGGCTTCTCGAATATTTACTTTATTGGATCCATCTTAGAGATCAACAAAGTAGTATGAGTCAACATATACGGTCTTAGTCGACGAGTAGCCCATGCCAAATCCCAGCAAGTTTTCTCGATCAGGGAGTATCTTGTTTCACAGTCGGTAACCTTTTTTTTAAAGTAGTATATTGAATTCTCTTTTCAACCAGACTCATCATGTTACCTCAATACACAGCCCCATTGAGTTATCTAACACAGTTAGGTACATGATAAGAGGTCTTCCTTCAACCGGTGGCATCAGAATTGGAGGTTGCTGAAGATATTCTTAGATTTTTTCAAAGTCTATCTGACAATCGTTGTTCCACTTCACTACTTGATCTTTCTTTAGTAACTTGAAGATTGGCTCACAAGTAGCCGTCAAATGGGAAATAAATCTGGAAATGTAGTTCAATCATCCCAAGAAACCTCTGACTTCCTTATCGGTACGGGGAGCTAGCATTTCTTAAATGGATTTAACCTTCACGGGATCTACTTCGATACCTTTACCACTAACAACGAAACCTAGGAGTTTACCTGATCTTACCCCAAAGGTGCACTTGTTTGGATTCAACCTCAGCTTGTACTTCTTTAATCTCTCAAACAGCTCGTGTAGGTGGTCAAGATGTTCTTCTTCAGTATGAGACCTAGCTATCATGTCATCAACATAAACCGCTATCTCGTGATGGATCATATCATGGAACAAAGCTACCATAGCACGTTGATACGTTGCACCGACGTTCTTCAAACCGAAAGGCATAACTTTGTAACAGAAAGTTCCCCACTGTGTGACAAAAGTAGTCTTCTCCATGTCTTCAGGTGCCATTTTTATTTGATTATAACCAAAGAAACCATCCATGAAGGAAAATGCCTTATGTTGAGCGGTGTTGTCAACCAGAACGTCAATATGTGGAAGCAGAAAGCCATTTTTAGGGTTTGCCCTTTTCAAATCCCTGTAGTCTATACACATACGCACCTTACCATATTTCTTAGGTACTGGTACCACATTTTCAACCCATTGAGGATAGGACGTAACAACTAAGAAACCTGCATTGAATTGCTTCATAACCTCAGCCTTAATCTTTTCAGACATCTTGGGACACATACGACGAACCTTATGCTTTGTTGGAGGACAACCTTCCTTCATCAGTAGACGGTGAACTAAAATATCAGTATCAAGCCCCGACATGTCTTCTTACAACTAAGAAAATACCTCAACATAGTCATGCAACATCTGGATTAATCTCCTTTTGACATTGTCTTTTAGGTTGACACTTATCTTGACTTCTTTCTTGTCCTCTTCAGTACCCAATTTTATAACCTCGATTGGTTCTCCATGCGGTTGTATAACCCTTTTTTCTTTCTCTAATAGTCTAGCAAGTTCTCCAGGAACTTCACAATCTTCCTCAACTTCTTCCTCAGCTTGGTAGATCAGATTTTCGAAGTCATAATTAGCAACAACAGAAATGTTATCAATGGGATCCAGAAAGGATATAGATCTGCAATTTGTTGTGTGGGTGTGTGTAAGAATACATATCTATTTTGAAAGTAATAAAGTAAAATAAAGACAAAGAGCGCAAAACTTGAGTGCAAACGTCCAATGATTCATTAAATGAAAATATGTGGTTGAAAGATGACAACCCTAAAAAATGGACCATTGTGCACCGGGTAAGGAACAAGGCTTAAAGTTATTGTTTAAAATTTGATATCCAAAAATTGAAAGCAAGAATATAGAAAATAACATTTACACATGACTGAAGGAAATTGGTATAAAGTCTTTAGCCTTCCAATTGTTGAGTCCACTGTCGGTAGTAGGTAAAATCCAAATTTCTATATCGTAGTCACTATCAGCATCTTCCACAGTGTTGATACCAATGTTGTTCATGCGGAATGGCGATCTCCCAGCACGAGCATGAAAAACAGCCCTATGGGCCTCTGAGGTGAAACCAAGCCAAATTTGTTGGACTTGTAAGGAATATCGGTAAGCTGACCCCAAAGAGTGCAACGACCTTCTTCTACCACAACCTTAGCGTCTTTTAGAGAAGCCATTCTTGGTGGAACCTCGATAATCTTAGGAATAGAAAAAGCGGCTTTAGTAATGGGAGTTGTCTGAGGAACAACTTCAAAGTTCTGGAAGGGAGTCTCGATGAATTCACTGTCCATCTCAACATACTTGAAGGAGTTCAAGTGGCTCACCCTGTATTCTTCTTCACCACAAATTGTAACAATATTTCCTTTCACGGGATATTTCAATTTTGGTGTAAAGTATAAGTAACGGCGCCTGCCCCATGAATCAAAGGGTGTCCAAGTAAACAAGAATAGGATGGACGAACATCCATCACATACAAGGTAGAGTCGAAGACCTGAAAACCTACTTTTATTGTAAGATCAACCTCTTCGTGCGCCATTCTCTTTGAACCATCAAAGGCTCTTACCATAATATCATTGGGTTTCAGCACAACCCTTTCATAGTCAAGCTTGTCTAGAGCATCCTTCGGAAAAACATTTTCAATGAGGAACCCGTTTCAACCAACACATGAGTTAAGGTAGTGCCCTTACACTCAATAGATACATACAGAGCCTTTTTATGGTTCCTTCCTGCGGGAGTTAGGCCAGCATCAGAAAAGCCTAGTCCATTATCAACTGTCAAGCTAGCAACACAATTTTCAAACTGATCAGCGGATGTTTCCTGTGGTACATGAGCAGATTTCAGAAACTTTACCAAAGCCTGAGCATGGGCTTCAGAGCACAAAAATAGAGATAGCATAGATATTTTGGAGGGAGTCTTCCCCAATTGTTCAACAATCTTATAATCATTTTTCCGGAAAATTTTTAGTATTTACTCCATCTCTTGCTTGGAGGAATTTTCAGTATTTTCTTTTAGCGCCCCCGTCTGGGCGGGCTCAGTCATCTTTTCTTTTCCCTGAGTATCAGTAGTTGACTCAGTAACAGGGATACGAACTGGTGTAATAATAGCCTTTGAAGAGATCTCTGGAGAGAAAACCCTTCCACTTATAGTAACCTTACTAGTCCTAACAATATTGCCAACATTGGGATTAGTAACTTTAATATTTTCACCTTAGACAACCAATGGTTCTTGCTTGACGTCGTGGTAGGAAACATCAACTGCATAATTCCAAGGGACAACCTTGTCAGAGGAATATGGAATTGGCCCCGGTGTAGTAATGATTAGAAGAGCCACCCTAGGCTCCGCAGTAATCCTCACAGAGGTACCGAAAATTTTAATCACAAACACGTCTTCAAGCTTTAGGCCTTGAGACACACTTTCAAATAAGCCCTCCATGGAAGAAGTCTTCTCGAATAGGATTACATGATCATTTATCAAACACTGAATACCTTTCTTCAACAATACACAACACTTGGATTGGGACGCGCAGTGGCAGAAATTTTCAATGCAAACCAGAAATAAACTGTCTTGCAAATGATTCTTCTTAACAATCATCATAGGAGTATTCAATTCACTCACAACAGAAACATAAGAAACATCACCAATAACATTAGCACTTTTGTCATGGTTAGGCATATGTGCAGTGATCACATTAGGAGTTTCGGGAGGATCAAATTAAATCTCCTTAGAGTCAATCATATCTTGAATCTTATTCTTCAGAGCCCAGCAGCCATTTGTGTCATGTTCGAGACTATTGGAATGATAGGCGCATCTTACATTGGGATTGTACCTGGGAGAGGAAGTGTTTGGATTCTAAGGAGGAAATTTCAACGTAATCAGTTCTGCCTTCAATAGGTGTTGTAATGCTTGAGACAACAACATATTAATTTTGGTGAATTGTCTCCTGGGTGCATCCGGCCTACACTGATTGCCTTGTTGTTGATGTTGTGTTGGCATGGGATTGGAAATCATTATTGCCCCCACAGATTGATGGCAATCACCCTTACTACGACCTTTCTGTCCATACACAACATTAGCTTCTTTTTTCCCATTGAATGAATTCTTTGCAGTAGTTAAAGATGCAGCCATTTGAATTTTTCCACTTCTGATTCCACCTTTAACATGTTTCCCTGTTAATATCAAATCGGTGAACCTAGGTGAAGAGCTTCCAATCAGATGATTGAAGAAAGGATCTGTCAAATTTCCCATAAACATGTCAACCAATTCCCTATCAGACAAGGGAGGTTAAACTCTTCCTTCTAGATCTCTCCATTTCTGGGCATACTCTTTAAAGCCTTCGTTAGAGCCCATGGTCATACTCTGTAGTTGTATACGGGTTGGTGCAAGATCATCATTATACTGGTATTGCTTATAGAAATAAGCATCCAAATCTTCCCAAGTATGGATATTGGTCCCTTCTTATTGATAGAACCATTCCAATTGTGTTCCAGACAAGCTCTCTTGAAAGAAATGCACCCATAACTTCCTATCAGCAGTGTGTGGTTGAATCTTTCGGACATATGACCTCAAATGAAGCTTTGGCCAAGAAACACCGTCATACTTTGCAAAAGCGGGGACTTTGAACTTATGAGGAATGAAAACTCCTGATATTGAACCCAAATTCTCAAAATCCAACCCAGGAACTTTCTGGTTCTCCATAGCATTTAGATGATCTTCTAGCTGCTTGTATTTTTCATCAGCAGGGTGATATTTTTCATTCAAATAATCTTCTTCCTCTTCATCAGAGTATTTGGAAGAATGGTATGAGGAATATCTCCTTCAGCAACAGGCTCCACAATTATTGGTAGGACAACAGGATATGGCATTATAAGATTTTGAGCATGAGATTGCACCCATCTGAGGTAGGGCTCCAGAGGAATGGAGTTTTAGTGTCTCAAAGTCTTTCTATCAATCTTATTAACCAAGCCGCAAGCACATATAAACCTTTAACAATAACCTTGAGGATTGTTCTCGTAATCAAACACAATACCCTAGATGAGCATATTATGAGGACAATTTCTTCGAGCATAACCAAATTGACATAGAGTTAGGGAAGGGTTGTAGGTGATACATCCCCTTATGCCAAGGAATGGCACATTAGGGAATTCCCCACATCGGTCAATAATAATGATATCCTTCTGAGATCAGGAACACCAATAGATATCTGAATGAGAGAGTGACATCATCCTTTGAGACCACCTCAAACCTTTTTCATCCTTCATCACTGATCGGGGAAGGTGCGAATAAACCACCTGGATAGTAGAGGTTTGAAACACATAAGAGTACCTCGCTTCCTCATAGTACGAGTGTGAAGAGAATGTAAAATATCTCCAAGCAAAGTAGGCATAGGATTATGAGTAATATATATGTTGATGGCGTTCACATCTATGAGTTGGTCTGGATTAGGAAATAGTACCAAACAATAGATCAACAGAGCCAATATCTCCTCGAAAGCATGGAAACTCATAGCATCCAGAAACAACTGAGCCTTTTCTATCATAAATCTAGCAAGAAGGCCCCTAACTACACTTCTTTTCCCCCCATTGGATACAATGTTGGACTACTTGAGATGTAAGGCTACTGAAAATATCTTCAGGTTTTGGAACTTTCTCTAAACCGGCGAAGGGTGTCTGATTAAGAATAGGTACTTTGAGTAGCTTAGAGAACTCTTCCATTATGGGTATCAACTGATAATATGGAAAGTTAAGACAATGAAGCTCGGGATCAAAGAACTAGACCAGAACACTCATCATGTCTTCTATAAAACTAGAGGTAACCAAACTGATTAGATAACCATGCCTTTTGGTGAATTGAGAGTTTTTGGGAACCTTTGAGACTAACTCCTTAAGCTTGAAAGGTACCCTTACAAAGTTGATCCGAATAGTGTTTATGCAAGCGGAAACCATAACCTACAACAAAGAACAAAGATAAATCACTAGGTCCTTGAAATGGTTAGTGAAAATGTTATGTTATGATGATATAATGTTATGATGTCATGTTCACGTTAGATAAGTAGCGAACACAAAAAAATCACATAAGAGCCTTAGGTTTAAAGGCTTGCATGGAGTCCATAGGTAAATGCCCTTCCCCATTAAAGTTAAGTTGGCTCGACCTGTCCTAAAATAGTAACGGGTTATAGGAATCTCATATCACTGATCTTTCTCGCAGGCTTTATTTTAGCACGGCAACTGGATTGCCACTAAAACATCCCGAAAGTCAAATCTCAATGAGCGTAGTTTTGATTATCAACCAACCTTGGACTGCACCGAAGTTGGCTATCTCACTACCTTCTAATGGCCAAGATGGGTCAATTAAGGTTCTAAAAGTCAGTTAGTGTTAATGACACCACGCAGGAGCCAAATGTTATCCTTGACTGACTCAAGGAACACCAGTACAAACCAAAGTGTCACACTAACCTAAGGCATACATCCTTCGTGATCTATTTCTACTTACCTAAGGCATCCCTAGATCCATGTGTAGGATCTTACAAGTAATATAAACCCAAACAAGCCCTTGAATTTAAAACAAATAATTCAAACAAATAAAGAAAGTAAAGCGATCTAAACTCTAAGGTAACCCCTCATTTTTAAGTATCCCCAGCAGAGTCGCCAGTTTTGTAATACGGTGGGAGAACTGACTTTTTTGGTTTTATCCAAATGTGCAGATAGCTAGAGTTGCCACCGACTTTTATTTTATCTAATATTTAGGAAAGGTGAAAAGAACAGGAAAGACCTTTGAGAGATTTTGAGTTTGGGGGGTAAGATATGAGAAGGGAAGGTGTTAGCACCCTTTTCACTCGTAGTTATCTACAGACTCTTAATTACTTAGCTCACTTTTTGAAAACTTGTTTCGTGTGTGGGATTTGTTTGAAAATATTTTGAAATTCCAATGTAAGGCAGACTTTGTAATGATTCTTGTATGAGTCTTCAAGAATGCATACAAAGTGTTTTAAAAATATCTGTTTGGAAATGTAGTGTGAGAAAATGTTTTGAGTTGTGAGCAAGAATTTAAGAGTTCTTTGCCCATTAAATATTGTCTTTCTTATTGTTTTCCTTCTCCTTTGGAGATAGTACTATCCATACCATTAGTTGGTAGGTAGCCCTATCTATTGGATATGAAGGGACATACGTAGGGTCATCGTATGGTCATCAAAGGGAACATGTAAGGATACTTTAGCAATTGTATCGAAGGGACTATCATCATTTTTCTCGTAGGGTCATCGAGGGACTAGATCGTTTTTGTAGGCAACTCGAGGGACACTGAGGGACTATGATATTTTGTATTGTAGGGACTATGATGATTTATTATCGAGGGTCTTTGCTAAAGTATTCTCGTTTTCGAGGGACGTGACCATGTATCATAAGGCAACAAAGAGAGGTTATGCTAGAGGTGAAGTGTGCAAAGTGTATTAATTTCAGTTATGTTATCTTGAAAATTAAGGTTATCTATGTTTGATTTTATTATTATCATACAAACTTATTTACTAGCAATTATATATATATATATATATATATATATATATATATATATATATATATATATATATATATATATATATATATATATATATATATATATATATATATATATATATATATACAAACATATAAAGGAAAAAGATAAAGCGAGAATGTAAATCTATGCTTTTACAAGGCTTTGGGATGTACAATATAAAAGCTGAGAGTTAAAGGTTCTCATTTATAACCCTATACATCAATTGTTACGAATGCGATAAATTGTGATACATAAAAAATAGGATGAATTAAAATAAAAGAAAAAAACTTGACTCAACAATTGTTTTCTAAACCCTAGAAGTCTAAGAACCCTAATCTAATTTTTTGGTATTTTTGAATTGATTTTAGATGGTGAAAAAAAACCTAATGTCTAATTTAGTTACAAGTTAATTAAAAATAAATCCTAAATCTATTTTATTTAATTAAAAGGTTGTGTCAAAAATTGCATCAATTAATGAAAACCTGAAAAAACTATTTTTTGATTTTTATGTGGCTTCTTTCTGATTTTTTTTATGTATACGTTTTGATTAAAAAAAAGTTAATTAATAATAAATAACTAATAAAAAGGGAAAATAAAAAAGTAAAGCAAAAAAGGGTTTTGACATCGCTGGGGTTTGAACCACCTTTGTTCTCTTCACACGCTTGGTTCCTTACCACTAGGCCATCACTTCTTTCACGTTATACACTTAACCAGCAATCCATATAAAATAAACAAATAATTAAAATTATCAATTAAATAAAATACAAATTCAGGTGGGCCCCTATGATTTTGAATGGACGAATGACATTGAGCCATGTGTCTCCTCTGGCCAGTCAAAGCACCATGGATGGTGGCTGCAACTGTCTTCTCCGGCCACTCGAAATTGCTAACCTACGAAACAAGCAAAATTGAAACCCAAGATTAAGGCTACCCCCCCCCCCCCCCCTAAACCAAGGTATGCGATTCCAAAGGTGGTGTCACCTTGCTCTAAAAGTGCCTGCAAATCATAATACGATGAATCCAAAGCTTGAAGCCCTATCCATGGTGTTTTGTGATTTCTGTGTTATAACTCACATGTAATACTTCACATACGTTCACATGATGTATGTAAATCATTTTGGATAGTCAAAATCGATTAATGATGCGTGAATTGAAAAGTTCAAAAGTGAAAAACTTTACCAACTGGTGCAATCAAACTGTGATGTTCTAGGTGTTGCTCACTCTACTTCTGGACCTGGGGGCTTCCTGGGAACCTCAGGAACTCAACAAAATGCTTGGTTTTGATTGAAAATATTTGAAATAGGATATCGAATTTACCCTAAATCTTGATATTTTTGTGATTTCTTGAGACTTTCTTTGGAGGCAGAAATTTTTGTCCCTTTAGGTTTGAATGTGTTAGGTGTATATAGAGGAAGAAATAAGTTAACAAACATGGAAAGGATCTTGTGCAATCATGGCCAAATAAAACAAGAATAAAACATGTTTTCAAGTTTCCATATTTGAAGATTATTTCCCTATTAGACCTCACACGGTTTTGGCAAGTTGGATATATGATCTTGGGCCTTAATTCTGATCCAAAACAAAAGCCTTGTGCCTTAATCCATTAATCTTGTATTTTATTTGATTTATTTTGAATTTAAACGAATAAAATCCATATAAAAGAAATAAAAATCATAAAAAATATATGAATTGATTTAGAGATCCTCTAACATGTTATAAACATGTTTAAACTTCAAAAGTTAGGCCCATTAGTCCAAAAGTCCAAAAATTTTCAATTGTGGTTTCATGCATTTTCTCAAAATTGCTCAACTTGCACCAATCATGACTGTCTCAATTTTTGTCATATGAATATGATATTAGACTCTTTGGAAAGCACAATATGTCTACTAAAACTTTCATGTTGGTCATTTTTTCATTTGAAGAATTTAACTTGATGTAAATTGCTTTAACAAAAAGTGTCTTTTTGTTGATTTTTTTTAAAATGACCTGTAATGTTTTGCCCCATATCTCTCAAATGAAGCATTTTTGGCCTAGACTTTAGAGAGAAAAAGTTATAGAGAATTGAATTTACTTACAAATGAGCTTTGGTTGAGAGATTTCTGATGAAGTATGTGAAAGTTATGCTTGGTCAAAGTTCAGTTGACTTTTCCTTAAGAAACCCATAATTTGGTAACTTTTGACTTTTGATGAATATTGAGTTTTCTTGATGAATCATGATAAACCCTTGATCAAATGTTAAATGTGACTACAAAATCTTGATGTTGACCAAAAATCTTGAGTTTTGACTGTATGTTAACCACAATTGACTTTTTATCCAATAAAGTTAATTTTCAATCATCTCAACAATGGACTAAGCAAACTTGTGATGCAAGGCTTGAAAATTGTCATGAGGGTACCTTGAAGCATATGAGGAATCATGGAACCCACTTGAGGCATTAGAAGCTCAATTTTCTTTGAGAAATATAAAACCCTAGTTGTAGGTCAATTGCTTAGGATAGGGGCTTGTATGCTCAAACCCTTGAGTATTCTTGAGCAATTGGGAACCCTGGGAGCATGAGGAGGTGTCTTGAATCAATTCTCTTCAAAAATGGGAGGGAAAATTTTGGGGTACAACACTCATGTTTCTGAAGACAATGGGTTCTAAAGAAACCGTTAGAAGGTCTGAAGATAAAAGTTTCTACTCAAGTCTAGATGCTAAAGACTCAAGTTTCTAAAGACCCAAAGATCTAAAGACAAGGGTTCTAAAGACCAAGTGTTGAAGACTCTAAATACAGAAGTTCTAAAGATTCTAAAGACTTTAAGTTCTAAATACCCAAGATTTTAAGAAAAGTTTCTCACAACCAAGTGATAAAGACTTTAAAGACGCAGTTCTGAAGACTCTGAAGACTTGAAGTTCTGATGACCTTGTGTTATGTTCTCGCTTCTAAAATCATGCTCGCAGAAGCCTTTGAAGTGCATAAGGAAAGAAGATAACATTAAAATGGTATAAATAGTACATGGTACAATCAACGTTTCATTCCACTACCATGCAAGGACGGACGCGTCGCACGATATTGTCCTCCATGTTACTGTTAAAGATGCAATTGTTTTTGAAATCCCAAGAGTACCCCTCAATGGATATATTATTTTATTGGCTATATAAAGGCTTGAAGACTAAGAGAGAAAGCTGCCAATCAACAAAATATTCACGCGCAAACCATGTTCATAGCTTTCATATTCTTAAGTTACTGTTCTTAAAATAGTTTACATATTAATATTTTTAGAAGCAATATTCTTGTAAACAAGACTTGTATTCAAACGGTACGGTAGGTATTTATTATTAAGAAGTCTAGGACTTGCAAGTTTTAGAGGTTGTTAGTCACTTGAAGGTAGCTTGTGCATTGTAATAATCAGGTTGATTATTGTTTAATAATCCTTAAGGGACCGGGCAGGTCTGTATTCTTAAGAAGTCTTTGACTTGCAAGTCTTAGAGGTTGTTAGTCACTTACGGGTAGCTTGTTCAAATTGTAATCAGTTTAGTTATAAAATTAAGTCATCGATTGAGTGAGGCGAAATCACCATGGCGGGTGGACTAGACTAGCTTAATAATTTTCAAGTGATTTAGTATAAACATACGTTGTTCTTTACTTCCTGTTCTTACTCATTGTTATTATCAAGAGTGAAGGAAAAAGGATTTTTAACTTAAAGGGGATAAATTTTTAAAGAAAAGTTTTGTTTTAAAAACCCAATTCACCCCCCCCCCCCCCTTTCTTGTGTTTTTCACACCTTTAATTGGTATTAGAGATCCAGTTCTAAGGAGATAAAAAGTTTGAATTTTTATCGACACTTAACAGTGTCCAGTACCGATCTAGTGTGTATGAATAACCAATGGCTACATCTACTTTCGCTGTTGATAATAGGGATAATGATAGAGATCCATATAGTTCAAAACCTTCTATGTTCGAAGGGGAGAAATTTGACTATTGGGAGGATAGAATAGAAATTTATTTCCTAGCATATGACTTAGATCTATGGGACTTGGCAGTTGATGGCTACACTCACCCAGTAGACGATAAAGGTCATAAGATTGCAAGAAGTGCAATGACAGAAGCACATAAGAAAGTATGTAGAAATCACTACAAAGCAAGAACCATTCTTCTAACTTCTACTTCATATAATGAATATGAGAAAATCACAGATAGAGAGACTCCAAAGTCTATCTTTGATTATCTTTAGATGACATGTGAAGGCAACGCACAAGTAAAAGAAACAAAGGCTTTGGCCTTAATTCAAAAATATGAAGCCTTCAAGATGGAAGATGACGAATATGTGGAAACGATGTTTTCAAGATTTCACTCTTGTGGCAGGACTTAACATTCTGAATAAAGGTTACTCCACCGAATATCATGTTAAAAAGATTATCAAAAGTCTGCCTGTAAAATGGAGAACAATGGTAACTTCTTTAAAATTGGCAAAGGATCTGAACAACTCCTCTCTTGAGGAGCTGATTAGGTCTTTAAGAAGTCATGAAATAGAGCTGGAAGAAGATGAACCTTAGAAGAAGGTAAAATCAGTTTCTATAAAGTCTACTTCTGGAAAAACCAAGGCTTGTCAAGCTAAGGAAGAATCAGAAGAATATGAAGAAGATTCAGATGATGATGATGGACTCTCTCTAATATCCATAAGAATAAGTCAAATTTAGAATCACAGAAAAAGCAAGTTCAGAGGTCAACGAAGGTCATATGGAAGAGGTGAATCCACTTTCGATTAGAGGTACTTTCTTCCTTATCTCATCCTGAACTTGAAATTGGTTTATCCAAACTAATGAAAAGGTATCAATCTCTTCTAAGTAAACATAAAATCTTGAAAAATATTTTTATAGCTACTTTAGAGAACACTACTATAAATGAGCGAAAAATTTATGAATTAAATGAAAAACTATTTGTTTAGAAAAATCAAACATCACTCTGAAAAGTAAAGTGTCTAAATTAGAAGAATATATTTTCTATAAGACGTCTATTTTTACTGATGAAGTAATCATATATCATAGAGCTTTTCAACACTTCCTTTCTAAAAGCATAGATAGAAGCAAAACGACTTCAATGATCTATGGTGTTAGTAGAAATGGAAGCAGAGGCTTGGGATATTCAGGACCATCAAAGAAAATTGATGAGACTATGAATGTCAAACCAAAACCTTTTTCTTAACATTTCGTGCTTGCTGACACATATTTAAATTGTCCAGAACAAGAAGGTTCTTATACTACTGTAGCACAATCACAGACACATAAGGAAACATCTAAATCAAAGTATCATGCACAAATTTCACATAATTATCTTGTTGCACAAAAGTTCAAAGGTGTTAGAACCTTTGTAACTTCTAACAAAAGAGGACCCGAAAAGTAGGTACCTAAGGATCAGATAATCTACATTGCAGATTTCCTTGATGGCACCACTGAAACACCAGTTTTGGTACCCTGATAGTGGATTCTCGTGACACATGGCGGATGAAAGGCATATGTTCCAAGATTTGGAACTTAAGTCTAGAGGCATTGTTGGCTTTGGAGGCAATCAGAAGGGAAAGATCATCGGCTCTAGAAAAATTGGTAATGGTAAATTCCCTTATATTAACAATGTTCTTTTATTTGAAGGTCTGATGCATAACTTATTGTTAATCAGTCAACTTAGTGACAATGGTTATGGCATCATTTTTAATCAAACATCATGTAAAGTTGTTAGTCAAAAGGATGGCCTAGTTCTGTTCAATGGCAAGAAGAAGAACAATATTTAAAAAGTAAGATTATCATATTTAAAAAATCAAAATTTAAAATGTCTTCTAACTGTTCAAGAAGAGAAATGGTTCTAGCGTCGATGTCTGGGTCATGTTAGCTCGAGAATGATTTCTCAACTAAATAAACTTGGATTATTCAGAGGCTTGCCCAATCTAAAATATACTTCAGATGCCCTTTGTGAAGCTTGTCAGAAAGGAAAATTTTCAAAAACCCACTTTCAAAGCTAAAAAGATTGTTTATACTTCTAGGCCATTAGAACTTTTTAACGTTGACTTATTTGGACCAGTGAAAACTGCTTTTGTCAATGGTAAGAAATATGGACTTGTCATGGTTGATGATTGTAGCAGATGGACATGGGTAAAACTCATGAAATACAAGGATGAGTCATACTCTGTATTTTCTTCTTTCTGTGCCCAAGTGAAAATGAAAAAAATTGCAAAATAGTCAGAGTTCGAAGTTATTATGATAGTGAATTTGAAAATAACGATTTTGAAAAACTTTTTGATTCAAATGGCATAGTACATGATTTTTATTGTTCTATAACTCCACAAAAAAAAGGGTTGTAGAAAGGAAAATTTAACACTGCAAGAAATGGCTCTCACTGTGATCCAAGAAACTCAAATGACTAAGCACTTTTGGGCAAAGGTAGTGAATACAACGTGTTATATTCAAAATTGAATCTCCATTAGACCTATTTTGAGTAAGACTCCTTATGAATTGTGGAAGACTAGAAAGCCGAACATTTCCTATTTTCATCCATTTGGATGTAGTTGTTATATGTTAAACACTAAAGATAATTTGGGTAAGTTTGATTCCAAGGCACGAAAGTGTCTGCTATTAGGATACTCTAAACACTCTAAAGGCTTCATAATCTATAACAAAGAATCACAAATACTGGAGGAATCAATCTTGGTTAGATTTGATGATAAGCTTGACTATGAAAAGTCAAAGTTGTGTGAAAAGCTCGCAGATGTGACTATAACATTCATGGAACCAAAGGAGAAGATTCAAGAAGATAAAGAATCAGAATCTCCTTCTTCTGATGTTGTTAATAGTCCTTCTAATCAACCTCAACCAAGGAAGAAAAAAATCACATCCTCTCATCCTGAAGATCTCATTATTGGAAGTAAAGATTCTACAGTCAGAATAAGACCAAACTCAAACCTTCTGATGAAGTTATTTTGGGTTTAGTTTCTTTAATAGAACCTACATCTATTGAGGAATCCCTTCTAGATAAGTATTGGATTCTGGATATGGAAGAAGAACTGAACCAATTCTTAAAGAATGATGTATGGGATCTTGTTCAGAAACCTAAAGGTGTCCACGTCATTGGAACCAGATGGGAGAAGGTGTGAATAAAATACAAGAAAGAGGGGTTTAAATTGGGTTTTCCTTTCTTGATTTACTCTCGCTTCTAAGCATTATTCGTTGAATAATGCTTCTGAGTGTTACTTCGAAGTAACTCTTCTAATTAAGTTGAGAAAACATAAAGTCTAGGGCATAAGAAAAAGTAAAGAACACATGATATATTCTGGTTCACTTGAGAAACCCCCAAGCTAGTCCAATCCACCCTTCCGAGGTGATTTCGTCTTGAACTTAAGGACTTAATCCACTATAACAAATCTGATTACAATCGTAGGGGAAACTTCCAGGGACTAACATCCAATGACACGTTTAGGGATCTAGACTGGATATAACGTTCGTTGACCCAATAGAATCCGATTCACCAGAATCTCCTACCCGAATTTCCTTCCAATGATATCCATCAGTGATCTAACAAAGTTGAGCTTCACTCAGTCCTCTTTGAAATATGACTATCATTGACCCAATAGAATCCACTACCAGGATTTCATCTATGATGGCCGCATCCAAAGTCTTCTTGATAATTCTGACTCAACCTAGTCTCTCAAGGAACCATCAAACAACTGTTTGATTTAGATTTGTTTACAATAATAATGCTTCTACACAAGCTAGATATAAAAAGAATTATGTACATCAGAAGAACCTAATACACACTAAAAGATATTACATTTTATTGTAGCTTCAATGTGTAGTCTTCTTTTTCTTCAAGTAGATTTTTCACGGACAACAACCCAAAGAACTTGAATCGCTGAAGTCTTCTTCTTCACAAGCTTCTGAAATCTTTGTTGATCTTGATGTGGTAGAGAGAAGAACTTCTTCATATAAATTAACTTTAGAGCATTTTCGACAGCAACCCTTATTCTATTTTCTTCAATGATCACTTTAGAGCATGAAATTTATGTTGTGGATTTGTAACTAGAGCTTTCGTGACCATCTTCATTATCTTCTGTGGCTTAGCAAGCTTTGTGCAGCATATGAAGTTAAGCACATTGTGAATCAATGATTTTATTGTAATCAGTATCAACATGATTGAAAAAACATTTTGATAACAATTGTTCTTCTTGTTGTTATAGTGGTTGATATCTTTTTGGTTATGTTCCAATAATGACAACTTTCATTTTAACACTGAACACCAACAACATTTGTCACATTCAGCATCATTGTTTAAACATGCAATTATTTTCTTATATAGCCAAGAAAAATAGAGCTCTTGGCTGTTTGAGAAAGAGTCATTACAAATAGTATTGATATGTACTTATCTCTTCCACAATTCAAGCTAGTGGAGAAGTTATGGAATAAGGCTTTTCGTATTGTGCACTATTGTACCATGTTACCGTTATATTCTTTCATTCTGCACTTCAGAGGCTTCTGTGAGCATGCGTTTAGAAGCGGGAACATATCATAAGGTCTTCAGAACTTCAAGTCTTCAGAGTCTTCAAAATTGCGTCTTCAGAGTCTTTACCACTTGGTCGTGAGAACCCGTTGTAGCGAACCTTGGATCAGAAGACCTTTAAGTCTTCAGAGTCTTAAGAGATGCATCTTTGGAGTCTTCAACACTTGGTCTTGAGAACCCATTGTAGAAAACCTTGGACCTTTATAACTTTAAGTCTTTGGAATCTTCATACCTTCCGTCTTTAGAATCTTTAGCAATTGGTTCTTTAAGAATCCCTGTCTTTAGAACCTTGTTATTAGAAACACAAAGTCTTCGGCATTTGGACTTCAGTCGAAATGATGTCTTCATATATTTTAACTTTGTCTTCTTTGAAACAAGTTGTCTTTCAGAAACTATGTTTTTAGATCTTCTAACTTTATTTCTTTGGAACACACTGTCTTTAGAAAATTGAGTCTTTAGAACCTAGACTTTAGTAGATACTTGATTCTTCAGATCTTTTGACTGTTTCCTTAGAACAAGTTGTCTTTGGAAGCTTGAGTCTTCAGCATCTGGACGTAAGTAGAAACTTCTGTCTTCAGATCTTCTAACTAGTTTCTTTAGACAAACACCAGAGCTTACACTTCAGAGCCTTCTGTAGTGTCTTGTTACTATTCAACCGAACTTGTGTTAAACATAAGTAGAACTAATTCTCTTCTAATGTCTTGGCCACACCATCCATCAGAAGCAGAACATATTTGTTTAATACTCAATAATAACAAACATTAGTACACCAAAATTGTTCACACAAACATACTCATTTGTTATCATCAAAAATCAGAGATAATATTGCATAACCAAATCTTGTTCTTACAATCTCCCCCTTTTTGGTGATTACAAAACTATGTATTTTGATATTACAATTTTGTACATAATCATAATTAGTCTAATAAGAAGTTTAAGGAATAATTATCCTTTAGATGAGAAACTCCCCCTGAGTTACAGACTGGGCGAGGATCAGATATCCTGAGTGTGAACCTTCTGGGTGAACTCCCCCTGGTTGCAAGAGATTAGAGTTTGAATCCTTAGAAGTCTTGATTCATATGAGAGAACACTTTGATTCAGGTGCCCGCGACAGCTTGATGCAGATGCCAAAATGCCAATTGTGCTAATTGATATTTTCGATCATCAGGGTCTAATGCTTTAAACATTAAAGTCAAATTTACACAAAGTATTATTCCAACATGAACTTCCAACTGAGCTTGATTCTTTAAGATTTCTGATTTGTCATGGCTTCTTCTTTCGGAGCTTTCTATCCAAATTATTTAGTTAGTCTTCTACTTCTGATTTGCTCAGTTCCCCTGGGAGGCATCTGCTTCTGCTATTGACATGATTTCCTTCCAATGACATCCAGGATTTCCTACCAGGATTTCCTTCCAATGACATCCATCAGTGATCTCACAAAGCTGACCTTCACTCAGTCCCCTTTGAGATATGACTATCATTCACCCAATAGAATCCACTACCAGGATTTCATCTACGATGACCGTAACCAAAATCTTCTTGAGAATTCTGACTCAAGCTAGTTTCTCAAGGAACCATCAAACAACAGTTTGATTTACATTTTTTTACAATAATAATGCTTCTACACAAGCTCAATGTAAAAAAAATTAAGTACACCCGAAAAACCTAATACACACTAAAGGATATTACATTTTATCATAGCTTCAATGTGTGGTCTTCTTTTTCTTCAAGTAGCTTCTTCACAAACAACAACCCAAAGTACTTGGATCACTAAAGTCTTCTTCTTCATAAGCTTTTGAAAGCTTTATTGATCTTGATGTGGTAGAGAGAAAAACTTCTTCATCTTAATTTACTTTAGAACATTCTGGACAACAACCTTGTTCTATTTTATTTAATGATCACTTTAAAGCACAAGATTTACTTTGTGGATTTGTAACTGGAGCTTTCGTGATCATCTTCATTATCTTTTATGGCTTAGAAAGCTTTGTGCATCATATGAAGTTAAGCACATTGTGAATCAATTATTTTATTGCAATCAGTATCAACGAGATTGAAAAATCATTTTGATAACAGTTGTTCTTGTTGTTGTTGTTATAGTGGTTGATAACTTTTTGGTTGTGTTCCAATAAAGACAACTTTCATTTTAACATTGAACACCAACAACATTCGTCACATTCGACATCATTGTTTAAACATGCGATTCTTTTCTTATATAGCTAATTAAAATAGAGTTGTTAGCTATTTGAAAAAGAGTCGTTACAAATAGTACTACTACATCCTTATCTCTTCTACAATTCAAGATAGTGGAGAGGTAGTGGAATAAGGCTTTTCATACTGTGTAATATTATACCATGTTACCTTTATATTCTTTCCTTCTACACTTCAGAGGCTTCTGCAAGCATGAGTTTAGAAGTGGGAACATAACATAAGGTCTTCAGAACTTCAAGTCTTCATAGTCTTCAGAACTGCGTCTTCAGAGTCTTCAGCACTTTGTCGTGAGAACCCGTTGTAGCAAACTTTAGATCAGAAGAGCTTTAAGTCTTCAAAGTCTTAAGAGATGCGTCTTTAGATTCTTGAGCACTTGGTCTTGAGAAACCTTTGTAGATAACCTTGGACCTTTATAACTTCAATTCTTTAGAATCTTCAGACCTTTCGTCTTTATAATCATTAGCACTTGGTTCTTTAAGAATCCTTGTCTTTAGAACATTGTTATTAGAAACACAAAGTCTTCAGCATCTAGACTTCAGTAGAAACGTTGTCTTCAGGTCTTTTAAATTAGTCTTCTTTGAAACAAGTTGTCTTTTAGAAACTATGTTTTTAGCATCTGGACTTCAGTAGAAACTTTGTCTTCATATCTTCTAACTTTGTTTCTTTGGAACACAGTGTGTTTAAAAACTTGAGTCTTTAACATCTGGTCTTTAGTAGATACTTGAGTCTTCAGGTATTTTGACTGTTTCCTTAGAAAAAGTTGTATTTAGAAGCTTTAGTCTTCAACATCTAAACGTAAGTAGAAAATTATGTCTTAAGATCTTCTAACTGGTTTCTTTGGACAAACACCTGAGCTTACACTTCAGAGCCTTCTGGAGTGTCTTGCTACAATTCAACAGAACGTTTATAGCCAGAAGCGGAACTAATTCTCTTCTAATGTCTTGACCACGCCATCCATCAGAAGAAAAACCTGTTTTTTTAGTACTCAATAATAATAAACATTAGTACAACAAAATTATTCATACAAACATACTCATTTGTTATCATCAAAACTCATATATAATACTGCAGAACCAAATCTTGTTCTTACAATGGGTGTTCAAAAACAAGCTCAATGAGAAGGGTGAAGTTGTCAGAAACAAAGTATGGCTGGTTGCACAAGGTTATAGTCAACAAGAAGGAATAGATTATAGAGAAACCTTTACACAAGTCACCAGGTTAGAAGATATTTGGTTGTTAGTATCTTTTTCTTTAAACCATCACATCATCCTTGATCCGATGGATGTTAAGAGTGTATTTTGAATGGTTATATTTTAGAAGAAGTGTATGTCAAACAACCTCCTAGCTTTGAAAACTCTGAGAAATCATACTTTGTTTTTAAACTAAAGAAATCTCTTATGCCTTGAAATAAGCTCCCAGAGCTTGGTATGACAGATTGAGCAATTTTCTTTTAGAAAATAAGTTTACCAAAGGAAAGTTTGACAATACACTCTTCTGCAAAACATTCAAAAGTGATATTCTAATTTTTTAAATTTATGTTGATGATATTATTTTTGGTTCTTCTAATCCATCGCTCAGAGAGGAATTCTCTAAGTTAATTCAGGTTGAATTTGAAATGAGCATGATGGGGGTATTGAAGTTCTTTTTGGGAATTCATATTGATAAAAAACCAGAGGCTACTTACATTCATCAAAGTAGGTATACAAAAGAACTTCTGAATAAATTCAACATGACATAATGCACTGTAGCAAAGACTCCATTGCATCCAACATGTATTCTAGGGAAAGAAGAGGTAAGTGGAAAGGTATGTCAGAAGCTCTAATGTGGTATGATAGGCTCTCTTCTATATCTGACTGGATCTAGACCTGATATTTTATTCAGCGTCCATTTTTGCGCTAGATTCCAATCTGATACTAGGGAATCTCATTTAACTGCTATTAAGAGGATTCCAAGGTATCTAAAAGGAACCCCTATTTGCTTAAGTAAGAATCCTATCCTACACTCTAGGGCTAAACACATAGAAATCAAACATCATTTTATTAGAGACTATGTTCAGAAAGGGATCCTATCTTTGAAATTTATAGATACATACCATCAGTGGGCTGCCATTTTTACAAAACCCTTAGCTGGAGATATATTTTTGTTTATTCTAAAGAATCTGAAAATGGTTATATGTCCAGAGTAAGATGTCATTAGAATCAAACGTGTCTTAGTCGTAGTAAAGGGATTAAATTATGACTTAAATAAAAGAATTTTAATTTCTTTTATCTCAGTCGTCAGAAGATGTTTCTGTCAAAAATGTTCCTGGTCAGATGGAAATCTTTTTGGTTTTTCATATGTTGAGAATATCAAGTGCATTACCTAAATAAACTTAGTGTCTATCAAACTCGACCTAAGTCATGCACGGGCAGTTATTTTTATGGAAATTGATTAATCATGATTACATTTATTTAATTACTCCGCGTCACTATGTCTTGGGAACAGTCATTTCATGCCTTTGTCTGATATTCCCTATCGTGTTCCAATTAAATGTTTTCGTGTTCCTTCACTTTTACGTTTGATCTAATTCTTATTTCATTTCCTTCTTTTAGCAGTTTGTGACGTCATTTAAGTGTTTCAATCATCTTACTTCGTGAACTTCTTGGCTGACTATTTATATCTCTTCTCATCTATAGTCATTCATCAAGTCATTTTCCTTGTATTATCTTCAAATATCTCTTCTCTTGAAACTTGTCAGCATACCATCGCTGTTAGAACCTTTCAAGGAGATGAAAATCTTCTCAAAGTAATTAAAGAGAAAAGCCCAAACTATGTCCGACGATGGTTTCACCAACGGGCTTATTAAAAATCAAGGATGGTCTGTGTATGCAACAATTCTGAGAGGTCCTATTTACCCTAACCTCTTAAAGAACTTCTGGCTTCATGTTTTTGTCAGTCTTGATGAAAACGCCATTCATTCCTACATCTTTGGCGTTCCAATAACCATCACTCGCTCCTCTATTGATGAAGCCATCCAGAGTCCACCTTTACCCATCTCTTGCATGAATATTGACATGTTTCCAAATGTTCCTAACACTTCATTTATATATGAGCCCCTTAATTCAGATCATTTGAAACCACTTTCAAAAATCTGGTTTCAGTTCCTGTTGAAAAACCTTCAACCCATAGGAGAAGATCTTAATAAAGTTTTTCCTAGGGATATGTGTTTTCTTTATTGCCTTTGCAAGAGTATTCCAATTCATGTTTCGGAAATAATATTCAATCATCTGTAGCTATCAATCCTAGCATCCAGAAACTCTCAAAAATCAGTCATTCTGTATGGACGTGTATTGTCTGAATTGTTTGAGTTAGCAGGAATAATTGAAACTGTTCAAAGAAATTAGTTCATCAGAGGCAATTCTCTATTTGATGAGACTTGTGATGTATTTGAAGTTTAGATAGCTTTCCCTATCTATGTTGATTCTATTGTAATCTCCTTCGAGTATTAATGAAACTTTTTATCTTTTCTTGTTATTTCTTCTGGTTTTTATGTTTTTCACACATAATAACCTTTTTGATCATGACAAAAAGAGGGAGTAATTAAATTAACGTAATTTTGATTTCAATAATCAAGTTCTGGAAAATGTTCTCTGAAAAGAGTTGCTTATATTCTAGCCTAGTTAAACTTTTGTTTCTGTTAGAATTGTTTTTCTTTTTCAGGAAATGAGAACTCTAATTAAAGACAAAGTCCTGAAAGCATTGTGAAATACTTATGTCTAACCTATTGGCTTCAGACTCTTAAGTTTTTTTTCAATTCATAATCAGACTCCAAAAAGTGAAATATGGAATCAGACTCCAAAGAATTGAGAATCTGAAAGTTATCTTAGTAACATTAAAGTTTCAAATATTTCAATTTGATTTCATTCTCATGGGACTCTAAAGTCAAGATTCAATAAGAAGAAGTTCTATGAAATTAAGATCTCAATTGTTCTATTGGCATCAATATCTCAATTTTTCCATTGGCATCCAAAGTCAAGATTCTCAAGATCTCGATATCAGATCTATTGGAACCAGGGGGGGTTTTAATCAAATGGTTCAAAGTCAGGATATTCTATCTTCATAAAGTCATTTACTCAGGGGGAGTATCATAAAAAGGATAAGTATTCCTACCTTTCTATTTTACTTTTTCTGATTATGTGAACAAAATTGTGTCATCAAAATACATAGTTTTGTCATCATCAAAAAGGGGGAAATTGTTAGAATAAGATTTGGTTCTGCTATTTCATCTCTGAGTTTTGATGATAACAAATGAGTATGTTTGCGTGAACAATTTTTTTGTACTAATGCTTGTTATTTTTTAGTACTTAACAAATAATTTCTACTTCTAATGGATGGCATGTCCAAGAAATTATAAGAGAATTAGTTCCGCTTCTACGCTACACAAGTTCTATTGAACAGTAGCAAGACACTTCAGAAGGCTCTGAAGTGTAAGCTCTGATATTTGTCTAAAGAAACCAGTCAGAAGATCTGAAGACAAAATTTTCTACTTAAGTCCAGATTCTTAAGAGTCATGTTTATGAAGACAACGGGTTCTAAAGAAACCATCAGAAGATCTGAAGACAAAAGTTTCTACTCTAGTCCAGATACTAAAGGCTCAAGTTTATAAATACCCAAAGTTTTAAAGATAAGGGTTCTAAAGACCAAGTGCTGAAGACTCTAAAGACAGAAGTTCTAAAGATTCTAAAGACTTGAAGTTCTAAAAACCCAAGGTTTCAAGAAAAGTTTCTCACAACCAAGTGCAAAAGACTCTGAAGATGCATTTCTGAATACTCTGAAGACTTAAAGTTCTGATGACCTTGCGTTATGTTCACATTTCTAAACTCGTGCTTGCAGAAGCCTCTGAAGTGCAGAAGGAAAGAAGATAGCGTTAACGTGGTACAAATAGTACATGATACAACAATGTTTCATTCCACTACTATGAAAGGACGGACGCGTCACACAATCTTGTCCCCCATGTTATTGTTCAAGATGCCAATATTTATGGAAATCCCAAGAGTACCCCTCAACGAATATATTATTTTATTAGATTTATAAAGGATCGAAGGCTAAGATAGAAATTTGACAATCAAAAAAATATTCATGCACAAATGTTGTTCATAAATTTCATATTCTTAAGTTACTGTTCTTAAAATAGTTTACATATTCATCTTTTTAGAAGCAATGTTCTTGTAAACCAAACTTCTATTCAAACTGTTGTTTGATTTTCCTTAAGGGACCAGGTAGGTATGTATTCTTAAGAAGTCTAGGAATTGAGAGTTTTAGTGTTTGTTAGTCACTTGTGGGTAGCTTGTGCATTGCAATAATCAGGTTGATTATTGTTTGATATTCCTTAAGGGACCGGGTAGGTTTGTATCCTTAAGAAGTCTTTGACTTGCGAGTCATAGATGTTGTTAGTCACTTGCGGGTAGCTTGTGCAAATTGTAATCAATTTGGTTATCATGAATTAAGTCCTCGATTCAGTGGGGTGAAATCACCTTGGCGGGAGGACTAGACTAGCTTGATAATTTTCAAGTGAACTAGTATAAACATACATTGTTCTTTACTTCTAGTTCTTACTTATTGTTATTATCAAGAGTGAAGAAAAAAGGATTTTTAACTTAAAGGGGAATAATTTATAAAGAAAGTTTTTATTTTAAAAATCCAATCAACTTCCTCCTTTCTTGTGTTTTTCACACCTTCAATTGGTATCAGAGCTCCGGTTCTGAGGAGATAAAACATTTGAATTTTTATCAACAGGCATGCTCCCTTTTTTTAACTCTAGGAATTTCATCTCTTTATTCCCCCGTACATCTTCTGGAAAATACTTTCTCAGAAACTCCCTACTGAACACAATCCAAGTAATAACCTCACCTACACCTTCCAGCCTCTCAATGATGCTAACCCACAAATCATCATCCTCTTAAGCCAACATATGCATAGAAAATCACACCTTTTGTGCCTCATAGCAGTCCATGACTCGAAAGATCCTCTCAATCTCTTTCAGCTAAACTTGCACTCTATCAGGATCATACTTACTATTGAAAATGGGTGGATTATTTCTCTAAAAAGTTTCTAAGACACGGGGCCCATCATTCCCGCCAACATTAGGCTGATGTTGCACAGCCTGAGCAACAGCCTGCAAAGCAGCAACAATCACAACATCGTTTCTTCCAGCCATTTCACTATTTTACACCATCACAGCAAACAATGGTTAGAAGAAACCCCCAAATAGTATTCAACTATCACACCAATCTATAGACTCAACAACCTGGTCACACCGACCGACCTGCTCTGATACCACTAATATAACACCCCAAACTACCCGACGAATAATAAACAAATATCAGAGTTATTTTAAGGTAAATTAGGATGTCACATTTATTCAAAAACATACACACACCTTTTCATAGATAGGAATATATACATAACATAAATTTTCGGATGAACCAAAATAAAGTAACATGTCTCAACTTCAACCTTTATTAATGCAACGAAAAAAGAATCATATTTTAAATTCAACAATCTTTTAAAATAAATTGATGCATATTCAAAATTCATAAGGAGTTCCTAAGCCTCCAAATAACTAGTAAAACAAAACAATAAATAGAATTCATCCCCCTGGTGTTACGTATCATAGCAATGGCACTAACACGAAAATAAACAAAGAGCAACCTCTTCCGATCCTTTCAGTCTCAGACTACTCCTGATGATCTACATGATGCCATTTAAGCATCATTCTAATATAAGGGTGTTATATCACAACAATATAAGAGAATGTATAATAATGAGTATACAACAAGTAAATCATGCATAATCACATATTTCACATCCCACACCTTCACTTAACAATCACAGTCTTATCATGTAATACTACATAATCATGCATAATTCAACGCATGTATCAATAATCATCATGTAGCACATACACCAATTACTCAATCCAAACACCATGTTATCAAGAATGCAATTTAATGAGACTAACTCACAGACTCAATGCATGTGGTACCATTATTGCTCCTGAATTCGGGCCATCTAGGACCAGAGCCACCAATATCGTGAACAATTTGGTTCACTTCTCTCCCGATCCACGTCATCTAAGATCAGGGCCAACAACATTACTCCTGATCCATGTCATCTAGGATCAGAACCAACAAACAGGACCGAAGTCCCCAACAGGAAATGCATGTGACACAACCATGTAATAAAATAACACACATTGATATGTGAGTCAAAGAAATATTTTCTCAACACCGCTCTTCATATATCTAGGTGGACCAAAACAATAAAACAAACCAATTATTGAATGGAATTTCGTAACACCCCCTATGTTTTTCTAGCGCACAACGCGAAAATACTTAAATTCCCATAGATTCTGGAGATACATCTCTGGGATGCACCAAGATGTAATAAAACACAAAATTTCCCAGAGTTACATTTCCGATATCAAACCGACAGTATATTTCCAGAATAATGCCTTACATAATACAGAAAAACAGAATTGAAATACACCAACTTCACAAAATTAAAATACCATTGGTATCATAAAGTAAGCAATACATAAGGAATTTTAACATAGATCAAATATTACACTTCAACATCCAGGTGGATGTTGCAACATCTTGATAATATCATCGACCGATCTCAAAATAGTCGTATCCAACTCGTTTAGAACTTTTGATTTTAAACGGGTAAAAGTATTCCACATAGCCTATAAACCAGTGCTCGTCTTCAAATTATGGTTGATGAACTTAAGCTTCCATTCATTGTCAATGGATGGCGAACTTTACTCGATCTTCATAATTTTGTGATTGTCACCATATGGTAGAAGGTTATGTAATATGTATTGCATATCTTCAAGAGGGGTGTAGTCATTGATCTTAAATTATCGGGATGGTGTATTGCCAATAAAGTGAACATTTCCAACATGTCGTTTGTTGTTCAATTATATTTTTTGTGTTTTGGTATGAAACAATATGACAAGTGAGCTTATTTATAGTAGTGGAATGATATTATTGAAGTAAAATTGTGATACAATACACAACGAGAGTTAAAATTTTCCTTTAGTGATCCTTACGAATGAAAATGGTCAGTGATATAAACTATTACCTCTTATGGAAGTTCAGACCTTCGATGATGTGATCATGAGCGTTAATGAAAAGCAATGCCTCTACTCAGTCCACGCAAACAAATCGATTCCGATCACAATGCTAGTTGCTTACGAAAGAAAACTTTGAGTGATAGATTGAGATAAAATACGGCCAGAGTTTTAAGACAAATTTCATCAAGTGAAAATGTTCAGCACAAGGGTTATATTTATAGAACCACTTGTATGGGATGCAAGCTAAAAACCCAAATAAGCTTGCAAGCTAAAAGCCCAATTAATTAAGCACACATGCATCATACCTTATGATGTATCATATATCACTTAAGCGGGTGGTACCTTACCATATTATGTATCCCACTTAAGCGTATCGTACCTTACGGTATTCTATAATTCACTTAAGTGCACCATACCTTACAATGTTCCTTATTTAGTATATCTCTCATAGACATGTCCTTATGTGTGTGACCCTGTAGGTTTTTGTGATGTTGGCAATTATATTAAATCACACTTTTAACATAATAAACAGTGGGCAATATCTAGCAACACATCATTGCTACCCAAGTCACGAAAATGTCATGTGATCTGACAAAACCTTTCCGTGATAATACTTGTGTGTACAATTACCCTTTTTTCTTTATGTCTATATTGAGCACAAGGCATAGATCGTGTCACCCTTGTCCAGTTCAATATTGGGTCCTTAGATATTTTTCCTGTTACACATGATAAGAAATTTCTATCTAGGTCACTCATGTCCCCCAACATGCTTTATGAAGTACCCATTAACTGTCTTTATGGTCATCCAATTACGGATTATGTTTGATCAACAATAAATTACTTGACTCTATATATAGGATCCATAGTGGTTTCAGGTCGAAGGGTCATATACACCACTATCATCATGAGAATATCTTATGACACTTTGTATAACATTTTATGTAGTATTCTCATAGAGGGTCAATCCAGTGTAAATATTACTCCTAATATTCATACATATGTCAAGACTTGATAACTCCTTATCCATGATCCATGAGATATGATCATCAGTCTATCTATATAATAATCTCAATGCTTTAATGTTATCCCATTTCACAATTAAGCTCGACTACAAATACTTTAAGAATAATGTCATTATGTTTAATGGAATCTCATGATTAAGTCACACTTAACATTCATTAAACAGGCTAACTATTCTAGAGACTTTATTATTCTAGGAAATTAAACATGATAAACAAATTCCTTTTTCTTATTAATAAATAATTCAATAAAAGTACCAAAAGTATTAGCCTCTAGGGATTACACCAACAATCTTCCACTAGCACTAGAGCCAATCAGGCACACACCTAATACCCATAGATCTAGTATGGCCATCACGCTTCTGCTGCGTAAGAGGCTTTATTAGTGGTTCAACAACATTGTCAAGTGAAGGTACTCTGCATATCTTCACATATTCCTTATCGATTATCTCTCGAATGAGGTGATAACTCTTAAGTATGTGTTTCGACCGTTGGTGAGATCTAGGCTCCTTAGCTTGTGAAATAGCACCATTGTTATCACAATAGAGATAAATGGGATCCACAATGCAAGAGACTATACCAAGTTCACTAATGAACTTCTTGATCCAAACAACTTTCTTTGTTGCATTTAAGGCAACAATATACTCGACCTCCAGTTCACAACACCACCATTTAAGCATAACACATAACCAGATTGTGATCTAAAGTCATCCTTGTCTATTTAGAAGCTAGCATCGGTGTATCCAATTACAGCAAGGTCTTCCTGACCTCCATATGTCAAGAATGAGTCCTTAGTCCTTCTCAAGTACTTAAGAATATTCTTGACAACTACCCAATGAGCATCACCAGGATCAGATTAGTACCTACTCGTTGCACTTAAAGCATACGAGACATCTCGTCGAGTATATAATGTGGCATACATGATAGATCCTATTGTAGATGCATATGGAGTCTTATTCATGCGATCCCTTTCTTTCTTAGTTGAAGGGGATTGTGTTTTTGATAGACACAAGCCATGTTGAATAGGAATGCATATCTTCTTGGAATTATGCATATTAAAGCATCTCAACGCTTTATCTATGTATGTACTCTGACTTAGGCCAAGCATTTTTTATTATCTATCTCTATAGATCCTAATTCCTAATATATAGGTTGCTTCGCCCAGGTCTTTTATAGAAAAGCATTTCCCTATCCAAGTTTTCACTTGTTGCAAGGTAGGGACATCGTATCCAATGAGTAATATGGCATCTAAATATAATACTAGGAAGACGGTCATGCTCTCACTAACCTGCTTGTAAACACAAGGTTCATCCCCATTCTTGATGAATCCATATTGTTTTACTGTTTCATCAAAACAAAGATTCCAGCTTCTGGAAGCTTAATTTAATCCATATATTGATTGTTGTAACTTGCATATCTTCCAGGCTTTATCTGGTATGTATAATCCTTCAGTTTGTGTCATGTAAACATCCTCAAGGAGATTCCCATTAAGGATAGGAGTCTTGAAATCCATCTTTCAAATTTAATAATCACGATATGCGGCTATAGCAAGTAAAATCCGAACAAATTTAAGCATTATAGCTGGTGAAAAGGTCATCATAGTCTACCCCATGAATTTGTTTATAGACGTTTTCTACTAGTCTTTCTTATAGGTATGTACCTTAACATCCATGCCATTCTTCTTTTTGAAGACCCACTTGCATCCTATAGGATGAACTCCTACGGGTAGCTCTACCAAGGTCCAAAACTAGTTTGTATACATGGAATCCATTTTTGATTTCATGGCTTCTTCCAACTTCTTAGACTCAGGACCAGTAATGGCCTCTTGGTAGATCACATGCTCATCTTGATCCATGAGAAATACATCACCTTGATAATTTATGATATCCATACCTCTCAGGTTGGTGATGTATCATGTTTGACCTACGCTGGTTTTGTTCTACTTGAGTAGGTTGTTCTTCCACAACTACTTGTGTTTCCTGCTCTAATTTCTTCATTGGTGTATCAATGCTTTGTGATTATTGAATTTCTTCAATCTCTACTTTCCACCCACTTATTTCTTTGGAAATAAAATCTTTTTCCAAGAAAGCTCTAGGTCAAGCGACAAACACTTTGCCCTCAGAAGGTTTGTAGAAGTAATATCCTCTTGTTTCTTTAGGATACCCCACAAATAAGCATTTATCAAATTTCGGATCAAGTTTTGTTGAGATTTTCTGTTTCACATAAACTTTGCAACCCCAAATCTTCATGTAAGACATATGTGGTTTCTTACCACTCCATATCACATATGGTGTATTCTCAACCTTTTTGGACGGAACACAGTTAAGTGTGTCAGTTACTGTCAACAGAGCATGTCCCCAAAAGGAGTTTGGAAGATCACCGTGACTCATCGTGGATCAGAACATGTCTAACAAGGTTTAATTTCTTCTCTCAGATACAACATTCCATTATGGTGTTCCTGGAGGAGTAAGTTGGGATATAATCCCACATTTCTTTAGATGGTCATCAAACTCTAGGCTTAAATGTTCACCGCCTCGATCTGATAATTTTTTTTAATATTCTAACCTAGTTGGTTTTCTACTTCATTATTTAATTCCTTGAACTTTTCAAAGGTTTCAGATTTGTGTTTCATTAAATACACATAACCATATCTACTAAAATCATCAGTAAATGTGATGAAGTATTAAAAACTTCCTCTGGCTAGTATATTCAGTGGTCCACATACATCAGTATGTATGAGGGCCAAAATATCATTAGCCCTTTCACCTTTTCCTGTGAATGGGGTCTTTGTAATATTTCCAATTAAACAAAATTTGCATGTCTCATATGATTCATAATCAAAAGATTCTAAAAGTCCATCTTTATGGAGTTTGGAAATGTGCTTCTCATTTATGTGGCCTAAGCGACAATACCAAAGATAACTTGGTTTTAACTCATTAGGTTTAATACTTTTAGTATTAATGTCATAAATTGGCATTTCAAGATCAAGGATATACAGTCCATTGTTCATTTGTGCAGAAGCATAGAATATATCATTCAAATAAATAGAGCAATAATTAATCTTTATAATGAATGAAAAACCAAACTTGTACAAACAAGAAGAAAAAAAATTCCTGCTAATTGCAGGTACATAATAACAGTTATCAAACCTAATTATTAAACAACTAGGTAAAGTTAATACATAAGTTCCTAAAGCTAAAGCAACAACCTTTGCTCCATTTCCAACTCGTAGATCAACTTCACCTTTTGCCAATTCTCTACTCCTTTTAAGCCTTGCACATCGGTATAAATGTGAGAACCGCATCCAGTATCTAATACCCATGATGCAAAAGCAGATGAATTAATTTCTATAACAAAAATACTTGAATTTGAAGTCTCTACTCCATTCATCTTATCTTCCAGGTACTTTGGGCAGTTTCTCTTCCAATGTCTGGTCTTACCGCAATGGAAGAAAATACCCCCTTTTTCTATGCCTCCACTAGGCTTCAAAGCAAGAGCACTAGGTTTGGGGTTGGCAAATTCCTTTCCTTTATAAATTTCTTTGTCTTTCCCTTTACCTACCTGCTTGGTGGGCCTTTTATTCATCTTCTTTACATTACTGACCATCAGAATGGACTTCCCTTTTGACTTCACATTCTGCTCAGTAGTTCTCAACATTCTTAGCAGTTCTGGAAGACTTTTGTCCATGTCATTCATGTTGAAATTCATGACAAATTGACTGAAGCACTCTGGAAACGATTGCAATATCAAATGAGTCGTGAGTTCCTTTCCAAGGTGAAACCCTAACCTTTTAAGGTTCTCCCCATACCCAATCATCTTGAGTACATGGGGACCTACATGGGTTCCCTCATATAACTTTCAACTAAAAAGGGCCTTTGAAACCTGAAATCTCTCATTCCTTGCATTCTCTTGATAGAGCATCTTCAGATGTCCGATCATGTCAAACGTTACCATGTTCTCATGTTGCTTTTTCAAGTATGAGTTCATGGTAGCAAGCATGAGGCAAGCAGTTTCATTGGCATTATCGACATGCTTCTTATAAGAATCTCTTTCAGCCTTAGGAGCTGAACTGGGAGGTTCCTCTTCAGGAAAAGTTGTCTCTAAGACATGAAACTTTTTTTCATGTTTGAGGATAATCCTCAGGTTTTAGTGTCAATCCATGAAATTTGTCCCAGACAATTTTTCCTTGTCAAAGATTGATCACAAAATGTTGTTAGATGTGTTTAGAGTCATGGTAATCTACATGGAAAAAATGAAAAATATAAGTATCATTAGAATAACATACTCAATTAGGCCTTTAATTAAATATGCTTCCACAATTTTATTCAAACCAAATGATCCTCACCATTTGATTCGGAAAATCCCGTTGGAAGATTTTCTAGTGGGTCGAGATCCATATTTCACTTTGTTTTAAGTCAACATTAGGCTGATTACACAAAACTTGGTTATTTAGGTAGGAACTCCTTCCAATTGTATCTAATACAATTCTCGAATATTTTAGTTAGATGAATAACTCCTTATTCTAATCCATCATATGGATCATTCCCAACTCCCGCTTCTAAACTCATATAATCTTATTATAATTTGTTTAGTTAAGTTTAACCCAGTGTTTTTGCAATTGGATATTACATTTATCCCATTGCACCTTACTAATATGGAACATGCACCTCACGTTATTCGAAACCTACATTGTCGATAATAGTCTTGATGAGTTCTAAAATATGGAAAGCATAAACTTAATATTAATTTTAAGGAAATTTGTTATTAGTTTTATCTCACTGGCTTAACATGCAAATCGTCTCTCACATGTATCAACATACAAACACATGCATCAACATACATATAAAAGATACAATTATGGTCCCTAGTGCAATTGTTCTCTCAAGCCAGTGAGAGAACCTAAGCTAAACCTAATAATGATCTACGCTTCTCCAAGCTAGATCTCCATGGTTGTCCTCCTTCAATCTTGTCTTCTTCCTTCTCTAAATTACATTACATTACATAAAAGAATACTCATTTTACATACGAGGGAATGATATGAGAAGAGAAGTTACATCAAGAGATTAAGGGAAAGGAACGACACGCAAGTCCTATTTTAAAATCCCAAAAATAAAACAAAGGAATCTAAGACCATAATTGTTCACCATAAGAAAACAATAATAAACACTTTATTATTATTAATTTAAATTTTGTTAATTAAATAACTCAAATTAAATTTTGGTGATTGATCACACTATGCAAAGTTAGACGAGGGTCAAGGGGGAAGCGCCTCCTTGCAAGGTTTTTAGGGGAAGAACCATGACACAAAATTTTAATGAATAATTCATTTGAAATCGGCATCATTTTCCGCACAACTCTTGTGCTGTTACAACCCAAATTGCATAACTCTCTGACAACACAACCCTTATCGCGTCATGAACCCTTATGCAAATAATTTCATGCCGTCAAACACAACTCGATTGATAATTCAAGGTGACCGATCAATATGCCATTGCTTCACCATACTAACGTCGGATTCTGAAGCGAATGAACAATGATCTTTCAAAAGAATAACAATCATTATGTGATTGAATGGAAGAAATCGAAATAGTATATCCAATATACCATCTTTGCACCAGAATTATTTATATAATATATAAAGTTGATCGATCATATTAGTGTAACTTATAGACGACTGATGTATCGCTACTTCACCATACCAGTATCAAATTCCGAAGCATAGTCAACATCGATTCGCCCAAATCATACACATCATGATGCCAACATTTAATTTACTCGATTATTATTCAATTCATTTCGTGTTTTAATCCAATTAATACAGAATATACATAAAATAAATAGTTATCAGATACATGGTTTCGTAAGTGGGTCTGATACCACTGAAAGAAAATTGTGATACAATACACAATAGAAATTAAAATTTTCCTTTAGTGATCCTTACGAATGGGCATTGTCAGTGATAAAAATTATTACCTCTTGTAGCGATTTAGACCTTTGATGTCGTGATCACGAGCATTAATGAAAAGCAACATTGCTACTTAGTCCATAAGAAGATATTTCTTTTGGTCACATTGCTAGCAGCTTACGACCGAAAACTTTGAGTGAGAGAGTGAGACAAAATACAGCTAGAATTTCAAGACCGAAATTTCATCAAGTGAAAAAGCTTCAGCACAAGGTTTCTATTTAAAAAATCACTTGTGTGGATAGTAAGCTAAAAGCCCAAATAAGGTTGTAAGCTAAAATCCTAATTAAGCATATGAGCATCATACCTTATGATGTATCGTATATCACTTAAGTGTGTGGTAGCTTACCATATTCCATATTCCACTTAAGTGTATTGTACCTTACGGTATTCTACAATTCACTTAAGTGCATCGTACCTTATGGCGTTCCTTATTTACTCTATCTTTCATAAACCTGTCCTTATGTGTGTGACCCTGTAGGTTTTCGCTACTTTTGCCCTTATTTCTATATTGAACACAAGGCATAGACCGTGTCACCCTTGTCTAGTTCAATATTGGGCCCTTAGACATTTATCATGTTATGCAGTATAGATAAATTCTATCTAGGTATCTTGTGTCCCTCAGCATACTTTGTGAAGTACCCGTCAACTGTCTTTATGGTCATCCAGTTATGGATAATGTTTGATCAACAATAAAGTACTTGGCTCTATATCTAGGGTCCATAGTGGTTTCAGGTCGAAGGGTGGTATACACCACTATCATCATGAGAATAGCTTATGACACTTTCCACAACATTCTATGTAGTATTCTCATAGCAGGTCAATCCAGTATAAATATTACTCATAATATTCATACATATGTCAATACTTGATAACTCCTTATCCATGACCTATGAGATGTGCTCATCAGTCTATCTACATAATAATATCAATGCTTTAATGTTACCCCACTTCACAATTAAGCTTGACTACATATACCTTAAGAATAGTGTCCTTATGTTTAATAAAATCTCATGATTAAGTCACACTTAACATTTCATTAACCAGACTAACTATTCTAGGGACTTTATTACTTTGGAAAAGCAAACATAATAAAGAAATGTCTTTTTTATTATTAATAAATAAATCGATACAAGTACCAAAAGTATTGTCCTCTAGGTCTTACACAAACAATTATGGACCACACATACCATATCTACTGACCGAGAATATATCGTAGATGTAACTCTTGAACCATCCTTATTTATTTCAGAGATGCATCTCTAGAAACTTCCCTGGTTTAAAAAAAACAGAAACATAACATAAACAAAAGCAACTAATTATATTGAATGCTGGAATTTTTGGACAAACTAAAAAAGGATTATATTCCATAGCATAATTTATTAACAAAATGTCATATACAATACATGGATAAAAAGCTACTTAAATGATCCGAAATAATTGTCGCCAGCCAAATCTACTGGAGGTACCCCCTTTGAATTTTCGTTATTTTTTTTATATTTCAGTGTTGTTCAATTGGGTGTACTCTTGCATCCTTTCAATAAATTGGTCTGGCCAAGTCTCAGAGATTGTATAATGATTCACCCACTCCGGTGATGTAAGTGGTATAGGGCATCCCTGTTTCAAATACACTTGTAGAAAAGGCCGCATATTTGAAATCCACTCAACACATATGATACGATCATTGAGATTTAGTAGTGGAGAAGTGCGCGGTGGAAAATGTTTATGAGAAATCGTATCTTGTAAGATTAATACGCACTCTCTCATACATACTTTCTATGAGATGACCCATCTCAAGGAAGGGCATCCATTTTTCCTCTGGTGCATGTCCAATGATGCAAGGTACAAGAGCGTGATAAATTTTTTCAACTTTCTCTTTATTCCTGAGCACCCAAGGGTATAATTGTCAATTGTTCCTTAACTCTCTGATAAGAGTGTCCCCGACAAGTTAGTGTTCCTCTTCCCCTTTACTGAGAAAACCAGAAATAGCCCGAAAACCACAGTTACTGTCACCCCTAACATTGACGATCCGTTCAATGTAATTGTTCATAAAGATCAGAATCTCCTTGATGAATAATATTTTTGGTGGAGGCAGTGTAGAAGGTGGTTTGCTAATGTGGGCTCCTTTGAAAAACTTTTATGAGATTTCAGTGTTGGTGAATCAGGGAAAATTTTGTCAACATGGTCAAAATTTGATGGACTCCTCGTTGTTGAATTGTCGCCCAGTGTAGGTTTCACCTTCTTAGGTGCTCCTTTCATTTTTACAAGTTGAGAGGGTGGGTTCAAGTCAGCAGTCTCTGGGAATACAATCCTCCTCAATTTTTCTTTGATGTGGATTTTTGTGTTGTCACCGGATTTCAAAAATCTTTCTTGTATCGCTTTTTGTTCAGTTACGGTGAAGTTTTATAGATGCATATATTATAACATTCTATGCATCCATAATTTTATCCACAATAACGCCCACCTTGACCAGTTTTCCATCTTCATTTGCTGTCATTACACGAGATACTCACAGTTGCCATCAAACTTTATTTATCCCAAAGGTAAGATGAAACATCGAGAGAACCCTAAAAGGAAGGATAAGATGGTCTTGCGATCAAGATAAAGGTATAGAAGTCGTTTATGCAAGGGGAATGTATTTTCTCCCCTCACATTTGTTGTATCCAACGTGATCCACTTTGTTTGTTTGTTTATAAGGTGTTTTATCTAAGGCTTACTTGCTAATAAATGAATGAGTGAACTGATTAAGGGGAAGAAAGATTTTTATTATTGACCTTGCCAAGATTTCCTGAATATTGTGCCTACGTATCCCCATAGTAAAATAGAGAAGACAAAGCTTTGTATTTTATCTAGAAAATACTTGGTTTCTTGGTTGTTTTTTATGGACAATGCTAAGTTCCCATTCTAGTAGTTAAACGGTGTTTGTTTATGGTAGAACAGAAACAACATGCCATTTCTAAAAAGGTTTTAAAGGAAAAAGAAACCTGAAAGCCAAAAAGTTTGAATTGGTTGAAGTATTTTGTTAGGAGATACATCAAATGGTCCCTCAAGGCTATGGGTATTTTAGTATATTATCCTTTAATTTTGAAAGGATTTGAGATACGTGAAATTCTGGTATCAGATATGTGATGTCGAATGAGATGTCAAGACACAAATACCTATTTGCAACTAAGGTGTAATAAAATCAAAAGAAGTAAAAACACAGGAGATTTTTCACCCAGTTCAGTGTACAACAATACCTACTCTGAGGGCTACTAAGCCAAGGACAAGTTCACTAAATATTATCAATTCATAGACCCTCAGTAAACAACCAGTTTACAATCTAATCACTTAATCACTACCCAAGCTAAAAATCTACCTAAGACTCACCTAGGTATGAGGCCATCCTCAAATCCCTTTAATCCCTTATAGTAAGGAACTTAACAAAATTAATAAGTTTGAAACACATCAATCATCCAATGCTTAAAAGCTTATGAATGATACACACTTAACAACCTAAATAACAACTCAAGTATTTAAATTAATACTTAGAGTGTATTACAAAAAAAAAGCCTAGACTTCTAATCAGAAAGAAAGTATTCTTCTTCAAAAGTTGCTTGTCTTAGACTAAGGAAGCAAGTCCTTATATATGCGAAGCTTTGGGCTTGAGCTTAAAAACAAATATTCAAATCTTTTGAATATTTCCATAAAAGCTGGGCAAGATAAAATTATGCAATTTGAAAAATACTCCTCCATATTTTTCGCAGCCTGTAGATCATAAATCCCGAGTTATAGAGTGGTTGAAATCAGGAAACAAAAGACTTAACTGATTTTGGGAAGAGATCAGTTTAGTAGGCAAATGTCAAGACATCTTCTTTGACATCATTCAAAACAGTTTTGCTCCAAATATTAAGACATTTAGCAAAACATTAACAAGTCATTATTTTACAAAAATTGCTGCCATTAAACACTTACAAACTCCACCTTTAGCAAATTTTGGCTAAAACATTGTTAAAGCATATTATCAGAGTAGCAACACATTATTAGAGCATTCAGGGAAGTAGCAAAAGAAAGGCAATCAAAACATACATTTAGTTAAGAGTTAGCTTTTAGCACAGGAAGATGTGAAAACATTTTCTGGGACTTGAGTCTCCCCCTCAAGTATTGATCTCCCCCTCAATCAACCCTCAATCAATGGTCAGTGTTCAGTGGTTAGTAAGTCACCCACTCATTTTCTCTCCCCCTTTTTAGTCATAATATGCCAAAGAAAAGATGCAATCAAGATAATATCAGTATTAGGGTACAAACCATATAATTCAAATGTCAAGCACATGCAAGTGCCAAAGAAAGAAACAAAGTGTTCAGAGAAACATCAAATAGTCTAACTATCATCCAGACCAGTTGACTTGGTTGAACCAGAACTTCTTTTCGTACTGGAGTCTTCACCTTCAGAGCTCACTACATCATCAAGGTTGCTATCCTTTTGCAGGTCCTTGATCATCTTTTCAAGGATTTTCTTCCTAGCTGAGCTTACTTTGATCACATCATCTAATTCCTTGCAGGCTTCCCTTAGTTTATTGATCATTTCATCCTTAGTGGAGGTCTTTTCAGCAGGAGTAAAAGTTAAACCAATGTCTGGGACATATTTTCCTGAAAAGAGCTTAAAATGGAGGGTCAAGGCAGACTCCCTCTTGTACACAACATCATTTCCACTTACGACTCCAGGATGTTGATTTAGGATAACTCCACAGAGGAGGCAAGAAAAAGCAATTGGCATCTTAATGGCACAAGTTCTTGTATGTTTTATGGTCTGATCAAAGATATAAGTCCCATAATCAAAAAGTGTTTGGTTTCCAATAACATAAATGAACTTTCCTAAACCAATGGAGATGGTTGAAGTGTGATTAGTGGGAACCCAATTTGCAGCTCTAATCCTATGTAAAATGGAATATTTCACACTCAGTTTGCTGATAGGAAGTTTGTTTTTCATTGGCCACTCACTTACTTGATTAGCAGTAATGGCTCTACACAGTTGATTGTTTGTTACTTCTTGCTCACAACATACATCTTTAGACCTATCTAGAAATTTGTTTATAATGGCAGGAGAAAATTCTACACACTTTCCTCTAACAAAAACCTTTCTATATTCCTTACTCTTATGGTCAGCACAGCCAACATGAATATTAACAATAAACTCCTTACCAATAGTTTCATAGAAATTTGCAAACCTAGTAACTGTTTTAATCAGTCCAGCATAGGAGATCAGCTCCATGTTTTCCTTACATTCCAAGGCACCAGCTCCTAGTTCTCTCTCCAGGGATATCCTTCTTTGATACACATACTTCCACTTTTCAGCATTCCCAAAAGAGTAAAAGGAGATGTTGTCAAGTGGGGCATCAGGAACCCTAACAAACAATTTCTTATTTGCAGACTTTTTAATAGGAGAGATGTCCTGGAAATCTTGCTCGACATCATACTCAGAGTCAATCTCTTCAATCAGAACAACTTTCTTCTTACTCTTGGATCTTTTTATAGCACCCTCATCATCATCACTAGAGGTAACATGTCTAGCTTTTCACTTGCTAGAAGGAGGGACCAATTTACTTCCTGCTTTTGGGGGTCCATACATGGTTTTCTTCTTGATTGTCTTGGGGGTGTGATACATGCATCTTTCACTCTCATGTACTACATTCACAATACCAGGTACAACATTAGTTATGATCTCATTGTCAGACATCTCTTCAACATTGACTACATTCACAATATTGTGACCTTCTCCATCCTTGGAGGCAGCAACATCTTCTTTAGAAGGAGAGTTTTCTTAAATATTTTGTTCAACATCTTGATCATCATTTTCTTCTTCCACATCTTTTAGGGCAGAGGTAGCAAGCTTCTCAAGTTTGATATCTGCAACATCATTCTTGGATGATTCAGCAACATCATTTTTAGGATTACTTCCTTTGTCAGCAGGAGGAGGCATGCGAGCAAGGGGAGTAGAGATCCTAGGCACAACAAAGCCTTCATTTAAATCCCCATCCATAAGCCTTCTGATGCTTCTATCAACATTGACTATTTCTTCTTCAGTCCTATTGTCAGTAGCAGTAAAAGAGTTACCTTTGTCATCTTTAGATTTCTTAGCTGGTGATGATCTAGGTTTCTTGACCTTTTTCTCAAGTGGAGGTATCGTTGATAGAGTAGTAACATCTTGTACTCTGTCAAGAGAAAGATTTTCATTTGCATATTTTGAGGAAGATGATGTGTGATGTTCAGACATGCATGAAGAATTTCTAGCAAGGAGATGAGGAATGGAAGGGGTTCATCTTCTCTTGAGGAGAATGAAGACTTTGTGAAAGTAGAGAGAAGAAATGTAGTAGCGTGTGGGAAACAATTTGAGGCAGTCTTGTAATGATTGTTTTCTAAAATTTATTTGTTGGAAACACAAATAACATAATATCACTTTAATGATATTCCCACACCCTTTTAATTGCTACAAACCCTCATATAAACATATCCCTAATTTTCATCTTAAATTCTCAAATCGATTAGCATCCAAAGCCTTTGTGAAGATGTCATCCAGTTGCAATTCAGTGGCTACATGTTCTAAGGCAACAATCTTTTATTCAACAAGCTCTCTTGTGAAGTGATGACAGATGTCAATATGCTTGGTCCTGTTGTGTTGAATGGGATTCTTTGATATGTTTATGGCACTTAAACTGTCACAGAATAATGTCATGACATCTTGTTTGACATTGTATTCTAATAACATTTGTTTCATCCAAACCAATTGAGAACAACTGCTTCCTGCAACAATGTACTCAGCCTCAGCAGTGGATAGAGACACACAATTTTGCTTCTTGCTGAACCAAGATATGAGATTATTTCCCATAAATAAGCATCCTCCTGATGTACTCTTTCTATCATCAGCACTTCCTGCCCAATCAGCATGACAAAAACCAGTTAAGGCATAACTTGATCCATGAGAGTACAACATACCATAATCACTTGTCTCATTCACATATTTAAGAATCCTCTTCACATGGTTGGCATGGCTAACTTTGGGATCAGCTTGATATCTTGCACACACCCCTACCGCAAAGGCAATGTCTGGTCTGCTAGCTGTTAGATATAGAAGGCTGCCTATCATGCTTCTGTAGAGACTTTGATCTACACTTACTCCTCTTTCATCTTTAGTCAGCTTCAGATGTATGGGAGAAGGGGTTCTTTTATGACTGGAATTCTCCATACCAAACTTCTTCATTATATTCTTGGAATACTTTCTCTGAGATAAAAATATGGAGTCTTCCATTTGTTTAACTTGCAGACCAAGAAAATAGGTTAATTCACCAACAAGACACATTTCAAATTCAGACTGCATTTGCTTGACAAAATGTTCCACCATCTCATTTGAAATCCCTCCAAATACAATATCATCAACATAGATTTGAGAAATCATAATCTTCCCTTCTTCTTCTTCTTTGATAAAGAGGGTTTTGTCTATGCCACCTTTCCTATATCAATTCTCCCCAAGGAATTTTGTCACTCTTTCATACCAAGCTCTTGGAACTTGCTTCAATCCATACAGAGATTTCTTTAGTTTATAAAAATGTTTAGGAAAACTTGGATCAACAAATCCTTTTGGTTGTTCAACAAAAACTTCTTCATTCAGGTACCCATTCAAGAAGGCACTTTTTACATCCATTTGAAACAATTTAAATTTTAAAATGCATGCAACTCCCAACAGTAGTCTGATTGATTCAAGTCTAGCCACACGAGAAAAGGTTTCATCAAAGTCCACTCCTTCAATTTGAGTGTATCCTTAATCAACTAACCTTGCCTTATTTCTAGTGACCACCCCTATTTCATCAGATTTATTCTTGTATACCCATTTAGTGCCAATAAAATTTGTCCCTTCAAGTCTTAGAACCAGATCCCAAACTTCATTTCTACTGAATTGTTCCAGCTCGTCTTGCATAGAATTAATCCATAACTCATCAGTTAGGACCTCTTTGACATTTTTAGGCTTAATTTTTTATACAAAGTAAGAGTTAGAAATCCCTTCTCTTGATTTGGTAGTAACTCCACTGTTTAGATCTCCTATGATGAGCTCCTTAGGATGATCTTTCTGTATTCTGATTGAAGGTCCTTTATTAAGCTGACTAGGCTGGGGATCTTCTTGAGGAGAATTAGAATAAATACTTGTGTCATTTGATTCAGTTGTACTATCAAGAAAAGATAATCCAACATCTTCTGAGACATCTTCTTCAACATTCCATCCTCTATCATCAATAGTGACATTTATTGACTCCATCATAACTTTGGTTCTGGAGTTAAAAATTATGTATGCTCTGCTGTTTGTAGAGTAGCCCGGGAATATTCCTTCATCACTCTTGGGGTCCATCTTCCGCCTTTGTTCGAGATCAACTAAGATGTAACAGTTACTTCCAAAAACATGAAATTATTTTACAGTTGGTTTTATTCCCCTCCATATTTCATACAAAGTAGCTGAAGTTCCTTAGAGTGACTCTGTTATGAATATAGTATGCAGTATTCATAGCTTCAGCCCATAAGTGGTAGGGTACCTTCTTAGCATGAATCATGGCTCTGGAAGATTCTTGGAGAGTTCTATTCTTGCGTTCTACAATCCCATTCTGTTGAGGAGTAATGTGAGAAGAGAACTCATGGTTGATTCCTTCAGAGGAGCAAAACTCATCAAATTTGTTGTTCTCAAATTCTTTTCCATGATCACTCCTGATTCTTATGACATGACTTTCCTTTTCCCTTTTAAGTATTTGACAAAGATCTTTGAACACTTCAAAAGTTTCTGATTTTTCTCTAATAAAGCTTATCCATGTGTAACTAGAAAAGTCATCTACAACAACATATGCATACTTCTTACCACCAAGACTTTCAACCTGCATAGGTCCTATCAAGTCCATGTGAAAAAGTTCCAAAACTTTTTATGTAGTAAGATGTTGAATCTTCTGATGTGACATCTTAGTCTGCTTTCCAATTCGACAGTCCCTATATACCTTTCCTTCTTCTATCTTGAGCTTAGGAATCCCTCTCACTGCTTCTTCAGATATAATTCTCTTCATGCCTTTCAGATGCAAGTGCCCCAATTTTTGATGCCATAGTTTAACTTCATTCTCTTTGGCTAAAACACATGTTGAGGAGAGGTTTAACTCTTTAGGAACCCATAGATAACAGTTGACTTTTGATCTGATTCCTTTCATGACAACTCCATTATTTTCATTGCACACAAGACATTTTTCCTTGGAGAAGTTAACTTTGAATCCTTGATCACATAGTTGGCTTATACTTATCAAGTTAGTTGTTAACCCTTTTACAAGCAACACATTATCAAGCTTAGGAACTCCTGAACAGTCAAGCTTGCCAAAACCTTTGATTTCTCCTTTTACTCCATCACCAAAAGTTACATAACTGGTGGAATAAGATTTGACATCCACCAACAGATTCTTGACACCTTTCATGTGTCTAGAACATCCACTGTCAAAGTACTTGTCATCTTTGGTTGATACTCTGAGAGAAGTATGAGCAATGAGACTTCTAACAATGGACTTGGGAACACACGGTTTCTTCTTTTTGCTAATTTGGGGAATCTTATCAGTTTTGGGAAGAGGAGTATTTTTAGGATACCCGTACAACTGGAAATAGAAGGGCCTTATATGTCCAAGCCTTCCACAGTGATGACATTTCCAGGGCTGGGAATTTTCTCTGGTGTGATTAAGCTTTTTCTTCCCATGAGGTTTTCCATGATGTCCTTTCTTCACATGAGGTTTCCCAAGATGTCCTTTCTTATCATGATGTTTGCCCACATGTTGAGACATATGATTCGACATCTTTAATTTAGCCTTGGCGTGTATGGAAACAGATGTAGGTTGTTTGCCATGATGTTCTTTCTTCACATGATGTCTGCCAAGATGTCCTTTCTTGTCACGATGTTGAAACATTTGACTTTATATCTTTGGAATAGGCTTGGCATGAGTGGAAACAGATGAAGTATCTTTTGAGTTAGGTTCCTTTTTTCTCATTGAAACCTAAACTACTCTTATCTCCTGTCACTCTTCCTGCTTGTAGAATTTCATCTAATGTGTCAGACCCATTATTCAGCATCTTGAGAGATTTGACCATTCTATCAAGATTTGAATTTAGAGAGGAAACTTCATTTTCCATATCAGAAATAGTTTTAAGATTCTATTCCCTTTCCTCCTTCAGCTGAGTTATAAGGGCTTTATGTTTCTCCCCTTCAAGGTATACTTCTGCACTTCTGAGACATAACTCTTTGTATGAAGCATCTAACTCATCAAAGGTTAGTTCCCCATCACTAGACTCTTCATTAAATACATATTTTCCTTTCAGTGCTTTCACATATTTGGAAGATTCTTCAAGATCACTCTCTGAGTCCTCTTCAGAACAAGTAACAGATAAAATCTTCTTCTATTTCTTTAGATATGTAGGACATTCAGCTCTAATGTGACCAAATCCTTCATATTAATGACATTGTATTCCCTTCCCTTGAGAAGATTTTTCTTCAGCCCTTTTTCTTCCCACCTCATTTAACGTATAGATGTCAAATGGAATGTTCTTGACATTTGACCTTTGGTTCCTATCCATTATTTTTATAACTTTATTAAATCGTCTTCCAAGCATAGCTAGGGAATTTGATATTCCTCCATCTGTATCCAGATCACATCCCTCTTCTTCATCTTCAGTATTAGATACAAAGGTTATGCTTTTGTTTTTCTTCTCAGATCTTTCATTTATGCTTAATTAAAATGTTAGAAGGGATACAACAAGTTCATCCTCTTTCATTTTGTCAATGTCTTGGGCTTCTTCTATAGAAGTTACTTTCATATCAAATCTCTTGGGAAAAGACCTGAGCATCTTTCTCACCAATTTGTCTTCGGGATTTTCTCTCCTAAAGAACTGGAGGCATTAGCAATTTCAAGGATGTTCATATGGAAGTCATTTATACTTTCATCATCTTTCATCCTCAAAATTCTCAAATTTTCTGGTGAGCCGCTTAAGTCTTGACATCTTAACTTTGGATGTGCCTTTATGAGTAGATTGAAGAATTCCCCATGCATCCTTAGCAACTTCACATGTATTCACCAATCTGAAAATATTCTTGTCAATTCCATTGAATATAGAATTCAAGGATTTAGAATTTCCAAGAGCAATTTCATCTTATTCCTTAGACCAATATTCTTCATGTTTTAATTCAGAAGTAGGTTCTCCATTATCTCTCAATTTGACAGGGTGTTTCCATCCTCTTAAAATAACTTTCCAGGCCCTGTTGTCTAAGGACTTTAAAAAGGCAACCATACGAGGTTTCCAATAATCATAATTGCTTCCATCCATAATGGGTGGTATGTTCACAAATCCTCCTTCCTTGTCCATAGTACTATAAAGTACCTTTCCTGGATCTCACACAAATAAAGAGCAGGATGCCTACTCTGATACCAATTAAAATTTTGGTATCAGATGTGTGATGTCGAATGAGATGTCACGACATAAATACCTATTTGCAAGTAAGGTGCAGTAAAATCAAAAGCAGTAAAAACACAAGAGATTGTTCACCCAGTTCAGTGTACAACAATACCTACTCTGGGGGCTACCAAACCACAGACAAGTTCACAAAATAGTATCAATTCATAGACCCTCGATAAACAACCAGATTACAATCTAATCACTTAATCACTACCCAAGATAAAATTCTACCTAAGACTCACCTAGGTATGAGGCCATCCTCAAATCCCTTTAATCCCTTACAGTGAGGAACTTAACAAAATTAATAAGTTTGAAACACATCAATCATTCAATGCTTAAAAGCTTATGAATGATACACAATTAACAACCCAAATAACAACTCAAGTATTTAAACTAATACTTAGAGTGTATTAAAAATAAAAAGCCTAGACTTCTAATTAGAAAGAAAGTATTCTTCTTCAAAAGTTGCTTGTCTTAGACTAAGGAAGCAAGTCCTTATATATACGAAGCTTTGGGCTTGGGCTTAAAAACAAATATTCAAATCTTTTTAATATTTCCATAAAAATAGGCCAAGATAAAATTATGCAATTTGAAAAATATTACTCCATATTTTTCGCAGCTTGTAGATCACAAATCCTGAATTATAGAGTGTTGTAAATCATGAAACAAAATACTTAACTGATTTTGGGCTGAGATCAGTTCAGTAGGAAGATGTGAAGACATCTACTTTGACATCATTCAAAACAATTTTGCTCCAAATGTTAATACATTTAGCAAAACATTAACAAGTCATTGTTTTACCAAAATTGCTGCCAACAAACACTTACAATACGCATTATACTAAAGTCTATCAAATGAGGGTAAATACTTTATATGAATGAGTTAAGCATATCATGTAAAAAATACTCTAAGAAGAGGTAAGAAAGACTCTCACGCATATTTCCTAATTTGCTTAAGGCTCGTGGCGTATTATGCGTATTGTATTTATTAAGTTTTTTTGTATTTGATTAAGAAAAGAGATTTTTGTTTTGAGAATGCACAAGCGAATGAAGTACAACATGGAAATTCTAATTTACTATCATCATGCAATTGATGGACTTAAGGTTGAGTTTGAGGGAAATCATATCCTAATATTGTCATGCAATTGGTTTAATCAAGGCATAAGGATGTGTTATGCTTTACTTCACTTTAATTAAGAAACTTAACTAAATTGAATTAAAACCAAGCTTAATGGATCATGTTATCAAAAATCCACCAAATATTCAAGCCACAAGAATTAAAATTACATTCTAATATATTTTTGTCATTTTTTCATGCGAAACAACTAATTAATATCATGGGAAAAAATCACACAAAAAAATTGATTAAAAACAACAACAAAAAAGAATTAAAAGAAAATGAAGAATCAAAGGGGGGTGAAAAGGCCACACCTGGGTGTGTGGTCAAAAGAAAATAGGCGCTAAGCCCACTCAGTTTGATTCCAATAATTTTTTTTTGTTCCAAGGCTTTAGGCTTCCAAAAAAGTGTGGCAACGGGCTTAGGCAAGTGAGATCGTGAAAGGCCAATGAAATCAAGTTCAATCTCAAAATCAACACATTATCATCTTCAGGTTTTTGGTTGAATTTATTAAAATGAAATAAAAGAATAATAATAAGAAAAGAAGGTAGACTAATAGCACGACTACATTTGGCTTAGGGTTAAACTATAACGTATCACCTCTTTTCTAACCTCAACATCCTTCTTTAATTCAATTTCCAAGCTCAGACCTAACACTACCGTGTCACCACGCCTCTGGCAGCGGTCACGATGGCTCTCGCGCCAGAAACGAAAACAAAATATATCACCTCATTCGGTTCTCTTTTCTGGTTGTGAATATCTGAAGAACCTCTTAAAAAACAAAACAATGAATTCACCACTGAACTTTATTTATCCCAAATAGGGAATGGAAAATATTAAGAAAACCTCTAATATGGGAAAAAAACATGGTCTTGCGACCAAGAGAAAGGGTACATAAGTCAATTACGTAAAAGGAAGGTATTAGCACCCCTCATGTCCATGGTAATCCAAGGGATCCACTCTTGTTATTTATTTAAAGGGTGTATATATCTAAAAACTTACTTGCTGAGGGAAAATGCATGGGTAAAGGGAAAAGAGTTTTATTAAGGAAAAACAAAAGGTTTTTATTGTTGATTTTGCCTCGGTTATGAAACCTCATGCCTATGTATCCCTTTGGAATCAGAAAACCGTAGTTCTTCTAAAAAAATGTTTGTTTTTTGTGTGTTTTTTATGACGATTCTAACTTCATATTCCAACAGTTAATGATTGTCGCTTAACCTTTGGAGACTCACGCATTATTGTATTGTGTAGAATGGAATTAACATGTCCTTTTTGAAAAGGTTTTAAAGAAAAAAGGCCCTAAAGGCAAAAATGATTTGGATTTGTTAGAATGTTTTTGTTAGGGGAAAGTAGTAAGGGGTCCTCCATCCGAGGGCACTTACTAATTTCTCATCTTTAGTTTTTAAAAAAAGTTTGAATAATGATTAAGTGTTTTTGGATTTTGATTAAGAAAATAAGTTTTTTTTTATTAGAATGGATTCAATGCTAAAGAAAAGTCAATGGGAAGCTAAAACCCTAATGTGATCATACCAAGATGGACTTAAGATTGAGTTTTTTTAGGGGAAAATCTAACCTAAAAATTATCATGCAATTGGTTTGAAGCTTAATGTCTAACTCGATAAAAAACGATCAAAAGAAATTTAATAGTTTAATTGAGTTTCCTAAAGGAACATGGCAATTCAATCAAATAATTATAAAAAATAATATCTACTATTTTTGGGATTTTTATGTGAAAGAAACAACTAAAAGGCTCATGTGTGTGCAAGATAATATCAAATAAAAGCATCTAAATAAATAAATAATCATTACACAAAATTAATGAAGTTAATTGAAAGTATTTAATAAAATTAATTAAGAAAAATGAGTTAAACTGAATAAAATTGATTAACAAAATTAATTACTAACCATAAATATCAAAATAAAACAACATAAAACAAAATCAAAAAAGAAATAAAATGCCAAGATTTAAAATCAATCTAAATATCAAAGAGAAAAGAAAAATATCAAGGAAGAAATGGTGAGAGATGATTTTTAGTGTCTTGAAGTTTTGAAAATGAAGAATGATGATGGTAGTTTATGAAGTAAGATATGGAAGGAGAATGAAAGTTGATGGAAATTGGAGGTAGAGTTTGAATCTTTAATCTAAGAGCATAACTTTCCTTTTTTTCCCATTGGTTTGAGATGTTGTTTTTATAGTGAGAAAGATGTGAAGATTTGAATAAAAAGTGTGGGAGAAAATGAAATCTTGAGAGGAAAATTTTTGAATGAAAAATTTGAAGTTGAGAGGGAATTATGTATCAATCTATGTGATGTTGAAAGAACAAATGTGAGTCCTTGATAAAAAAGAATGAATGGTGTAGATTGAGTGTTGTGATGAGTTTTGATTTTGGAAGTTTGGTGATCCATGTGATGTTGCAAGAACAAATATAGATCTTTGATAAAAAAGAATGAAGGGTGATGATTGAATGGGATAAAAAGTAAAATTTACAACTTTGAGTTTTTCTTCTTGTTGCAAAATGTACTACATACATGTAGTCCCAAAATACTTGTTTTTCTCCTATTTTGACAATAAAAAATACAACTAATACTAATAACAATAAAATGAAATGAAAAATGTTAGTATAAATGAAAAAAATAATAAAAACTGAAAGAAGAAAATATTTTTATTTTTATTTTTTTTTAATAAAAAACGGGATTCGTAATAATAAAAAATAATTAAAAACTGGACACCTAATTAATCGGAAAAATAAAATGAACATAGTAAAATAAACTACACGCAAGAAAGATTAATAAAAAAGACTTCAAATGATCAAAATCGAAAATAAAAATACCCGATTAAGCAAACATTGACGCTTAAAAATGCAATTGCAAATTGCCCCGAAGAAATAAAGCGAGCATACAAACATGATCTACGGGAAACATAGATTCATAAAATAGTCAGTTAAAGATCAAAGCTCATTATATTCTTCCCACTAATTTTTTGTACAGTGTCAAATCACTTTTACCATTCTGCCTGTGAAATCGAAATTTCGATATTAATGGATTTTGATCGACTTTACACAATGCATGAAGCGGTGCAATGAAATAACAATGCATGAAGTGAGATTTCAAGTATTTTTTACTTTAAGATTATGCAAATGTTGACTTAAGGTTGAATTTGATCAACCTAATGCATGAACAACCGACTAATGGCACAAATGCAGTGAATGAATGACCCTAGGAAAATATTGGGCTATGACACTTAACCTTGATGAATTCGGATGAAGAGTAGCCTTTGTATTTCGATGAGAAATAATTCTATGATAACCATATCTCAAAACACTAATTCCACACTTCAATACATAAAAGAAGAACCCAAAGAAATAGACTTATTTGACAAAGAAGCCTTAAAACCAATTGAAACCCTAGCTTGCATGATCGCTGCTCCTTTTGGACCAAAGTGCATTATTCAACAAAAATCCGTGATATGCAAATGATCTAAGGAAGACAAAAAGTATAAGCCAGATAAAAGTAAAATTAGGAGGGGAAATTTTGGGGTGTAATAGCTGCCCCTATTTAATCATCTTAAACCTGAAGGTGAGATTTGTGATAGCCTTTCGAACATTCAAGGTAGAAGAGGAGTAAATACTAAAATAACCAGAAAATTTGCACTCTGAGGAACAAATGGATGATATATTGTTTTTTTTTTGTGTGCCGCTACTAACAAGCTTTGGCAGGTATTGGTGATATTCCCACCGGGTTTCCCCGAAGGAAAGAGAAATTATGTTGCGTATCTGCAAAATGCAAATGAAAGATGACATGGACGTTTAACCAAGCTGTAACACGGTGGGAGAACTGCCTTGTTTTGCATTTTATCACAAATGTTGCAGATAGCAAGAGTCGCCACCGACTTTTATTTTATCCAATAAGGAAAGGGTGAAAAGAACAGGAAATACCTTGAGAGATTTTGAGTTCGGGGGGTAGAATATGAAAAGGGAAGGTTTTAGCACCCTTTTCATCTGTGTGTTTTGAAAATATTTTGAAATTTACCAATGTAAGGCGAAACTTTGTAATAGTTCTTCTATCGGTCCTCAAGAATGTATACAAAGTGTTTGAAAATATTTTTTTGTTGAAAAGTGTGATTGTGAGAAATGTTTTGGTTTTTTGAAAAGTTTAGGAGCAAGCGATTAACAGTATTCCACCTACTCGAGGTCGTTCTTGTACTTTTCCTTCTACTTTAGATAGTGCTATAAGTACCATTAGTTAGTAGGAAGTCGTATCCGTTGGATATGAAAGGACAAGCGAAGGGTCATCATACGGTCATCGAAGGAAAATTGTAAGGATGCTTTACCAGTTTCATAAGGAAATAGATCATTTTTCGAAAGGAAACGTCCAAGTGTCATCGAGGGACTATGATATTTTATTCGAGGGTCTTTTGCTAAAGCATCCCCACTTTTGAGGACATGACCATTATTCCGAAAAGGCAACGAAGAGAGGTTACCCTAGAGGTGCAAGTGTGCTGTTTTTAGTTATTTATCTTGAAATTAGGTTTTCTAGCGTTTGGTTTTATCTTGCCATACAAACCCTAGTTATTAACATTTACATAAAAAATATAGTAGCAAAAGATGAAGGCGGAAATGTAAACCTAGGCTATTACAGAGCTTTGGGGCAGTTACATAATAGTGAAAGAGTGGAAAAGTAAACCTAAGACTATGACATCTCGAAAGAAATTACATAATAGAAAAATGCGGAAAAAATAAAGCTACGCTATAACAGTTGAATGCGCCTTATACAATTTATCTAGGAAATGTAAATGAAAAAGAAAAAGAAATAAGGAAAAAATGGTTTGAATGTTTGTTAGGGTTTTTTTTTGTAAAAAAATGATTTATGATGATTAATTAAATAAAACTTAATAATCTAATTAATTAAAAAAAGATGGTTAATTAATTAATTGGCTAAAAGGTTAATAAAAAACCTAACCCTAGTTATTTTTAGGGTTAAAGAAAAAAAGGTTTTGTTAATTAATTAATAAAAAAAGAATTAAGTTTGCCAAAAAATAAAATAGGGAAAGAAAGATCAATGTAAAAAGGGTTATAAACCAAAAAGAAAACAAATTCCAGGGGTGGATGTTGAATCCACTGCGCCAAGCATGTGTTGGTGTTAGTAGAATAAATACCACTCAAAATGTATTAAACCTGCAAAACATTAGAAAATATGAAGAAAAAAAAGAAAAGGCATGGATCGAACCCACGCCCTCCTATATCAATGCCTCATGATGTCCGCGCTAGCCACTTAGGTGGTTATTTCATTCGGTCATACTATAAAACTAACTAAATATATAATAAACAAAATCACTGGGCCAGAGAAGCACCGAAGCCCTAGCTCCGGTCGTCTTCTCCGACGACTTCTTTTTTGTACCTGCAAAATAAGCAACGTTGGTGGTTCAAAGGTACCCTACCCCCTAATTTGGATCTTGCGAATTCAATGGTGCCCTTGGTTTTGGCTAATTCCCTCTGTATGATGACATACGAAGAAGATAAGGTCAAAAGGTGTAAACATGGCAACCCATGATTCAATCGTTATGGGGGCCATGCGACGGGTCTATCCTGCATATTGACATCTCAGGAGAACATTAGTAATGTTAGTTTCGATTAAAGCAACATGAAAATTAAAATATGAACTTGCAACAAAAAAAAGAAACCGGTAAGGCATGTATGCCTGTTTTATGCTCTTTGGATCATCACAATTGATCCATTCTTACCCTATAATGCTTCTGTAATTGATTTGGATGATTGGCTTACTTTGAGAGAAGCTGAAAATAGGGTTTGTAGTTTGCCCTAGTTTTGAGAAAATTTGATGTTTTTGAAATGGGATCTTCTTGCAAGGTTTTTCGTCCTTGTCTTGTATGAATAATGTAGAATATATAGAGAAAAAATAGGTCAAAACAAGTGGGCTTAGACCTTTGTATGAAATCCTTGATTTTATTTAATTTAATTTTGAATTTAAATAAATATCATAAAAAATAAATGGAATAAAAAACAAAGGGGTGTATGAATAGGTTCAGAGGTTCATTATGAGGCCTAATACATGTTTGGACCTTGAAACATAAGCCCATCAGCCCAAAAACTCAAGTTTGATCAATTTGGGTTTCATGCATTTTCTCAAAATTTCCCGAATTCCACTAATCATAACTCTCTCAATTTGTATCATATAAAGGCGATCTAGGACTTTTGGAAAGCTCAAGATGTTCTATACAATCTCTATGTTGATCATTTTTTCATTTGAATACTTTATCTTGATGTAAGTTGCCTTGACAAAAAGTGTCTCCTTGTTGACTTTTGAAATGACCCATAATGTTTTGGCCCATATCTCTCAAATGAAGAATTTTTTAGACCTGAGCTTAGAGAGACAAAGTTGTAGAGAATTGAATTTCCTTCAAGGTGAGCTTTAGTTGAGAAAAATCTGATAAAGCATGTGAAATTTGTGCTTGGTCAAAGTTTAGTTGGCTTCTCCTTAAGAAAGCTCAAATTTGGTAACTTTTGACTTTTGATGAATTGAGAATTCTTGATGAATCATGAAAAACCCTTGATCAAATGATGAATGTGACTCCAAAATATTGATGTTTACCAAAGATCTTGAAGTTTGACTGTATGTTGACCACAATTGACCTTTTGTCTAATACAGTAGATTTTCAGTCATCTGAGCAATTGATTGAGCAAACTTGTGATGCAAGGCTTGAAATTTTGCATGGGCATTCTTAGAGACATATGAGAAACTATGAAATCCACTAGAGGAATTATAAGCTCAATTTTCCTTAAGAAAAGTGAAACCCTAGTTGTAGGCCAACTGCTTAGGAGGAGAGTTTGTTGATCCAACCTGGAATAGCCTTGAGCAATTGAGAATTTTTGAAGAAAAATAGGAGGCAAATTTTGGGGTACAACAACTGCCCCTGTTCAATATTCTTAAACCTGAAGAGTTAGATTTACATCTTCTCTATTCGTGATCTGAAGCTGGAAGAGGATTGAACACTTAAGTGCCCAGAAATTTGCACTCGCGTGTGCACGAAGTAACACCGCTTGTTAATAGTATTGCTTGAATAAGATTAAAGATGCCATTCAGAGAGGATGACAGAGTGTCGTCGTGATGGGATTATAGATGCCATCCAAAATTAATTGTTGATAAGAGTATCAGAATGAGTCTATGTCTGACTGTATTTGAGAAGTATACTAGAATAAGTTTGTGTCTGACTGTATCTAGAAGATGTGCTGGGGAGTTTTAGAATGAATCTTATGTCTTGATTGTATCTGAATGATGTTCTAGAATGAGTTTATGTCTTGACTGTATCTATAAGAGGATATCAGAATGAGTCTTCGCTTTACTGTATCTGAGATTTGTATTAGAATGAGCCTACGCCTAGCTTGATCTATGAGAGGATATCAGAATGATTCTTCGCCTGATTGTATTTGAGATTTGTATTAGAATGAGCCTACACCCGGCTGTATCTATGAGAGAATCAGAATAAGTCTTCATCTGACTGTATCCGAGATCTGTATTAGAATGATCCTACGCCTGGTTGTATCTAAGATCTGTGTTAGAATGAGCCTACGCATGGCTGTATCTGAGATGATCAGAATGAGTCTTCGCCCGACTGTATCTAAAGATATACCAGAGTGAATATCGGAATGGATCTACGTCTTGATCGTATCTGAACTGTATTTGGAATATGTATTGGAATGAGTATCAGAATGGATCTATGTCTCGATCGTATCTGAACTGTATCTGAAAGATGTGCTGGATTGGGTCTACTCCTAACTATATCCAAAGGAATATTAGAATGAATCTGTAATACGATGGGAGAACTGACTTGTTTTCTGTTTTATCATAAATTTTGCGGATAGCAAGAGTCACCACCGACTCTTCTTTTATCCAATATTTAGGAAAGGTGAAAAGAATAGGAAAGACCTTTGATAGATTTTTATTTCGGGGGGCAAGTTATGAATAGGAAAGGTGTTAGCACCCTTTTCATCCATAGTTATCTAAGGGCTCTTAATCGCTAGCTCACTTTTGATTATTTGATTTGTGTTTGTGTTTGTGTTTGTTTGAAAATATTTTGAAAAATTCCTAAGTATGGCAACTTTGTAATGATTCCTGTATCAGTTAAGAATGCGTATAAAGTGTTTGTTTTTGAAAATATTTCAGAAGAAGTGTTTGTGAAAAAGATGTTTTGAAATGTTTTTTGTGAGCAAGCGATTACGAGCGATTTACCTACTCAAAAGTATTTCGTGTTATTTTCCTCCTCCTTTAGATAGTGTTATCCTATCATTAGTTAGTAAGAAGCCCTATCATTGGATGTGTGAGGGATAGGTGCGGGTCATCGTACAGTCATAAAGGAAACTTGTAGGGATACCTTAACAATTTGAAGGGACTGTCATCATCTATTCATAGGAAACATCGAGGGACAAGATTATTTCTCGTAGGAAACTCGAGGGACATCGCGGGACTATGATCATTATGATGATTTTAACCGAGGGTCTTTTGCTAAAGGTATCCCTATGTTCGAGGGAGATGACCGTTTTCCGAGGCAACAAGTGAGGTTACCCTAGAGGTGCAAACGTGAAAAGTGATTCAGCTTTAGTTTATTTATCTTGCATTTTGGGTTTTATATGATTGTTTTTAAATCTTGCCATACAATCCTATTAACTAAACAGTAATAGCAATAATAAAGCAGTAAAGTGCGGGAAATAAAAATCTACCCTATTACAAGGCTTTGGGAGGGGGGGTAAAATTAATAAGAATCAGGGGGAAAGAGTAAAACCCTAATTTAAACTATTACAAACCGTAGCAGTTACACAATCGGAAAAATAACGCGAAAATAATAAAGCACGTGAAGATTGTAAAATAGAGGGAAAAAGAAAATTTGCTTTATGATTTTTAAAAAAATGATTTGATGATTAGCCTAAAACCCTCATTTGATTTTAATTAATAAAAAAAGGTTAGGTAATTAAATTAAGCAAAACCCTAAAATCTAAGTTGATTTTAATTATGAAAATAGTTAATTAGTGAAAAACCTAAAAATCTAAATTAATTAGTTTGATACAAAAACCCAAAATTAAATTTGAGTTGATTAAATGAAAACCTAAGAAAATAAAAGGTTTGTGAAGAAATAAGGAAAAAGAGTTAGAAGAATAGAAAATTGTGTAAAAACCCAAAAAGTGGTAGGGGAGGGTGTTGAACCCACACCCTCGGGACTTCCATCCAAGATGCTCACTACTAAGCCAGGCGCGCCCCTGTGTTGGAGAAGGGAAGCCAACACGTTATATGCCCTGCAAAACACATAAATCAGAAAAACATTAAAATGCCAAAAGTTTGGGACCGAACCCACGCCTTGGCATACTGAGACCTTATCGCGCGTGCTTCAACGGCTGGGGCGGTGATACACCCATTAACTTAAATGAATCAAAACATATATAATATACAAACGAATGTATTGACTGGAGAGGCGCTATAGCCCTAGCTCCAATCTTCTTCTCCGCCTGTCTTCTTCTATCTAGCCTGCAAAATACATAGCATTAATGATCCAAAAACATCCTAACCCCCTAAATTGAGGGTGGCGAGTTTGATGTGATAATTATTTTAGGATAAAACTCAATGGTTTGGCGGCTATAACATAAACAATGCAGATCAGAGCAAACATGGTACTCTATGATTCTGACTGCATGGGACCATTACGATGGTCTAAACCTGTTCAGATACAACTCATAAGCGTTTTATTAACACCAATATGGCTTAAAACAAAACAAAAACAAAGATACAAAATTTTGAAAAGATCATGAAATTTGTGATGAATGCATGCGTATTTCATGAGCTTTGGACCATCAAACATGATCCATTCTTACTTTGTATGCTTGTTAAGAGTGAATAGAGTGGTTGTTTGTAGTGATATAATTTTTAACAAAGGTTTCAAGATTTTAGGGTTTCTTGTGGCAAGGGTTTTTTTCCGTGTGGTCTTGTATGAGAATTGTTGAGATTATATAGGGGAAATTAGGTCCAAGATATGTGGTCTTGGACCTTGTAGACGAGGACATGATTTTATCTTATTTATTTTGCATTATTAATGAATAAATAAAAAATAATTAAAATAAAAATAGGTCAAGGGATGTATGAATGAATTTTGAGGTGTATGAGTATATAGCCTGTTTGCTCAAAATTTCCCAACTTGAAATGGTCATAACCCTCTCAATTTGCATATTTTGAAGGTGATATTGGACTTTTAAGAAATATCAAGATGTCCTCTACAATCTCTATGTTTATAATTTTTTCTTTTGAAGAATTTATCTTTATGTAAGTTTCCTTGACAAAAAGTGTCTTTTTGTTGACTTTTGAAATGACCTGTAATGTATTGCCTCATATCTCTCTAATGATGCACTTTTTGGAGTTGAGCTTAGAGAAACAAAGTTGTAGAGAATTGAATACCATTCAAAACGAGATTTGGTTGGGGAAAAGATGATGAAGCACGTGAAAGTTATGCTTGGTCAAAATTCAGTTGAATTCTCCTAAGGAAACCCTAATTTAGCAACTTTTTACTCTTGATGATTTGAGAGCTTTTCTTGAGGAATCATGATCAAACCTTGATCAAATGATGAATATGGCTTAAAAAACTTGATGTTGGCCAAAAAATTTGAGGATTGACTGTATGTTGACCATAGTTGACTTTTTACCCAATATAGTTGATTTTCAGTCCTCTGAGCCATTGACTGAGCAAACTTGTGATGCAAGGCATGAAACTTGGCCTGAGCATTCCTAGGGACATATGAAGAACCATGAAAACCACTTGAGACCTTGGGAACCCAATCTTCTTTGATAAATATAAAACCCTAGTTATGATTCCATTGCTTAGGAGGAGAATTTATCTGAACAATTCTCGAGCCACCTTGAGCATTTGAGAACCCTAGGAGAATGTCTTGAAAAAAATGAGAGGAAAAATTTTGGGGTACAATAGCTTCCCCTGTTCAATCTTCATAAACCTGAAGAGTTATATTTACATGTCCTCTATTTGTTACTTGAAGGTAGAAGATGATTGAACACTTAAGTACCCAGAAATTTGCACTCGCATGTGCAGGCGACAACGTTGTTAGTTGATAATATTACTTTAATGAGATTAAAGATGCCATTTGGAGAGGTGATGGAGCATCTTTAGAGATGGGCTTATAGATGCCATCTAAAGTAACTTATTGATAGAATTATCAAAATGAGTCTACGCTCGACTATATCTGAAGAATGCTTTCCAGAATGAACCTCCGAGGAAAGTGTTTAAGTAGCCGCTTGTCATATTTAGTCTCTGAGGGAAATGCTTTTCAGATTTAGTCTTTGGGGGAAATGTTCGTCATGTATATAGTCACCTCGTCTTGTTTCAGGAATTGATCTACAATCTGTTTTTGTTGGTAAACCCATCCTGTTTCAGGAATTCATACCAGCTAGTGATAAAGATGGTCAACCCGTCCTGTTTCAGGAATTGATCTTCACCTGGTCATAAATATAGAAAGATAGTTTCCCTATCCTGTTACGGTAGTTAATCTTTGCTTGGCCGTATAGATAGTTTCCCCGTCCTATTTCGGGAGTTAATCTTTAACCTGTTCATGTAGATAGTCGCCCTGTCCTATTTCGGGAATTGATATACAATTTGTTTTCACAGATAGTTGCCCTGTCTTGTTTCAGGAATAAATCTGTGTCTGGTCATCCAGATAGTTGTCCCGTCTTGTTTTGGGAATTAACCTGGGACCTGCTTTTTGTTGGCGGTAGAGATAGTTTCCCTGTCTCATTTCGGGAATTAACCTCTGACCTAGTCATATAGATAGTTGCCCCGTCTTGTTTAGAGAATTCACCTCTGACCTCGTCACATAGATGATTGCCCCATCTTGTTTCGAGAATTAATCTTGGAAATGTTTGACAATTGATGATGATATTCGTCTGTTTGTAGATTTTACCTGGGAAGATAAAGAGTTAGATGTATGCAATTTCATGATGTATGAAATGCATTGCTTAATGATTTTCTCAATGTAAATGAGAGTGTGCTATATGTGTTTCGTATGCATATGCTATGACATGTATGAATGTGAGACATCGTTGAAGCGTATTGGTAGCTCCGTATAACGTTTCTGACTGAGGAAAATAAATCCATGACTGTTGATGGGGATGAAGAATATGTGTAATCATCAATCTTTTTTTAGAATGTTTCTGCTTGGCATTCCCGCTTTCTGTTTCAGGAAACTCTGCTGGGGAATGTGATTTCTTCTTGGGGAGAAAAGTTCAAGAACATTGGTTGTTCACCGCTCTACTGGGGAATTTAATTCTTATATACCATGACCAGGGATAAAAGAGATGGATAACCTTTCGAGGTGCTTCCTGACCTAGTTTTCGATATGAATGTCGACTCGTCTGGGGAGGATAAGATTAACTGATATCTGGTATGATTTCAGATTCCATAGGAACTCTCTGGGGATGGAAATTTAGACTACCCTTTGTTGGAGAAAGAAATTTTGTCGGTGACTTGTAGTAGTCAAAGTGATAGAATCAAGTTGGGGAGACTGTATCCGGTTGGGGAAATAAACTATGCTGGAGAAACACTTTGCCAAGGAAATAAACCTGCTGGAGGAATATATTCTGCTGAGGAAATGAACCCTACTGGAGAAGAGAATTCTGTAGGGGTTTTTATAGTGTTGGAGAAATAAACTCAGTTGGAGAAGAAAATTTTTATGAACGATGCTGGTGACATAATCTTTGACGAGGATTGGGACTTCGTAGGTTGGCGACATTGTCGGGGGAAAGATCATATACTCCTTTGTCCGCAAGGGGGACCTGCTAGTGAGTATGATTAGGATATTTCATACTTGCGAGGAATGTTTCGAGTTTGTGAAGATGACTCCGTGGGGGATAATCTTATGGGAACTGCTTTGTGGGGACTATTCCATGGAGGTTGTTCTATGGGGATTTATGGATGACTTGAACATTACCCCAATTCCTAGAGTCTTGAGTAAATGCTTATTCCTGTTTTTATGCATGTATTTTTTAACAGTAATCGTATTCATATGCATATGTTCATTCAATTTAGTCATTGGAGGTTTTTGCAAACAAAATAGAAAAAGTTAAAACAAAATTTGAATTTTGAAATTGTGTTTATATTGATAGTTTTCCTATAAACAGACAATTGTTGTACAAAGATACATAAATCCTACAAAGAGGAAATTTTCGTGAAATGAAAGGATTACAAAGTAAAACAAAACATATAACTATGTGTAAATGATCTCCTCAGGTTTCAACTCATCTATTGCCTCTATGTCCTCGAGCTTCTCATCCCTTGTTGTTGGAAGAAGTTGATTGAATTGTTCGGTACCGTTTGAACTTAACGTTGGTAATAAAGTTGGTTGTAAGTGATCCAATGGGACATAGTTGTACGTTTTAATCCATAATTTTTTCCTGGACCACCCTTTCGGGTTTTCAGTCCACCGACATACCTTTTTTTCCCAAGTCGCCTTTTCAGGTTTTTGACTTACCGAGTGTATAATCTTTTATACATATATCCCTATTTTTTTCCCGAACCCTTTTGGTTTGTCGGGATGCCCTTATTTTTTCCTAGGCCAGTCAACCCAGCGAGTCGTTTTCATGCGTAGTATCTTTTGACTATGTCCGCATTCACAGGGTTCGGAAAATATTCATTGTCCATGGTGGTAAGTATTATAGCACCGTCGGAAAATATCTTCTTGATTACAAATGTTCCTTCATAGGTGGAAGTCCATTTGCCCATGGGATCACCCTGCTGTAGAATGATGCGCTTTATTACTAAGTCACCAACCTGATATACCTGATGCTTGATCTTCTTATTAAAAGCTTTACCATATGCTTCTGATACATCTGACTGTGACAGACAGTGGCCAACCTTTTCTCGTCAATCAAATTCAACTGGTTCAACCTAGTCTAAATCCATTCGTCTTTGTCTAAATCTGCATCTTTCATAATTCTCAAAGAAGGAGTCTAAACTTCAACAGGTAGGACAACCTCTATACCGTAGACCAGAGAAAATGGGGTTGCCCCAGTTGATGTTTGCACTGAAGTGTAATTTCCGTGAAGAGAAAATGGTAACATCTCATGCCAATATTTATACGTCATCGTCATCTTCTATATAATCTTCTTAATGTTCTTATTGGCGGCTTCCATTGTACCATTCATCTTCGGTCAATGCGAAGAAGAATTGTGGTGCTTGGTCTTGAACTGCACGCAGAGTTCCGTGATCATAATGTTATTGATATTGATGCCATTTTCTGTGATGATCCTCTAGGGGATGCCGTAGCGACAGATAAGATTGTGCTTAATGAATCGGGAAATAACATTCTTGGTAACGGAGGCGAACGAGGCCGCTTCAACCCACTTTGTGAAATAATAAATGGCGACGGGGATGAAGCGATATTTGTTAGAAGAAGTAGGCTTGATTTCTCCAATCATATCAATGCACCACATTGTGAACGGTCAAGGAGAAGTTAAGACATTCATAGGTACCAGAGGCACATGTACTTTTTCAGCATAGATCTGGCATTTATGACAAGTTCTTGAGTGGTGATGACAGTCAGCTTCCATAATCGACCAATATTATCCTACTCTTAGAATCTTCTTAGCCATAGTATGTCCACTGGAGTGAGTACCAAAGATTCCTTCATGCATATCTTCCATGATCTTCTCAACTTCCTTCTTATCTACACAATGAAGCAGAGTCGAATCATGGTTGCGCCTATAAAAAATTATGTTACACAGAAAGAACTTAGTAGAGAACCTCCGTAGGAATTTCATGTCGTTCATAGATGCCCTCTCGAGGTACTCTTGAGCCTCAAGGTATATTTTCACTTCATGAAACCAAGGCTTCTCTTCTACTCTGTAAGTGTCAACTTGGTAGTCGTGTGCCGATTCGTCTAGCTTTTTAATGGTAATTCTGGGGGTATCGTTGTCTTGTCTAACCTTGAGCATAGATGACATGGTAGCTAACGCGTCTTCCAACTGATTCTCTTCTCGTAGGATATGCTCAAAATGATCTCCTCGAAGTACGAAATTAAGGTCAGCACATGCTCTTTATAAGGAATGAGGTTCAGATGCTTTATATCCCATTCTCCCTTAACCTGACTGATTATCAGGGCTGAGTCCCTGTATACGTTCAAGAACTTGATTCTCAGATCAATAGCCGCTTTAGTACAGTCAAATCATAATCTGGCGGTGAAGGGTGTATGGAAACCCTGAGGAGAGATGATTACATCACTAATTCTGTTGCCAAGTGTGTTAGAAGCTCCGTCAAAAACCATAGTCCATCGGGATCCTGGCTCAAGTCCTTCATACGGTCCAGGTTCTTCACAATCTGTAACTAGCATAATGTTTTTGTCTGAGAACTCAAAATTCATAGACTGGTAGTCTTCTATAACTTGATGAGCCAAATGATCTGCCAACAAACTCCCTTTGATCGCTTTCTGAGTGGTGTATTTGATATCATATTATTTCCAGACAATTTGCCATCGGGCTATTCTTCTGGAGAGAGCGGGCTTCTCGAATATGTATTTGATGGGATGCATTTTAGAGATCAATAAAGTAGTATGGGTCAACATATATAGTCTTAGTCGGCGAGAAGCCCATTCCAAAACGTATCAAGTTTTCTCGAGCAGTGAGTATCTTGTTTCACAGTCAGTAAACTTTTTGCTAAGGTAGTATATTGCATGCTCTTTTCAACCAGACTCGTCATACTGGCCCAGTACACACCCCATTGAATTCTCCAACACTGTTAGGTACATGATTAGATGTTTTCCTTCAACTGGTGGCATTAGAATTGGAGGTTCTTATAGGTACTTCTTGATTTTTTTTCAAAAGTTGTATGGCAATCGTTGTTCCACTTTACTACCCGATTTTTCTTCAGCAACTTGAACATCGACTCACAAGTAGCAGTCAAGTGAGAAATGAATCGGGAAATATAATTCAGTCGTCCCAAGAAACCTCTGACTTCCTTCTCAGTATGGGGAGTCGAAATTTCTTGAATATCTTTGACTTTATCGGGATCAACCTCAATACATTTACCGATGACGATGAAACCCAGGAGTTTACCAGACCTCACCCCAAAGGTGCACTTGTTTGGATTTAACCTCAGCTTATACTTCTTCAGTCTCTCAAACAATTTATGTAGATGGTCCAGATGCTCTTCTTTAGTCTGAGATTTGGCTATCATATCATCAACATAGACCTTTATCTTGTGATGAATGATGTCATGGAATAAATCTACCATAGCATGCTGGTATGTGGCGCCGACATTCTTCAACCCGAAAGGCATAACCTTGTAGCAGAAAGTGCCCCACTGTGTGACAAAGGTAGTTTTTTCCATGTCTTCAGGTGCCATCTTGATTTGATTATAACCCGAGAAACCGTCCATGAAGGAGAATACCTTGTGTTGAGCGGTGTTGTCAACCAGAACTTCAATATGTGGAAGTGGGAAGTCATTTTTGGGACTCTCCCTATTCAAATCCTTGTAGTCTACACACATACGCACCTTGCCGTATTTCTTCAGTACCGGAACCACATTCGCAACCCATTGAGGATAAGATGTAACTGCTAAGAACCATGCATTGAAATGTTTCATAACCTTAGCCTTGATCTTCTCTGACATCTCGGGACGCATTCAACGAACCTTCGGCTTTATCGGAGCACAACCCTCTTTCATCTGTAGTTGGTGAACCGCAATATTAGTATCGAGCCCTAGCATATCCTCATACAACCTAGAAAAGATCTCAACATATGCATGCAACATCTGAATCAACCTGTTCTTGACATTGCCCTCTAGATTGACGCCTATCTTGACTTTTTTCCTGTCTGTTTCGGTACTCAAGTTTACAACTTCAACTGGACCTTCATGTGATTGTATGGCCTTTTCTTATTGCACTAACAGTCAGGAAAGTTCTCCAGATATTTCATAATCTTCCACACCTTCCTCAGCTTGGTAGATCGGATTTTCAAAGTCATAAGTGGCAATAACAAAGTCGTTATCAATGGGGACTAGAGTGGGTGTGTGTAATATGGCGGGAGAACTGACTTTTGGTTTTGCATTTTATCGTAAATGTTGCAGATAGCAAGAGTTGCCACTGACTTTTCTTTTATCCAATAAAGGAAAGGGTGAAAAGAAAAGGATAGACCTTTGAGAAATTTTTATGTTCGGGGGGTAGGTTATGAAAAGGGAAGGTGTTAGCACCTTTTTCATCTGTAGTTATCTACGGGCTCTTAATCGCTAACTCACTTTAGAAAATGCTTTGTGAATTTATAAGTTTGAAAATTTTTTAAAAATACCTAAGTTCGACAACTTTATAATGATTATCGTATCAGTTGAGAATGCATACAAAGTGTTTGTTTTGAAAATATTTCAGAAAAGTATTTGTGTGAAAAATGTTTTTGAAATGTTCGAGAGAAAGCGATTATGAACTATCTACCTACTCAAAAGTCTTTTGTTCTTTTCCTTCTCCTTTAGATAATGCTATCCTACCATTGGTTAGTAGGAAGCTCTATCGTTGGATGTATGAGGGACAGGTGCGGGTTATCGTACAGTCATAAAGGCAACTTGTAGGGAGCTTTAGAAATTTTATCGTAAGGGACTAAGATTGTTTACCGAAGGCAACATCGAAGGGTCATCAAGGGACTACAATCTTTTTAACTGAGGGTCTTTGCTAAAGTGTCTCACGTTCGAGTGACATGACTTTTTTCATAAGGAAACAAGTGGAGTCACCCTAGAGGTGCGTGTGTGAAAAGTGATTTATTTTTAGTTAATTTGTCTTGATTAGGATTATCTAGCGGTTGATTTTAAATCTTGCCATACATGCCTAATTACTATACAATTATATATACAGACACATATACATACATAGGTGCTGAATGTAAAGTGCGGGGAAATAAACCTAGGCTATTACATCCCATGAGCAGTTACATAATAAGGGAAAATGTGGGAAAATAAACTAAGCTATTACAAAATCAACTGTGCGACATATACATTTGTTTTCTAGAATTTAAATAGTAAAGAGAAAAGAAATTAGAAGAAGGTATTTAAAACCTAAAGAAAATTTCTAAGTGTTAGGAAAGTATTTTTTGATGCTTTTATTTATGAAAAATAATTAAAGTGATAATAATAATTAACTCTAATTCTAAGTAATTTACAAATTAATTGTGAAATAAAGACAAATTTAATTTAATTAAAACAATTTTTTGTTGGTCAAAAATTAAATTAATTAAAAAAACCTAAATCTAATTTTTAATGATTTTTTATGATTTTTTATGGTCTTTTGATTTTGATTAAAAAAAGTAATTAAATTAATTAAGCAAAAGCAAAAATAATAAAAACAAGAAAATTGAAAAGTTAGAAACGAATATGATGGTGGGGTTCTTTTCTCTTGAATGTGCCTGTAAAGAGAGATCTGAAGCAAACATATTTCTATGCCTTAAAAATGACATATAGAGATTTATACATCAAAGCTTGCATGTGATACGTCAAACTCGCCCTAAATCATATACTGAATACATTTGAGCTCATCAAACACATTAGTAATGCATGAAATTTAAGATTGAATTCAAGTAAAAAATTGCAACCGGTGGATTTTTAAGCACGAGTTATAGGAACCAAATGTTTTGGTTCTTGGGCTGAATGTGTTCCTGAGGACTTCAGGAAGAGGTTTAGACACTTCGTTTGGCTTGAGAGTGGTTGGACCGTGTGATATGAATTTGCACTTTTCTTGAGATTTTGAGAGATTTTTGAAGTGGTTCTTGAGGAAGCTTTTTGTGTGTATTTTGCACTTGAGTATTGTATGTATTTATAGAGGAATAAAATGGAACAAGAACAAGACAAGAATCTTGTACCATCACGACACAATTCATTACAAAAAAAAACACACTTAAATCTTTCCAAAATTGTTAAAAAATAATCAAAACTTGAAGATTCTTGTTCCGAACATGTTTTCACGATTTTGGCATATTTGTCATGTGTTCATGGGTCTCCATGTGATTGAAATTAAAAGTCCATGCGCTTTGGCCCAATGATTTTATATTTTATTTGATTTACTTGCATTTAAATAAATAAAAATTCAAATAAAAGAAATAAAAATCATAAAAATTATATGAATTGATTTAGAGGTCTTCTAAGACATTTTGAACATGTTTTAACATCAAAAGTTAGACCCACTAGTTTAAAATTTCAAGTTTGCTCACTTTGCATTTCATGCATTTTCTCAAAATTTCCCAAATTGCATTGGTTATAACTCTCTCAATTTTCATATTTTGAAGGTGATCGTTGACTCTTTGAAAATCTCTAGATGTCCTCTACAATTTCTATATTGATTATATTTGCATTTGGAGACTTTATCTTGATGTAAGTTGCCTTGACAAAAAGTGTCTTTTTGTTGACTTTTAAAATGACCTATAACGTATGGGCTCATATCTTTCAAATGAAGCATTTTTTGGACTTGAGTATACATATACAAAGTTGTAGAAAATTGAATTTCTTTAAAAATAGGCTTTTGTTGGAGAAAAGTTGAGGAAGCATGTGAAAGTTATGCTTGTTTAAAGTTTAGTTGACTTCTCCTAAGGAAACCCTAATTTGGCAACTTTTAACTTTTGATGATTTGAGGGTTTTTCTTGAGGAATTATGATCAAACCATGATTAAATGATGAATATCACTTCAAAATGTTTATGTTGAGCAAAAATATTGAAGTTTGATTGTATGTTGACCATAGTTGACTTTTTACCCAATACACTTGACTTTCAATCATATGAGTTATTGACTGAGCAAACTTGTGATGTAAGACTTGAAACTTGACATGAGCACTATTGAAGACCTATGATGAGCCATGAAAACCATTTAATACATTTGATACCCATTATTCCTTGTGCAAGATGAAACCCTAGTTGTGGACCCTAGTCAACCCTTGAGTAGCTTTGAGTACTTGATACCTTTGTGAGTATGTCTTGAAGAAAAATGGGAGGAAAAATTTTAGGGTACAACATTTTCCCCTGTTCAATCTTCTTAAATTTGTAGAGTTAGATTGGCATGTCCACCATTCGCGAATTGAAGGTGAAAGATGATTGAACACTTAAGTTCCCAGAAATTTGCACTGGCATGTGCATGAAGTAACACTGTTGGTTGATTTACCGAGAATAGGCTTAAAGATGCCATTTGGAGAGGTGAAAGAGAGTCATCGGAGATGGGCTTATAGATGCCATCCAAAATAATCATTGATAGGCATTAGACTAGGGCTACACCCGACTTTGTCTTGGAAGATATATTTGGAGCGAGTATACGCCCGACTTGGTCCAAAAGGATATTTAGAAGGAATCTGCGCTCGATTTCATCTGAATGACGTACTAGAAGATGTCTTCGCCCGACTTCAATTAGAACGGGTGTTGGAAAGAGTCTACGCTCGACTTTTCTAATGGAGTATCAGAATAAATCTATGCTCAATTTAATCTGAGCTAGAATATGTCTACGCCCGACTTCAACTGGAAGAATATGTTGGAAGGAATCTACGCCCAACTTTTCCAAAAACGTATCAGAAGGAATTTATGATCGATTTCATCTAAATGATGTAATAGAAGATGCATTTTCCTGACTTTAGCTAGAAAACATGTTGGAAAGAGTCTACGCTAGACTTTTCCGAAGGAGTATTAGAATAAATCTACGCTCGATTTAATCTGAGCCAGAAGATGTCTACGATCGACTTAAATTGGAAAAAGTATCAGAATAAATCTATGCTCGATTTAATCTAATCCCTAAGATGTTTATGCCCGACTTCAATTGGAAAAGGTGTTGGAATTAGTCTTTGAAGGAACTGTTTTTCAGAATTCAGTCTCTGAAGGAAATGCTTGTCAGATTAAATCTCTGAGGGAAATGCTTTTTAGAATAAATTTATGAGGTAAGTACTTTTTAGAATTCAATCTCTGAGGAATTTCTTTTCAGAATTCATTCTCTGAGGAAGATGCTTGTTAGAATTCAGTCTTCGAGGAAATGCTTGTCAGAATTCGGTCTCCGAGGAATTTCTTGTCGGAATTCAGTCTCCGAGGAAATGCTTATCAGAATTCAGTCTCCAAGGAAATGTTTTTCGGAATTCAGTCTCCGAGGAAATGCTTTTCGAAATTCAGTTTCCAAGGAAATGCTTGTCGAAATTCAATCTCTAGGGAAATGCTTGTCGGAATTCAATCTCTGAGGAAGATGCTTGTCAGAATTCAGTCTCCGAGGAAATGCTTGTCTAAATTCATTCTCCGAGGAAATGCTTGTCAGAAATCAGTATCCGAGGAAATGCTTTTTTAGGAGATATTTTTCTGAGAAAATCTTTAAAGGAAGTCATTTGGTCATGCAGATAGTCGCCCCATCTTGTTTTGAGAATTAATCTTCAACCTTTTGAAAATTGATGATGATATTCGTCTATTTGTAGACTTTACCTGAAAAGATAAAGAGTTAGATGTATGTAATACCATGATGTATGAGATGTAAGACATTACTGATAGTGACAGTAGTTTCACGTAAAATCTTTGGCCAGGGAAAATAAATCCCTGACTGTTGCTCGGGATGAAGAGTATGAATCTTCAATCTATATTAGAATGTTGCCGCTAGGGATTCCTGCTTGCTATTTGAGGAAACTTTGCTGGGGAATGTTAATTTCTGCTTGGGGAGAAGAGCTTAGGAACATTTGTCGCTCGTCACTCTACTGGGGAATTTAATTCTTATATACCCTGACTGGGGATAAAAGAAATGGATAACCTTTCGAGGTGTTGTCTAACCGAGTTTTTGATACGGATGTCGACTCGTCTGGGAGAATAAGGTTGAATGATATCTGGTCCATTTTTAGATTCTGTAGCAAATCTCTGGGGGTAGTAGCCTGGGTTGTCCTTTGCTGGAGAGAGGAGTTTTTCCGGTAATTTGCAGAAGCTAAAGGAATAGACTCAGGCTGGGGAGGCTGACTTCCATTATGGAAATAAACTATGTTGGGGAAATAAACCATGATATAGGAACACTTTGTTGAGGAATACTTTTGTTGAGGAGATGAGTCCTATGGGAGGAGAGATTTCTGCATGGAATTTTATAGTGCTGGAAAATAAACTCAGCTGGTGAAGAGAATTCCTATGAATTGTGTTGATGACCTAATCTTTGACGAAGGTTGGGACTCTGTAAGTTGGCGATATTGTCGGGGAGACGATCACACTCATTTATTTGTTAGAGGGGTCTACTGGTGAGTACGATTATGTTAACAACTAGAAGATGCCTGACTTTTTATCGTGAAGGCATATTAGACTTGCAGGGAATGTATCTCTGTTGAAGATGAGCTTGTGCAGATAGCCCTGTAGAGTTAATTCTGTGGAAACTTCTCTATGAGGACTTATAAATGACTCGAACATTATCTCAACTTCTAGAGCCTTCGGTAAATGTTGATCATAGTGATAAGCCTTCCTCTGATAGACAAGTGATGAGATGACAGGACATAGTCGTACGCTTTAATCCCTGACTTTTTCTTGGACTATCTTTTTAGATTTTTAGCCCATTAGAATACCCTTTTTTGCCCAAGTCGCCTTTTCAGGTTTTCGACTTGTCGGGTGTAAAACTTTTTTTTATATATATCCCTAATTTTTCCCCGAACCTTTTTTGTTCACCGGAATGCCGTTATTTTTGCTTAGGCCTGTCAACCTAGCGGTCTCTTTCATGCGTAGTATTTTCGACTATGTCCGTGTTGACAGGGTGCGGGGAATTTTCTCTGTAAGTGTTGCATCAAGCCATAGAATGTTTTCTTGATCACAAGTGGCCCTTTTCCGGAACTCATGTTTAATTCCCCAAGTGATTTACATGGAGATCTTCCCATGGCTATTCAGCACCTTCGAGAGATTCTTTAAATCTTGACTTGACTGCCCCAGATCAGTTAGACACCATGTCATGCCCCTTGATTATGAAAGGCCTGCTACTGGAAACATCTTTTCATTTGAAGTGGTTCTGTCTTATTGAAGGGATTGCCGTTTATTGAATATTCGTCGTGCAAATTTCTCTGCTGTCAAACAATTAGTCATATGCAAATAGTGGTATTAAAAATGCAAAGCTTATGTTTGTCTTGAAGTTTTGAAAATGCATTTTTTAGTAA